>CM053038.1:158549659-159204659 GCA_028564925.1 Lithobates sylvaticus
AGGAAGGGGGTTTAAGTGCCCAGTAAGCAAGTGGTTAATCGATCTTAGTTGTTTATTTTCTCGACACAGTGCACGGGACGTAGTATCAAGGCTGCAGTCCATTTGAAAATTAAAATCTCCTGCTAGGATTAAATTACCTTGCTTAAAGTTCGTTAAGACATTTAAAATCCCACTTAAATATTTTTTTGGGCGATTATTTGGCCAATATACATTTACTAATGTGTATCTAATTCCTTGAAGCATCCCACTTAAAAACAGAAAACGGCCCTCTGGGTCAACCTTCCGATCTTCAAGCTGATGTCTTTTGCAATTCCAATAGCAACACCCTTAGAACCCCTATTTGGCGAATCTGCATAGTACCAGGTTGGAATCCCACGTGAAAATTATTTTATATTTGAGTCGTGTGTTATGTGAGTCTCCTGCAAGAAGACTACATCCGCGAGGTATCTTTCTAGCTCTTTGACGATGATGTCTTTTTCCTGGGGAATTAAGTCCTCTTACATTATATGTTATGGCTTTAACGTCTTTCATTGTTGGTCTTATTTATAATTGTTACCTTCACAGGTAGGTGAGAACAAACAGATCTTATCGCCTCGCCCTCCCTCCCTTTACCCACCCAAAACCTCCCTTTCCCATCCCCCTCCCAGCGCCCCCCCACCCCCCCATCCCCACTCCCGCCCTCCATCTCCCTCCCTTGATGGAATCCTGACTAGAGTGGAGCGGACACCTGGATGTTCGGGTTCGGCGGGTTCGGCCGAACTTCGGAAAAAAAATTCGGGTTCGGGACAGAACTTGACCCCGAACTCCGAACCCCATGGAAGTCAATGGGACCCGGACTTTTGAACACTAAAATGGCTGTAAAAAAGTCATGGAAAGGGCTAGAGGGCTGCAAATGGTAACAAAATGTTGTTAAGAGCATGGCAAGTGATCTGCAAACAAATGTGGATAGGGAAATAACTTAAAATAACATAAAAAAATAAAAAATAAAAATAAAATGCTGGAGGCCCCCTTCTCAGCAGAAGAGGTACAGGAAGTCATTAAGAACCTCAGAAACTCAACGGCACGATGCCGCACATATGGTGGGAATACCCCAGAATACGCACTTTCTGGAAAAAATTATTAACTTTCATCAGGAGACTGGGTGGGAGACAATGTAAAGGAACCGGAGGCACTGTCAGCAACCCAATCTACTATCGCCTGTACTTGTCCTGGCCTCAACATTCGTACATCCTCATTAGGGGCGCCAAAATACCGCTGCTGGCTCTGTCGCCTACTCGCACCTGAGGAAGGTGTTTCACTAGTGCTTCTCTGCCTTTTGGCTAAGATCAAGTGTAGTATCTGTTCTTATCAGTTGCCAGGAGGTGGCGCTTGCTTCCGTCCCTGTTCTACGGCGAGGTGGAGCAGGGGTGGCGGTTGCTATGCAAAAGCCTGCTGGCGTAAAGGTGACCTGGAGCGGTTCGTAGCCAAAAGGGAAGCCTTCTGATGGGGATGGAGAACCACTGGGTTGGCGCTGAAGGGTCGAGTCCCTGGCCTTCTGGCCTGGATTGTGGCAGCTCTAGCTCTGGTCAGTTTTTCAGGTTGGAACACGTGCATGGCAAGTGATCTGCAAACAAATGTGGATAGGGAAATAACTTAAAATAACATAAAAAAATAAAAAATAAAAATAAAATGCTGGAGGCTCCCTTTTCAGCAGAAGAGGTACAGGAAGTCATTAAGAACCTCAGAAACTCAACGGCACGATGCCGCACATATGGTGGAAATACCCCAGAATACGCACTTTCTGGAAAAAATTATTAAATTTAATGGATAAGATAGTGGGAAAATAAAATACTTGGAAATTAAAAAAAAATTAAAAATTATAATCTTGACCTTGGAGGACGAAATTCAAATGGAGTAGGAGGTTGAGGTGGCGGTGGATGTGGCGGTGTAGGTGGAAGCGGCGGTGGAGGAGGACGAGGTAGCCAACACTGGTTCAAAAATACAACAATGGCTGGGTAAGGCTAGTGGTGAATGATGTGTCGAATTCTGTCCCCCAGTCGCATAGTGTCCGCCCTGTACTGCGCTTGCTCAGTACGTAGGACAAGGGGATTTCGAAACTCTCCGAAGACGATGCGCGGTGACTCCAGGTTCAAGTCACATCATCCGAGGTTGAAGCCTAGCCAAGCGAGCCCGTGAGGGGCCCTGTTACTATGTGCTACCGTATGTCCACTTGGATGGTCGGGCTTGAACCTGCACTCACTGCGCAGGCGACGTTCATCTTTGGAGATTTTGTGAATCTCCTTGTCCTCCGTACTGCGCAAGCACTGCACCTGCGCAGTAAGTGGCCGGACACTATCCGATAGCAAGACAGTTTTCGTCAGAACACCGGTATATGTGTCTATTCTGCACAAGGTACGGCCAAGTCCTGTGGGATCCATGCCTGGTTCATTTTAATGAACGTGAGGTTGTCCACATTGGCTCTGGACAGGCGGCTGCGCTTGTCTGTGATAATGCCCCCTGCCGTGCTAAATACACGTTCAGATAATACACTGGCGGCAGGGCAGGCCAGCACCTCCAAGGCGTAAAGGGCAAGCTCAGGCCATGTGCCCAATTTGGAGACCCAGAAGTTGAAGGGGGCAGACCCGTCATGCAGTACGTGTAGGCGTGTGCACACATACTGCTCCACCATGTTGGTGAAATGCTGCCTCCTGCTAAGACGTTCCATCTCAGCTGGTGGTGCTGGTTGTTGTGGCGTGCTGACAAAGCTTTTCCACATTCTGGCTATGCTAACCCTGCCTTCCGAGTTGCTGGCGGTGCCCCGGCTGCAATGGCGACCTCTTCCTCCTCCTCTGCCTTCGCCTTGTGCTTCCACCGTACCCACGCTTCCAAGTGGGAATGCCACCAGCAGCGCGTCTACCAGCGTGCGCTTGTACTCGCGCATCTTACGATCACGCTCCAGTGAGGTAATTAAGGACGGCACGTTGTCTTTGTAATGGGGATCCAGCAGGGTGGCCACCCAATAATCAGCACCAGTTAAAAAGTGGGCAACTCGGCGGTCGTTGCGGAGACACTGCAGTATGTAATCGCTCATGTGTGCCAGGCTGCCCAGAGGCAAGGAAAAGCTGTCCTCTGTGGGAGGTGTATCGTCTGTGTCCTCTGTATCCCCCCAGCCACGCACCAGAGATGGACATGAGCTGGTCTGGGTGCCACCCTGCTGTGAACATGGTTCTTCCTCCTCCATCTCCTCCTCATCCTCCACCTCGTCATCCTCCAGAACTGTGCCCTTGCTGCCAGACAATTGTGTACCTGGCGCTTGTTGGTGCAGGAACCCACCCTCGTAGCCACTTGTAAATGACTGCCCTGAAAGCCTTGGAAATGAACCCTCTTCCTCCTCCTCCTCATTCTGTGCCACATCCTCTTCAATCATCGCCTGAAAAGTTTTTTCAAGGAGGCATAGAACTGGGATAGTAACGCTGAGAACGGCGTCATCGGCACTGGCCATGTTGGTGGAGTACTCGAAACAGCGCAACAAGGCACACGGGTCTCGCATGGAGGCCCAGTTATTGGCGGTGAAGTGGTGCTGTTCCGCAGAGCGACTCACGCGTGCGTGCTGCAGCTGAAACTCCACTATCGCCTGCTGCTGCTCGCACAGTCTGGTAAGCATGTGCAAGGTGGAGTTCCACCTTGTGGGCACGTCACATATGAGACAGTGAGCGGGAAGGCCGAAGTTACGCTGCAGCGCTGACAGGCGAGCAGCAGCAGGGTGAGAACGCCGAAAGTGCGCACAGACGGCCCGCACTTTCTGCAGCAGCTCTAGCATATCGGGGTAATTCTTAAGGAACCTCTGGACCACCAAGTTCAGCACATGCGCCAGGCAAGGGATGTGCGTCAAACCGGCAAGGCCCAGAGCTGCTACGAGATTTCGCCCATTATCGCACACCACCAGGCCGGGCTTGAGGCTCACTGCCACCAACCATTAATCGGTCTGTTGTTCCATGTCCCTCCACAACTCCTGCGCGGTGTGGGGTTTTTCCCCCAAACAGGAAAGTTTTAAAACTGCCTGCTGTCGTTTATCCCTGGCTGTGCTGAAGTTGGTGGTGAAGGTGTTACGCTGACCGGATGAGGAGGCGGTAGAGGATGAGGAGGCGGAGTAGGAGGAGTTAGCAACAGGAGGCAAACTGAAGTGCCCTGCAATCCTCGGTGGTGGAAGGACATGCGCCAAAGTGCTATCCGCCTCAGGCCCAGCCGCCACTACATTTACCCAGTGTGCTGTTAGGGCGATATAACGTCCCTGATCGTGCTTACTGGTCCACGCATCCGTAGTTAGGTGGACCTTGCCACAGATGGCGTTGCGCAGTGCACACCTGATTTTGTCCCCCACTTGGTTGTGCAGGGAAGGGATAGCTCGTTTGGAAAAGTAGTGGTGGCTGGGCCCGACATACTGTGGGACAGCCAATGACATCAGCCTTTTAAAACTCTGCGTCTCCACCAGACGGAATGACAGCATTTCAAAGGCGAGGAATTTTGAAATGCTGGCATTCAGGGCCAGGGATCGCGGGTGGCTAGGGGGGTACTTCCTCTTCCGCTCCAGTGTTTGGGAAATAGAGAGCTGAACGCTTCCATGGGACATTGTGGAGATGGTTGGTGACCCAGGTGGTAGTGTTGCTGGCAGATCCTCTGTTTGCGGGTTGGCAGGTGTCACTGTCACTACAGAGGTGGATGAAGAGGCAGAGACTGCAGCAGAAGAGGAAGCAGGAGGAGCCAGAGACCTTTCTTGGTTTTTGAGATGTCTACTCCACTGCATCTCGTGCTTTGCACTTAGATGCCTGGTCATGCAGGTTGTGCTCAGGTTGAGAACGTTTATGCCTCGCTTCAGGCTCTGATTGCACAGCGTGCAAACCACTCGTGTCTTGTCATCAGCACATTGTCTTGTCACGCTAGGGAACTCCTTGGACCTAGCTTTGGTGTGCTCGGTCCCTTGCTGCGTTGGGCAGTAGCAGACGTACTGTCTAGGGGACGGACACTCCGCTTTTGCACCCTGCTCCCTCTTCTGCTGTGCTGGTGGCTCTGTGCGACCACCACCTCTTCCTCTGAACTACACTGGTCACCTGCATGACGTTGATTCCATGTGGGGTCAAGGACCTCATCATCCTCCACATCATATTCCACCCAATCTTCACCCCTGCTCTCCTTGTCTGCACAATGGCGAAAGCAGCAGCAGTTGGCACCTGTGTTTCGTCATCATCCGAGACGTGCTGCGATGGTCCTCCCATGTACTCATCATGAAACATAAGTGGTTGGGCATCGGTGCACACAATCTCTTCTACTTCTGGGGCAGGGCTAGGTGGATGGCCCTGGGAAACCCTGCTAACAGAGTCATCAAAAAGCAGAAGAGACTGCTGCATGATTTGGGGCTCAGACTGATTGGCTGATTTGCAAGGGGGTGAGGTGAAAGACTGATGGACATCGGCTGCAGGTGCCAACTCTGAACTTTCATCAGGAGACTGGGTGGGAGACAATGTGAAGGAACCGGAGGCACTGTCAGCAACCCAATCTACTATCGCCTGTACTTGTCCTGGCCTCAACATTCGTACAGCCTCATTAGGCGCGCCAAAATACCGCTGCAGGCTCTGTCGCCTACTCGTACCTGAGGAAGGTGTTTCACTAGTGCGTGTAGCTGGCACAGATCGACCACGTCCTCTCCCTGCAACAGGAGCGCCACCAGCAGCACCACGACCCGGGCCACGTCCCCTTTTTGATGATCTCCTCATATTTTCAAAATTTATGATCTCGCCCTAAATGGGTGTTTTTGTCTATAGCAGAATACATGTACAGTGTCTAAAGCGTTTATGAACACGCAGAAAATGCTATTGGGAACAAAAAAAAAACACTGCAAAATTACAATTTTTTGCAATGTTTTTCCAATATCAGAATAAACAGATAGTGTCTAAAGCGTTTATGAAAACGCAGAAAACGCTATTGGAAAGAAAAAAACATTGCAAAATTATTTTTTTTGCAATGTTTTTCCAATATCAGAATAAACGGATAGTGTCTAAAGCGTTTATGAAAACGCAGAAAATGCTATTGGGAAAAAAAAACACAGCAAAATTAAATTTTTTTGCAATGTTTTTCCAATATCAGAATACACGGATAGTGTCTAAAGCGTTTATGAATGAACACGCAGAAAATGCTATTGGAAAAAAAAAAAACACAGCAAAATTACATTTTTTTGCAATGTTTTTCCAATATCAGAATACACGGACAGTATCTAAAGCGTTTATGAAAAAGCAGAAAATGCAATTGGGAAAAAAAAACACTGCAAAATTAAAATTTTTTGCAATGTTTTTCCAATATCAGAATACACGGACAGTATCTAAAGCGTTTATGAAAACGCAGAAAAATGCTATTGGAAAAAAAAAACACTGCAAAATTAAATTTTTTTGCAATGTTTTTTCCAATATCAGAATACACGGATAGTGTCTACAGTATGTATGTATGAACACGCAGAAAATGCTATTGGAAAAAAAAAACACAGCAAAATTAAATTTTTTTGCAATGTTTTTCCAATATCAGAATACACGAACAGTATCTAAAGCGTTTATGAAAACGCAGAAAATGCAATTGGGAAAAAAAAAACACCGCAAAATTGGGGAAAAAAAAAAAACACAGCAAAATTAAATTTTTTTGCAATGTTTTTCCAATATCAGAATACACGGACAGTATCTAAAGCGTTTATGAAAATGCAGAAAATGCTATTGGGAAAAAAAACACAGCAAAATTAAATTTTTTTGCAATGTTTTTCCAATATCAGAATACACGGACAGTATCTAAAGCGTTTATGAAAACGCAGAAAATGCTATTGGGAAAAAAAAAAACACTGCAAAAATTAATTTTTTTTGCAATGTTTTTTCCAATATCAGAATACACGGATAGTGTCTAAAGCATGTATGTATGAACACGCAGAAAATGCTATTGGAAAAAAAAAACACAGCAAAATTAATTTTTTTTGCAATGTTTTTCCAATATCAGAATACACGGACAGTATCTAAAGCGTTTATGAAAACGCAGAAAATGCTATTGGGAAAAAAAAAACACTGCAAAATTAAAATTTTTTGCAATGTTTTTCCAATATCAGAATACACGGATAGTGTCTACAGCGTGTATGTATGAACACGCAGAAAATGCTATTGGGAAAAAAAAAAACACTGCAAAATTAAAATTTTTTGCAATGTTTTTACAATATCAGAATACACGAACAGTATCTAAAGCGTTTATGAAAACGCAGAAAATGCAATTGGGAAGAAAAACACAGCAAAATTGGGGAAAAAAAACACAGCAAAATTTAATTTTTTTGCAATGTTTTTCCAATATCAGAATACACGGACAGTATCTAAAGCGTTTATGAAAACGCAGAAACTGCAATTGGGAAAAAAAACACTGCAAAATTAAATTTTTTTGCAATGTTTTTCCAATATCAGAATACACGGATAGTGTCTAAAGCGTTTATGAAAACGCAGAAAATGCTATTGGGAAAAAAAAAAACACAGCAAAATTAAATTTTTTTGCAATGTTTTTCCAATATCAGAATACACGGATAGTGTCTACAGCGTGTATGTATGAACACGCAGAAAATGCTATTGGGGAAAAAAAAACACAGCAAAATTAAAAATTTTTTTGCAATGTTTTTCCAATATCAGAATACACGGACAGTATCTAAAGCGTTTATGAAAACGCAGAAAATGCTATTGGGAAAAAAAAAAACACTGCAAAAATTAAATTTTTTTGCAATGTTTTTCCAATATCAGAATACACGGATAGTGTCTACAGCGTGTATGTATGAACACGCAGAAAATGCTATTGGGAAAAAAAAAACACAGCAAAATTAAATTTTTTTGCAATGTTTTTCCAATATCAGAATACACGAACAGTATCTAAAGCGTTTATGAAAACGCAGAAAATGCAATTGGGAAGAAAAAACACTGCAAAATTGGGGGAAAAAAAACACAGCAAAATTAAATTTTTTTGCAATGTTTTTCCAATATCAGAATACACGGACAGTATCTAAAGCGTTTATGAAAACGCAGAAAATGCTATTGGGAAAAAAAACACTGCAAAATTAAATTTTTTTGCAATGTTTTTCCAATATCAGAATACACGGATAGTGTCTAAAGCATGTATGTATGAAAACGCAGAAAATGCTATTGGGAAAAAAAAACACAGCAAAATTACATTTTTTTGCAATGTTTTTCCAATATCAGAATACACGGACAGTATCTAAAGCGTTTATGAAAACGCAGAAAATGCAATTGGGAAAAAAAACACTGCAAAATTAATTTTTTTTGCAATGTTTTTCCAATATCAGAATACACGGATAGTGTCTAAAGCGTTTATGAAAACGCAGAAAATGCTATTGGGAAAAAAAAAAACACAGCAAAATTAATTTTTTTGCAATGTTTTTCCAATATCAGAATACACGGATAGTGTCTACAGCGTGTATGTATGAACACGCAGAAAATGCTATTGGGAAAAAAAAACACAGCAAAATTAAATTTTTTTGCAATGTTTTTTCCAATATCAGAATACACGGACAGTATCTAAAGCATTTATGAAAACGCAGAAAATGCTATTGGGAAAAAAAAAAAAACACTGCAAAATTAAAATTTTTTTGCAATGTTTTTCCAATATCAGAATACACGGATAGTGTCTAAAGTGTGTATGTATGAACATGCAGAAAATGCTATTGGGAAAAAAAAAACAAAGAAAAATTAAATTTTTTTGCAATGTTTTTCCAATATCAGAATACACGGATAGTATCTAAAGCGTTTATGAAAACGCAGAAAATGCAATTGGGAAAAAAAACACTGCAAAATTGGGGGAAAAAAAACACAGCAAAATTAAATTTTTTTGCAATGTTTTTCCAATATCAGAATACACGGACAGTATCTAAAGTGTTTATGAAAACGCAGAAAATGCTATTGGGAAAAAAAAAACACAGCAATATTAATTTTTTTTGCAATGTTTTTCCAATATCAGAATACACGGATAGTGTCTACAGCGTGTATGTATGAACACGCAGAAAATGCTATTGGGAAAAAAAAACACAGCAAAATTTAATTTTTTTGCAATGTTTTTCCAATATCAGAATACACACAGACTATGGTTTATATCTTACTATATGCAGTGTTGGTCCTAATGGTGCACTGAGCTTGCAGGTAAAACTTTTATATTTTGTCTGGCACTGGCCTCATGGCACTGTTAAAAGACTGTGCACTGCACCCCAGCCAGGGTACAATTGATTTAGGAATCTCTTCAATAATTCTCTCTGCCTCTTTCTTTTGCTTAATAAAGAAACTCCCTACCCTACTCTAGCTATCTAGATCGCTCACTGATCTAACTAATTATAAGAAAATTAAAGGAATGTGGACTGACTGACTGACTGACTTTATCACACTAACTCCTAAAAATCCTCTCTCTCAGCAGCACAGAAACCTGTCTATAGCAGAATAACGCTGTGTGCTGTGTGTCTGGACTATATATAGAGGCTGGGTCACATGCTGCACTGGCCAATCACAGCCATGCCATTAGTAGGCATGGCTGTGATGGCTTCTAAGGGCACACTAGTGAAACTAGCGTCGATTGGCTGCCCTGCAGCTGTTAAAAAGGCGCCAATATATCGCCGAAGACCGGACCCGAACCCGAACTTACAGGCAAAAGTTCGCGTCCGGGTCCTGAACACCCAAAAGTCCCGTACGGACCCAAACTTTACAGTTCGGGTTCCCTCAACCCTAATCCTGACCCTCTGGTCTGGAGCATCTTTCTATGGACCTCCATGTCCCGTTGCTCCTTCTGGCCTGAGGTGGAATTCTGTTTGGCACCGTCAAACCACATCCCACCTGTTACCTAGTGAGATGGGACCCAAGCCTGCCAGGAGTCCGGGTCTCTAGGTTCCTGCTATTTAATTGATGTATTTATTCATTATAACTTATAACATTATATCTTTAACCCTTGTCCCTCTTTCCCTCCCCGCCTTCCCCCTCCCCATCCTGTACCCCCAGTCCTCCTTCTTTCGTGGGACAGAAGAAGCCACCAAGAGAAAAAAATAAATAAAATAAAAACAAAGAAAAGAGAAAAAAGTAATTTCTTTTTGGAGCTGTTCTTTTCTCTTCATACTTCTTTCATTTCTCTTATTCCCCCTTCTTCCTTTCCAGATTCCTTTCTATGGCATCTTTGGTTCGGGGATATCTGTCACGTACCTGGTGGCGAGCCCGGATTGCAGTAGAAGACCTCTCTTACTACCCAGACTTGTAGCCCCTGATAATGGAGACAGGGGGTGCAGGAGTCGAAGGGAGCACAAGTGTCTGGCAGGATCAACAGCTGTAAGCAGGGCAGGTGTTGCAGAGACGACTGTGTGCAGATCAGTAACCCTGGACAGGGTGATGACAGGAGCCAGCAGACAGCAGACAACAGGAACCAGCAGACAGCGGACAACAGGAACCAGCAGACAGGTTACAGGAACTGGCAGGTAAGTGGACAACAGGAACCAGCAGACAGCGGACAACAGGAACCAGCAGACAGGTTACAGGAACTGGCAGGTAAGTGGACACAGGAACCAGCATGCAGTGGACAACAGGAACCAGCAGACAGGTCACAGGAACTGGCTTGCAGACAGGTTACAAGAACTGGCTTGCAGCAGACAACAGGAACCAGCAAACAGGCTACAGGAACTGGCAGGTAAGTGGGCACAGGAACCAGCATGCAGCGGACAACAGGAACCAGCAGACCGGTTACAGGAACTGGCTTGCAGACAGGTTACAGGAACTGGCTTGCAGCAGACAACAGGGACCAGCAGACAGGTTACAAGAACTGGCTTGCAGCGGACAACAGGAACCAGCAGACAGGTTACAGGAACTGGCTTGCAGCGGACAACAGGAACCAGCAGACAGGTTACAGGAACTGGCTTGCAGCAGACAACAGGAACCAGCAGACAGGTCACAGGAACTGGCTTGCAGTGGACAACAGGAACCAGCAGACAGGTTACAGGAACTGGCTTGCAGACAGGTTACAGGAACTGGCTTGCAGCGGACAACAGGAACCAGCAGACAACAGGAACCAGCAGGCAGCAGGTCACTTGGGGACAGGTGCACAGGATGGTCAGACAAGCCGGGTTTGGTAACTGTGGAATACAATGCGGATAAGCCAGAGGGATGAGCAGGTGAATGGTCGTAGACAAGCCGGGATCGGGGCAGGCAGACAGCAGACAGGTAGAGGGGCAAGCCGGGTCACAAACACAGAGGCAGAGAAGTATCAGGCAATTACAAGCGGAACGTTGTAGATCAGGCAGCAAGAACAGTGTGGAGATGACCGGTTTAAATAGCCCGCTCAGCGCTAGTGACTGTGCGCGCGCCCGTCCGTGCCCACGCACCCGCTCGAACCCGCGCATGCGCAGTAGCTCACGCACCTGCTCGAGTCCGCGCACCCGATCGCACCAACGAGGAACTACTAGGCCCAGCAGAGCTTTCCTTACAATATCTAGTCTTCTACAAAATTCCTTAGTTTGTTCTATGAATCTCAACCTTTCTGTACAACCATCTTTTTTGCCAATTAGGCATGCAGGGAAATCCCAATTATATTGAACATCATTCTCTAACAAGTTTACTAGTAGCGGTTTTAGCGCTCTTCTCCTTTTCAGCGTTTCCTGTGACAGATCTTAAAATATTTGGATTCGGTTTCCCTCATGCTCTTAGGGGCGATTTTCTTCTTAAATTTCTCCATAGATGGTTTTTGTCTTCCCAGTTTTTAAAAGGCACAATAATGTCCCTTGGATTCTCTTGTGGAAGCTCTTTTTGCTTTTTGTATCCTGTGAGCTTTCTCAATTTTTATTGGGTCGGTTTCTTCTTTATCCATCAAAGGATTACAGATCTTCTTTATAATTTCCTTTAGATCTTCTTGTTGAGAGTTTTCTGGTACGCCGTGAATCCTAATGTTTTTCCTTCTGTCCCTATTTTCCTGGTCTTCTATTTTATATGCTTGTTTCTGTTGTGCTTTTTTCAGGGATTTAATGTCTGCTTCTAAATTCTCAATGTTCGTTGAATTTTTTTTTGGTTATTTTCTCCACTTCTTCCACACGATCTAAGATATGGCCGAGATTTTTATGGATTTTTTCCATTTACGCTTTCAAAGGTTATTATAAGTCTGTGAACATAGATGCGATTTCCTTTTTAGTCGGTAAAGAGGGATTTTCTTGATGCAAATGTTCATGCCTTAGTTCAGACTCTGTTCCTAAATCCCGTTCTATTGTAGTATCTATTAGAGTCTCGCTCTCCTGTGTTGATTTATTTTGTGTTTTTTTATTTTTCTTAGCTTTCTCCTTCTTCTCTTTGGTATCTACTTGGCAGCTTCTGGTGGTTTGTTGTTTTTCAGTTGGTTGCTTCTATGTGTGTCCCACTTGCATTACATATTTATTCATGGGGCCTGGGCTGGTGGTCAAGCCACCAGCCCAGCTCCCAAAGTGATTTGGGAGTTGCCCCCCCCCGCTGCCTTTCCCCTCATTATTCCCAAGAACTAACCAGTTTCTTATTTTTTTTCATATCAGTCAATACAGGTCAGTCACAATTCTGGTTTCTCCTATAATCAGGTCTTGATTCAGTTTAGATTAACTTTTTTTGGTTCTATTAGTACGTTGATAGTGGGGGTAAGTGAGGATAGTAGTTTTCTCCCTCTCTCTTCTTCTCTACTAATTCCTTCCCCCTCTATCGTTTTTCTTCCTCCCTCCTGCCGCTTTCCACTTCAATAATTTTTATATCCTAGGCAAGTGAGAACAATATTTATTTTGTCTAAAAAAATGATTATTATAGGCTGCTAATGAGTGTGTCCTTCTTTTCCAAAAAAGTTTATAATACAGGAACAGTTTTTTTTTTAATCCTAATTGGTATGTTATGTTATTATTTAACAGTGATTTTTCAGTACGGAAAAATACCTTTCTTATTCATTATTATTCGTTCAACAAGCTTCAAAACATTCCACCGTATATTCTCACAGAGTGGTTACACAACATAGCATGTCCATATACAGTGTTATAGTGTACTTACCACTGGGTTTTTCTTAACTCACTTGCCTGATAACTTGATAGATGTAAGTAGAAATGTATATGTCCAGATTCGTAGTGGCTCTAGAGCAGGCAGGAGGAGGAGGGTGTATAGAGTTGCTCACCACTATTTCCACGACTCACTTTGTGCTAGTTTTGTTCACATAAAACACCAAAACACAAAAAAAAAAAAAGGAGGGGGGCCACAGTTGTTATTGGTACCAGGCAGTCAATATTCCTTAGCACTCCCCTTGTGTAACACCAATCTTGGGGTATGGCCTAATTTTAATTATAAGCTTCAGAACCTTTCATTGTGTATTTTCACAGAATGGTTTTGTAGCATAGCATGTCCATATACAAAATTATGGTGTACTCACCACACCGCTGGAAATTCTGAAGTGTGTTTTCCTTTACTCACTTGCCTCTGTCACCTCAATTTCCACGGATCGCTGCCTGCTGGTTTCATTCAATTAATGGATTAAAGAAAGATTAATAGAAGATCCCCCAAAAAAAAAAAGAGAAAGGGGCTGCAGTCGTTATTGATGCTGGTCCGTAGTTCCTTATGGCTCCCCTTATGTAACACCGATCCTGGGGTGTACCTTCAGTTTATTTTCTGTGCCCCTTCTGTTGGCAGGCAATTCAATGAGCCTTTGGAGGAGGGGGGATATCCAGAGAGCCCACTGTTGTTACTCGCTCTCCAGGAGTGATGGGTCAGGTGTTCTCTGACCGAGGGGAGCCGGGGGGTATCCGATGAGGTATGCGAGGTATGCGGGATGCTACACTCAGCCTGCCTGCTCTCTGTGCTCTCTGTGCGCAGCGCCCTTTCTCTCCTGAGGTAATGAATCAGCTGAACGCTGAACGCTGACAAGGGAAGATCTGGAGGGGGATGTACAGGGTACAGTTCTTACAGGACCGGACAGGACACGGCTCTCAGTACACTCGATCAGGTCTCTGATCGATGCACTTCCTCTCCGGGAGTGATGAGTCCACTATTCGCTGTTTTCACAGCCGGGGGATGCCGGTCTCCGTGCACGTCTGGCACTTTATGTTGTTTTCAGGTCAGCTGACCTGTAAGGACCTACTGCTGCACAGGGTTCAGCCCAGCCCAAGGCGTTCAATCTCCACTGCTCTCTACCACATACAGCATACAGCACCTTATCCAGCCTTTCGTAAGTATCGTTCCACAGTTTAAATTTAAGTTTTCGTTATCTCTTCTGCTCCAGGTGTATCAGGTGCGGGGGATACCATGGTACAGAGGGGGGGGGGGGGGGGGCAATCACAAGGCGGTCATAGTCGGTTCCTATGTCAGGTTATCACAAGCTACTGCAGGGAGTGAGACCCGGTTCTCTCCATGACCTGCTAGGTGAGGACGTGTGCCATTACTAGACTCCTCGCTCCTTCAAAGGTGTGTGTTTAATAACTTTTTGAATTTTTGTGTTGAATGAGTAATTAGGGGTATTATATATGCATTATAGATTGTGACACCACCACCCTGCCTCTCCATCTCATCCAATTAAAGAACACTTTGCATTTTTGGACAAAATGTGGAGCGTTCGCTAAATGGTGCCTGTGCCCAGTGGGTGACCTCCTAAATTCAAAAAGAGAAGCCCGGAGTAATGCCAAACAAAAATAAAATGCAGGGCTTGCATGACTGGGGGAACAGGGGACAGGAACAATTTTGTGGAGGAAAGGAAGGAACAGGAGAAGCCAGGGGGAAGTGAAGGAAAGGAGGTCCCTCCCCAGCATCAGTGTGAGCCGGAGACAGCTTTAAGCATGGCATCCGTGGAGGAGCTGATGGCGCAACTGCGAGCCGAAGCGGCGTCCAGAGGTGAGCCGTGGCTGCGCGATCAGGTGTCCCTGGTCCTGGGCGAAGGAGCAGAACATGCCAGCACCGCGGGGAGGGAGTCTGCACGAGCTCGGCGGTCATGGCTTCTCCCAGAGGGTGCCTTCAGAGCCCCCTGCAAATTGCATATCAGTGCCTATTACGGGAGGCTCTGAGAGGAATTCCCAGCAGAAAAGGGGCTCCAGAACGCCTGGGGCCCATACCAGGCCCGCTACGTGGCATGAAATGGACATAACGAGGCCCGCCCCCAGCTTGTCCGCAGCGGGGACAGGGCTTCGGCAAGGGATACAAATAGCAACGGCTGCCGGGCCTTACCTTCCCACAGCCAGCGGCCCCCAGAGGCCTAGCAGATCAAGTGTGACGGCAGGAGGCGGGGATGCCCAGGTGCAACACAGATCTGGAGGTGGCAGAGGTCCGCGGAAGGCATCCAGGAAATATTTGGGTTCCTTCGGCGTGCGGAGGAGGGGCCGGCCACGTCGCAGATCCTCAGCATCCAGAGATGGATCCCCTGGAGGGCTGTCGTTAGTGAAGAGGACATGGTGGGGATCGATCGGAGGGGGAGCTCTCCCTATCGGAAGAGGAGGAGCCGTGCAGCGATGGAGGCAGGAACTTTGGCTGGTGGGACACTTCCTAGGCAGCCCGGTAAGTCCTTTTAATTTGGGGTCAACAGGTGGGGTGGGCGGGGAATTGGAGTTGGGGGGGTGGGTCTAGGCCAGGTGCTCAGGTCTCCTGTCAGCGGATGGTCTCTCCCGCGGACTCCCCACTGGCTGCGTTGGTCTGCGACCAAGCTTCAGCGGATGCTGGATTGCAGGGGTTCCTGGCGGGGTTAAAAGATTTGGTCAGTAGGTGTGAGCCCGGGTCGGGCAGGAAGGTTATGCCGGCGGTGGCCTGGGTGACACCTGGGGGGGCTTCAGGGTCAGAGGATTTGGGTCTGAGGTAATTCCAGGGACTTGGTAATGCCAGGTTCCGCAGCGGCGACACCTGTGCCCTCGGTGGGGGACACCGTGGTGATGTGGAGATAGTCTCACTATTGCCGCTGGAGAAGTTCAATTTAGATAGGGTTAAACCTGAGCACAACGAGAAGGAGGATGAGGAGAAGAGGAGATACAGGCTCATACCACGGACGTTCCAGAACTGGCTTCAGGCGTTTGCAATTTTGGCAAGTGTAATCGGGGAAAAGAACCCCAAACACTGCTCAGCGCTATTTTGCTACCTGGATGCAGTGGGGGAGGTGCATAGAGCCTACGGGGAAGTGCGTGGTTGAGGTATGATGAGCAGTTTCATCAATGCAGGGCGATACACCCGGCCGTGAGGTGGGATCGTAAGGTCATCAGCCTGTGGATGCTTCTGATGACATTGGCGAGGACACTGAGTCCGTTTTTTCCAGGGCGGTGGCTCATCCACTCCCGGACAATCGGCCACAAGAAAAAAGGGGGTTTGCTGGCAGTACAATGAGGGTGCCTGCAAGTTCGGGGGGGGGGGCTGCAAATACAGGCACGAATGCTCCGGCTGTGGGGGAGCCCATCCAGTGTCCCGGTGTCTTCAACAAGGAAAAGGACATGCCGGTGAGCCTACTAACTACTAGAGGGACAACACCGGTGAAGGTGGAAAGGATACAGCCTTTCCTAGATAGGTACCCCAATAGAGAGTCAGCAAAGTTGTTAGGCCTGGGGTTTTCGGAAGGGTTTCGGATCCCGTCCAAACTAGTTACTGCCCCCCCCCCAGTGTACCGGAACTTGCGTTCTGCTAGGCAACATCCAGAGGCATCTTCGGAGAAGCTGTGGAAGGAGGTTGCGCTGGGACGCATGGGGTGCCCATTCCCAGCTTTGCCAATGTCAGATTTGGTGGTCTCTCCCTTGGGGGTCGTGCCCAAAAAAGAGCCGAATAAATATAGGCTGATTCATCACCTTTCCTTCCTAAAAGGGGGTCGGTTAACGATGCCATTGATCCAGAGATGTGTGCAGTTTCGTACACTTTGTTTGATGCAGCAGGTTTATGGGAGCAACGTTACGGGCATGGGGCTAGGATGGCCAAAACGGATATTGAGTTGGCATTCAGATTGCTTCCTGTTCATCCGGACAGTTTACGTTTGCTGGGTTGTCATTGGCAAGAGAAATTCTATGTGGATCACTGCCTGCCAAAGGGCTGTTCTATTTCATGTGCTTTATTTGAGCGATTTAGTTCATTCGTGGAATGGGTGGTCCGCAAAGTCACGGGAGTGAATTCCATCATCCACTACCTGGATGATTTTCTTTGCGTGGGCCCGGCCTAATCGGACATCTGTGCGGTGCTCTTGGCGACGCTGGAACACGTGGCACAGCAATTTGGGGTTCCCCTGCTACCGGACAAAACGGAGGGGCCCAATACAGTGATTAGCTTTCTGGGCATCATTGTGGACTCGGACCATGGAGTGTCGACTGCCGAGGACAAACTGGGAGCGCTTCAAGCGGAGATTCGGGGGATTGTGGGATTGTACAAGGTCCAACTTAGAACTCTACAGTCATTGTTGGGTAAGTTGAACTTTTCGTGTTGCATAATCTCCATGGGGCGCATCTTCTGCAGGCGGCTGTCTGCAAGTACGGTGGGGTGGAGTCACCCAAGCATTTCGTGTGACAGGTGAAGGAACACAGGGAGGATTTGAGGATATGGCACTCGATCCTGGAAAGTTTTAATAGGAGGGAGCTGTGGATGTCTGGGCCAGTGAGTAACTTTGATCTAGAGCTTTATACTGATGCGGCCAGACGGACTTTGGGGCTTTTTTTCAGGGAAATGGAGTGCAGGGCCGTGGCCGGATTCATGGAAGGCAGCGAGTCTATTAAAAACATTGTTATGGGGGGGAATCCTCCAGGAATCTGAAGGTGTGGTTTCATAGGGACAATCTGGGAGTGGTGCAGGTCATCAACAAAGTGTCAATGGTATTCCTGCTGGTGGAGCGGTTGCTATAACACTTGGTGCTAAGGTGTATGCAGTTGAATGTTTTTGTCTATGCTGTACACCTACCAGGAGTGGAGAACGTTATTGCTAACTCTTTGTCTCTCTTTCAGTGGAACAAGTTCTGGGAGTTGGCACCTGCGGCAGATATGCAAGGGGCCCCCGGGGCTGTGGAAGATTGCCTTGGAAGCGTCTCCGGCTGGATCAGACGGTCAGTGAGTGGGGCGACGTGGGCTGCCTACAGCAGAGTTTGGACCGAGTGGGGTTTGCTGTTGAAACAGGTTGGGTGTGCAGAAGGGGAACGGGAGTTCAGGTAACAGGGGGTCCCCGCCTTGCGAACGCCCGACCTACGAACAACCCCTACTTGCGAACGGGGCGCTGCGGGGACCCTCCGCCATTTTTCGATGATTTTCGCCGTCGTCTGGCCGTTCTGCGCATGCGCGGCCATACGGAGCCTCGGAAAATGCCGGAAATGTCCGTAATTTGCGGCGCATGCGCAAAACGGCATTAGACGGAACATCGGAAATGTCCGGAAATGTCCGTATTTGTCAGTCTGCACATGCGCGGCCGACTTACGAACATTTCCAACTTCTGTACAGGCGGGCAGTCCCTAACGAGTTCGTAACTCGGGGACCCCCTGTACTGGTGTTATATTTTGGCTCCCGTAATTTGGAGGAAGGGATGTCAGTGTCGGGTTTGGGGAAGAAGCTGGCGGGGCTCGCCTTTTGGTTTAAATTGAAGGGTTACCAGGATTTCACAAAGGATTTCTTGTTCATCAGGATATGAAGTGGTACTGTTCAGGACGGCGTTCGCCCTGGAGTTTTTTGAGGCATTTAGGATTGGGGAGTTAGTTAGCCCTTCCAAAAAGGTGAAAGGAGAAAGGGGGGATGGGGGCTGCGGAGGTCATCTGTGGCGAGGATAGATTGTCCATGCGGGTGTGCAAATCTATAATGGATCAGAAGGGCAGGGGGAAATGGATACTGTTTTTTGCGATACCAGGTTTGCCTTTATGCCCAGTTGTGGCACTTAAGTTTCCTTGCGTTTCGTCCGGAGGTGGCGGGATCCTTTTTAGTGCATGAAAATGGGGAATCACTGTCAAGATTTAAATTTATTTCTGTTTTCCGGAAATGTTTGAATGCGTTGGGTTTGGGGGAGCTGAATTTTTCTTCACATTCATTTCGTATAGGGGCGGCTTTGGAGGCGGTAAGATGGGGGTTGGATGAGAAGACGGTCAAACGCATTGGTAGGTGGGAGTCGATGGGTTTAGGTCCTATGTTCAGCCTGATCTGTTGGTGGTTTAGAGGGTTAGAGGTGATCTGAGATGATGTTCTCATGGGATTGTGTGTTTTTGGGGTACTGATTTACTGTTATGTGGGTGTTTTTTCTTCTCTTGCAGGTGGAATGCAGGGGTTGGTCTGGATAATGAGCCATTCATATGTATGTTGGGGTGCAAGAAGGGCTGATGTGAGGCCAGAGGGCAGACAGTTGGGCATTTGCATCGTTTTGCACGGTTGGACAGGCCTTCGGACATTTTAGTATTACATGTGGGTGGTAATGATTTAGGCCTTACGTCCAAGTTGGATATTTTTATTTTTTTTTAATCAAAAACGAGTTTATTGAGACAAACTGAGTAATGCCCCGTACACACGGTCGGATTTTCCGACAGAAAATGTCCTATCGGACCATGTTGTCGGAAATTCCGACCGTGTGTGGGCTCCATGGGACTTTTTCCATTGGAATTTCCGACGGAAAAAGTTTGAGATCCTGCTCTCAAATTTTCCGACAACAAAGTCCTATCGGACTTTTTCCGATCGTGTGTAGCGAAAGTGCCACGCATGCTCAGATCACATTACAAGACCAAAGCTATCGGCTACTAGCCACTACGTAGTCCCGTCGTACGCAACGAACGTCACCACGTTCAGGATGATCGGATTTTCCGACAACTTTGTCCGACCGTGTGTATGCAACACCAGTGTCAGACAAAATCCGTCGGAAAAAATCTGATGGATTTTGTGGTCGGAATTTCCGACCGTGTGTACGGGGCATAAGTGTACATACATTCAGCTAATATTTGAAGCATAAATTTTAAATATAGTTTCTTTTACTTTGTAATAGCTTATACATTCACAGGCATAAAATATCTGGAGTTCTTAACAGTTTATATGCTGTGTATTGTGAAGTACTGCTTGTAAATTAGTAACAGAGGAAAAAGAAAGGTTATTGACCTGGATTGCATGTCCTGTATGTACTAATGGTTGGTTAACAAATATACATCATTGTACGTAAAAAAGGTTAAGAAAACCAAAAAAAAATACAACTTCGCTAAGAATTTATTGTGTCCACCGCGACACTTCTTGTATAGTAGTAGTACAGGGTACATTGTGTCCCATAGCCCATCTTGACCATAACTCCCTGATCTTGTCTCACATTTGTAAGAGTCTGTCTTTCACTAATTGAGTTGGGCCTTGGTCCGGGTGTCTAACCAAGGTTGCCACATTGAGCAGAATTTTTTCAGGGCATTACGGTGTTGATACGTGAGCTTTTCGCGTATAAGTAAGTCATTCACCAATTCCACCCATTGCCTGCCCACTGGAAACCTCGGGGTGATCCATAGTCTCGCAATTGCTTTACGAGCTACATATAAAAGGCGAAGAACCGCAGTGTGGCCGTTTGGTGATAGTGAGGGTATCTCCAAGGCCCCCAGCAGGCATACAATCGGGTCTTGTGGAATCGGCAACTGGTATACCTGGGATATAGTATTGAGAACATATTGCCAGTACCTGAAGAGTTTCTGTCATTTCCACATCATGTGTAATAGGGATGAGCCGAACACCCCCGGGTTCGGTTCGCACCAGAACCTTCGAACCGACCGAAAGTTCGCGCGAATTTTCGAACCCTATACGTTATAATGGACGCGAACGTTCGAAATCAAAAAAGTGCTAATTACAACGGCCAATATGCATGTTAATGTCATAAAACAGGTTTGGGGACCCGGGTCCTGCCCCAGGGGACATATATCAATGCAAAAAGAACTTTTAAAAACTAACGTTTTTTCGGGAGCAGTCATTTTAATGATGCATAAAGTGAAAAAAAAAAAGTGAAATTTTCCTTTAAATATGGTACCTGGGGGGTGTCTAAAGTATGCCTGTGAAGTGGCATGTGTTTCCCGTGTTTAGAACTGTCCTTGCACAAAATGACATTTGTAAAGGAAAAAAAGAAGCCATTTAAAACCACTTGCGGCTTTAGGCTTGTTCTTAAGTAGAATCTGAACAGGTACATTATGAAGTGTAGCTCCATCCCAAAAAAATCTATTTTTAAGCTTTTTGGAGAACATAGGGAGGGGTTATCACCCCTGTAACATTTGCTGTCTTTGCACATCTGTTCAGAACATGTCACCTAACTTTCCGTCCCAATGACAAATGTTTTTGGAAAAAGTGGGGTTTTAATTGAAACAAGGATTGGTGATAAAGTATCAGTAGAGAGGAGATACCTTTTTCCCAAATTAAATTTAACAGGATAGAATTTCCCCTCCTAGGGGTAGATTTCCTCTCACTTCCTGTTTTCTCTTTCCATTTGCAAGTAGGAGTCGTTTGTAAGTTGGATGTTTGAAAGTAGGGGCCTGGCGTATATACTCTGCAGAAATTTGCCCTATTAGATGTTGGTGTAGCCACAAGACTGGTGGGCACAGGAATGGGCCCTGCTGTGAGTTAATAGATCAAGATTTGTAATTGCATGCACCTGTTGAACAGGGCAGAAAAATTGGGGGTGGTGGTGGTGGTGGTGGACGGTGTTGCCACAAGACTGTAAGCTCTCACAGTTACTCTTGGTGGGCGCAGGAATGGGCCCTGCTGTGAGTTATTAGATCAAGATTTGTAATTGCAAGCACCTGATGAACAGGGCAGAAAAATTGGGCCTTTGGCGGTGGTGGTGGACGGTGTTGCCACAAGACTGTAGGCCCTCATAGTTACTCTTGGTGGGCGCAGGAATGGGCCCTGCTGTGAACTATTAGATCAAGATTTGTAATTGCAAGCACCTGATGAACAGGGGCTGAAAAATTGTGCCTTAGGCACTGGTGCTGGTGCCACAACACTGCAACCCCTCACAGATACTGTACTTGGAGCACAGCAGTCACACGTGTTGCGAAGCATTTTTTAAAAAAATTGTAATTACCCGCCCCTGTTAAACAGGGGCTGAAAAATTGTGCCTTAGGCACTGGTGCTGGTGCCACAACACTGCAACCCCTCACAGATACTGTACTTGGAGCACAGCAGTCACACGTGTTGCAAAGCATTTTTTTAAAAAATTGTAATTACCCGCCCCTGTTAAACAGGGGCTGAAAAATTGTGCCTTAGGCACTGGTGCTGGTGCCACAACACTGCAACCCCTCACAGATACTGTACTTGGAGCACAGCAGTCACACGTGTTGCGAAGCATTTTTTTAAAAAATTGTAATTACCCGCCCCTGTTAAACAGGGGCTGAAAAATTGTGCCTTAGGCACTGGTGCTGGTGCCACAACACTGCAACCCCTCACAGATACTGTACTTGGAGCACAGCAGTCACACGTGTTGCGAAGCATTTTTTTTAAAAATTGTAATTACCCGCCCCTGTTAAACAGGGGCTGAAAAATTGTGCCTTAGGCACTGGTGCTGGTGCCACAACACTGCAACCCCTCACAGATACTGTACTTGGAGCACAGCAGTCACACGTGTTGCGAAGCATTTTTTTTAAAAAATTGTAAGTACACGCCCCTGTTAAACAGGGGCTGAAAAATTTGCCTTAGGCACTGGTGCTGGTGCCACAACACTGCAACCCCTCACAGATACTGTACTTGGAGCACAGCAGTCACACGTGTTGCGAAGCATTTTTTTATAAAAATTGTATGTACACGCCCCTGTTAAACAGGGGCTGAAAAATTGTGCCTTAGGCACTGGTGTGGTGGCATGGATCATTGAGGAGGAGGAAGAGGATAGTCAGTGAACATAAGAGGACAGTCACTCAGCATCAGCATAGGCAGTCTTGAAGGGATGTGATATTAAAAATTATTCGGTTATATCCGCCTCAGGTGCCTGGTAACTGGTGGTGATCCAAGACTGATTCATTTTGATGAAGGTCAGTCGATCAACCGAGGCGGTGGACAGGCGCACCCTATGATCGGTGACAAATCCTCCAGCAGCACTGAATGTGCGTTCGGAAAGAACGCTGGAGGCAGGACAGGCCAGTAGCTCAATTGCATACTGTGCAAGCTCTGGCCAGTGATCCATCCTCAGGACCCAGAAAGCCAGAGGATTTTCGGTGGGAAAGGTGTCCAAGTCTGACCTTGCCCCAAGGTATTCCTGCACCATGTATATCAGACGCTGGCGATGGTTGCTGGAACCGATCATACCTTGGGGCTGCGGACTAAAAAATTGTCTGAACGCATCGGTCAGACGTCCACCTTCCCCACCGCTCCTTCTGCTACTGACCGAAGCCTCAGCAACTCGTCGCCCAGGACCAGGAGTTTGTAGCCTCCCAGTTTCTGGGAACGCGTTGCACAGACCTTTCTGCAAGGCCTCCCTGAGATGTCTCATCCTCTGCTCCCTCTGCGACGGCAAGATAAGGTCCGCAACCTTACCCTTGTACCGCGGATCAAGGAGAGTGGCCAGCCAGTAATGGTCCCTCTCCTTGATCCGAAGAACACGAGGATCCTTCCGCAGGCTTTGCAGGATCAGGGAGGCCATGCAGCGTAGGTTAGCTGAGGCATTCGGTCCGGAGTCTTCTGGGTCACTGAGGATGACATGATCGCCAGCCACCTCCTCCCAGCCACGTACAAGTCCACTGGTTTGTTGGGACTGTACATCATCCCTAAAAGACTGCTGCTGCTGATGCTGAGTGCCAGGCTCCACCTCCATGCTCACACAATCCTCCTCCTCCTCCTCCTCCTCCTCCTCCTCCTCATCCTCTTCCTGTGTGATGGGTGGGACAGAAGGAACACTGTCCGGATAAAGGGGGCCTTGAGAGGCAAGGAAGTCCTCCTCTTCCTGCCTCTGTTCTGCCTCAAGTGCCCTGTCCATTATCCCACGCAGCGTATGCTCCAACAGGTGGACAAGAGGGACAGTGTCACTGATGCATGCACTGTCACTGCTCACCATCCTCGTGGCCTCCTCAAATGGTGAGAGGACAGTGCATGCATCCCTGATCATGCTCCACTGACGTGGGGAAAAAAAAAAAACAAGCTCCCCTGACCCTGTCCTGGTGCCATAGTCGCAAAGGTACTCATTGATGGCCCTCTGCTGCGTGTGCAGTCGCTGCAGCATGGCCAACGTTGAGTTCCACCTGGTGGGCATGTCACATATTAGGCGGTTCTTGGGCAGGTTCAGCTCCTTTTGCAGCTCAGTCAGCCGAGCACTGGCATTATAAGATCGGCGGAAATGCACACAGACTTTCCTGGCCTGCCTCAGGACATCCTGTAAGCCTGGGAACCTGCCCAAGAACCGCTGCACCACCAGGTTGAGGACGTGAGCCATGCAGGGCACATGGGTGAGCTGCCCCTGTCGCAGGGCGGAGAGGAGGTTGGTGCCATTGTCAGAAACGACCATTCCTGGCTTAAGCTGACGTGGCGTCAACCACCTCTCGGCCTGCCCCTGCAGAGCTGCCAGAACCTCTGGCCCAGTGTGGCTCCTGTCCCCCAAACACACCAGCGCAAGCACGGCATGGCATCTTTTTGCCTGCGTACTTGCGTAGCCCCTTGTACGCCTACGGAGCACCGCTGGTTCCAAGGACAGAGCACTGGAGGAAGAAGAAGAGGAGGGAGTGGAGGAGAGAGGTGTGTCACAACCAGTAGCAGTAGTAGCGTTTTGGAGGCGTGGTGGCGGAACAACCTCCAACACTACTGCACCTTGTCCTGCATCCCTCCCAGCTGCCAATAGAGTGACCCAATGGGCCGTGAAAGAAAGGTACCGTCCCTGTCCATGCCTGCTGGACCATGAGTCAGCGGTAATATGCACCTTACCGCTGACCGCCCTGTCCAGCGAGGCATGGACATTGCCCTCCACATGCCGGTAGAGAGACGGAATCGCCTTCCGTGAGAAAAAGTGGCGTTTGGGAACCTGCCACTGAGGAACCGCACATTGAACAAACTCACGGAAGGGGGCCGAGTCTACCAACTGAAAAGGCAGCAGTTGAAGTGCTAGCAATTTAGCCAAGCTAGCATTCAACCGCTGGGCATGTGGATGGCTGGGAGTGTACTTCTTTCTACGGTCCAGCAGCTGGGGCAGGGAAATTTGCCTGCTGCAATCGGACGTCGGTGTACTGCAAGTACTTGGTTGTGACACACCTAATTCTACACCTTCAGTCCTCTCAGAGCAGCTTTCAGAGAGGACTGAAGGTGTAGTGGGGATGGAGATCCCAGCTGATGAGGAGCAAGGAGAGGTCCGCTTAGTTCTTTGGTGTGGGTCTTTTATGTGTGCCTGCCAACGAGCTGCATGGCAGGTCGACATATGTCTGGTCATGCTTGTGGTGCCCAAGCGGCTGATGTTTTGGCCACGCAAGATACGCTTGAGACAAATATTGCAAATAGCAGTGGTGCGATCTGATGCACTCGTCTCAAAAAAGGCCCACACCAAAGAACTTTTCTGATAACGTGCAGAGGCAGCGCCCTGCACAGGCGGAGCTCTGCGGTGTTGTACAGTTGCTGTGCTGGCCTCTACCTGGCCTCCAGGGGGCATCCTGCCTCGTTGGACATGTGACGCCGCATCCTCCTCCTCCTCGTCCTCCTCCTCATCCTCTCTCCCTTCAGGCACCCACGTGGAGTCAGTGACCTCATCATCCCCTCCCTCTTCACCACTAGAGCAAACCTGGCAGTAAGCTGCAGCTGGTGGAACAGTACTGCCAGATTCCTCAAGCTGGGTATCATCATCCGAGCCTTCGAATCGTTGGGCATCCTCCTGGAGCATGTACCCAACACTGTGCTCAAAGAGTTCGGGGGACTCCTCAGGAGGACATGGTGGGTCTAGGGAAGGGGTGGCTGATGATGCTCTGCCAGTACCCTGAGCCTGGGTGAGAGAGGATGAGGAGGATGAGGAGGGCTTGGTCATCCATTCTACCAAGCCTTCAGCATGATGCGGCTCCACATGTCCAGCTGCCGAAAACAAAGACGCGCGTGTCTCATGGCCACGTGCTGATGACGATGCACGACCACGTCCACGGCCACGGCCACGGCCACGTCCACTAGAAACAGAGCCTGCCTGCCCTGTGTTCTTGGCTCTGCACGCTCTGCCTCCCCTTGGCGGTCTTCCAGCCATTGTAGTCGGTAGTCCTGTGGGTGCTGCTGAGAAGAATATATAGGAGCTCTGTGTGATGCCACTAACACACTAGAAGTCCTGTGGGTGCTGCTGAGAAGAAAATATAGGAGCTCTGTGTGATGCCACTAACACACTAGAAGTCCTATGGGTGCTTCTGCAAAGAAAATAGAGGAGCTCTGTGTGATGCCACTAACACACTAGAAGTCCTGTGGGTGCTTCTGCAAAGAAAATAGAGGAGCTCTGTGTGATGCCACTAACACACTAGAAGTCCTGTGGGTGCTGCTGAGAAGAAAATATAGGAGCTCTGTGTGATGCCACTAACACACTAGAAGTCCTATGGGTGCTTCTGCAAAGAAAATAGAGGAGCTCTGTGTGATGCCACTAACACACTCGAAGTCCTGTGGGTGCTGCTGAGAAGAAAATATAGGAGCTCTGTGTGATGCCACTAACACACTAGAAGTCCTATGGGTGCTTCTGCAAAGAAAATAGAGGAGCTCTGTGTGATGCCACTAACACACTAGAAGTCCTGTGGGTGCTTCTGCAAAGAAAATAGAGGAGCTCTGTGTGATGCCACTAACACACTAGAAGTCCTGTGGGTGCTGCTGAGAAGAAAATATAGGAGCTCTGTGTGATGCCACTAACACACTAGAAGTCCTATGGGTGCTTCTGCAAAGAAAATAGAGGAGCTCTGTGTGATGCCACTAACACACTAGAAGTCCTATAGGTGCTTCTGGGAACAAAATATATGATCTCTGTGTGATGGGACTAACACACTTCAAGTCCTATAGGTGCTTCTGGGAACAAAATATATGATCTCTGTGTGATGGGACTAACACACTTCAAGTCCTATGGGTGCTTCTGGGAAGAAAATATAGGTCTGTGTGATGGGACTAACACACTTCAAGTCCTATAGGTGCTTCTGGGAACAAAATATATGATCTCTGTGTGATGGGACTAACACACTTCAAGTCCTATGGGTGCTTCTGGGAAGAAAATATAGGTCTGTGTGATGGGACTAACACACTTCAAGTCCTATAGGTGCTTCTGGGAAGAAAATATATGATCCCCAGGGCGCATGCGCGGCAGCTCCCAAGATGGCCGCCGGCATCTAGAGCTCCGCTCCACCACAGACTCCCGCTGACCACCGGAGCCTACAGAGCGCCCCCACGCCCCGCACACCGGGCGAGTCACACGGGGGAAACCCCAGGGAACAAATAGATGTCATCCCCGCAAGCCAAGCGGGACTTATCTGGCCAGATGACGGCGTCTCCCGGCCCCCTCAGCTATGCCAAAATGGCGGCGGCAGCACGAGGCCCTCTCTCCACGGAGCATCAGGAATCCTCCATTGCGGACCAGGATCAGATGTCACAAGCCCTCACAGGTACCGACTACCCCCCGCTTCAGCCTGCTAGCTCCCCAGCCTCCACCGAATCCCTGCTGGGTGGTCTGACCGCTGTGTGTCCCAATACTCCCATGATGGACCCCCACACAGGCCTCATGCTCACTGTCAGTGAAGCTCAAGAGGACATCCCAGCCCCCACTGACTTTCCCTCAATGATGGTGGCCTTCTCTAATATGCTTTCCAAAAGCCTGGCTCTCACTGTTACACAGATCACTAACTCACTACATGCAGACCTGCAGCAGTTTGGAATGAGAATGGATGTTATAGAACAGGCACAGGAACAAACGGCAGCTCAGGTTAACCAAAATTCCAACAGGCTGCAAGAAGTACAGGAGCAATTAGAGACTGCTTTTTCTAAGATCGATGACCTTGAGAATAGGTCACGCAGGTATAAATTCAGGGTCAGGGGGGTCCCCGAAACCGAAAAAGAGGTACAGAAAACAGTGAAATCATTGATAAAAAGCCTAATTCCGGATATCCCTGACCACCACCTGGAGCTGGGTAGGGCCCACAGAGCACTGCAAGCACCCCGCTCAGATGGTCTTCCTCGCGACATCATTGTTAAACCGCATTATTATGCGACCAAGGAAGAAGTGATGCGAAAATCCAGATACGCAACCAATCTCAACTTTCAGGGACACAAAATCCAAATCTTTGCCGACATCTCACCATACACGATACAGAAAAGGCGAGCTCTCAAGCCATTACTACAAGTCCTCCAGGAGAAGGAAATCGCTTACCGCTGGTCCTTTCCTCTACGACTGAACTTCTCTTACAGGAACAAAGGCTTTGGCTTCTCCACTTTCCCTGAAGGTGAACGTCTTCTCATACAGCTCGGTCTGATTCAACTAGAACCACACACGGCGCAGGCTACCAGGGGAACTCCGACCTCGACGAAGAGACCTCCGCCAGCAAGCCCCCTGCAACACACCTGGCTGAAGCAAGGCTCCAAGCGCACGAAGGAAAACTTACCGACCTGAGACATTGATCCTCGGTTGCCACAAAGTACACTTGTCTCCTGTTTTTGGTTCGCCCTTTTGAGGTCAAGGGTCAGTTTTGGGCCCTCAGTTCCCCCTCCTGTTTGGGTAGGCGGAATTGGGAATGGCCCCCCTTGCCCCAAATGCACGGTGAACTAGGTTGTTGTTAAACATTGATCTTCCCGTTCGGTCTTAGTGACCGCAGTTTACAATTCTGTTGGAAACCTTGCGACGACGACATTCCTTAGTCGTAACAGAGGGCAGATCCTTCTCTACTATGGTGTGGGACTTCGGAGTACCAATGTTCCACACTGACAGGGGGTATTTTTATTTTTTATTTTTTATTTTTCTGGAATAGCAGTTATCCAGGCCTGTCCCACCCTACATTGGTTTGTAATTCTGTTAACCACTACTTAGGTAGATGGGGAGGCTTCCCAGTAATTTAGCTCCAAAACAGATACATAACTCCCCTTTCAGAGGTTCAAATGTTCTCTTTGTTTTTGCCTTTCTATTTAATTAATGGCTCATTTACCCCCTATAAGATGCTCCAAAGTAAATAATTTAACCTTGGGTGGAGCTACCGGGGATGGCCCTTCCAAGCTCGCATTGTTATTTAAGCTTTTTGCCCGTCTGGCGGCCCCCCCCCTCTTGCCCCCCTGTCTGGGAGGTGGGAGGGGTGGACGACGGACGGGTATCAAAGGACCTATTGGCTCGGCTCTACTGAGCGGGTTGCCTGCCAGAGATATTTTCTTTATTTATTTTCTTATTTTTTCTCCTTTTCCCTTAAGGGACGCTCTGTAGTTAGGAAATGTTGAGTCCCTTTGGGGCTTTTGGTTATGAATGAGTTAAGGTGGCGGGTCTGTGGTGGATTCAGTGCACCTCACTTGGACCAGGAGACCTCCGGTGCACCTGGTTCCTAGCCCGGATTTCCTTACTGAGGTCTTCCGGCTCCTCAGGTACTGGAGGCGGTTACGGCTAGTCCGTTCCGTCTCAGGGGTGGGCGAGGGTCAGGGGACCCTTATGTATTCATGATGGATGTGATTGTCACAGGATTGCTTTATATGTCACCTAATGATATGCTGCTTTTTTCTTTCCTCCTTTGCTTATTCATCTCTTTTTCCTTCCCCCTTCCAACCGCTCCATCCCGAGATCGCAGATGCCTCAACTGTTCCCAGTCTACTTGCCCAGGCTCCAGGATCCTTCTTCTAGGGCGACCAGAGGTTAACCTGATCCACCTTTCCCGTAGGCGGGGTAAGTCTCTAATTTTTGCTACCAACTACTCCCTTCTGATCCATGGCTGACACACCCACCAGTGCACCTACCTTAAAGATTATATCTCACAACACACAGGGTCTCAACTCTCCAATCAAACGTAGGAAAATTCTGCAACAATACCACTCTTTACATGCCGATATACTCTTGTTACAAGAAACACATTTTCCTTCCACGTTTAACCCCACTTTCCTACATCAACACTACCCCCAATTCTTCCTGGCCTCGGCGGAAAATAAAACGAAAGGGGTCGCTGTCTGTTTTGCCAAGCACATTAACTTATCGCAACCCGAAACGATCAAGGACCCGCAGGGGCGCTACATTCTAGTATCTGGCTATATTGATGGGGAACTTTACACTTTTGTATCATACTATACTCCCAACAAGGGCCAGAGGGCCTTTTTTGAAGTTTTACTCCAAAAGCTACAAAAACACCTCAGAGGTACGGTTTTCCTCGGGGGGGACTCAAATATAGCCTTTGATTATTCACTTGACAAATTTACGAACGGCACCACCAAACCCCGACGGCCCTCCAAACAAAGTGTGGCCACAGCGAAAATACTGAACACAGCAGGGTTGATAGACGCATGGAGGGAGGTTAACCCACATATGAAGGACTACACACACTTCTCGGCCCCTCACAATTCCTATGCCAGGATAGACCACATCTTTACAAGGCCCTCCACGACCCCCCTGATCAGGAATTCCAAAATTGTTGATTCTTCTCTTTCGGATCACTCCATGCTGACCTTACTAATTCAAAGACCAGTAGGGGTTGAACATCGCCCGCGCTGGCGACTGAGAGAATCGCTCTTGAACGACCCCGTGCATTGCTCCCAAATAGAATCTGATATCAAAGAGTACTTCCTTCTTAACGAGTCGGAAGAGATCTCTCCCACTATCATCTGGGCTGCGCATAAATCAGTGATCAGAGGGAAATTAATACAGCTATCTTCTAAACTCAAGGCAGCACATAGAGCAGACTCTTTGAAACTTTCTGAGGACTTCCGCATTCTAGCCAAGGCCCACAAACGGAACCCCACACCTACATCCCTCGCAAATCTCGACTCAGCCCGAGCACGACTGAATTTGTCCCTGACCACGGCAGCATCGCAACATCTTCGCTGGACGGGTGCAAGATTTTACGCCCAAAAGGACAGAATCGGCTCACGCCTAGCAACTAAACTGAACCCTAGACAGCGATCGCAGACATTCCCTAAAATTAAGGTGGCTTCTGGGGATCTATCACAGAACCCGACCAAGATAATGTACGCGTTCAAGCAATTCTACACCAAACTGTACCAACAAGACCCTAGCACCTCCTCAGCACTCAGGGACAAATTCTTAGCTGACCTCCCCTTACCGGTACTGATTAAGGAACACAGTGACCTTTTGGAGACCCCGTTCACCCAAGCTGAGGTCCTCGATACCATCAAGAATCTTAAGATAGGCTCCTCCCCGGGCCCGGACGGCTTCTCCACAGGGTACTATAAGAAATTTGGTCAATGTCTGGCCCCACACTTGACTAAAATGTTTAATTCTCTCAGGAATGGAGCCCCATTAGACCCGGATCTAAATTCTGCATACATTTCGGTCATTCCAAAACCAGACAAAGACAATAGCGAGGTGGGAAACTATCGCCCCATCTCGCTCATAAACAACGATATCAAAATAATGACAAAAATTTTGGCAAACAGAATGTCCAGCTTTATCTCCTCTTATGTACACAAAGACCAGGTGGGCTTCATTCCTGGGAGACAAGGCCCAGACCAGATTAGACGTGCCATTGACATAATCTCCCTACTCAGATCACAATGGGATGGCACGCCCCCTCAGAAGGGCTTCCTCCTATCTATTGACCTTCACAAAGCGTTTGACTCGCTGGACTGGAAATACCTGTCTGATCTGCTCCATAGATGGGGATGCGGCAGACATTTTCTCAATATCATTAACTCACTATACTCTAACCCCTCTGCACAAGTGCGCCTGCTGGGCAGATACTCAGACTCCTTCCCCATAAGTAGAGGAACCCGACAGGGATGCCCACTTTCGCCTCTCCTCTTCGCGATAGCCATTGAGACGTTGGCTATCGCCCTGAGGACTAATCAGGACATCAAGGGAGTCAATTGCGGCACACAGGAACACAAATGCGCCCTTTATGCGGATGACCTCCTCCTGTTCATTTCCTCCCCCCTCACGTCTATGCCCATGATTATGCGTACCCTTAAAGACTTTAGTGGGATATCCGGTCTACGGGTGAACATGTCCAAGTCACTAGCGTTAAATATAACATTACCCCCGGATAGCCTTAAACAGCTCACAACCAATTTCGCCTTCCCTTGGGCCTCCGCAACACTACCCTATCTAGGCATTAAATTGACGTCTGACATAAACGGACTTCTCACAGCCAACTACCCGGTTAGGATACAAAAATGTAACAGAGATCTGGAAAGGTGGTCCAAATGTGGTCTATCCTGGCTGGGCAGGCTTCACGCAGTCAAAATGACCCTACTTCCACGTATGCTCTATCTATTCCGCTCGCTGCCGATCCCGTTTCCCAAGCAATTCCTCAACAAGTTACAATCGGACATATTACACTTCATCTGGGGGAATAAAGGGTATAGGTGCCCCTCAGAAACACTTTACCGCTTGAGATCACAAGGAGGCTTAGGTCTTCCCAATCTCTGGAAATACTATCAGGCAGCACAGTTAGCTCAAATCTCTACAGCATTCTCACAGTACTCGAAACCAGATTGGCTGTCTATGGAAAAGCAAGCCATCCCCTCAAATACCATAGATTTCCTCTTGGGGTGCAAGCCTAGGCTCAGACCGGCAGTTATGGCGCCTACTCTCTCACACTCACTGGCCCTCTGCTCCAAACTCTTCACTCTGCCTACCATCATTTCCCCAATAAGGCCACTGTCGCACCTATTCCATAATCCAGATTTTAACCCGGGGATGGAAATTCAAGCCTTTAAATGGTGGACCGACAAAGGCCTCTATAGGATAGGACACTTCTTCTCCCCATCAGGCCCCATTTCCCTGACACATTGTCAGAAAAAGCTGGATATGCCTAACTCCGAACTCTTTAGGTTCTCACAGATCTCTCATTTCCTCCATTCAATATGGACCAATAATCCCTTGCCCCCTACTATCACTACCTATGAACACTGGTGTGTCAATCTAATGGATCAGAGGGGAGGCATCTCTTTGATCTATGCAGCACTGATGCATAGGGAAACTAAACCCTCTTATGCCCGAGCCTGGGAAGCAGACGTGAATAACACTTGGGACACCGCAACTTGGTTTCGAGCCACGGACAGAGCTTTCAAAGGTATTCTTAATATTTCTCTTATTGAAGCTAGTCTGAAGGTTCTGATAAGGTGGTACTATGTTCCCTCCAGGCTGGCCAGGTTATTTCCGGGTACTCCACCGGTCTGCTTCAGGGAATGCGAGATGGAGGGTTCTATGCTTCATATTTGGTGGACCTGCCCTCGCATCAGATCGTATTGGCGGAAAGTATTCCGTACAATCAGCACCTTAACAGGTATCGCTGTACCGCCTCACCCTAACTCAGCTCTGTTCAATCACCCCATATCTGGACTCTCTAAAGCATTTCAGACCCTATCCTTTTTCATTTTACTGGGGGCCAAAATAACATTAGCCAAAGCCTGGAAGAAACATTCTGTCTCCTTTCAGCTCTTTAAAGCAAAAGTATCATGGATCATGGCTCAGGAACAGATTGTAGCCAAACTGGATGACAAGCTGGAGAAATTCCAGAATATATGGGAACCATGGGCCACTTTCTGTAACATTTCCCTAATCCCTGGACTTCCACCTGGTATGACGATCTATGGGAACACTAGCTGACTCTCCTTTCCAACTCCCCACCCCCTCCCCCTCACACGTTTCTCTCTCCTCTTCCTATACTGCCTCTCTTGGCTAGGATAACTTAGAATCTTACCGGACATTGGGCCCCATGGGCACGACTGAACGACACTACTGTCTGGTAGGATCCTTTTCATGTCAAGACGTAACCTGAACCTGGGGCGGACATCTGGTGGTTCCCACTCCTGGGTGACAGCATGATCCCTTTTGGGGCACCCAGGAATCTGGGATCTCCCAGACCCCTCCTATGCCTGACCCTTTAAGATGACATGTAGGGCCTTATACAGGGAAGGAACCTTCCTGTACTCCCTTAATTCAAAAAAATGAATGGTTATGTTTCATTGCTTCATGTGACCAGATCTTTCTACCTGTGGCACCACATCTTTTGTATTTGACTGTTATTATACACATGTTCTTACCTACATGCATTTTGATGTTCTGTTATTGCAAAAATTTTTCAATAAAAATTATTCAACGAAAATATATGATCTCTGTGTGATGGGACTAACACACTTCAAGTCCTATAGGTGCTTCTGGGAACAAAATATATGATCTCTGTGTGATGGGACTAACACACTTAAAGTCCTATAGGTGCTTCTGGGAACAAAATATAGGAACTCTGCCTGCCTGCCACGAACACACTACAAGTCCTATAGGTGCTTCTGGGAACAAAATATAGGAGCTCTGCCTGCCTGCCACGAACACACTACAAGTCCTATAGGTGCTTCTGGGAACAAAATATAGGAGCTCTGCCTGCCTGCCACGAACACACTACAAGTCCTATAGGTGCTTCTGGGAACAAAATATAGGAGCTCTGCCTGCCTGCCACGAACACACTACAAGTCCTATAGGTGCTTCTGGGAACAAAATATAGGAGCTCTGCCTGCCTGCCACGAACACACTACAAGCCCCTCTTTCTAAATCAATCTTTCTAAATGAATCTATCTAACTCAATCTCTCTAAGTAAATCTCTCTAACTAACTAAATCCAGCAGAGTGTCACAGAACTATCCTGCTCTATCTACGCCGGAACAGCATGTGACCGGCGCAGACGGCGTGGCGGCCTTTTATAGGGGGGGGCGTGTACTAAAGCCCCTGAGCTGTAATTGGCTACAGGCGTCCTGCCTGTAGCCAATTATGGCTCTTCGAGTTTCCGGCGCTGTGATTGGCCAAGCATGCGGGGTCACAGTGCATGCTTGGCCAATCATCAGCCAGCAATGCACTGCGTTCGTGTGATGCGAGCGGCCAAAATAGTTCTGGGCTCGCCGAGCGAGCGAACACCCGGTGCTCGATGCGAACATGGGTTCGCATCGAGCACCGGGCCCATCCCTAATGTGTAATAGATCGCCTTTGTGGCTGTTTCATTTCGGGCATAGTGGAGTATCTCTAAATCCCCATTTATGTAGACGGGTCGGGGTCCAGTATACCCTATGTAGTAGATATAGGTGAGATAACCTCTGTGATGCTGATACTGATACTAATGGGGCAGAAGTCAGGCATAGCTCCCAGGTGTCACTATCTATAGGTCCCAAATCTCTTTCCCAGCCCCTTCTACAAAGAAGTGTGCTAGCATCATGTGTGGAATTGAGTAGTCTTATATATACCCTTGAAATCATACCCTTCCTTTCATCCACCAGCAGCACATTGTTCATCAGAGGATGCACTGCTGGCACGAGCGTGGAATATTCTCCCCTCGCATTGGACAGCGTGCCTCAGCTGGAGGTATTTATAGAACTGTGTTCTATGGAGTGAGAATTCCTCCGCTGAGGTCTGTAAAGAATTTAAGTATGGTTCCAGTGTACAATTGGTTGATATAATGGATGCCTGCTTCCTCCCAAGAGCGGAAGTTCTCAAGCTTAAGGAGCTCCTTAAAGTATGTATTCCTCCAAATGGGGGTGAAGGGGCATACCCCCTTTATCTTGAGAAGTGATCTGATATACTTCCATAGAGTATTTAATAGCGTAATGGTGGGGAGATTGGTTGGCATATGTGTTAGTCCTGCTTCCAAATGGGCTATTGCTGGGAGATTAGACTCCATGGGGACCAGTAATGCTCTTATGGGGTCTGAGGTGTCTACACCCCCCCCCCCCCAATTACCCAGGTGTTTCAGTTGGGACGCTATAAAATAATATCTGGCGTGTGGAACCGCCATGCCTCCTTGATCTTTAGCTAGCTGTAGGGAGCTTAGCCTAATGCGTGCTGGTTTGTTGCCCCAAATTAAGTCCCTAAACTGGGCATCTATTTGTGTGAACCATCTGTGTTTTATCCATATGGGGGCGTTGTGAAATATATAAAGAAGCTGTGGAGCCCATAACATTTTAATTAGATTTACTCTCCCGGTGACAGATAGTGGTAGCTTTTTCCATGCAGCACATTTCAATTAGAATTTTTTAAGTAATGGGGTCATGTTCAGTTTTAGGTATTGTGTTGGGTCTGAGGTCACTTGTATGCCTAGGTAGCGGAATTCCTCCACCACGACAATGTCTTTTGCACAATCAGGTAAGGGTTTTGGTAAAGGGTCTAGGGGCAGTAATACCGACTTGTTCCAGTTAATACTAAAACCGGACAGTTTTCCGAAATCAGCTATCAGGTTCATTACGTTTCGCAAGGAGCTGTCAGTATCACCAAAATAGATTAGTGTATCGTCTGCGTAAAGAGACACTATATCTTGCCTAGGGCCTCTTTGGAATCCTGTAATGTTTTGTGCTGCTCTGTAGACATGGGCACCGTCAAAAAATTTGTTTTTTGTTTTGTTCCGTTTTCGTTTCGTCCAAAAAAAAATTTGTAATTCGTAATTCGTGAAGGAAATTAAATTTGGATCATACGAAATACTAATTTTCGTTAGATTTGTAAACTTTTCGTAAAAATAGTGAAAGTTTGTTATGATGAATTTATCATTGTGAGGGGTTCCCACCATCCCTGTGCTGTGCTGACTTCCTGGGTTTTTAACTTTTAGGTTTGTTAACTTTTCGTAATAATTACGAATGTTCGTTATGATGAATTCCCAGGTTCCCAGGTCTGTACACCTGCTGTGTCCATTATGAGGGGTTCCCACCATCCCTGTGCTGTGCTGACTTCCTCTGATTGGTGAACAAAACACCAGTCATGTTTCTGTTAATTTGGATCCGAAATTCGTTAACGAAATTTCGTATTTGGTATAAAATTCGTAAGCATAGAAATTCCCATAGGGTTCCCACCATCCCTGTGCTGACTTCTTGGGGTTTTAAAGCGGTCTGACACTGTCTGTAATGTTTTTTTTTTTTTTGTATAATGAAAACGATTATGATATGTAAATGAATCACTCACTTGTTCCGTTTTGTAAGTGAACTGCTGCTGGTTTTCGTCACCTAGAAACATTTATAAAAAATCTTGCTGCTGGGTGCCATCTTGCCTGTGGGCATTTGAAACCACACATGCACTACAGATGACAACAAAGCCTGGGGAATGCCCAGGAAAAAACCAAGCCTACTTACCACCAGCTTGCAGATAACCAAATTAACCTGTCTAACAGTATGCGTTAAAAACAGGGGTTTAGTCCGCACGCATTTGCAAACGCATGCGTAAGCCACAGAGCCTCGTCAAGGCACCCTGATATCTGTGGTCCTAACACTAAACTAAGAGTGTCCCCACAGTGGAGGCACATACATTCTAATGGGTAGATGAGGGCAGGTGGACTGAAGGGGAGCCACCCCTTCTTAAAGGTACAGGAGCACACCAAACCCCCAGCAGATAGCACAATGGCTGCAAAGGTGTTGGTGTGTTGCTGTACCAATACAAACACTATGTGATAACAAAAACTTGTCCACCGCCCCCATCTACAGCTGGCTATCGCAGTAAGAGGCATTGGAAGGCTAAAGCAGATAACAACAAAGCCTGGGGAATGCCCAGGAAAAAACCAAGCCTACTTACCACCAGCTTGCAGATAACCAAATTAACCTGTCTAACAGTATGCGTTAAAAACAGGGGTTTAGTCCGCACGCATTTGCAAACGCATGCGTAAGCCACAGAGCCTCGTCAAGGCACCCTGATATCTGTGGTCCTAACACTAAACTAAGAGTGTCCCCACAGTGGAGGCACATACATTCTAATGGGTAGATGAGGGCAGGTGGACTGAAGGGGAGCCACCCCTTCTTAAAGGTACAGGAGCACACCAAACCCCCAGCAGATAGCACAATGGCTGCAAAGGTGTTGGTGCGTTGCTGGACCAATACAAACACTATGTGATAACAAAAACTTGTCCAATTTGGTTATCTGCAAGCTGGTGGTAAGTAGGCTTGGTTTTTTCCTGGGCATTCCCCAGGCTTTGTTGTTATCTGCTTTAGCCTTCCAATGCCTCTTACTGCGATAGCCAGCTGTAGATGGGGGCGGTGGACAAGTTTTTGTTATGCACTACAGATGGCCCAGCATGCACCGCCGTTACTGCGCCGATCTCACGCGTGCGCAGTAACGGCAAAGTGTAGCTCACGTTCGTCAAAATCTCGCGAGATTTCGTCAACATCCGCCGAAATCTCGCAAGATTTCGGCAGGAGCCCCATAAATCTCGCAAGATTTCGGCACGAGCCCCGTAAATCTCGCGAGATTTCGGCAGAGGTCCGCACTGACTCCTGGGATCGATGACACCAGATCCCAGGAGACAATGCGGCATGACGAGGATCGACACAGAGACCCCGCCCACCGCCGAAGAGACAGAGGAAAAACCGGCAGCAATTACAAGGTAAGTGGAAAAAAAATAACATAAAAACACTTCATTTAGTACTCTTTGCCTGATTTGGAAGGCAAAGAGATTTACTAAATGAAGTGTGTGCAGAACCGCTTTAACTTTTAGGTTCGTTAACTTTTCGTAACAATTACAAATTTTCCTCCTGATGAATTTATCATTATGAGAGGTTCCCACCATCCCTGTCCTGTGCTGACTTCCTGGGTTTTTAACTTTTAGGTTCGTTAACTTTTTGTAACAATTAGGAATTTTCGTTATGAATTTGGATCTGTAATTCGTAAACAAAATTTCATATTTCGTACGGAATTCGTATGCATAAAAAATTGTATTTCGGATTCGTACGAATGTACGAATTTCTGGAAATTCGTACGAAATTTTCGTTTCGTACGAAACTAATCGCACATGTCTACTGCTCTGATATGTATGGCTAATGGCTCCAGAGCGATGGCAAACAGCAGGGGTGACAGTGGGCACCCATGCCGTGTGCCTCCGTGGAGCCTGAAAGATGCCGATACTTCTCCGTTGATGCGCATTCTTGCCGACGGGGAGCTATATAACAGCTGGACCCATTTCAAAAAGGACAAACCCACCCCAAATCTAGCCAACACCTCCCATAAATAGGGCCATTCGATGCTATCGAACGCTTTGGCAGTGTCCAATGAGAAGATGGCCCTATTGCCCGGGTTGTCAGTGGGGATCTGGAGGTTTAGAAACAATCTACGTAGGTTCTGAGATGTGGATCTTGTCGGTATGAAACCTGATTGATCTCTATAAATTACTTGTATACATTTAGCCAGTCTGTTAGCCAGAACTCTGGCCAACAGCTTCATATCAAATGTGAGTAATGATATAGGTCTGTATGAGTCTGGTGATAGGGCATCTTTAACAGGTTTCAACAGCACTATTATTAGGGCCTCATTTATGGATATAGGGAAGAACCCGGTTTCAAATGCCTTATTGTAGACTTTTAGGAGAGTGGGAATGAGTTGACTTGTGTAACGTTTGTATACTTCTGACGGTAGTCCGTCAGATCCGGGTGCCCGGCCATTTTGTGCATGGGCTAGTGCTTCAATCAAATCCTCCTCGGTCAGGGGAGCATTTAATAGAGCCGAGTCCGAAGCGGACAGGAAGGGTATGGGTTTCTTTTTTTTTTTTCTTTTTTTTTCTTTTTGATTCCACCTCAGCAAGATTCCTTAGGGGACTGAATCAGTAGCGCCCTCAACAGCGTCCCTATTTGTCTTAACATCATTGTGGAGATTGCTTCATTTTTTTTTTTTTTTTTTTCCATATTCACAACCTTAACACAGCCTGTGAGAGCTTTTCCATTAATTCTTGCTTAAGCTCGCTCATTTACCAATTCAAAATCATTAAGTAACCCAAAACCCCCCCCCCACCCCCCCTTCCCTTCCCCCCCCTGCCGCCAGAATCTCCCCCCAGTGGCTTGCATAATTTAAGTCTAATTTTGATTTGCTGGCTTTTAGTTAAATCAAACGTCTACCTACTGTCTCTCGTCCTATTTTCTTAAGGCTTCGGCATAGCTCCAGGCCTTTTTAAACTTTCTCCAGCCCTCCCACATAGTTCTTGTGAGCTCCCTTTCCTCTACCCCATTGTTTACTAGGCACTCCAGGGTGTATGTTTTTTCCACTGCGTCGACCCATTCCCAGATAGGGGGGGTCTCTTGGTCCCTCCACCTTCTTGGGATCACTCGTTTCGCTGCGTTGAGCAAATGAGGCACCAAGGTTCCTTTGTATTGCCTGGTTCCTTCCTCTGTGGCGTGCATCAATACAACCCAGGGGTCGTTTCTTACTACGACTTGGGTTATTTCCTCAATATTCTTGAGGATAGAGCTCCAAAATATTTTGATCTTTGGGCAATCCCACCAAAGGTGACCCATGGTTCCCCTCTTTTTACAGCCTCTCCAGCAGTCTGCTGAGGCTTCTGGCTGGAATCTATTTATTTTGTCGGGGGTTAGATACCAGCCAGATAAGCACTTATAGTTGGTTTCTGCGGTTCTAACATCGACTGCTGAGCTATGGGTATGTTTAAATATTTTTTTAATTAACCCCGTGTGTATTGGTGAGCCTAATTCTCCCTCCCATTTCTTGAGGAACGGCGGCCCCTCCGGTCTGTCCTTCGACAGCAAGAATTTATAGATTTTTGTGATTATTTTTTTCGTGTTTTCCGCTGTAAAGATACGTTCCATTGCCGTAAGGTCTTCCCGTCCTCTCAACGGAGGGGGGATGGAACCTATGAAGTGACATAACTGCCGGTACCGCCATTCATCAATTGTGAATAAATCATTTTTTTTTTGTAGATCTTGGATCGCCAAGATTTTCCCCTTGCTTATTAAATCTCCTAACCGTGAATTTTCATTTTTTAACCAATCCCCTCCCAGTTCTCTTCTTCCTGGAGGGAAGAGGTCATTTTCTTTTAGTGCAATTAAAGGTGAATTAAATTTCAATTTAATTTTTTTGTGAATTTTATCCCAAACTTTAAAAGTGTTTTTAGTGATTGAATGTGTTTTTTCCCCTAGCCTTCTAAATTTCGGGGGATTCCAAATAGCTTTTCCTAATTGTGCTTCACTCAGTGCCTCTTCTAAGCTTACCCATCTTTTTACGCCCTGTGTCTTCCCCCATTCTGGAATTCTTAATAGCGCGGCTGCATAGTAATAATTAATAATATCGGGTACCGCTAGGCCCCCCTGACCTTTGTCCATTTTCAAAATTTGGAGTGAGATTCTGTGTTTTTTCTGTTGCCACACAAAGTCCATGATAATTGTTTTTAATTTCCTCAGATATTGTTCTGGTAAGGAGATTGGGACCATTTGAAACTTGTAGGTTATTAGCGGAAGTATCATCATTTTAATCGCATTGATGCGGCCGATCCAGGAGGTGGGTCTATTCTTAAACTCTTGGCATTTTTTTTTTACTTCGTCTAGGAGAGGGATATAATTAGCCTTGTATAATTTCCCTATGGTGTTGGTCAGAGTAATTCCTAGATAATTAATCAGTTTTTTCCATGAAAAATTATAAAGTTTCATGAGATCCTGTTTCTCTGCCTTATTTATATTGATACTAAGTATGAAGGTTTTTGCTTGGTTGATCTTAAAATTTGAGATTGCACCGAACGTGCTGATCGTTTTCAAAATATTTGGCAAAGATTTCTGCGGAGCACTTACATAAAAAAGGACATCGTCCGCAAATGCCGCAAGTTTATGTTCTTCTCCACCCACCACGCAGCCTTCAATACCCGGGTTTAGTCTAATAGATGCCAACAGGGGTTCCAGGGAGAGTATAAACAAGAGGGGGGACAGGGGGCAACCCTGTCTTGTCCCATTGTGCATTTCAAAGAGGGAGGAGATGGTTCCATTAACTTTAATATTAGCTTTTGGCTGACTATACAGGACTCTTATTTTCTGGATTATTTTGGGTCCGAAACCCATGACCTCCAAGGTCCTGAACAAGAACCCCCAGTCTACCCGGTCGAACGCTTTTTCTGCGTCGATAGACATTAGTAGACTGGGGGTTCGTGCAACCCTCATTGCTTGCATCACTAGTAGGGTTCGGACACTATTGTCCCTGCCCTCTCTTCCCTGCGTAAAGCCCACTTGATCCGGGTGGATCAACCCATCTAAGCAGCCCTTTATACGTTCCGCCAGGATCTTCGCGTAAAGCTTTGTCTCGAAATTTAGCAGAGATATCGGCCTAAACCCCGCGCACGTCGAGTCGTCTTTCCCTTCCTTACGCAGGACCGTAATTGTAGCTGACAGTGAAGCTTCGCTCATGCGAAACTCGGAGCCAAGGCCGTTCATGTAACTAAGAAGTCTGGGTATTAGAATCTCTCTGTAGGTTTTATAATAAAGAGCCGTGAACCCGTCGGGGCCTGGGCTCTTGCCCATTGGCGAGTTATTCAAGGCTCTTGAGATTTCCTCCGCGGTAATTGGGCTTTCCAGCGCTTCCCTATCCTCTACCCCTAGAGACTGCAGTTTAGCCCCTCTCAAAAACGTATCGATTTTATCTCTATTCCCACCCTTTTGTCCATCCCCCTTTTGCCCCACGGAATAAAGTTCCTCATAGAAGTCCCTGAACGTCGACGCGATATCCTTTGAGAGAAACTTTACCTCTCCTTTTTTATTTTTTATTTTTTCTATGAAGTTTTTGGACTTATTTTTTTGGAGCAACCTTGCAAGTACTTTGCCTGCCTTGTTGCCCCATTGATAGCGATCTTTGGTGGCTTTGTTGAAAACTTGTTTGGCTTCCTGTTCTGTCCAATCTTTTAGCTCTTCCCTCTTATGGATTATCTCTCGGAGTATTGCGTGATGCTGGTTGGGGTCCCCCTTGTGTTTTTGTTCTAGGGTTTTTATGTCATTCGTCAGGTTGTGTATTTTTTTCGTTCTGTCTCTTTTTTTCCACGACGCCTTTGATATCAGGACCCCCCTAATGAATGCCTTGTGGGAATCCCATAAACTTGACCCCATTACCTCCCCATTGTCGTTCGTTTTGAAGAACCATTCAAGCTCTTTTCCCACGCTTTCCCTAATCTCTTTGTCCATTAATAGCTCTTCATTCAATTTCCACCCACAGCTTGGCGGTTTATGTTCAGGGAAATTTAAATTCATGCTGACCGGTGCGTGGTCAGAGAGTGTTGCAATCTCGACCTTAGTGTCTGTCACCCTCTCTAATAATCCATGGTCCACCCAGATGTAGTCTAGTCTCGAGTACATCCCGTGCACAGGGGAAAAAAAGGTGTAGTCTCTAATCTGAGGATGCTGTACTCTCCACACATCCACCAGTTGTTCGGAGCTCATCTTTTTCTTTAATAATTTCAGTTGGGCGCTTCCCGTCCCCCGTGCACCGGACGAACTATCCACCTCCGGGTCTAAGACAAGGTTCAAATCTCCCATCAATATCAAATAGCCCTTTCTAAAAGATCTTAGCTTAGCTAGGATCGCGACCATATATTCCGGGGATCTCGTGTTTGGGGCGTATATGTTTGCGAGGGTATAGGATGTCCCGTAGAGGGTGCCCCTTAAGAAGAGGAACCTTCCCTCCGGGTCCGTCTTCCTGTCTTCTAAATTAAATTGCAGGTCTCCTGCCAACCCTATGGCCACCCCTCTCGTCCTACTGGATACTGTATCGCTATAGTACCATGTGGGGTGGTTTTGGGAGAACAATTTGATATTGGACGAGAGAGAGAGGTGAGTCTCCTGCAAAAAGACCAGGTCCGAGCCATATCTCTTCAGTTCATCCAGGACCCTATGCCTCTTGCTTGGAGCATTCAACCCTCTCACATTATAGGTCAAACATTTGATTTCAGGCATCCTATTTTTGTTATCATAACCTCAGCCACTCTGAAGCGACCCCCGGCGGCAGGGTCCCCCTCCCGTGCTCCTTTCTCCCTCCCAACCATCCCCTTTCCCCCTCCTACCCCCTCCCATCCCCCCCTCTTCCCCTCTCCACTCCCTCCCCCTCTTCCCCCCTCCTCGCCCCTCTCCCCCATCCCCACACCCCCCTCTAATCCACCCCCCTCTATCCTCACTTGCCCAACTCTGGGTCTCTGAACCCGAGGGTGCCAACTCCTCTTGGCCTCCCCTGAGCTCATGATCTCCGGAGAGGGAAGATTTGGTGCCCGTCCCTACAAATCCGCCCCCCCGCCCCGATGTAGAGGGCCTTGGGGTGCGGGGCACCAGGCTAAGCCGAGCGTACCCGAACGGGGTTGGTCCCCCGTTGTTGATCCGGCCACCTCCCGACTCCCCCCCCCCAGACCCCCCCCCCCACCCCCCCACGCACCGACTCCCAGCCTAAATTTAACTCATTTCTGTCCAACCCGGAAGGTCAGGGACCGGGATCTCCAATTTCCTGCAAAACTCTGTCAATTCCTCGGGATGTCTCAGTACAGCCGATCGGCCCTCTTTTGAGCCTACCAGGCATGCCGGGAACCCCCAGTTGTATTTAATGTTATTATTACGGAGGGACTCTAAGAGGGGTCTCTGTAGCCTCCTCCTCTCCAGGGTCCTGGCTGACAGATCGGCATAGATCTGGATTTCAGTTTCTTCAAGCTTGAGAGGTGTCTTTCCTCTGATCTTTTGCCAGATTTCCTCCCTGTCTTTAAAAAAACTGAATCGAATTATAACGTCCCGGGTTCTGCCCGCCTCTACTCGATCTGCTCTGCCGATCCGGTGTACTCTTTCGATTTTGGGGAACTGGTCTTCCCCTGTTCCGATTATAGGGGCGAAAATCTTCCTTATGATTAACTCCAAATCCTCCCCCCTTCGTTCGGGGATCGCTCTAACCCTCAGGTTTTGCCTTCTATCGCGGTTTTCCCGATCTTCCATTTTATAGGAGATATCTCTCTGGTGGGTCTGGATTTTCTTGAGTTGTATCTTTAATTCTAGAATTTCCTGGTCAGTGTTGTCGGCCCTCCTCTCCGTCCCCTCCACCCTAGTTAACAGTTGGCCCATATCATCTCTTAGTTTGCTGACTTCACTTTTAAACACGTTTTCCAGCCTCAGCATCATCTCCTCCATTTCCCTTTTGGTCGGGGGTTGCGAGTCCACTGGCAGCTCCTCCATCCTGCTCACGTCCCCCTCGCTTTCTATTGGGGATTCCGCCCTCGAGTGGTCTTGGGCTATGTCTGATTTACGGGATTTATCTTTTTCCTTTCCCTTGTCCTTTGGGGCCTTTGGGGAGTGATCAAGTCCAGAGGCTGTCGGGCTGGCCCCCTGCCTGAGATAGTGCTTTATGGAGCTTGGGTCACTTTTTTGTGCTTTTGAGGCCCCTTTCTTAGGCAGTTTATTGGACTCTTTGCTCATGGTGTTTCTTTTTGTTCCTCTTATTCTTTTCCCCAGCTTAGCAATGTATCCTTCCAGTCGCCTATATTTATTCCTCTCTCCTTATTCCTCTCCTTCCTTCTCCTTCCCCCTCCTCTTCCCTTTTTAATAGGGTATGTCCGCGCTGTTCTAAGGGGGGGCCTCCTACACTACACTTCAGAAATTTACCCTCCAGGGGGTTTTGGCAGGGTGATACTTGACTTTAGGCTAAGCTGGGTTTACTAGGTTAGCTGGATTAGGCCTCGTGCATTCAGGAGGGCTCGCAGGGACAGAGGTAAACTATTCCGAGGAGAACAGAGGCCTTCCTAGTCTGGCTAAGATACTGTAATCCCCTCAATGATTAAGCCACCCTCCAGGGACCCTATCACAAGCCACGATATAAGCCAGCATGAGACAATGTCCGTTCCTGTGATAGCAGGCTCCTTGCTCTGGTAGATTGAGAGCTCTTATTATGGCCGGTCAGATCCCCACCTCGGAGGGGTGGTGTACCCCTCAAGGGGTGTTTCAGAAGTTCGTCGATCAGGCCTCTAGGAATTTATAATGACCGTAACGTGGGTTTGGTACCTCGAGGGAGGGTATACCACTCAAGGGGTGTTCGGAGGATCGTCAATCGGGTCTCTGGATGTTTATAATGCCCCTAATAGGGATTCAGTATAAGGGGGGTCGCAGGAGGGCACAGCCTCGCATATTCCGTCCCACCGACTGTTACTCCTTGCTCCGCCCGTAAAGCATTTATTTCAGTTTGAGGAACGCTTATCTGGTTTACAAGAAAACAAAAGAGTGAACGGGGGGTCGTAGGGGGGCACCGCCCCACGAATTCCGACACACCCCAACTGCTGCTCCTAGTTCCACCCCCAAAAAGCATTTACTTCGGTTTAAAAAGGCATTTTTCTAGTTTACAAACTAGTACAGGAAAGCATGCAAAAGTTAATCGATCTGGTCCCTGAGCGTTTATAGTGTCTGTAGAAAGGGTTGACGCATGGGGGGTCATGGGGAGGCGCTGCCTCACAAATTCCGTGCGGTCGGGTAACACTCCTTATTCCACCCATAAAACTTTATTCAATTTGAGGCGCCCTAGTTTAATTTACAAGTCCCTGGATGTTTATAAAGCAATAGTAGGTATTGGCGCAAAAAAAGGGGGGTCATGAGGGGGCCCAGCCAGCTAAAACTCCTTGTTCCGCCCACACAACATTATTCAGTTCATTTTAATCAGGTATTGATCTGGTTTGCATACAGGGCCTCCATGCATAAGGTAGACGTACACTATATGTTATCACCAAGGGTCTTCAGAAAAGTTTTCACATCATTTGGTTGCTTCTGCTGTCTTACCTCGCTCTAGGTATGCCCTTTAACCTTGGTCCTGTTTCCAGGCCATATACTCACGGACCGATATGGACGTTCCCGCGGGTGGAGGCTCCGTCTGTTGTTTCCTCTTCCTTTACTGTGTGCTGCTGAGGCCGGTCCGCGTACGGGGGTGAACGACGGGCGGGGGGGGAGGCCGGGGAGAGGATAATCAGGCCACACTCGCCGGGAATTGGAGCAGCATCGAAAGCCACTTCGTGCGCTCCTCACATCCTCCGGCGGGGCCGCGGTGTTCTCTGCTTCTCGGGCGGCTCATACGTCATCCACGAGCTCGCGCTCGTTCAACGAGGTGCCGGCGTTCTTCTCCGCCTCGCTCCTATCCTGCCTGGCTGACGGGCTCCAGCCCCTCCCTCCGTGCTGATCGCGCTACGTCAGCACGTCCATCCCCTCAGCCGCTCCTGCTGGTAATTATTGAGGGTATGGGTTTCTATCTAGAAAGGAACAGATGTCTTCATGTGAGGGTTGGACTTTGGATAAGTAAACATCCTGAAAAAATCACTTGAAAAAATCTATGATGTCTTTGGTGGAGTGGTGCGGCGTCCCCTGTGTGTCTGTTATTGCACCTATCTGAGAGGAGGCTTGCTGGGATTTGGCTAGAAGTGCTAACACATGTCCCGTATTTTCCTCCTCCTCAAAGTGAGATTGTTGCAGAAAAAATCTTTTATTCTCTGTTCTGCCCATCAGATGGATATATTCTGATTATCTGCATTTGTGTTGTTGTAAATGACATTTAATGTTGTTACTTTTTATAGGAATCATTTGCAGAGCGTAGGCGCCATCTAGCGTCCCTTTTTGGTATTGTTTCTATTGTGTAAATGTTGTTATTAAAGTTTATAACCTAGGAAGTACTTGGAAGGCAAAGTATTCTGGGTAAAGTCTCACAAGAAGAGACACATTCATCATGCTTTTCTAGACTGCAAGAGGTCTTGTTTCAATCTCTTACCATCAATCCCTTATTGAACTTAAAAAGTAAGTTTTACTGTCTCATATTGTACTGTGTATATTTGTCTTTGAAATGTATGCTAAATTTATGGGATATTGTACTTATCAAGGTTTATTCTTGTTATTTGTAGTTTCACCTAGCTTGTTCCAATAAACTGCGATCGAAGAAATATGGTATCATGTTTATGGGATAAGAATGGTTTAGCTGAATGTCCTTGAGACAGAACAGTGAAATTTTTAAGCTGACCTCTGAAGGGAAGATAAGCTGACTTCGGAAGTCTGTACAGCCTGGGGCTACACAGTACCATACAGTCAGAAGCCTTAAAGAAGCAGGCCTCTGGGAGGCAAAGCAAGCAGCCACGCTACACAGAGACGCGCTCTGTCAAGCAGTACCGACACTAGAACGGTCTCTATACAGCAAGACAGCTTCTTCCCCACAGCCATGTCTCACAGTACAACATCTTCTTACAAAACACGATCACAAGCAAGCTCATCTAGGTCATCTGTCGCAAATGCAGCAGCTATCGCCCGTTCGAAGGCGGAAGCAGCAAGAGCCAGGGCCGCATTCGCAGACCAAGAGCTGCAGATGAAAAAAGAAAAGGCCCACCTTGAAGCGGAAAGGGTGAGACAGGAACAAGAGAGAGAGCAAGAAAGAGTATGCATGGAACAAGAGAGAGAGCAAGAAAGGGTGAGACAGGAACAAGAGAGAGAGAAAGAAAGAGCTCAGCAGGAGGCATCTCTGAAACTGTAGCAAGCTATCTTGGAAGCTAACATGGAGAAGCTGGCAGTGGAACGAGATGCTGCCGCCGCCATTGCAGAAGCAGAAGCTCTAGAAGCAGCCATCTACGATGAGCCAAGAGCAGGTAGCAGCATACCAGGCCTAGAAGAAGAACACCAAGATTCTTCACAACGCACGTCGGATTATGTCTACCAGCACTGTGACCCAAGCAGCATCCCACAACAAGAAATTAAACATGATGTCAGGGAGTCACACCAAATCAAGCAGCAACAAGACGACCTTGGACCCCAGTACCACAGGCAAGAAAAATCTGACAGTGTTCCAGACGTTCCAGTCCCAACCAAACCTTCTACTCCACAAGGTACTCAACCTTCATACAAACATCAAACACCTGTCTTCACTCCAAAGGTGTATGCAACGAGCCGGTACGAACTGCCAACCGCATGCAAGTTTGAGCCCAGAGAGCCTAAAGAAGAGACTTCTATCAGGTATGCCTTTACACCGCACCACAATACACCAGCAGCCTACCCCAATGCCAATCAGGCTACTGTAGACTTTGCCAAGTTCCTGGCCAAACGCGAGTTAGTTACCCAAGGACTTGCCAAATTTAGTGATCACCCTCAACACTACAGGGCGTGGCGATCCTCTTTCCAGAGTGTTATCCAAGGTCTAGATCTATCTTGCAGACAACAAATAGAACTCCTTGTAAAGTGGCTTGGCAATGATTCTGCTGAACACGCCAAAAGGATCAGAGACATTAATATAAACCACCCTGAGATAGGCCTTACAAACATCTGGAACAGACTGGATAGATGTTATGGCTCACCAGAGGCTATAGAGAGTACACTGTTTAAAAGGATAGAAGACTTTCCAAAAATACCTAGCAGAGGTTACCAAAGACTCAGAGAATTCAGTGACCTATGTATGGAGTTACAAGTTGCTAAAGCGGAAGGTGACTTACCTGGCCTTTCTTATCTTGACTCTGTCAGAGGTATTAACTCCTTAGCTCAAAAACTTCCTTATGAGTTACACGAAAGATGGATTGCTCATGGCTGTAACTACAAACGGAAACACAATGTGCCCTTTCCACCATTTAGTGAGTTTGTGGACTTTGTAGACAGACAAGCAGGAATGAAAGATGACCCCAGCTTCATTTTTCCAGTGTCTTACATCACTTCTGCTGGCCCTAAGCAACTCAGAGCTCCAGTAGCAGTGCACAAAACTAACATTTCTTCCCACAGATTTGCAGAGTCTCAGCCAGAGGATCAAGACAATGACCCCACGAAGTTCTGCCCTCTACATAAGATGCCACATCCTCTTCTGAAATGCAGAGCCTTCAGGACAAAGACCATCCAGGACCGCAAAGCTTTCCTCAAAGAGAACAACATCTGTTACAAGTGCTGCTCTTCGTCTACACACTTCGCCAAGGACTGTAAGGTCAGTGTCAAATGCACAGAGTGTGACAGCACAGAGCACCACACAGCTTTACACCCAAAGCCTGCTCCAAGAACCTTCCCACCTGTCCATGGTGACAAGGAGCAAGGCAGGGAGACCAAAGACTCTACTACAGATACCACAGCAATCACTTCACAGTGCACTGAAGTCTGCAAAGGAAGTACAGGTGGCAGATCCTGCTCTAAAATCTGTCTAGTGAAAGTTTACCCAAAGGGACGCAGAGACAAAGCAGTCAAGCTCTACGTCATTTTGGATGATCAGAGTAATAAGTCACTAGCCAGACCTGTGTTTTTTGACATTCTAAACCTTAAAGGCCCCAGCAGCCCCTACTCCCTTAGGACTTGTGCAGGTACAGTGGAAACGGCGGGGAGAAGAGCTGACGGCCTACAAATTGAATCTATGGATGGTAAGACATGCCTACCCTTACCGACCATAATAGAGTGCAACCAGATGCCAGACAACAGATCAGAGATCCCCACACCAGACGCAGCAGCTCACCAGACTCACTTGAAGCACATAGCACATCTCATACCAGAACTTGATGATCAGGCTCAGATAATCTTACTCCTAGGGAGAGATATCTTGCAAGTCCACAAAGTAAGGAAACTGATCAACGGTCCTAAAAGTGCGCCATATGCCCAAAAACTGGATCTTGGGTGGGTCATTATAGGTGATGTTTGCCTGGGAGGTGCACACAAACCGGCATCTGTTAATAATCTGCTCACTAGTACCCTCGAGAATGGTCGTCCTTCTCTGTTCCAACCCTGTCAAAATCGCATCCTCATAAAGGAGTTACCGCACAACAACCCTGTACCTCTTCCTTTCCTAAGTCCCGTCTGTGACAGCAATACCTATGACGATGACCAAAGCGACTTAGGACACTCAGTGTTCAGGAGAACAAAGGAAGACAACCAGGTAGCAATGTCCATTGAGGATAGAATCTTCCTAGAGGTTATGGAAAGCAGTATGGAGAAAGACGTGACTAATAACTGGGTAGCACCTCTTCCCTTTAGGCCACAAAGACAACGTTTGCCTAACAACAGAGAACTAGCATATAAACGCCTCACTTCCTTAAGACACAATCTGCAAAGGAAACCAGAGATGAGAGAACATTTCTTTTCCTTCATGGGCAAAATATTCCAAAATGGTCATGCTGAGGTAGCTCCAGACCTCAAAGACTCAGAAGAATGTTGGTACTTACCCATATTTGGGGTCTATCACCCTAAGAAGCCAGGGCAGATTAGAGTGGTGTTTGATTCCAGCGCCAAGCATGAAGGTGTCTCTCTAAATGATGTCCTTCTTTCTGGCCCTGACCTCAACAACAGACTATTGGGAGTACTTCTCCGCTTCCGCAAGGATTCAGTCGCATTCATGGCAGACATACAACAAATGTTCTATTGCTTTCTTGTTAAGGAAGAACACCGAAACTTTCTGAGGTTTCTCTGGTTCAGGGACAACGACCCCTCTGGAGACATCACAGAATATCGCATGAAGGTGCACATATTTGGCAACAGCCCTTCCCCTGCAGTTGCTATATATGGCCTCAGACACTCTGCTAGATTGGGAGAGTCAGAGTATGGGTCAGACGTCAGACAATTTGTGGACAAGGATTTCTATGTAGACGATTGCTTGAAATCACTACCCACAAATGAAGCCGCAATCAGTCTCCTCAAAAGAACTCAGGCAATGCTTGCGTGTTCCAACTTAAGGCTCCACAAGATTGCTTCCAACAGTAGAGAACTTTTAGAAGCCTTTCCTGTCCAAGACCATTCCAACGAGTTAAAGGACTTAGATCTAGGCACAGACTCACTCCCCATGCAACGCAGCCTTGGTTTGCTTTGGGACTTAAGATCTGACACCTTCACTTTCCAAGTAAACACAGAAGAAAAACCCTTTACCCGTAGAGGTGTCTACCATAAACAGCCTATACGATCCTTTAGGCTTTGCAGCACCTGTCACCATCCAGGGTAAGGCACTACTCAGAGACTTAACCTGTGAGTCGCTAGATTGGGACCACCCTCTCCCCACCGACAGGAAGAACCTATGGCTAGAGTGGAAGGACTCACTAACAGCGCTATCTAATCTTAAAATTGCACGCCCATATTCTCCTCTGTCATCTGCAGATGTTCAGATGCAAAGACTTTGTGTGTTTGCGGATGCTTCTGTTAAAACAATTGCTGCTGTAGCTTACCTGAAAACCATAGACACTAAAGGACAAAGCCACATAGGGTTTGTAATGGGAAAAGCAAAACTTGCACCACTGCCTGAACACACCATACCCAGGCTGGACCCTTCAAGTTTCATTAATTCTCTTAGACGTTTCATTGCAATCCGAGGCCCAGTGAAACTCATTCGCTCTGACAGAGGATCTAACTTTGTAGGAGCAGTGAAAGAACTTCAAATTCCTTCCAACTTGGACATCCCCAGTGTAAAAAGGTATTTGAGTAAGCAAGACTGCACGTGGATCTTCAATCCACCTCACTCTTCTCACATGGGAGGTGTGTGGGAGAGGATGATAGGCATAGCCCGCAGAATTCTTGACTCTATCTTCCTACAAGTAGGAACTGCAAGGCTTACTCACGAGTGTTTAGTGACATTTATGGTTACAGCCATCATTAACGCCAGACCCTTAACTTCAATTTCAAGTGACTCTGAAGATCCAATGGTTCTCACACCTACCATGTTGCTCACGCAAAAGACTGGTCTTGTAGGTACTCCAGCTGGAGAGTTTTGTGAGAAGGACCTTTACAAACGTCAATGGAGACAAGTTCAAACTCTTGCCAATACCTTCTGGAGTCGGTGGAGGGAGCAATACACATCTACTCTTCAACTAAGGAGGAAGTGGCACTCAGAAAAACCTAACCTTAAACTTGGTGATGTTGTGCTCATGAAAGATTGCCAGACACTAAGGAACATGTGGCCTTTAGGTCTAGTCACCAAGGTACTGCCAAGCAAAGATAATCTTGTCCGTAAGGTCGAGGTCAAGACCTTTCAACAGAATGAGGCCAAAGTGTTCTTAAGACCAGTGACTGAACTTGTTCTGTTACTTTCTACGGAGGACTCTGTTAGTGACGTCACTTGACGTCAGGCGGGGAGTGTTCTGCCCATCAGATGGATATATTCTGATTATCTGCATTTGTGTTGTTGTAAATGACATTTAATGTTGTTACTTTTTATAGGAATCATTTGCAGAGCGTAGGCGCCATCTAGCGTCCCTTTTTGGTATTGTTTCTATTGTGTAAATGTTGTTATTAAAGTTTATAACCTAGGAAGTACTTGGAAGGCAAAGTATTCTGGGTAAAGTCTCACAGGAAGAGACACATTCATCATGCTTTTCTAGACTGCAAGAGGTCTTGTTTCAATCTCTTACCATCAATCCCTTATTGAACTTAAAAAGTAAGTTTTACTGTCTCATATTGTACTGTGTATATTTGTCTTTGAAATGTATGCTAAATTTATGGGATATTGTACTTATCAAGGTTTATTCTTGTTATTTGTAGTTTCACCTAGCTTGTTCCAATAAACTGCGATCGAAGAAATATGGTATCATGTTTATGGGATAAGAATGGTTTAGCTGAATGTCCTTGAGACAGAACATTCTCTGCCAGCTGTAATGACAAGTCCCTAAGCATAGATTGAGCTGCTAACCATGATCTTCTGGTATCGTCAGTTGGGTCGGCCACATATCCTGCCTCTGAACGCTGTGCTTCCTCTAGAGGCAGGTAGAGGCAGCAATGGTCTTGCTAGGCAATGTGGTGGTGATATGGGCGATGAGACAGTCACACAAAGTCCAGGGGCTCTCCCCTGTGAGGTGTATAGCATTATCGGGAGTCTTGCGGTGGGGTGGACACTGAGAAAAAAAAGTAACATGTAACCGGCCAACGTGGCCAAACTAATATGCCAAGGGGCTGTTGAAGGTCCGATCCAGACCATCCTTGGTGCAACAGTGGAAGTGCACAATAGTGTCTTAACAACTTCTCAACCACAAGAACAATAAGCCTTGGTAGTTTTATAGATCCAAGTGTCGACAGTTTTCTCCACCTTGGCATACGGACATGAAAAAACAGAAGCATGTTGCCTATTGATGTAGTACTTTACCCTTCAGGAGGAGCATGGCGTCAGTTGCGAGCTTCTCGGAGTGATCCTTCTTCTCTGTCCAACCATTGTGCAGCTGCTAATGGTAGCTCAAAGAAATGCACTGAGCCCAGTGTTTCCACTCTCAGGCGGGCGGGGTTCAGCATGGCATACTTTAAATCTAGAGATTTAAAACGTCTTTTAACGTCTATAAACTTTGCACGTTGTCTTTGCAAATCAGCAGAGAAGTCTGGAAAGAAAGATATTTTAGCATTATCAATTTTCAAGGCTTCTGGTTTGATCCTGGCATTATGCAGGGTTGCATCCCTGTCCTTGTAGTGGAGAAGTTTAAATAGGAAGGGTCTTGGTGGAGCACCTGGTTGCCTGGTTGCAGTGGCCTTGATGGGACCCTGTGTGCACGCTCCAGTGAGAACATGGGGGTGAAGGCATCCCTGCTGAATGCTGCGATTAGCCATTTTTCAATAAAGTCCACCAGGTTCTTCCCTTCTACCCTCTCTGGGAGCCCTACAGCTCTGATATTGTTTCTCCTCATCCTGTTCTCTAATTCATCTAAGCGGGAGGAATGCTGTGTAAGGAGATGGTTGTTATATGTAAGGTCTCTCTGCATGGGCGCCATGTCGTCTTCTATGGAGCTCACTCTCCCTTCGTTTTTGGGTGTCTTGCCGCAGAAAAGTAATTTCTGCCTTTACCCCCTTTATCTCAACTAAAAGGGCCGTTAGGGAGGCATTGCATGAGTTCACTGCCAAGAAAATGTCTTCAAGTGAGGGTTCATTATCAGCGCCGGGGCTGGTGGGGACATGAGGCCTAGTAGAACCACTGTCTGGAGTACTCACTGCGTCCTAAGCAAACCCCGATCTACCGGCATCTTCCAGTGGCACTGTGTCATCTGCTTCTGATGTGCCTCTGGAGGAGTCTTCCAGCGTGTTGGATGCAGCGCCGGGATCTGTGATTAGGGGTCTGGAGAACAGTTTTTCTGCCGATTCTCGTGGAGCTCCTTATCGGTGCGCTGTGGTAGGGTGTCATTTTAGGCCATGCTGTCCGCGGTCTGGGAGGGTCTCTTGGCGGTGGAGATCGGCTGTATCGCGGTCCGTTAATGGGTTGGTAGTGCTCAGGTGACCTTCCGACAGCCCGTGGGTCTTGGTAACCGGAGTGCGGGGCAAGTCTTCAGGATGAATGTTCGGATGTGTGGCGGAGAGAACTGAGAATGCGTCTGGCTACATCCGCTGCCTGGCCACGCCCCCCAAGTTGGATATTACGCAGGATATTAAGTACGATTTCCTGTGTCTCCGCATGGCCTTTCCTGGGATGCTGATCCCCTCACACTCTTCTTGGATGGCCAGACCCTTTACCCCTAACCATAGGAGTAAGTTACAACCATCCATCTACTAATTCTTTTAATATTTAGTTAGATTTCATTAAATTTTAATCTTTCATATTTATCCAACTTTCACTTCCAGGCTTATCAGTCCTGGATTTCCTATGTAAAAAATTTTTTTTTTTAGCCACCACACTTTTCAAGATTATGCTCACTCGATCTGCACACAACATTCAGACTCACTGATCCTTCTCTAGTTACTTGGCTCTCACACAACCACCTTAATACTTTTAATAAGTTTTAATAAGTTTTCAACCTTTCATCACTTTTCACATTTTCTGTGATATCACTCACTACCCTACTGTCTGAGTGTACATTATTATCTACCTCAGTTAACATTATTATGAATTTAATACTATCAATACTCCCCTCTTTATATATTTAATTACCAGAGTATATGATGGATTATCTTAACAGTGTCTGACCATTCAATAGATAGATCTAATAAACTATAAATTGATATGGACTTGTCCATGAGCTAACGCTCTAGTAATTGCCGCAGGTTCTGGCCCCGTCTCCTCTAGGGCGCTTCGGTGGGGGACATTTGTTTACGTGTGACTCCTTGTAAGCCGCATTGAGTGGATCCTCGTCTTCTTCTCAGTGTCTCGCTGTGGCGTGGAGGCGCACAGAATGGTCTGACAGCTGTGTGGGGGATTTTTTGATTGAGGGGTACCTCCAAATGCAGTGGTAGTTATGTGCTACGTGTTACTAAACATTTTGCATATATTATATCTTGTTTTTAAACAAATTTGATATATTACTATAAATCTTCTTTCTCTTAGCAAACTCATCCTCTGAAGAGACCCCAAACATTATGGGTCGAAACGCGTCAGTAACTGCTATGCAATAGTCATTATTATATGCTGTGTATAACTCCCATGTTTGCTACTTCCTGTATTTGGTATGGGTATATTCCCATTCTAACTCATATTTTAACACTCATGTTACAACCCATTTCACCTTTCAATAAAGACATTTTTATTCTCTACCCTTTCTAATTTTCTACATCTAGCTGCCTAAAAACCCCCTTGGGGGAATCTTCCCATTTGCTCTGTCTATATTGGGGTGAGCAGCACCAGCCTCTCGCCTTAATGTGTCTTCCCTTTGCATGTCAGCTGGAGGCCTATTTTTCAGTTAAAGGTACCGCAGTGCATGGTGATGATCATTATGGAAATTCTGGGGGGATGTCCTGCAAAGAACAATGCGACTATTTGAGGTTTAACAGATGTTGTTTATAGTTATGTTAATTTTAATGGAGTTGTTAATAAAGGGGCTGCTACGGCCAATAAATTACTCCAAATTGGTGTGGTCTCCATTAATGGGGAAAGGGTAAGGGATATGGAGTTGGGTTGGCAATGGGTGTATGTATCATCTGGTAGATGGAGGAGCAGGAATAGAGATAGGGGACTATAGCGGTAATGAATAAAGATGACACTTGCAACTTTTTGAAAAAAAAAAAAAATTATAACAAAGTAATTTATTAATAATCGAATTTAAAAAACAAAGACAAAACCGACACCAAATGCAATATACATGAAATACACAGAGAAAAGGTACATTGGAATTGGTCCGCCAGTCATATCAATTCCCCAGCAAAAAATGGGGGCGCAAGGGACTTAGAGATGGCTGGGGGATCAAGGGGGTACAAAGTGAAGGGGGGTTGGATAAAAAGGGTCTACAAAAATTTTTTTTCAATAGATCCTGGGTACAATAGGGCTGTTAGAGAGAGCTGACCGACATGTTTCGCCATACAATGGCTTCCTTAGGGTCAATAGGTAGTTTTGTACCAAAATAGGGAAAAAGGTCTATGAAAATATAAAAGACAAAAGGTTAGTTATATAGCTCAATCAGTGCATATAAGTTTAGTACGTAGGACCACATCAAACATGTCGCCACAAAGCCCTATATCCCCTCCCACACGCACAGACAGCCAATGCTAATCCCATAGAATCCCCTAGGGGGGCACACAGAACGTACCCCTAAGCCGCTGGAACAGCCACTAGGTTCGCCGGTGTGGTCAAATACAGTTTTCCATAAAGCGAGGAACTGTCGAGGGCCTAAAGGGAGCCTGGTGAAGTATAGCAAATAATAATACAAAATGTAAAATGGCGACTCAGAGTTAATTTGCCATGCATGGCTAACATAGCCTAAAGTTTACAGAAACTTACCGCTATAAAATAAATAGATCATATATATGGAGCGCCAAGCAAGGATAATCCTGAGAAAATCTTGTATGAAGATAATGAAGAGCCACTGGTAGGACAACAAGAGAAAAAACGATTTGAAATGTAATGAGTTTCAAGGCTACATACACAGAATAGGGAGTAAGAGGACTCACCTATAAATGATGTGTCTATTTAGATTGGGCTGAACGCTGAGAGCCTGGAGCCAGACTGTTTGAAAAAGCAGCAGATGACTGCTGTCAATGGTTCAAGATTAATCAAGAAAAAGGAAACCAGTGGCTAAAGATAAAAGACAACTGTGAAGTATAAGTCAATGTTAAACTGAGCTTGCAAAGTATGAGCAAGTGTAAAAGAAGAAAAGGACTAATAAGTATCAAACCTGCATTAACAAGGATTCCAACAAGAATGGCGCTCCAGTGTCCATCACCTACAGTGGTGAAGATTAAGCAGGCTTTATAGGCCCTCCACACCTGATCATGGTGAACCATGATGAGGCGGCGGGCAGAAGAGCCATTCGCGCATGCGCAGAAGCGCCGGCGCGTTTGCCTACAGTTCCCAGAATGCTGAGGGACCGGTGGATGCGCGCGCCGCTCTACGCGCGCGCACACAGATAGATCCAAGCTCAGAAGCCCTCCTGTGGACAGGAGGGGTACTAAGGGTAACAGACAACATAGGTCCAAAAACGAATGTGCTGATTCCTCTGGAAAGAGTGGAAACCGAGGAAGGGAGGTGGAAACAGAGCTGGAAGATACCAGATGATGGTGGAGCACCTGGGAGGTGTGGAGGCAAAGAGGCTAGGCGGGCTGCGGTTATGAGATCGCAGCCCTGGGGTGCCCAAACAAATTCCAATGCGATAAAGGAATATAAATGACCAAAGGTGGAAAGGCGAAGGTGGGGTAACCAGAATCGAGCCGGGCCACGTTTGGTGCCACATAGTTGGCATTGGGAGAAAAAGAAAGGGGAAGCAGCCACAGGATATGAGGCGGGGAGGGAGGGCCAGGACCCGATCTGCCCCATTGTTGATGGGGTCCCAACTGAGGCGGCATGGAGATGCACCTACCAGCCCTACACTAGGCAATAATTTCAAATGGCAAACACCTATATTTAGAAATGATTAGATAGTATATAGTGGGCCAAAATAGATCAGCATGGGACCAAGAAGGATATGATGTATTTGGTTATATACTGGTGTAATAGGGACCCAAAGGGTCAAGATAATCGCTTTGGAATGCAATTGATTGAGGTATATATACAAACATAGTCATACCTATAGTCAAGATGTACAAAATAGAATACTTATATAAACATATAATGATCTATGGGATACAGCTGTGAAGGTGCCCGAGCGCTCCAAGGTAGCCAAACTGACGCAGCAGCGTGGAACCGGAGTCAAGCAAGAAGGGATACATAATAATGCAATTTAATTACAGTATATATACAGCACACAATATGACAATCCTGTGTTTCAAGATATACAGAAGAATGAATTTGAATAGACATACAATGATCCATAAAAAAGCAGCTGTGAAGGTGCCCGAGTGCCCCAGAGTAACCAAGCTGATACTGCAGCCTGGACCCAGGGTGCAACAGGAAAGGATACATGGATAACGATGAGTGTATCTGGATAAATAAACTACTGTAAATATCAAAATAATGGCAAGGGAAGATATGGAATCAGAAGTCCATAGAATGTCAGATAATTATAAGAAGGATTTAAAACTTATATACTCGTTCAAACCTGGATATTTAACGGCATTGAGGTTATGTATCCATTTCGTTTCAAGTTGCAGGAGTTTCTCATCGATGCCACCTCCTCTCACATGTGTCTCGACATGTTCAAGTGCCGAAAAACATATGTGTTGAGGATCATAGTTATGTGCTAAACCAAGATGTCTATTAATGGCTGTAGTAGCGATACGTTTTAAAGTGGGTTTAATGTGGTCACCTATTCGAACCTGAAAAGGCCGTTTGGTTTTACCAATGTAAAAACATCCACAAGTGCAAGTGGCAAGATATACAACGCCTATTGTCCTACAATTTACATGGTAAGAGATTTCATGAAAAGATCCATTGGGTAACAAAGTAACCTTGGAGTTTGAAACATATTGACACATGTCACATGACCCGCAAGGGTATGTACCATTGTCAGGACGAGTCTGAGTCGTTAGTGGAGCATGATGGCTTCTGGTGAGGCGATCACGAAGTGAAGAGCATCTTTTATACGTTATGTCAGGGCGTAAACCAATAAACTTGCTGACTATAGGGTCAGCGAGTAATAAGGGCCAAAAATTATTTACAACCTCGCGAATTTGAGTGTGCATTGATGAAAAACGAGTAATAAGTCTGACAGGTTGGGTATTTATGGAGTTTCTGGAGTTGTGAATCAGTTGAAGTCTATCAAGTTTCTTGACCTTGTTAAACGATCGTTTGAGAAGTGCACGACTGTAACCTCTATTGATTAGTCTAGAGTATAATTCGTTGGATGCTTTATAAAAATCCGCGTCTGAGGTGCAGTTGCGTCTGATCCTAAGGTATTGACTATACGGGATACTATTCAGTAGAGATTGGGGATGAGCGCTTTCAGCATGTAAGATAGTATTTCCAGCTGTGGGTTTTCTGAATAGGGACGTGCTGATCCGCCCCAGATTATCAATATTGATAGTGAGGTCAAGGAAGTTGACAGACCGCTGACTAGATTCAAGTGTGAATTTTAAATTAAAATTGTTGATACCTAAAGATCCAAAGAATTGATTTAGATCAGAATGTGAGCCTGACCAAAATAATAAAATGTCATCAATATATCTGAACCAATGTAATATACATGATTTGTGAGTAGGAATTAGTTGCGAAAAAAGGTGTCGTTCCCACCCCCCCAGGTACAGGTTGGCATATGAGGGCGCACATTTGGTCCCCATAGCCACCCCCTGCACCTGGAGGAAGTGGGAACCACCAAACATAAAGTGGTTTTTGGTGAGAATGAATTTGAGAAAATCCAACACAAAGTTGGCATATCTATCAAATTGAGGTCCGCGTTCAAGGAGGAGGTCACGAATGACATCTATGCCCCTGTCATGCGGGATGCAATTATAAAGACATTCAACGTCCAAGGTCACAAGCCATGTGTTTGGAGGTAGAGTCATGTTTTGCAATAGCTTTAGGAGATGAAGTGTATCCCTGACACATGATAGTAAGCATAAAACGTGGGGTGAGAGATATTTATCCACAAGAGCACTTGCGTTTTCAGTTAAACAGTGACAGCCGGACACAATGGGGCGTCCGGGGGGATTAATGATTGATTTATGAATTTTTGGTAAAGCATAAAACATTAATCTTCAAAAAATTCCAAGTATTGAGATCAATAACAGCCGCCTGATAGGCATGAAAAATTAATTGATCATATTGGTGGGAGAAGTTCTTTATGAGTGACAGAGCAATAGGACGGTACCATTCTCGATTATCGAGGATATTGTGACACATAGTTTCATAAGCTTTAATGTCCATAACCACAACATTGCCGCCTATGTCAGCAGGTTTGATTACAATATCAGGATGGGTTTGGAGGGATTTTAAAGCCCGCAGACTCTCCTGTGAAAGATTAGATTGACCAAAGGAGGTGTATTGGAGATTTTTGATTGCGAGACAGATTTGTTGAACAAAGGTGGAGATGTTAGGGTTAGTGGATAATGCTGGAAAATTCTTAGATTTAGGTTTGAAGAATAAGAATAAGAATTTTCCAGCATTATCCACTAACCCTAACATCTCCGCCTTTGTTCAACAAATCTGTCTCGCAATCAAAAATCTCCAATACACCTCCTTTGGTCAATCTAATCTTTCACAGGAGAGTCTGCGGGCTTTAAAATCCCTCCAAACCCATCCTGATATTGTAATCAAACCTGCTGACAAAGGCGGCAATGTTGTGGTTATGGACATTAAAGCTTATGAAACTATGTGCCACAATATCCTCGATAATCGAGAATGGTACCGTCCTATTGCTCTGTCACTCATAAAGAACTTCTCCCACCAATATGATCAATTAATTTTTCATGCCTATCAGGCGGCTGTTATTGATCTCAATACTTGGAATTTTTTGAAGATTAATGAACCCACCATACCTACTTTTTATGCTTTACCAAAAATTCATAAATCAATCATTAATCCCCCCGGACGCCCCATTGTGTCCGGCTTTCACTGTTTAACTGAAAACGCAAGTGCTCTTGTGGATAAATATCTCTCACCCCACGTTTTATGCTTACCATCATATGTCAGGGATACACTTCATCTCCTAAAGCTATTGCAAAACATGACTCTACCTCCAAACACATGGCTTGTGACCTTGGACGTTGAATGTCTTTATAATTGCATCCCGCATGACAGGGGCATAGATGTCATTCGTGACCTCCTCCTTGAACGCGGACCTCAATTTGATAGATATGCCAACTTTGTGTTGGATCTTCTCAAATTCATTCTCACCAAAAACCACTTTATGTTTGGTGGTTCCCACTTCCTCCAGGTGCAGGGGGTGGCTATGGGGACCAAATGTGCGCCCTCATATGCCAACCTGTACCTGGGGGGGTGGGAACGACACCTTTTTTCGCAACTAATTCCTACTCACAAATCATGTATATTACATTGGTTCAGATATATCGATGACATTTTATTATTTTGGTCAGGCTCACATTCTGATCTAAATCAATTCTTTGGATCTTTAGGTATCAACAATTTTAATTTAAAATTCACACTTGAATCTAGTCAGCGGTCGGTCAACTTCCTTGACCTCACTATCAATATTGATAATCTGGGGCAGATCAGCACGTCCCTATTCAGAAAACCCACAGCTGGAAATACTATCTTACATGCTGAAAGCGCTCATCCCCAATCTCTACTGAATAGTATCCCGTATAGTCAATACCTTAGGATCAGACGCAACTGCACCTCAGACACGGATTTTTATAAAGCATCCAACGAATTATACTCTAGACTAATCAATAGAGGTTACAGTCGTGCACTTCTCAAACGATCGTTTAACAAGGTCAAGAAACTTGATAGACTTCAACTGATTCACAACTCCAGAAACTCCATAAATACCCAACCTGTCAGACTTATTACTCGTTTTTCATCAATGCACACTCAAATTCGCGAGGTTGTAAATAATTTTTGGCCCTTATTACTCGCTGACCCTATAGTCAGCAAGTTTATTGGTTTACGCCCTGACATAACGTATAAAAGATGCTCTTCACTTCGTGATCGCCTCACCAGAAGCCATCATGCTCCACTAACGACTCAGACTCGTCCTGACAATGGTACATACCCTTGCGGGTCATGTGACATGTGTCAATATGTTTCAAACTCCAAGGTTACTTTGTTACCCAATGGATCTTTTCATGAAATCTCTTACCATGTAAATTGTAGGACAATAGGCGTTGTATATCTTGCCACTTGCACTTGTGGATGTTTTTACATTGGTAAAACCAAACGGCCTTTTCAGGTTCGAATAGGTGACCACATTAAACCCACTTTAAAACGTATCGCTACTACAGCCATTAATAGACATCTTGGTTTAGCACATAACTATGATCCTCAACACATATGTTTTTCGGCGAGAGGAGGTGGCATCGATGAGAAACTCCTGCAACTTGAAACGAAATGGATACATAACCTCAATGCCGTTAAATATCCAGGTTTGAACGAGTATATAAGTTTTAAATCCTTCTTATAATTATCTGACATTCTATGGACTTCTGATTCCATATCTTCCCTTGCCATTATTTTGATATTTACAGTAGTTTATTTATCCAGATACACTCATCGTTATCCATGTATCCTTTCCTGTTGCACCCTGGGTCCAGGCTGCAGTATCAGCTTGGTTACTCTGGGGCACTCGGGCACCTTCACAGCTGCTTTTTTATGGATCATTGTATGTCTATTCAAATTCATTCTTCTGTATATCTTGAAACACAGGATTGTCATATTGTGTGCTGTATATATACTGTAATTAAATTGCATTATTATGTATCCCTTCTTGCTTGACTCCGGTTCCACGCTGCTGCGTCAGTTTGGCTACCTTGGAGCGCTCGGGCACCTTCACAGCTGTATCCCATAGATCATTATATGTTTATATAAGTATTCTATTTTGTACATCTTGACTATAGGTATGACTATGTTTGTATATATACCTCAATCAATTGCATTCCAAAGCGATTATCTTGACCCTTTGGGTCCCTATTACACCAGTATATAACCAAATACATCATATCCTTCTTGGTCCCATGCTGATCTATTTTGGCCCACTATATACTATCTAATCATTTCTAAATATAGGTGTTTGCCATTTGAAATTATTGCCTAGTGTAGGGCTGGTAGGTGCATCTCCATGCCGCCTCAGTTGGGACCCCTTCAACAATGGGGCAGATCGGGTCCTGGCCCTCCCTCCTTGCCTCATAGCCTGTGGCTGCTTCCCCTTTCTTTTTCTCCCAATGCCAACTATGTGGCACCAAACGTGGCCCGGCTCGATTCTGGTTACCCCACCTTCGCCTTTCCACCTTTGGTCATTTATATTCCTTTATTGCATTGGAATTTGTTTGGGCACCCCAGGGCTGCGATCTCATAACCGCAGCCCGCCTAGCCTCTTTGCCTCCACACCTCCCAGGTGCTCCACCATCATCTGGTATCTTCCAGCTCTGTTTCCACCTCCCTTCCTCGGTTTCCACTCTTTCCAGAGGAATCAGCACATTCGTTTTTGGACCTATGTTGTCTGTTACCCTCAGTACCCCTCCTGTCCACAGGAGGGCTTCTGAGCTTGGATCTATCTGTGTGCGCGCGCGTAGAGCGGCGCGCGCATCCACCGGTCCCTCAGCATTCTGGGAACTGTAGGCAAACGCGCCGGCGCTTCTGCGCATGCGCGAATGGCTCTTCTGCCCGCCGCCTCATCATGGTTCACCATGATCAGGTGTGGAGGGCCTATAAAGCCTGCTTAATCTTCACCACTGTAGGTGATGGACACTGGAGCGCCATTCTTGTTGGAATCCTTGTTAATGCAGGTTTGATACTTTTTAGTCCTTTTCTTCTTTTACACTTGCTCATACTTTGCAAGCTCAGTTTAACATTGACTTATACTTCTCAATGTCTTTTATCTTTAGCCACTGGTTTCCTTTTTCTTGATTAATCTTGAACCATTGACAGCAGTCATCTGCTGCTTTTTCAAACAGTCTGGCTCCAGGCTCTCAGCGTTCAGCCCAATCTAAATAGACACATCATTTATAGGTGAGTCCTCTTACTCCCTATTCTGTGTATGTAGCCTTGAAACTCATTACATTTCAAATCGTTTTTTCTCTTGTTGTCCTACCAGTGGCTCTTCATTATCTTCATACAAGATTTTCTCAGGATTATCCTTGCTTGGCGCTCCATATATATGATCTATTTATTTTATAGCGGTAAGTTTCTGTAAACTTTAGGCTATGTTAGCCATGCATGGCAAATTAACTCTGAGTCGCCATTTTACATTTTGTATTATTATTTGCTATACTTCACCAGGCTCCCTTTAGGCCCTCGACAGTTCCTCGCTTTTTGGAAAACTGTATTTGACCACACCGGCGAACCTAGTGGCTGTTCCAGCGGCTTAGGGGTACATTCTGTGTGCCCCCCTAGGGGATTCTATGGGATTAGCATTGGCTGTCTGTGCGTGTGGGAGGGGATATAGGGCTTTGTGGCGACATGTTTGATGTGGTCCTACGTACTAAACTTATATGCACTGATTGAGCTATATAACTAACCTTTTGTCTTTTATATTTTCATAGACCTTTTTCCCTATTTTGGTACAAAACTACCTATTGACCCTGAAGAAGCCATTGTATGGCGAAACATGTCGGTCAGCTCTCTCTAACAGCCCTATTGTACCCAGGATCTATTGAAAAAAAATTTTTGTAGACCCTTTTTATCCAACCCCCCTTCACTTTGTACCCCCTTGATCCCCCAGCCATCTCTGAGTCCCTTGCGCCCCCATTTTTTGCTGGGGAATTGATATGACTGGCGGACCAATTCCAATGTACCTTTTCTCTGTGTATTTCATGTATATTGCATTTGGTGTCGGTTTTGTCTTTGTTTTTTAAATTCGATTATTAATAAATTACTTTGTTATAATTTTTTTTCAAAAAGTTGCAAGTGTCATCTTTATTCATTACCGCTATAGTCCCCTATCTCTATTCCTGCTCCTCCATCTACCATTCAACCCGGGACGAGGTATAACCCAATTAGAGCTCTCCTAGCCTCCCTCTTCACTGTATGTATCATCTGTTTTACTATAGTCAAGAGAAGCCCGGAGTATTGCCAAAAAAAAATAAACATAGGGCTTACATGACTGGGGGAACAGGGGACAGGAGCAATTTTGTTAAGATGACTCTGAGTGGAGGAAAGGGAGGAACAGGAGGAGCCAGGGGGAAGTGAAGGAAAGGAGGTCCCTCCCCAGCGTCAGTGTGAGCCGGAGGAGACAGCTTCCCACCCACCCTCCCTGGTATAGTAGGTATTTCGGTTGTCTCTCTTAACCTGTTTTCTTTCACAGAACGACTGGATTATAGGATGTTGTGGCAGTTGGCGGGTGTTGGTCTTTGCGGGTGAAGGAAGAAACCCCCAGATAAGGATGAATGCGGGACCCATCGGTGGTATGGGCCTGTTGGTGGTATTCCAGCCAACGTTGGTTTAGCTGGAATTTGGTGAAAGAGTGCACTGCGGTCAGTGGTTTGGTTGTCTCTGAGCTAGCATTTCAGCTGGAGGCCTATTTTTCAGTTAATGGTACCGCAGTGCATGGTGATAATCGTTATGGTAATTCTGTGGGGATGTCCTGCAAAGACCAACGCGACTATTTGAGGTTTAACAGATGTTGTTTATAGTTATGTTAATTTTAATTGAGTTGTTAATAAAGGGGCTGCTACGAACCCATAATAATTTACTCCAAAATAGTGTGGTCTCCATTAATGGGGAAAGGGTAAAGGTTATGGAGTTGGGTTGGCCAGGTAAAGCAATGGGTGTATGTATCATCTGTTATACTATAGTCATGCAGCAGGGCAGCCACTCAGCATGGGACCTGGAAGCTAGTGTGAGACAGAAGAATCAGTTTTGCTACTTGCATTAGGGCGGTACTGACTACTGCCTATTGTCTAGACAGCTGCTAATAAGAAGCTAAACACATATGTGTTGGAAGAATGGTTTCATTAAAATGTAGTGCAACAGTATAACAAATCCACGATCAGACGCTTGTTAAATTTAGTAACATGGGAGCAATTGCCCAGTTTTCCCCCACCATCATTATCTTTGCTCTTGAAGAAAGGTCATTGCTGTATACTATTGCAAATAAAAAAGGGTACATTATATTTCTGGCTTTTCTATGATATCTCACACATTTCTTTTTATAAAGTACAGGGTACAAACTGGTAAAATTAGGTACATGAGACATCTAGGTATTGTTTGTTTTCTTCTTGTGACTGAAGTATTGGCAAAGTTTAATGAATGTCCTGTATACTTTGTTCAGTAAGCCTGTAACTGAAGTTTTTTTCTTACTTTTTATTTTAGCCAATTGACCTTTAATGGAAAACGGCGACCTGCAAAAGACATTACAAGCTTGTTGGCATCCCTGTTGTTTTTGTCTCAGAGAGTACATTGTGAATAAGGCATTTCATTTTTGGACTATTTCAGCATCTGAAAAAAAAATCACAGGGAAAATCACAAAAGCAAATCTAAAAAAACAACTTTTATTCTGTTAACTAAGGAATCATCTCTTTTGCTGAGCATTAACAATTAAAGTGTAACTCCAGTTAATAATTTTTTTTTTATATCTTCTGTACACCCTATCATGTTAAGAAAAAAAATTACAGTTTAAACCTATCCTCTCCACACTTTAATGCTGTCCCTGACTTTCTTCCCAGTCTTCCCAGGACAGAAAGCAAATCCTGGATTTTCACTTTAGCCTCTGAAGATGCACTCATTCTGTTGTTATTCTCTTTCCAAAATAAAATTGTTCAGAGGATTTCAGAAACGTCCCAGATACTGTAAATCAGAAATCTCTGTGGAGAGAAGATAATCATTCTTTTATTTTACAATAAAGTCTGTCCCTAGAATTTTTTTTGCCATTATATCAAATAAGAGTAAGCTAAGAGTAAAGTTGTAGGTCAGTACTCCTTTAGCCATCATACCTTATCACATATCCTTGGTGTGACGGCACTAGGCCCTGCCACTGTGTTAGTAGAATTTCAAAGACTTCACAGGGATCACACAGATGCAGAGTGAGGGGCTCCAGAATATGGGTTCTGTGTGGAGAAACAGGACTTTTCTGTTTTTTCCATGTTTTGTAATTCCCATATTGGGTCCTGGAGACTAGGGATTTCAAAGAGTCTCTGGAGGGACGAAGGCTCAGATCCAGTGTCTGCACGCGGCAGATGTGCGTGCGAGAGCGTGCGTGTCAGGCGCACGTGTGTGCACGTTATCGCTGTTTGGCGCCACTGATCGCATAAAGGTTCCTTAGGTGCGCTGGTGCTGCGCTGTTTCGTCTCAGTTTCTGTGTTCCTGCTACCTGTATCTGATTGTCTTCCTGCTATACTGACCCGTCTTCGTCTGACCGTGCCTGTTGTACCGACTCTGCCTTTGCCTGCTGTTTACACCTGCCTGATTGCCTGCTGACCCAGACCGTCTGACCCTCCTCTTGTCTGCTGCCCTGTTCGGTGTGCTGCTGTACTCACAGCTCTCCTCACAAGCTCCAGTGACAGCTGCCTCTGCGCTCATCAGCTCTTCAGGCCGCTGCCCGCCTCTGTATAACATCACCTGCAGTCCAGCCATCCCTGAGGGATCTCTACTCTGCTATCAGTACCAGCGGCTTCTACACCAGCCGGCACTCCTACCCACTGTGCTCTTGAGACCACTGTTCCCATTCCAGTGGCTCCTGAACCAGCATTGTAAGAGAGGTCTCCTCCTACAAGACAGGCTCCACCACTAGGTACCTAACAGTACTGCATAATGATAAGGTCTTGGAACCTCTTCTTCCAGAGCTACCTGCAGTTGTGTTTGGGGGGCTCCGCCGCTCAGACTTCAGGTAACTCCAAATGTAATAGGTCCCCGCAACAGACTATGCTTTTTTTACAATATTTTTTTTTGTTTTTTTTTTCCTGTAGGAAATGCTCCATCTGCCAGATTAATGCAGAAAGACGTAGGAAAGTGGATTCCTTTGTGTCCAATTCCACCCACGAACAGTTTCTAATTAAACCCTTTATAACATGTACTTCCAAAAATTTAGTCTACATCATACGGTGTCCATGTGGACTTGAATATATAGGTTGTACTATTCATCAACTCCAGAGACTTAAAGAACATGTGACCAATATTAAAAATGGTTAACAAAACTGGTCCAAAAAGATCCATACACCCACTCTTCAAGTACCACCGCTGCGCAAAAAGTAACGTAAGCATTCACAGTGTAAACTAAAGTAAATAGTAGTGCTAAACAGTATAAATAAATAAACCCAGTGATAGTGATCAACACTAATGCATAAATAAACAACTAATAATAAAGTTTGTGCAAAAAATAGTCCATAAATGAGACTGAATTGTCTCAAACAAGGAAAGCTGAATATATCCTGATGTGAGATCTCAAAACTTTCACCACACCACGTGCACTCAGTGTTTCCACTCCCCTTTGGTTAAAAACTCACCAAATGATGATGCCTTGCACTCTCATGCTCAGCAAAACATCATCAACCATTACAGGGTTAGATAGCCACCGATATCCAGACGTGACACCCAATATCTTGGAATCTCCATATATAATGAAACAAAGTGCTCCAATAGTGCAGTTTTAATTTATGATACATATATTTACCTTTATTGTTTAGCAGTATATGCATATGCATTTATTCAGTGGTTAGCAGTGGTGGAATCGCTTATGCTTTATACTGTGCAGATTTTATATGAATGCGCTGACTATGATTGTTGATGTGCTGGCTGTATTGTGGTTGCGGGGACATGCTGTTAGCACATTAATGAGGCATTCTAGCTCAATCTCAATTGTCTTATTTCCAATATGAAATGATGTGTTTTACTATGTTACATGGATCTTTTTTTCTCTGTATAATTGATTACTAAGAAGTAGGTTGCTATAGTAATATAAAGGTTAAAGGGTTTTTATTTATATGAAAACATGTTTTTTATATATTTATATATATATTTTTAACTTTATGATGCATATATTTACATTTACTGTTTATCAGTATATGCATATGCATTGATTCAGTGAATAGCAGTGGCGGAATTGCTTATGCTTTATACTGTGCAGATTTTATATGACTGCTTTGACTGATTGTTGTATCTTGCAATATGAGTATAGACAGAGCAAGTGCTGGCTGTATTGTGGTTGCAGGGACAAGCTGTTAGCACCTGTGCTGTTTGCGCCTCTCATTTAACCGCTTCCGGACCAGCCGTCGCAATTATACTGTGGCAGGTTGGTCCAGCTGCATGAAGTGTCGTAGCTATACGTCGATCCAGAACCGATCAATCTCCAGACCCAGGCCAATGGTATATGGCCTGGACCTGGTGATCGGTCCTGGCAAATGAGATCCTTTCCCTGTCTGTGTAAGTGTAAACACAGCAGGGGAAGTGATGTCATCTCTCCTCGTGTCTGTCTGCACCAACACTACACTACTCCAGTCCATGTAGGTAAACTTGCCACCCCCGGTCACTGAGTCACCCAGTGTATTATTCAGATTTTTTTTTTTGATTGCTGTACTGGTGTCATTAGTGACAAAAATCAGCATTAGGGTAATTAGTATCAGGCCAAGATAGGTCTAGGGATCCCCCTAACCCCCCCCCTAATAAAGGTTTAACCCCCTTGATCACCCCCTGTCACCAGTGATCACTGTTTAAGTGTCACGGGTGACACAGGTTAGCTCACTTGATTTTTTATAGCATCAGGGCACCCACTGTATTTTACCTAAATAAAGGTTTAACCCCCTGATCACCCAGGGTGATATAAGTTAGGTTTTTTTTTTTTTTTTTTTGCTTTCAAAGATTTTTATTCTTTTTTAAAAATGAAAAAAACAAGATACGTGAGATACAACAAAAATGAAATACAATGATATAAAAAAGCATTTGGAGTATGTTTAGGCATTTAATTCTGGGGCGGTTCTGTTGGTACCTCACAGTACTCAAGCCTTGGAATTTATGGTTCCAGAAGTTCTGGGGGACTCTCCCGACACCCCTGTAGGGAGCAAACTGTGCCCGGAATAGGAGAAAGAAAGAGAAGCCAATCAGCAGGATGTAGAGTGGAGGTAAAATATTGAAGCTTGCTTGTTAAGCTGGTATCCCAGGGATGAGGACAATACCCACATGTTGGGCCCAAGGTTCCCAGGTGGATTCAAACTGAGCTTTTGAGTCTAGCAATACGCTAGTCAACTTTTCTTGGGACATAATCCACGATATTTTACACTTGGCAGCTAAAAAGTAGACCCTGGACTGTTTCCAGGCCTTGCCAATTGTCAACTTGGTGCCCAGTAGGATGAAGTGAAAGATATACAAATAGCGTATAAATGGTGCGCAATTCAACCTTAATTACAAGGGATACAGTATCCCTTGAAAAAGTCACGTGACCTGTGATGCAATGCGTCGGGAGGAGGAGCTTAGGTGATGCCGTGTGATACACGAGCTCAACAAAGGAGCAGAAGGGCTGACAACCCATGAGCGAAAGCCTGACCATTGACATTTTCTATCTGCACTATATCCACCTGGTACACGTGAGTGCATACAACTTGAGGCATCTCATGGGGAGTCTATAGTTAGCAATATTGCGCAATGGTTTTTGTTTGTTTTTTCTCTTTTTCATGTTAAAACCGGCTTGAGCCTCAGGAAGATTTCAAAGAATCACCTATAATTGTATCGGCAACATTAAGGGAAGTTTTTGTTTCTTTCTTCCTATATATTTATAAATACCACTACCGAAGTGGCAACATTCTATATTTATATTTTCCAAAATAGCAGTCCTTTTTGCTTTTTGTTTTTCTAAACAGTGGGAGTTTAAACCAGCTGTCTTAATTGTTATATCAGTAATGCACCACTGCACTTTTAAAACACCAATCGCCTGGTGTATATGTTTATCTGGTTATCGTAGCAAACAGATTGCATACAATAGGATTGTATGGTGTATGGCACCAACCTTGCAATTAGAGTAATCGCTGGTGTATCTGCATATTGTTGCAATTAGATTGTATTCAACACTAATTGTCTGGTGTATGGTAACAATCTTGTAATTAGAGCACCTGTTGCTACGCCAGAGTTCCTTCACTCTTTCTAACACAGGACACAATTCCCAATCATCTTGATTGCTATCACTGAATCGTCGTTCAACTTTTTTTCATTTTACCAACACAACAAATACTTTCACCTATCAAATAAGATTTTATATGCACGTTTGGCATTTCTTTTATAATAAGGATCACATACTCACATATTAATTTATATACAAGGATTGTATATTTTATTTTACACACCTCCAGCACTATATATATTTTATTTTTTTCACTTGTGCACTATTGACCACAATTGACATTGTGGCCATAATTGTTTTTAAAGATCTATGCTCACATAATTAAGGTTGAATTGCGCACCATTTATACGCTATTTGTATATCTTTCACCTATTTTCAAGTGTGGGAACACTTTTAATGGTAGCAGCATTTAATTTAGTAATCTTATTTTATTCTATTAGATTTGGGGCTTTTAAATTATATATCAGGTATACACCAATTTTTAACTCAGTAGGATGAAGTGGATTCATTTGCGATTAAATTTAGGAGTCTTGGGGATATTAGCATTCAGGAGGGCTACTGTGGGGGTTCTTGGAAACTGGAGGCCCGTCACTGTTTGGATTAAGTTGAACATCCTCTTCTAGAAAGGCCTGATTCTGGGACATTCCCACCAAATGTGGGCCATGGAGCCGGTAATTTCACATCCCCTAAAGCATTGGGGGTTTGCAGAAGGCTACATGTGAGCTAATTTGGCGGGTGCAAGATACCACCTGGTCATCACTTTGAGGTTAGATTCCATTAGGGAAATATTCCTTATACCCTTATAGGCTCTAGAAATGGACTTTTGCCATTTTTCAAGGTCCCATTGAATTTGGAGATAATTTTCCCTTGCAGACATAATGGGGTTTTGCCTGACTGCTGGGCTAGTGACTGGTAGATAACAGAGACTCCACCCCTCTGTTCCGTGGCCTGTCCTGACCATAACTCATATTGTGTGAATCTTGGTGGGATGGTTTTCCCTTTCCATATTTTGTGAAGATAGTGTTGTATCTGGTGAAACCTGAAGTGTTTCCGCGGTCGGGATCTCCCGATGTTGCTCACAGAATTTCATAGTTATTGGGCCTGATGCAGTGAAAAAGTGTCCGATCCGATACAACCCCTTGTCCAACCACCATTTAAAGGATTTTATGTCTTGGCCAGGAACGAGGTCAGGGAGGGCTCGGTTTTCAATCTATCCCAAAGGGTCAGGGATTGCGAGAGGATAGGTGAGAGTATGGGGGGTTGCTCCCTGGAAGGGATCCTAGTAAGTAGTCGTGGGTGTAAGTGGGTGCCGTCTGTCTCTCTATTTGAATCCAGTCTGTTTTTTTGGTTCTGGAATAGACTGTGGATAATTGTGCGAGTCTTGCCACTTGAAAGTACCATAACAGTGTTAGTAGCACCAGTCCCCCCTGTGTCCGCTGTGGGTAAAGGGTGTTTCGTGGTAACCTATGTCCTGCTCCGCCCCAAATGTACTTGATGACTTTCCTTAAGGAGGGATTGCAGATGATTTTTCCTTAAGTTTATGGGGATAGCTTTAAATAAGTATAGCAGTCGGAGAACGAGTGTCATTTTTATGGAGTGAATTCTACCCAGCCAGGATAGTTCCCTCCCAGCCCAGATCTTCATTTCTGACTCGAGTTTCTGGTAAGTGGGTGGGAAGTTCGATGAATACAGGTGGTCTATTTTAGCGGTAAGGTTGGTCCCTAGGTATTCTATAGAAGAGTCATTCCACCTAAACTTAAAGGAGCTTTGCAGCATCTACACTGTGGCCGGTTTCAGTGAGACTTTGAGGGCATGGGATTTATCATAGTTTACCCGGAGGCCTGATGCCATTGCAAAGTTTACAGAGGTTAGGGAGGGACGTAATGGGGGAAGTTATGAAAATCAGCATATCATCTGCGAAAAGGCCACACTTGTGTATTTGGGTACCACTGGAAACTCCTTGGATATTGAAATTGGATCGTATTGCTAACGCCAGTGTCTCAATGGCTATGGCAAAAATTAAGGGGGATAGGGGGCATCCCTGTCTGGTGCCCCTTGCTATGTTAAACAGTTTAGAGTGGTGCCCATTGAGGCAAATCAAAGCTTTTGGTGTGGAGTAGAGGGAATGTAGAATACTCAAGAAGCGACTACCAAATCCCCATTGCTCTATTAATGTGAAAAGATAAGGCCATTCGACTGTTTCGAACGCCTTGTGTAGGTCTAGGGATAAGAGCATCCCTTATTGTTTGGGGCCCCTGTCCCAACCTGATGGTAGGAGGGATACCAGATCAATGGCCCTTCTGATTTGGTCAGAAGGGTCCCTCTGTTCCATGGCCTGTCCTGACCATAACTCATATTGTGTGAATCTTGGTGGGATGGTTTTCCTTTTCCATATTTTGTGAAGATAGTGTTGTATCTGGTGAAACCTGAAGTGTTCCGCGGTCAGGATCTCCAGATGTTGCTCACAGAATTTCATAGTTATTGGGCCTGATGCAGTGAAAAAGTGTCCGATCCGATACAACCCCTTGTCCAACCACCATTTAAAGGATTTTATGTCTTGACATGAATACAGGTGGTCTATTTTAGCGGTAAGGTTGGTCCCTAGGTATTCTATGGAAGAGTCATTCCACCTAAACTTAAAGGAGCTTTGCAGCATCTACACTGTGGCCGGTTTCAGTGAGACCTTGAGGGCATGGGATTTATCATAGTTTACCCGGAGGCCTGATGCCATTGCAAAGTTTACAGAGGTTAGGGAGGGACGTAATGGGGGAAGTTATGAAAAGCAGCATATCGTCTGCGAAAAGGCCACACTTGTGTATTTGGGTACCACTGGAAACTCCTTGGATATTGAGATTGGATCGTATTGCTAACGCCAGTGTCTCAATGGCTATGGCAAAAATTAAGGGGGATAGGGGGCATCCCTGTCTGGTAGAATACTAGAATGTAGAATACTCAAGAAGCGACTACCGAATCCCCATTGCTCTATTAATGTGAAAATAGGCCATTCAACTGTGTCGAAAGCCTTGTGTAGGTCTAGGGATAAGAGCATCCCTTATTGTTTGGGGCCCCTGTCCCAACCTGATGGTAGGAGGGAAACCAGATCAATGGCCCTTCTGATTTGGTCAGGCCCCTGTCTGCCTGGGATGAACTATACTTGGTCTTTATGGACGTATCGGTTTATAAGGGAGGCTAAGCAATTGGCCAGGATTTTCGTCAAAATCTTGAGGTTGTTATTTATGAGAGATATAGGTCTATAGTTCTCAACCTCCTCCGGGTTCTTATTTGGTTTGGGGATTACCGTTACGTAGGCAGTGTTAAGTTGAGGATCCAAAGAAGATTTGTGCGCCTTTGCATTGAAAATGTTGCCATGTGAGGTGCTAACGTGTCTGTAAAGGCCTTGTAATATGGTACGGATAGACTGTCAGGTCCAGGAGCCAAACCTGTTTTTAGGTTTTTTAATGAACTCCCTTATCTCCTCAACATGTTTGCCTCCATAATGTCCTTGTGTTCTGCGGTGAGAGTAGGTATCAGGAGATCTCTGAGGAAGCTGGATATCAAGGGGTCCTTGTTTGTAGGGGGTCATGCTATGGAGATTGGTGTAGAACCCTCGGAAGGCTTCTAGTACCTTGTTGGGGTTGGCTGAGGGAGGATTTTCTGCCACTCTAATCTTAGGTAGGCAGTGGGTACGAGGCCGTAGGGATAGCTTTGAGGCCAGCATAGGGCCTATTTTATCTTTTTGGTGGTAGAATTTTGCTCCACTCCAGTGGGTGTGTTTCTCCGCTTTTATCGTGAGAGCCAAATTCAGTTCCAGCCTGACAGCATCCAATTGATCCACTAGGGCTTTAGAAGGGCACTTCTTGTGTTTGGTTTTGAGAGCAGCAAAAGTTTTTTTCAAGGTTTTTAATGTCTATTAGCCTCTCTTTCTTTAGTTGAGTTGCTATACTGATTATTTTGCCCCTAATGGTGGCTTTATAGGCTGCCCAGAGAATCTCGGGGGAGATGTCACCTACATTGTTGAGAAGGAAGTATTCCTTTAGGGAGTTCTCTATTTCAGTGGTTTTAATGGGGTCATTAAGGAGGGATTTGTTAAGTCGCCAATGCGAGCCCGAGGTGAGGGAGTTTTGCAGAGTAAGGAGGACTAATGAGTGATCTGACCAGACAGTGTCTATTATGGTCGCCTTCTGTGTTAATGGCATAAGGTTGGGACGCACCATAATATGATCTATTCTGGCGTATGACTGGTGGGGGGAGTAGTGTGTATAGTCACTTTTCAATGGGTTAAGTTTCCTCCATATGTCAACCAGACCGTGAGAGTGAAGGAATTTTGCTATGTTCAGGCTAGCCTTGGTGGGGCGTGTCAGCTGGGCCTTGGGGGGTCTCGACTTGTCGAGTACCTGGTCGAAGGCTATATTTGAGTCCTCTTCCAAAGATGATTTTGCCTTCCACGAGAGGTAGCAGGGTTTGGAGGAGAACTTGGAAGAACTTAGTTTGGTCTTTATTGGGGGCATAGTAAGAGATTATGGAATAAATGTTACCTTCGATGGATCCTTTGACAAGTATAAATCTGCCCTCCGGGTCCCTGTGGTCAGAGATGTGGGAAAACTTGCTGTTCTTTGAGAACAGGATCGCTACCCCTTTAGTTTTGTTTGCTGCTTTCGCTAGATAGAATGTTGGGTAGTGCGAGTGTAGGAATTTGGGGTTGTACCGGATCAGAAAGTGTGTCTCTTGGACCATGTTGATTTTCAGGGAGTGGAAATTTTCAGATACTATTCTTTGTTTACAGGGAGAGTTCAATCCCTGTGCATTGTGTGTGGAAATTCTGAGATCCTTCCCAGTTGGGTTCACATTAGTCATTTGGACAGAGAGGTGGAATGATGTTGATGCAACTGTCACTTACCCTTTGACGTCTTCTTTTAAGGGGCCCTGGATGTCGATAAAGCCTTGGTCGGTCCGAGGCTGGAATCTGAAGCAGTACACAACCTGCTGATTGGCTTGAGAAAGAGAAGAGGTTAGGAAGGGAGGGGGTGGGAGAGAAGAAACAAAACAGAGAACAGCGTCTTCTATGAATAAAATTGGCGCCTGAAATGGGCAAGTCCCGTCAGGCACACTCCAGTTGGCATTGGCAGCCTCTAGTAGAAGGCCGATGACCCATACCACAGAGGAGGATCCGCTTCTGTGGGATGGGTGGAGGCGCAAGGGTGTCACCCCTGACCCTTGCTTCTAAGTTAAACTTAATGATAACCTAACACAGCAAAAAATAACATTTCAAATAAACATTAGGTATGTAGAAAGTGCACTGATAGCAAAGTGTACGGCTTGTATGGGGGCCCTCCTCAGAGGTCATCCCCCTGTACCCCACCCCCCAAAATCGGGAGGGAAGGGGGAACCTCCTTGGAGATAAGGGGCTGCTCAGTGTCTTTGCAGCCACCCAAGGCTAGACCCTGGGCTGGATCACACTGGAGAACCCCGAGTCTGGAAGGTCCACAGAATCCTGGTTCCTCTGGTAGAGTTCACAAGGTGTAACGGAGATTCTGCCAAAGGGGGACCTAGTTGACTATCGTTAAAGTTCCTGTAGAGCTTGTTCCGGCCTGAAGTTCAAACTTGGTGTGTCTAAATGTTCAAAGGAGAATGTCTCCGACATGACCGTCAGGTGGCTTATTAATAGAAACTGGTGTGGAACGGAGAACTGGGAGTGAAAACTTAAGTGGGCCTAATGTTCGGCAACTCAGGTTAGGAGCCCAGAGCTACAATAACAGAGGGGACTACTGTCCCGGAATGGGGTGCCCTAATGAGGGAAAAGTGAAGAGGGAGGTTTAAGTGAGCATCTTATGGGGGTCTGCCATCCTTGGATTTCTTGGTCTTCCCTTTATTCCAGAGCGGGGAAACTGGGCTCACTGGAGGGGGTCGTTTGGCGGAGCCTCCTGGTGCGGAAGTGAAATCCATGGGTCCTTTCTGGGATATCAGCTTGAGGTAGAGGAAGAGTTTCTCCAGTCTGGAAGGTTGGAGAAGGAATAAGCTTTACTGTGGATAGTGACTGTCACTCCAAAGGGGAAGGCCCAGGGATATTTGATGTCTTGTTGGGATAGTACTGTGAGGAGTGGTTTGAGGGTTTGTCACTTCTGGATGGTCGAGGGGGCCAAATCCGCAAAGACTTGTATTTGGTATCCTCTGCAGATAACTTGCTTCTTGAGGCGGGACTGTCTCATGACTTCCTCCTTTATGGCGTAGAAGTGAGGCTTAACAATTACATCCCACGGGGAGCCGTCCTTTCTGTGCTCTGTGGGCCCTGTCCAAATCCAGGCAGTGGGGGGGCATGTTGGGTTTGAGCTCCTTGTATCGCTGGGGGTATATCTGTGATACTTTTGGGAAGGCCCCCGAATTCGGAAATTATATCTCCTGGATATATTCTCAAGGTCGTCTATCCTGGAAAGAGGGCAGTGTCTAGATGGTCCTTAAGAACCTGGATATGGGCAGCATTTTGATTGGTACGTGAAACAGTAATGTCCAGTTTGCTTTCTATGGCTTCCATTCTGGAGCCGAGGTTGGTGAAATCAGATTTTCTTTGCAGAAGCACCCATAGGGACTTCTAGTGTGGTTAGTGGCATCACAACAGAGCTCCTATATTTTCTTCTCAGCAGCACCCACAGGACTTCTAGTGTGTTAGTGGCATCACACAGAGCTCCTATATTTTCTTTGCAGAAGCACCCATAGGACTTCTAGTGTGGTTAGTGGCATCACACAGAGCTCCTATATATTCTTCTCAGCAGCACCCACAGGACTACCGACTACAATGGCTTGGAAGACCGCCAAGGGGAGGCAGAGCGTGCAGAGCCAAGAACACAGGCAGGCAGGCTCTGTTTCTAGTGGACGTGGCCGTGGCGTGGACGTGGTCGTGCATCATCATCAGCACGTGGCCATGGGACACGCGCGTCTTTGTTTTCGGCAGCTGGACATGTGGAGCCGCATCATGCTGAAGGCTTGGTAGAATGGATGACCAAGCCCTCCTCATCCTCCTCATCCTCTCTCACCCAGCTCAGGGTACTGGCAGAGCAGCTGCCAATGCGTACTCAATGGCATCATCAGCCACCCTTCCCTAGACCCACCATGTCCTCCTGAGGAGTCCCCCCGAACTCTTTGAGCACAGTGTTGGGTACATGCTCCAGGAGGATGCCCAACGAGTCGAAGGCTCGGATGATGATACCCAGCTTGAGGAATCTGGCAGTACTGTTCCACCAGCTGCAGCTTACTGCCAGGTTTGCTCTAGTGGTGAAGAGGGAGGGGATGATGAGGTCACTGACTCCACGTGGGTGCCTGAAGGGAGAGAGGATGAGGAGGAGGACGAGGAGGAGGAGGATGCGGCGTCACATGTCCAACGAGGCAGGATGCCCCCTGGAGGCCAGGTAGAGGCCAGCACAGCAACTGTACAACACCGCAGAGCTCCGCCTGTGCAGGGCGCTGCCTCTGCACGTTATCAGAAAAGTTCTTTGGTGTGGGCCTTTTTTGAGACGAGTGCATCAGATCGCACCACTGCTATTTGCAATAATTTGTCTCAAGCGTATCTCGCGTGGCAAAACATCAGCCGCTTGGGCACCACAAGCATGACCAGACATATGTCGACCTGCCATGCAGCTCGTTGGCAGGCACACATAAAAGACCCACACCAAAGAACTAAGCGGACCTCTCCTTGCTCCTCATCAGCTGGGATCTCCATCCCCACTACACCTTCAGTCCTCTCTGAAAGCTGCTCTGAGAGGACTGAAGGTGTAGAATTAGGTGTGTCACAACCAAGTACTTGCAGTACACCGACGTCCGATTGCAGCAGGCAAATTTCCCTGCCCAGCTGCTGGACCGTAGAAAGAAGTACACTCCCAGCCATCCACATGCCCAGCGGTTGAATGCTAGCTTGGCTAAATTGCTAGCACTTCAACTTCTGCCTTTTCAGTTGGTAGACTCGGCCCCCTTCCGTGAGTTTGTTCAATGTGCGGTTCCTCAGTGGCAGGTTCCCAAACGCCACTTTTTCTCACGGAAGGCGATTCCGTCTCTCTACCGGCATGTGGAAGGCAATGTCCATGCCTCGCTGGACAGGGCGGTCAGCGGTAAGGTGCATATTACCGCTGACTCATGGTCCAGCAGGCATGGACAGGGACGGTACCTTTCTTTCACGGCCCATTGGGTCACTCTATTGCAGCTGGGAGGGATGCAGGACAAGGTGCAGTAGTGTTGGAGGTTGTTTCCGCCACCACGCCTCCAAAACGCTACTACTGCTACTGGTTGTGACACACCTCTCTCCTCCATCCCCCTCCTCTTCTTCTTCCTCCAGTGCTCTGTCCTTGGAACCAGCGGTGCTCCGTAGGCGTACAAGGGGCTACGCAAGTACGCAGGCAAAAAGATGCCATGCCGTGCTTGCGCTGGTGTGTTTGGGGGACAGGAGCCACACTGGGCCAGAGGTTCTGGCAGCTCTGCAGGGGCAGGCCGAGAGGTGGTTGACGCCACGTCAGCTTAAGCCAGGAATGGTCGTTTCTGACAATGGCACCAACCTCCTCTCCGCCCTGCGACAGGGGCAGCTCACCCATGTGCCCTGCATGGCTCACGTCCTCAACCTGGTGGTGCAGCGGTTCTTGGGCAGGTTCCCAGGCTTACAGGATGTCCTGAGGCAGGCCAGGAAAGTCTGTGTGCATTTCCGCCGATCTTATAATGCCAGTGCTCGGCTGACTGAGCTGCAAAAGGAGCTGAACCTGCCCAAGAACCGCCTAATATGTGACATGCCCACCAGGTGGAACTCAACGTTGGCCATGCTGCAGCGACTGTACACGCAGCAGAGGGCCATCAATGAGTACCTTTGCGACTATGGCACCAGGACAGGGTCAGGGGAGCTTGGTTTTTTTTCCCCACGTCAGTGGAGCATGATCAGGGATGCATGCACTGTCCTCTCACCATTTGAGGAGGCCACGAGGATGGTGAGCAGTGACAGTGCATGCATCAGTGACACTGTCCCTCTTGTCCACCTGTTGGAGCATACGCTGCGTGGGATAATGACAGGGCACTTGAGGCAGAACAGAGGCAGGAAGAGGAGGACTTCCTTGCCTCTCAAGGCCCCCTTTATCCGGACAGAGTTCCTTCTGTCCCACCCATCACACAGGAAGAGGATGAGGAGGAGGAGGAGGAGGAGGATTGTGTGAGCATGAGGTGGAGCCTGGCACTCAGCATCAGCAGCAGCAGCAGTCTTTTAGGGATGATGTACAGTCCCAACAAACCAGTGGACTTGTACGTGGCTGGGAGGAGGTGCTGGCGATCATGTCATCCTCAGTGACCCAGAAGACTCCGGACCGAATGCCTCAGCTAACCTACGCTGCATGGCCCCCTGATCCTGCAAAGCCTGCGGAAGGATCCTCGTGTTCTTCGGATCAAGGAGAGGACCATTACTGGCTGGCCACTCTCCTTGATCCGCGGTACAAGGGTAAGGTTGCGGACCTTATCTTGCCGTCGCAGAGGGAGCAGAGGATGAGACATCTCAGGGAGGCCTTGCAGAAAGGTCTGTGCAACGCGTTCCCAGAAACTGGGGGTTACAAACTCCTGGTCCTGGGCGACGAGTTGCTGAGGCTTCGGTCAGTAGCAGAAGGAGCGGTGGGAAGGTGGACGTCTGACCGATGCGTTCAGACAATTTTTTTAGTCCGCAGCCCCAAGGTATGAATCGGTTCCAGCAACCATCGCCAGCGTCTGATATACATGGTGCAGGAATACCTTGGGGCAAGGTCAGACTTGGACACCTTTCCCACCGAAAATCCTCTGGCTTACTGGGTCCTGAGGATGGATCACTGGCCAGAGCTTGCACAGTATGCAATTGAGCTACTGGCCTGTCCTGCCTCCAGCGTTCTTTCCGAACGCAGATTCAGTGCTGCTGGTGGATTTGTCACCGATCATAGGGTGCGCCTGTCCACCGCCTCGGTTGATCGACTGACCTTCATCAAAATGAATCAGTCTTGGATCACCACCAGCTACCAGGCACCTGAGGCGGATATAACCGAATAATTTTTAATGTCACATCCCTTCAAGACTGCCTATGCTGATGCTGAGTGACTGTCCTCTTATGTTCACTGACTATCCTCTTCCTCCTCCTCAATGATCCATGCCACCACACCAGTGCCTAAGCACAATTTTTCAGCCCCTGTTTAACAGGGGCGTGTACTTACAATTTTTTTAAAAAATGCTTCGCAACACGTGTGACTGCTGTGCTCCAAGTACAGTATCTGTGAGGGGTTGCAGTGTTTGTGGCACCAGCACCAGTGCCTAAGGCACAATTTTTCAGCCCCTGTTTAACAGGGGCGTGTACTTACAATTTTTTTAAAAAAAGCTTCGCAACACGTGTGACTGCTGTGCTCCAAGTACAGTATCTGTGAGGGGTTGCAGTGTTGTGCACCAGCACCAGTGCCTAAGGCACAATTTTTCAGCCCCTGTTTAACCACTTCCCGACCGCCCCCTGTATATATACGTCGGCAGAATGGCACGTACAGGCAGAATCACGTACCTGTACGTGACATTCTTCCGGCGGTTGGGGGGTCCGATCGGACCCCCCTCCGCCGGCGGGACGGTCGGGATCGCTTCAGGAGCGATCCGGGACGAGGGGACGGCCAGTGGTTTCTGGCCACCCCCTCGCGATCGCTCCTGGCCAATGAAAAGCTTCCCCTTCCTGTCTATTGTATAGACAGGAAGGCGGAAGTGATGTCACGCTCGGTGCGGCCGGTCTATGTGACCGGAGACGCCGAGCGGCGAACATGTACAGGTTAGTGCACAACACTACACTGACACCAGTACAGTTAGGCACATATTCCACCCCCCTGTCACCCCTGATCACCCCCCAGATCACCCCCTCCCCCCCCAGTCACAGTGTCACTAATTGCAGTGATCATTTATTTACTGATCACTGCATTTAGTGTCAGTGTGACTGTAATAACTGTCAGGGCAGTTAGTTTTAGGTCCAAGGTAGCCCCTACCCCCCCTAATAAAGGTTTAACCCTTGATTGCCCCCCAGGTAACCCTTTCACCCCCTTTTGCCAGTGTCACTAAGCGATCGTTTTTCTGATCGCTGTATTAGTGTCACTGCTGTCGCTAGGTAACCATTTTTTTTTTATAACCGCCATGTTTTATATAGGTTCATAAATAGGTTTATAGGTCGGTACCCCCATATTAATTGTTCTCTCTCTCACTCTATTCTCTCTCTATTGTTGCTCTTTTTTTTTACTCCATTCTATTCTGCATTTTTTTTTTTTATGTGTTTATATTATGTTTATAGGTCAGGTACCCCCATATTACAACCTAAATAATGTTTTATCATGCTTGCTTTTCAGGTATGTAATTTTGTTTACTGTGTTTTAGTGTTAAGAAATTAGCATTTTTTTTTTTGTTTTCAGGTGCGCCATTCAGTTGCAACGCGATTTATTTATCTTGACAGCAACAGCGTTTTGCTCCCACGATACATAAAGCCGCGACTCCAACGCAGTAGTAGGAGGTGATTTCACCACCAACAGTTAAAAAAAAGAGCATATATGCCGAAGCATGGGGGCAGCAGGGGCTGGGGGGGGGAGCGATTGGCTCCTAATGCCACGTACATACGGTCGAAATTCCGACCGTGTGTACACGGCATAACTGTCACTGGTGACGCTGGTTTGGGAGGATCCCCCATGCATCGGCATATATAAATGGTGCATGTATGCCCATCAATTAGAAGTGGGTGGATGAAGGGAGGTATTCTAATGATGGGCATACCCACCAATCAATCTCTTTTTTTCGTTCAGCCAAGAGGCTGCATGAACAAAAAAAAGATTACAATATATGTCCAGTATGTTGCTCGACTTTGAATGGTTATACCAGAATGATGCATGCAGGTTTAGGTATCATCTTGGTATCATTCTTTTCAGCCAGTGATCGGCTTTCATGTAAAAGCAATTCTAGCGGGTATTAGCCTCTAGACTGCTTTTTTACAAGCAGTGGGAGGGAATGTCCCCCCTCCCGGATATAAACCGCGCCATTGGGAAATTGGGAAAGCATTTTATCACACCAATCTTGGTGTGGTCAGATGCTTTGAGGGCAGAGGAAAGATCTAGGGTCTAATAGACCCCAATTTTTTTCAAAAAAAGAGTACCTGTCACTGCCTATTGCTATCATAGGGGATATTTACATTCCCTGAGATAACAATAAAAATCCTAACAAAGAAAAAAAATGGAAGGAACAGTTTAAAAATAAAATAAAAAAGCTAAATAAATAAAAAAAAAAACAAAAAAAAAAAAAAAAAGCACCCCTGCCCCCCCCCTTCTCTTGCGCAAAGGCGTACACAAGCGTTGGTCTGGCGTCATATGTAAACAGCAATTGCACCATGCATGTGAGGTATCACCGCGAAGGTCAGATCGAGGGCAGTAATTTTAGCAGTAGACCTCCTCCGTGAATCTAATGTGGTATCATGTAAAGGCTTTTTAAAGGCTTTTAAAAATGTATGTAGTTTGTCGCCACTGCGTGTTTGTGCGCAATTTTTAAAGCATGTCGTGTTTGGTATCCATGTACTCGCCTAAGATCATATTTTTTATTTCATCAAAAATTTGAGCAATATAGTGTGTTTTAGTGCATTAAAATAAAAAAAAGTGTATTTTTTCCACAAAAAATGCGTTTGAAAAAATCGCTGCGCAAATACTGTGTGGAAAAAAAAAATGCAACACCCACCATTTTAATCTGTAGGGCCTTTGCTTTAACATTATATATAGTGTTTGGGGGTTCAACGTAATTTTTCTTGCAAAAAAAAAAATATGTTTTCATGTAAAACAAAAAGTGTCAGAAAGGGCTTTGTCTACAAGTGGTTAGAAGAGTGGGTGACGTGTGACATAGGCTTCTAAATGTTGTGCATAAAATGCCAGGACAGTTCAAACCCCCCCCAAATGACCCCATTTTTGGAAAGTAGACACCCCAAGCTATTTGATGAGAGCAATGTTGAGCCCATTAAATATTTTTTTTTTTTTTGTCCCAAGAGATTGAATAATGAAAAAAAAAATATATATATATTTTTTTTTTACAAAAAGTTGTCACTAAATGATATATTGCTCAAACATGTCATGGGCATATGTGGAAATACACCCCAAAATACATTCTGTTGCTTCTCCTGAGTACGGGGATACCACATGTGTGGGACTTTTTGGGAGCCTAGCTGCGTACGGAACCCCAAAAACCAATCACCGCCTTCAGGCTTTCTAAGGGTGTAATTTTTTTATTTCACTTCTCACTGCCAATCACAGTTTCGGAGGCCATGGAATGCCCAGATGGCATAAAACCCCCCAAAATGACCCCATTTTGGAAAGTAGACACCCCAAGCTATTTGCTGAGAGGTATTGTGAGTATTTTGCAGATGTCGCTTTTTGTCACAAAGTTTTGAAAATTGAAAAAAAGAAAAAAAAAATTTTTTTTTCTTTACTTTCTTCATTTTCAAAAACAAATGAGAGCTGTAAAATACTCACCATGCCTCTCAACAAATAGCTTGGGGTGTCTACTTTCCAAAATGGGGTCATTTGGGGGGGTTTTGTGCTATTTGGCATTTTATGGCCTTCGAAACGGTGATAGGTAGTGAGGAGTGAAATCAAAAATTTGCACCCTTAGAAATCCTGAAGGCGGTGCTTGGGTTTCGGGGCCCCGTACGCGGCTAGGCTCCAAAAAGTCCCACACATGTGGTATCCCCATACTCAGAGAAGCAGCAAAATGTATTTTGGGGTGCAATTCCACATATAACTATGGCATGTGTGAGCAATATATCATTTAGTGACAACTTTTTGAAAAAAAAAAAAAAAATCTTTTTTTATTTTTGTCTTTATTCAATCACTTGGGACTAAAAAAAAAATATTCAATGGGCTCAACATGCCTCTCAGCAAATAGCTTGGGGGTGTCTACTTTCCAAAATGGGGTCATTTGGGGGGGTTTTGTACTTCTCTGCCATTTTAGCACCTCAAGAAATGAAATAGGCAGTCATAAATTAAAAGCGGTGTAAATTCCAGAAAATGTACTCTAGTTTGTAGACGCTATAACTTTTGCGCAAACCAATAAATATACGCTTATTGGCATTTTTTTTACTAAAGACATGTGGCTGAATACATTTTTGGCCCAAATGTTTGACTAAAATTGAGTTTATTAGATTTTTTTTATAACAAAAGTAGAAAATCTCTTTTTTTTTCAAAATTTTCGCTTTTTTTCCGTTTATATCTCAAAAAATAAAAATCACAGAGGCAATCAAATACCATCAAAAGAAAGCTCTATTTGTGGGGAAGAAAAGGACGCAAATTTCGTTTGGTTACAAAATTGCATGACCGCGCAATTACCAGTTAAAGTAGTGCAGTGCGAAATTGAAAAAAGACCTCTGGTCCTTTGGCTGCCAAATGGTCCGGTGCTGAAGTGGTTAACAGGGGCGTGTACTTACAATTTTTTAAAAAAATGCTTTGCAACACGTGTGACTGCTGTGCTCCAAGTACAGTATCTGTGAGGGGTTGCAGTGTTGTGGCACCAGCACCAGTGCCTAAGGCACAATTTTTCAGCCCCTGTTTAACAGGGGCGGGTAATTACAAATCTTGATCTAATAGTTCACAGCAGGCCCATTCCTGCGCCCACCAAGAGTAACTATGAGGGCCTACAGTCTTGTGGCAACACCGTCCACCACCACCGCCAAAGGCCCAATTTTTCTGCCCTGTTCATCAGGTGCTTGCAATTACAAATCTTGATCTAATAACACACAGCAGGGCCCATTCCTGCGCCCACCAAGAGTAACTGTGAGAGCTTACAGTCTTGTGGCAACACCGTCCACCACCACCGCCAAAGGCCCAATTTTTCTGCCCTGTTCATCAGGTGCTTGCAATTACAAATCTTGATCTAATAACTCACAGCAGGCCCATTCCTGAGCCCACCAAGAGTAACTATGAGGGCCTACAGTCTTGTGGCAACACCGTCCACCACCACCGCCAAAGCCCAATTTTTCTGCCCTGTTCATCAGGTGCTTGCAATTACAAATCTTGATCTAATAAGTCACAGCAGGGCCCATTCCTGCGCCCACCAAGAGTAACTGTGAGTGCTTACAGTCTTGTGGCAACACCGTCCACCACCACCACCACCCCCAATTTTTCGGCCCTGTTCAACAGGTGCATGCAATTACAAATCTTGATCTATTAACTCACAGCAGGGCCCATTCCTGTCCCCACCAGTCTTGTGGCTACACCAACATCTAATAGGGCAAATTTCTGCAGAGTATATACGCCAGGCCCCTACTTTCAAACATCCAACTTACAAACGACTCCTACTTGCAAATGGAAAGAGAAAACAGGAAGTGAGAGGAAATCTACCCCTAGGAAGGGAAATTCTATCCTGTTAGATTTAATTTGGGAAAAAGGTATCTCCTCTCTACTGATACTTTATCACCAATCCTTGTTTCAATTAAAACCCCACTTTTTCCAAAAACATTTGTCATTGGACGGAAAGTGAGGTGACATGTTCTGAACAGATGTGCAAAGACAGCAAATGTTACAGGGGTGATAACCCTCCCTATGTTCTCCAAAATGCTTAAAAATAGATTTTTTTGGGATGGAGCTACACTTCATAATGTACCTGTTCAGATTCTACTTAAGAACAAACCTAAAGCCGCAAGTGGTTTTAAATGGCTTCTTTTTTTCTTTACAAATGTCATTTTGTGCAAGGACAGTTCTAAACACGGGAAACACATGCCACTTCACAGGCATACTTTAGACACCCCCCAGGTACCATATTTAAAGGAAAATTTCACTTTTTTTTTGGTGAAATCAGATTTGATGTCTCTGGTAATTTGGGCTGCAGTATTAGCCAGACCCCTCTCCAGTAGGGCAGATAGTTTAAGAAATAGGTCTCCTTGCATTGAGGACAGGTCCTGGTCTTGCAGGCTGCATGTGGGGGTAGCGTGGTGGTATGGAGGAGAAGGCCCGGCCGAAGACATGGTGTATTCATCCATGGCTCGGCCCAGCAGGGACTCTGTGGATGCCGGGGAGGGAGCCAGGGGGTATTGTGGTGTCCCCTGGGCCATTTGGGAGTAAGTTAGTGTGGCTGGTGCTATAACTTGCCTCAAGTCCTGTGGCTTTTCCCCGCAGGCCGCATGTGGCTGTGCTGTGGAGGTGGCGGCGGCCATCTTGGTACACCCACCTCAGCCAGCCCTTTCAAACTCTGGTCCTAGGTCGTGTCTGACGGCCGGTCCAGACATCCAGGGGGGGTCCTGGGGGTGTCCTGGTTATAGAGGGATCGATGCCTTCCTATTTTGGGGGTTGCTGTGCCTGCTGTTTTGCTCGTGGGGCAGGGGTGATGCAGAGCTCCCGGCACAGTCAGCCATCTCGAAGCTCCCGCTCATGCGCTTAAGTTAGGTTTTTTTACGTCAGTCAGGGTCTACTTCGCCCCAGGCAGCGTCAGATTAGTGCCAGTATCGCTAACACCCACGCAAGCACCATACACCTCCCATAGTAGTATAGTGTCTGAACGGATCGATATCTGATCAGATCTATACTAGCGTCCCCGGCAGTTTTGGGTTTCCCAAAAATGCAGTGTTAGCGGGATCAGCCCAGATACCAGCTAGCACCTGCGTTTAGCCCCTCCGCCCAGCCCAGCCCACCCAAGTGCAGTATCAATTGATCACTGTCACTTACAAAACACATAGCTGCAGTATTCGCAGAGTCAGGCCTGATCCCTGGGAACGCTAACAGTTTTTTTTTTTTTGCAGCGTTTGAAGCAGTCGCTGACAGTCAGGAGCTTTTTTTTCTGTGAGTCTCACTAGTGTACCAGTAAATTTAGAGACCAAAATGTCAAATCGAAGCTACACTAGTGAAGAGGCCTACACATTTCTGAGCATGACAGATAGTGAAGAGGAAGTCACTCATCTGTCAGATTCAGGCTCAGAATACAAACCTGTAGACAGCAGCGGCACCAGATAGCTCTGACAACGAAGTTGTGGTCCCTGCCAAGGTCAGGCATACCAGACCCCGTTCTTCTGCTGTCGTTGATGTGCAAGAACCGCAGGGCTCTCGTATGGAGCAGAGAACCAGTACTAGTGCTGCTCATCCTTTTGGTGAACTGGCAAGCACCAGTGGCCTAGTACATCCTGGTCCTACATCCAGCACTGCAGTTACACTTGATGTGGCGAGTCCCATAAGTGCAGTTCAAGCTGAAGAGGTGGCTAGCACAAGTAGTGTCCCGCTGCCACCAAGAAGAAGACAAACACAGGCCCGTCTAGCCCATAGTGCCCTTCCTGCTGCATTCGCCAATCCAGGCGAATCAAGGAGAGTGGCCAGCCAGTAATGGTCTCTCTCCTTGATCCGAAATATACGAGGATCCTTCCGCAGACTTTGCAGGATCAGGGAGGCCATGCAGCGTAGGTTAGTTGAGCCATTCGGTCCGGAGTCCTCTGGGTCACTGAGGACGTCATGATCCGCAGCCACCTCCTCCCAGCCACATACAAGTCCACCGGTTTCTTGGGACTGTAAATCATCCCTAAAAGACTGCTGCTGCTGATGCTGAGTGCCAGGCTCCACCTCCATGCTGACACAATCCTCCTCCTCCTCCTCCTCTTCCTGTGTGATGTGTGGGACAGAAGGAACACTGTCTGGATAAAGGGGGCCTTGAGAGGCAAGGAAGTCCTCCTCTTCCTGCCTCTGTTCTGCCTCAAGTGCCCTGTCCATTATTCCATGCAGCGTATGCTCCAACAGGTGGACAAGAGGTACAGTGTCACTGATGCATGCACTGTCACTGCTCACCATCCTTGTGGCCTCCTCAAATGGTGACAGAACAGTGCATGCATCCCTGACCATGCCCCACTGGCATGGTGAAAAAAAACTGAGCTCCCCTGACCCAGTCCTGATGCCATAGTCGCACAGGTACTCATTGATGGCCCTCTGCTGCGTGTGAGCTGCTGCAGCATGGCCAACAGGTCCTCATTATAGTCCCAAATCCCCAAAACAAATTCCAATCTACATGGGAGGGACCTTTTCGAATCATCGAGAAGTTAAATGAGACCAACTATGTTCTCATGCTGGATGATCGGGGGAAGCGGCAAAAGACTGTGCAGGTCAATATGATCAAGGAGCACCATGACAGAAAACTTCCCATCCTGGCAATCTGCCCCTTACCCTCTGAAGAAGATGACGAAGTTGTGTTTGATCCCTTGGAGGTAGCTCGCCATTCGGCTGACGTACACCAGGTACCCTTGTGCCCCCAGCTCAGCCAGGAACAGCAGGTCTCCATGAAGACCGTTGTGCACCACCGCCGTCCCATCTTTTCCTCTCGACTCGGAAAGACGACCCTCACCACTCATCATGTGGAAACCTTGCAAACCCGGCCCATCCAACAAGCCCCTTACCGAGTTCCAAAAGCTGTCCGTGACACCATAAAACAAGAACTGAATGAAATGTTGGACCTGGGAATTATCCAGCCCTCCCAAAGACACTGGGCCTCACCAGTTGTTCTTGTACCCAGAAAAGATGGCACCATTAAATTTTGTGTAGACATCTTAATGACCACACCGGTGGACTGTCTGACTGGGGCCCGCTATGTCACTACACTGGACTTGAGCAAGGGTTACTGACAAATCCCCTTAATTGGGGAAGGGAGGGAACGTTCTGCCTTCATCACCCCCTTTCGGGTTGTTTGAATTTCTCAGCATGCCCTTTGAGATGAAGAATGCCCCTGTCACCTTGCAGCATATGGTGGATCAGTTGCTGCAGGGCTGCCAAGACTTTGCCTGCGCCTACCTTGATGACATTGCCATCTTCAGTGAAACATGGGAAGACCAACTCCAGCATGTGGGCACCATCCTAGACCTAATTACAGGGGCTAACCTCACTATCCGGCCCGATGAGTGCCATATGGGAATGGCCGAGGTCCAATACTTGGGGCATCAGGTGGGGGAGGCAGACTGCGCCCGAACCAACTAAAATCAAAGCCATTAGGGACTGGCCCACTCCTTTAGAATAAAAAACAGGTTATGGCCTTTTTTGGGCACTGCAAACTATTATTGCAAATTTGTTCCCCATTTCCGCACAATTACCAAGCCACTGATGAACCTGACCAAGAAGACCATGTCAAGGATGGTGACGTGGACCCCAGCCTGCCAGACCACCTTTGATCAGCTGAAAGAGGCCCTCTCCCACAAACACCACCCTGGCAGCTCCAAACTACAAGCGAAGGTTCATTGTACAGACGGATGCCTCCACATGTGGGCTGGGGCCTGTCCTCCTTAGCAGAAATTTTCTGGACAGGGAGGTGGCCTATGCCACCATTGAAAAGGAGTGCCTGGCTATAGTATGGGCCTTGAAAAAACTGCAACCTAATTTGTACGGCAGGGAGTTCACCATTCTCACAGACCAAAACCCCTTCATCTGGCTGAATCGGGTCTCAGGGGATAACGGCCGCCTGCTAAGGTGGAGTTAACAGTACAACTTCACTATTCAATACCGAAGGGGGGAGCAACATCAAAATGCAGATGGGCTCTCTCGTCAACAAGATTCCCAGTAAAGCCAAGTCATCCTGTCTTCTCTCCAGCGGCTCAAAGGACTCTAGGGAGAAGGACCAGTTTACACTTTTCCCCAGCGGTGGGTATATTCTCTGAGAGAGGCAGAGGTTGGCTGGATAACTAATACTATGTTTTGTACAATTTATTTGGGGTACTGTGGGGATACCGGCATTGGGAGACTGGAACTACTTACTAACTTTGGAGTCAACCCGTCTGGGGTCTCCTCCTGTGTTAGTCTCCTAACATAAGGGGGGAAATGTGTGATGAGGGTCACTTTGAGTAGGGTGCCCGTGAACTCCAGTCTGATCTGTGCTAGTCAGACTCGCTGTACAGCCACACTGGAATGTTGCATATATGTATAAATTGTGTGTTGTCTCATGCTGTTGGACTCTTTGCTGCGATCGTTTAGGGTGTGGTTGTATTCCATTGTGTCTGTCTGCCTTGGAAGAAAAATATATTATGGGATGTATGTCTCTGTAGAGGGGGGATTCCTGTAACAGATCTCATTGCTGATTTGACAGTTTATCCCCCCCCTGGATTCCAAAGGGAGGGGTGATTGTCCCCCGAGTTGTATATCTGTTTATACATGTGTTTCAATAAAGAGTCTGATTCACCCTATACTAAGTTACGCTACTGAATGGGTGGGCTAAAGGGTCTTGGATCGTCTTGTACCGGACAGAGAAAGCATTTGGGGTGGATATACTCCTGTTGAGGTGGAAGGTCTGTTGCAGGCATTGTATCAGATTAACCTTGGGTAATTCCCAGCAATCATTCAGCTGCTCCTCCCAAAAGGCAATGGCCCCTCGCACAGAATCCTGGCCAAAAAGATGCTCGCCACATGGAGTCCGAAAAATGATTTATAGTGTAGCAATTTATTTTCTTTTCAATCAGTTCTTATTGAATTTCATAACATACAGTAAAGATGCAAATTACACATTGTATGCCGTTAAAATAAATTAACTCAGAATAGCACTTAAATAATGTCAACTCAATTATCAATGAAGTGTTACAGAACAAGAATTACCGTTATTAAAATGCTACAAAACGCAATACATTCAATATAGAAATATAAGATCAATATAGTAACATAAGATCAAATAGAAGTATATGTCCTCTAGACAACCCCATGGGGACTACACTGTGTCTAAGAGGAGAACGTTGCCACAATAATAGAACTTATCCAGGAACCTGTGTCCATACTCTAGAACCCAGAGGCAAAAGTGTATATCAATCTGTTAGATATGAGTGTTACAAAAAGTTAGTAATAGTCGACCATTGTTCCCATGATGCCCACTTGGTTTTTTCCTTGGGTAATTTGCCCTCACTGGATGCCATCATTAATTCATAACTATAATGTAGGTTTACGGTATCTAAGAGGTGAGTGATAGAGGGAGTTGTATCTGACTTCCATAATCTGGTTATAGTTAACCTAGCTGCCAATAGGATATGTGTCGTCACATGACGAAATGAAAAGGGTATGTCTTCAATGGATAAATTCAGGATAGCTAGACCCGGAGACATTGGTATATCTATCTGGGATATATATTTTAAGAGAAGAAAATCATTTTTCTAGTATTCCTGTATGAGGGTACATTCCCAAAATATGTGGAATATGCTTCCTATGTTGGAATTACATCTCCAGCACTTATTAGATAAAGTGGGATAGAATGTTGCCAAGCGAGAAGGCGTCAAATACCATCTAAGGGACAATTTTTGTGCAAGTTCCCACAACGCAGAGCTTTTCGTGGATTTGTATACACTTCGTGAAGTTTGTTCCCATTGTGATTCTGTATAAGTCGTTGCTAGATCATTTTCCCAGTGTGTATGTGGTGTGGATTTAGTAAATACACGCTTTTGGTTCAGGGTGTTGTATACAAGTGAAATACCCTTCTGTTTAGGAGATTCAAAGTGCAGGTATTTCCATATTACTGAAGAAACTGTATATAAGGGAGGTTTGATTTTGTTAAGGCATTTCAGAAGTTTGGAATATGCAATAAAGTCTGATTCAGGCAAGTGAAATTCATTTTGGAGGGTTGAAAAGGATTTTGGGTTTGAGTCATGAAATAGTTGATTTATGAATGAGATTTTTCGGTTAGACCAATGGGATGTAGATAATTCAGGTGAGATGTGGTTTAAGACTTCTATAGGTATCGGTATCTGTGTAGTAGTGGGTTCTTGATGGATAGTTTGGGTTAGAATTTTCCATGCTCTGACCGTGGCTATCATGGTAGGGGGAATCGCTTTTGGTATTTTAGCGTCTAATGGAGTGCTCAACAACCAATTTTTTAAACTAGGACGAAATAGTAAGGAAAGTTCTATATTGCACCAGTTTTTATTCGGATCTTGCTGAAACCACTCAGTTGCTTGAGCTATGATCGCTGCAGTGTGATAATCTGTAAAATCTATTGAACCTGATCCTCCCGCTAATTTGTGTATCCTAAGTATAGAATGAGCGCATCTAGGTTTTGTACCGTGCCAAATACATCGGTTGAGTATCGTTTGAAGTGACCTAAAGTAATATTTAGGAATAGGAATAGGAATGGTCCTAAACAGGTATAAAATTTGAGGTAAATGCATCATCTTAAACGCCGCTAATCTGCCAGAACATGACAGTTCCATTTTAGCTAATTTCTGAGATTCAGTATGTAATTTATCTAAGAGTGGCTTGAAGTTTGATGAAAAGAGGAGTTTAGTGGTTCTAGTGAGTTGAATACCTAGGTAAGAAATGCTGTGTTCAGACCATGTGAAGGGGTATTGGGCTTGTAATAGTAATTTAGTGGTGGTATTCAATTTGAGATCTAGTATTTGTGATTTGGTGGCATTTAGTTTGTAAAATGATATTCGTCCAAACCAATCTAAAAGGTCTCGGGCTGCTGCTAAGGAGGAGGTAGGATTTGATAATATTAAAATCACATCATCAGCAAAAAGACTAATCTTATGAGTAGTGTTGCCAACAGTTATGCCTGAGATGTTCGAGTTTGTGCGTATGTGCTCAGCTAAAGGTTCTATAGTTAGATCAAAAATTAAGGGCGACAATGGGCAACCCTGACGGGTACCGTTCGAAATTTGAAATGGATGAGATATCATATTAGCCGAAAAAACTTGAGCAGCTGGGCAAGTATATAGTGCCATGATAGCATTATAAATATTGTCTTTAAACCCAAATTTCATGAGAACTTTCTGTAGATAGGTCCAGTGCACCCGCTCAAACGCCTTCTCTGCATCTAAAGAAAGAAGCAGAGAAGGTGTTCCACTGGAATTTACGCAATGGATTAAGTCAATCATGCGACGCGTCGCGTCGGATGCTTGCCTCCCTTTAATAAATCCTGTTTGGTCTTTGTGAATCTTCATTAAGCGTCTAGCAATAGTTTTGGCGTATATTTTTAAATCAAGGTTAAGTAAGGAGATTGGCCGGAAGTTTTGTGGGGCAGTCGGATCTTTATCAGGTTTTGGGAGAGTGATAATTAATGCGTTTAGCAATTCTACAGGGAATTTGGAAGAATATGCAGCTTGGTTAAGAAATTTCAGCAAGTGTGGAATCAAATAGGTAGAGAATTGTTTGAAGTATTCCCCTGTAAGGCCATCCGGGCCTGGTGTTTTGTTACAAGGCAGTGATGAGATTGCAGCTAGAAGTTCTGGTGCTGAAAAAGGAGCATTTAAATAAGACAATTGTGTTTCTGTCAGAGTCGGTAAATTTATCTAATGGAGAAAGTCATCAATTTCCTCTGGGGATGGTTGGTGGGTTGCAGGGTCATTCTTGAGATTATATAGGTCACTATAGTAATCGCTAAAAGCATTCGCAATGTCTTGTGGATTAGATAGCTTCACTTTCGAGTGTGGGTGGAATAAGAAGGGAATTTTAGATTTAACTCTAGCCCCTTTGATACGTTGTGCTAATCTTTTTCCTGCTTTATTGGATGTGGAATAAGAGATGGCTTTGAATTTGCGTTGCATATGTTCGTATGTATGGAGAAGAAGCAGCCTGAGTTCCTGTCTAAGCGACATTAATTGTGCTAGTGTAGTGGGACATGCAGATGACTTATGGTCTGCCTCCAAATGAGCAATTTGGGAAGTAAGGGAGTCTATTTGTTGTGTTCTTTTTTTTTTGTGAATGGAGCCCAGTTTTATAAGAACACCTCTCATTACTGCTTTATGCGTGTTCCGCACCACGGCAGGATCCCCCACTGAATCAGCGTTTAATTCAAAATATTCTTTCAAATGAGTAGCAATTTCTTTGGAGTATGTAGCATGTTGTAATATGAAATTATTGGCTCTCCAGAGAAAAGAGTTCCGTTGAGGAGACGTATCATCAATAATTATCGAAATTGGGTTGTGGTCTGACCATGTCATGGTGTGGATAACAGAGGTAGTCACCTTTTGTAATAACAATTTATCAACAACAAACATGTCAATTCTGGAATACGACTTGTGTTGCGGGGATAAATAAGTATAATCCCTCTCTGATCCATGGTGGCATCTCCAGACATCGTAAAGATCAGACGATGTCAGGATTTGCCCCAGGGGAGAGGGTCTTCTCTTATCCGCTGAAGTAGTGTCCATTTAAATATCTGCAACCATATTAAAGTCTCCGCATACAAGGAGATATCCTTGTTGTAACTCTTTAATTTTGGTCAAAGTCTTTTTGACAAAATTTGCCTGTCTAGAATTGGTAGCATACAAGTTGAGTAAGGTATATTTAGTTCCATTAATCATACAGATTAAAATAAGAAAACGACCATTGGGGTCACCTATTTCTTTTATGAGGTGGAAGTCAGTGTCTTTCTTGATCGCTACAAGCACTCCTCTCTTCTTGGAAGAGAAATTAGTTATTTTTAGATTTGTTACTGCAACATAAAGTGGCTGAGAGTGGGGTTAAGTGTGTCTCTTGGACACATAAGATATCACTATCAAGCTTTTCAGCAGTACGCCACAAAGATTGTCTCTTTGCTGGGTGGTTGAGACCCTTGGCGTTCAAGGATACTATCGTGAATGGCATATTTCCTGTTGAGGCTAAGTGATGGATCGTGGGAGACTATAACACTTACAGTTTGCAGATATTTCTTGGTGTATACAGTAAATTCAGTTCCTTTCGGCTTATCAGGATACCTGGGTTCCGTAACTAGATGTATTTCTATAAAACCTGGAATGAAATTCCAATTATATATAACAGCTATTTAAAAATATAGCAAAAGATATGAAAACAGGATGCGGCAGATTTGTGTCAAGCACAAAAAAAAGCAAAGAGTGAGCTTTTACCGCTGCAGTGTGGAGCAGTTAATACCAAAGGCAAGTGAGATCAAACAAAATTCCTGGAGGGGACGCTATAAACGTAGTTAGCGGACCGCTCAGGAGCCAGATACTTCCATAGGTTGATGATTCCGGGATCTTTGATTGTAGTGATATGTTGAAGGAGGACGTTTTGGAAGAAGCGAAGTTTCATCTTTGTGGTATTCCGGGATTATTCGCCATTCTTTCAAAAGTTTCAAACCCTTGTGTAGGTCATTTATTATATGAGTGGATCCGTTTTTTGGAGACAATTAGTGTGGCCGGGTAGCGCCATTTGTATAGAATATTATGGTTTTGCATTCCTTTAGTTATGGGGTTCAAATCTCTACGTAGTTGAAGCGTATATCTTGATAAATCAGGAAATACCCTCAAATGGACGTGGTAGAGGGCCTTTCAATCTGGCTTCTGACATCATTTTTTCTTTAATATGGAAAAAATGGATCCTCATAAGTATATCTCTAGGCACTGATGCAGCCAGGTGTGACGGTTTTGCAATTCTGTGTATTCTGTCAATTATAATGTCACGTGGCGTAACTTCAGGTAGAATAGTGCGTATAAGTTCGTTGGCGTATTTGGGTAATTCTGAAGTTGTTATATTTTCGGGGACCCCCCTTAAATTGACGTTGTTTCGTCTAGAGCGGTCTTCCAAATTTGCTAATTTGCCCCTTATCCACTCTTGTTCATCTTTTACCTCATCAATAGAATCAATGATGTCATTCACTGTGGAGGAGCATTCCATCATACCTTTCTCAATAGTGGATACTCTGTTATCTATTAGACTGACATCTGTAGTGAGTTTAGTAAGTAGAGTGGATAAATCAGTCACAAGAGAGGAATGCAGTGATATTAACATCTCTTTCAGTGTAGTGTCAATAACAGGCTGACCGCAGGTTGGGAAGGATGCCATTGAGGAATGTAAGGCCTGGTTAGATTGTAGTGGAATAAAAGCTTGGGGCTCAATTTCTGAGTGAGGCGGCCGCTGTGCTAGAGCATCCATTCTCATTTTTGCCTTAGCTGGGCTGTTCATTAAGGGATCCCCCTCTGTGTCATTGTCATGGGAGCTAGACATCTCCCTGTTTGGTGAGTCACCAGAAATGTTATTAGGGATTTCTGTATGTTTAGTCTGAGGTGCTGCTATGCCTTCAGCTCCATTTTGATTCTGACTGACCAGCGCTTCAGGAGGGTACAGGAGTGTGGTGAGCTTTTGGGGCTTGTGGTCCCCAGTTCTCTTACGGGACATTGTTGTGGGTCACTACCGGACTAATGTGGGGAAGTTTTTGTACAAAAATACTGGCTCCAGCGGTCCCTAATCGTTCCGGTTCGTCTCCCTCACAGCAGAGCTCAGCACTAAGCGTCCATCTCTCTTGCCGGCTGGCCACGCCCCCCGTAGCAATTTATTTTAAACTCCTTTAAATAGGCTCCAATAAGGGAAGCAAAGTGAATGGGTCTCTTTTAATTGCAATATGTTTTTTATTGTATCAATAAAACAATGGTACAACAAATGAAAATGAAACAGGTTCAAGTTGTCAGTAGGCGTTCGAAGTTAACAGAACAGCAAAACCCATGGATATCACATAAAAAAGGCAGTGCCATTTATCCTGTAGACATAGGTAAAGTAACTTAACCTGTTAACCATAGATAAATTGTATACATTTAACAGAGGGAGGGGGGAAGGGGAAAAAAGATAGAGGGAGAGAAAGGAGAGAAAGAGGGGGGAAAATGTAGTCACCATCATGCGGTATACCCAGGTTATTGATCCTTAAGTCAGATTACATTGCTTCGGATCTCAATTAGCGTTTTTCAGATCTTGACTGTACACTAAAGCCCCATACACACGATCGGATTTTCGCATTGATTCTGTCCGATCGGACAATGTTGTCGAAAAATCCGACCGTGTGTATGCACCATCGGACAGTGTACGTCGGATTGTCCGACGGACAAAGTCCTATCTCCTGCTGGATAGATTTTTTGACAACAAGGTCCGATCACACCAAATCCGATCGTGTGTATGGTAGTCCGACGGACAAAGTGCTACGCATGCTCAGAAGAAATTCTGTGACGGAAGCGCTCGGTCAGGTAAAACTACCTTTCCTAATCGACACAGCACATTCGTCACGCTGCAATGTTAAAATGTCTTTAATGCAGCGCATTCTCTTTTTCTTTACAATGCAAGAAGAATGACATGTTTGAGCTGCTCCTATTCACCCGCACTTCTCACAAACTTAGTTCTTTATTCGTTTTCAGGATTTCTACACTATATGTTTATTTTTACTCAGATCGTAAAAGAATCTTTGTTATATTTTTTGGATGAGTTCTCATTTTTTTTTTTTATTTTGGAATACATATTTTAAGGAGATTTTTTTTTTTTTGGAGGGGGGTTGTGTCTCAACTTAGCAAAACAACTTTATTAACATTTGTATTTGTTGCTTAAATTTACTAGGAGTTTGTTTGTTGTTGGTGCCCCTTGTTAATTATACTTTATGATTAGTGAAATGTACCTGCCTACTCACAAATAAACTGTCATTGTAGAAAAGTAAAACACATAGGCAATGATTATTTCAAATGAAAAAGACCTTTATTTAGGTGTCAGCAACAAACCAAAGAGGAACGCAGCGATGAAGAAACTTGGGGAATTTGCAAAGCCTTGGACCCCCACGGCAACCATCATTTTACAAGCGTCTAAAATTGGGGGCCTGAGGAGTACGTATCTAAATAATAAGGGAGTGCAATCTGGTCCTGAAGTCCAAAACATCCGGAACTGCAGCAGATGCCATCTAGGTCCCCAGGCTCTGGTCCTACGAGAGGCTCCATCTTCTCTCAGACCAGACTGAATCAAGGTCGTCACTCTCAGGTCTTCCTTCCGCGCTTCCTTGCACGCTGTGGCTGTGTTGCTGGTGGCGTGGCAGAAGGAGGAGGAGGAGGAGGAGGAGGCGGAGCATGGTCACTATGGCAAACATGTGTGAGTGGGCTCATCTCCCCAGCCATACCCTTATTTAGGACCTTGAGGATGAGCCCCTCACACATGTTGCGTTGCCCCACCTCCATACCCTTCATTTTAGTGACAACCACGGAGCCAAAGGCCTCCTCGTCGGTGGGTGTGGCATGTAGGGAGGCTGAAGCCTCTCTGATCATCCGGAGCGCTGACTCTCCCGCCTCACCCCCCCTTCTCGCCCTTTTGTAGGGAAGGCGGAGGGGAGGGATTTGGGAGTCAGTCAGGCTCCGAGGCCTACCCCCCTCTTGGCTGCCACTACCCACCTCTTGGCTGCCACTAACCCCTTCCTCCTCCTGACTGCCACATTCCACAGCCACCTCCTGGCTGAGGTCTTCCTGTGTATGAAAAAGGGACATAGTTTCAGTTATTTGTTCATCAAACACACACAATTCTCATCTAGTGACTGTTGCAAAATGGTTACAAATCGCAAACCATACAATTCTCAGCCCTGCAGTTTAGATTCTTGCCCCAAATGTCTACAACACTACTGTCAGTTGATATGTCAAACACGTTAGGAACTAAGCAATTGATGATCCTGAATTCAGTGAACATCATTCCTTTTTCACAAAAAATGGTTCCCAAACTACTATACCTGGAACAAGCTGGGCTCCTCCACCTCTTCCAGACTGGAAGGCCCAGGTTGCTCCTCGGAAGCCTCATCAGGGGTGGGGTGCGTGCAAGGAAGCGTGGAAGGAGGAGGCGAGAGTGGCTCCGTGACATCAGTCTGGTCTTTGAGAAAATGGAGACTGTCATAGTACCAGAGCTTGGGGGCATAGACATCTGCTGCAACTCCAGATTCTAGGGACTTCAGGACCTTCTTGCGCTCCCTGATATACGCACTCCTCAGGCTGCCAATTTTCTTTCTTAAATCACCAACAGTTGCCGTGGGGAACCTTGGCTTTACAAATTCCACAAGTTCCAGCAGGGCTGCGTACCTCATTTGTTTGCTGCCGTAATTGGGGTGTTTGGCCTGCCATAAAAGGGGAATTTCCCTGTATTTCTCAATGAAGAGGGGGAGAAAACTCACGTCGTTGAATCCCTGCATAATCTCTGCAAGACACAACACCACACAAAACACTATAACTTATGTCAGGCTTAACTCTCCTAATCTTCTCCATAAAGAAGCCTCAAGGTCTAATCAGTCTAGGCTAGTTATGTACCAAAGTCAAATTGTACCTTCGTTATAGCGATCGTCTCGTGCGTGAGCTTTCTCTCCCCTCGTCGCACAGATCGTGGCTACGACACAGGCGTGTGACGTTTTATATACAGTGCACATGCGTCAAACTCCGCCCGCCCCTGGCGATCTTTCTCGTCTATTCCCCACCCCTTCTCTTTACGGCACAGTGGGGAGAGCACATGGCGGGGACACAGCAGGTGCGCCCGAAATATCCCACCAACGAGGAGGAGGACGAGGAAAGTCCGGAGGCAGAAACGTCCCGATCCCGGAGCCTGAAATTCAAGGCCTCCAATATGTCATTTGGAGAAATGGAGATGGTGGACATATTAAAGAGGAGCGACTATGATGGGAAGTATGGGCCTTACCTCAACCCCAATGTCCGCAAGGCCAAGATCATGTCTAAAGTTGTGAGGAGGCTGGACAATCATTTTGGGGTACAACGATCCAAGGAGCAACTAGGAAACGCTGGTCAGACCTGAAACTGAGGGAGCCCGATCAATACAGAAAGATCAAGCGAGTTCTTCAAAAAAGTAAGTAGTTGTGTTTTGTGTTTTATTTCTTGCTTGCATACTGCTCCATGTGTTTGTCTTTTTCCAAAGTTGTACATTCGAAAATGGCCACTTTCATGTTTGTCTGTGCATTCGATCGTACTCAACCTCGATCTTTCTGCCACTGTCATGTTCGTGTGTGTGTCCATTCGATCGTACTCAACCTCGATCGTTCGGACACTTATAATACGAGGTTTGTTGTTTTTTTTGGAGAAAGGAAGTTTGTTCTCATTACAAATGTCATCAAGAATGTAAAGCCAATTTATTCGATGTAAAGGAGAGCTGACCCAGTAGCTGATTACCCATCTGGACTCTAGAGCACTAGTGCTGGGACACCCAAACCCACTTTTTATTATGCTTTTCTACACATGTGCTCCAGTGGATACTAGAGGGGGGTCTACATCAAACCAACTTCTGCCAAAAAGCTACTAAGTTTAGCACCTTTAAAAAGTGTCTACATTCATGTTGTTGTCATTTGTAACTGGCCCAACAAAAATATTGTCCCTCACTTTCAAGCAATGTTTGACATTTCCTATTTTGGCCCTCAATAGATTGTGTTGCTAAATCTTCCTTTTGTACCTTCTCATAGGGGAGCGAAAACACGTGACGTCAGAGGAAACCACCAAACCAACACCTCCCAAAGAAGGGAAAAGACCAGAAGCAGAGGAGGAGGAGGAGGAGGAAGGAGAGATCATAGAAATTGGAGAACTTGTCACCACAACAGGTGAGTGTGGGAGAACACAGCTACTGGTAAGCTAATCAATGTATGCCTGCCTCATTTCCAAGAAATTTTTTTGGTTTTTGTTTGTTTTTAGGTGACGTGGATGTTGTGGAAGAAGAATCGCACTTTACCACAGAGAGTGCCCACGTACTCATCGGGGAGATAATGGTCTGCAATAGAGATCTAGATGACATAAAGCAAAACATCAATGATGTTCAACAAAAATTTAAGAACATCATTGATGTTTTAGGAAAAATCTGAAAACGCACCAAGTAATTAACACGCATTTGTGACTGCTTCTGAACACATTTGCAACTTAAGAACTGTGTGAAATTTGGAACATGCACACATTGTGTACACATGTGCTAGCTCCCATCATGGTGGATGAATGACAACTTTTTTTTGGGGTGCAACCACCTTTACGAACTACTAAAGTGGTTATTAAGGATGAGCCGAACACCCCCGGGTTCGGTTCGAACCAGAACCTTTGAACCGACCGAAAGTTTGCGCGAATTTTCGAACCCTATACGTTATAATGGACGCGAACGTTCGAAATCAAAAGTGCTAATTACAACGGCCAATATGCATGTTAATGTCATAAAACAGGTTTGGGGACCCGGGTCCTGCCCCAGGGGACATATATCAATGCAAAAATAACTTTTAAAAACTAACATTTTTTCGGGAGCAGTCATTTTAATGATGCATAAAGTGAAAAAAAAAAAAAGTGAAATTTTCCTTTAAATATGGTACCTGGGGGGTGTCTAAAGTATGCCTGTGAAGTGGCATGTGTTTCCCGTGTTTAGAACTGTCCTTGCACAAAATGACATTTGTAAAGGAAAAAAATAAGCCATTTAAAAACACTTGCGGCTTTAATGGCATGTCTTGTCCTGGCCGCCATATGGCAGAAAATCCTTGAGAAAAATGGCATGGCTACCCCATCACCCCCCCCCCCCCACCCCAGCCCCTTTGGGTCTTGTATGGATATTAAGGGGGACCCCGCACCCAAAATAAAACCCTATACCTACAACCCTATATACTCTGAACAGCAGTATATAGGTGGTGCAAACAAGACACGGACTGTAGGTTTGTTCTTAAGTAGAATCTGAACAGGTACATTATGAAGTGTAGCTCCATCCCAAAAAAATCTATTTTTAAGCTTTTTGGAGAACATAGGGAGGGGTTATCACCCCTGTAACATTTGCTGTCTTTGCACATCTGTTCAGAACATGTCGCCTCACTTTCCGTCCCAATGACAAATGTTTTTGGAAAAGTGGGGTTTGAATTGAAACAAGGATTGGTGATAAAGCATCAGTAGAGAGGAGATACCTTTTTTCCCAAATTAAATCTAACAGGATAGAATTTCCCTTCCTAGGGGTAGATTTCCTCTCACTTCCTGTTTTCTCTTTCCGTTTGCAAGTAGGAGTCGTTTGTAAGTTGGATGTTTGAAAGTAGGGGCCTGGCGTATATACTCTGCAGAAATTTGCCCTATTAGATGTTGGTGTAGCCACAAGACTGGTGGGCACAGGAATGGGCCCTGCTGTGAGTTATTAGATCAAGATTTGTAATTGCATGCACCTGTTGAACAGGGCAGAAAAATTGGGCCTTTGGTGGTGGTGGTGGTGGTGGTGGACGGTGTTGCCACAAGACTGTAAGCCCTCACAGTTACTCTTGGTGGGCGCAGGAATGGGCCCTGCTGTGAGTTATTAGATCAAGATTTGTAATTGCATGCACCTGTTGAACAGGGCAGAAAAATTGGGCCTTTGGCGGTGGTGGTGGACGGTGTTGCCACAAGACTGTAGGCCCTCATAGTTACTCTTGGTGGGCGCAGGAATGGGCCCTGCTGTGAACTATTAGATCAAGATTTGTAATTACACGCCCCTGTTAAACAGGGGCTGAAAAATTGTGCCTTAGACATTGGTGCTGGTGCCACAACACTGCAACCCCTCACAGATACTGTACTCTTAGCACAGCAATGAGACCTGTTGCAAAGCATTGCCTAAAAATTGTAATTACACGCCCCAACAGGGGCTGAAAAATTGTGCCTTAGGCACTGGTGCCACAACACTGCAACCCCTCACAGATACTGTACTTGGAGCACAGCAGTCACACGTGTTGCGAAGCATTTTTTTTTTTTTAAACAAATTGTAATTACACGCCCCTGTTAAACGTGGGCTGAAAAATTGTGCCTTAGGCACTGGTGCTGGTGCCACAACACTGCAACCCCTCACAGATACTGTACTTGGAGCACAGCAGTCACACGTGTTGCGAAGCATTTTTTAAAAAAATTGTAATTACACGCCCCTGTTAAACAGGGGCAAAAAAATTGTGCCTTAGGCACTGGTGCTGGTGCCACAACACTGCAACCCCTCACAGATACTGTACTTGGAGCACAGCAGTCACACGTGTTGCGAAGCATTTTTTAAAAAAATTGTAAGTACACGCCCCTGTTATACAGGGGCTGAAAAATTGTGCCTTAGGCACTGGTGTGGTGGCATGGATCATTGAGGAGGAGGAAGAGGATAGTCAGTGAACATAACAGGACAGTCACTCAGCATCAGCATAGGCAGTCTTGAAGGTATGTGACATTATAAATTATTCCGTTATATCCGCTTCAGGTGCCTGGTAGCTGGTGGTGATCCAAGACTGATTCATTTTGATGAAGGTCAGTCGATCAACCGAGTCGGTGGACAGGCGCACCCTATGATCGGTGACAAATCCTCCAGCAGCACTAAATGTGTGTTCGGAAAGAACGCTGGAGGCAGGACAGGCCAGTAGCTCAATTGCATACTGTGCAAGCTCTGGCCAGTGATCCATCCTCAGGACCCAGTAAGCCAGAGGATTTTCGGTGGGAAAGGTGTCCAAGTCTGACCTTGCACCAAGGTATTCCTGCACCATGTATATCAGACGCTGGCGATGGTTGCTGGAACCGATCATACCTTGGGGCTGCGGACTAAAAAATTGTCTGAACGCATCGGTCAGACGTCCACCTTCCCCCACCGCTCCTTCTGCTACTGACCGAAGCCGCAGCAACTCGTCGCCCAGGACCAGGAGTTTGTAACCTCCCAGTTTCTGGGAACGCGTTGCACAGACCTTTCTGCAAGGCCTCCCTGAGATGTCTCATCCTCTGCTCCCTCTGCGACGGCAAGATAAGGTCCGCAACCTTACCCTTGTACCGTGGATCAAGGAGAGTGGCCAGCCAGTAATGGTCCCTCTCCTTGATCCGAAGAACACGAGGATCCTTCCGCAGGCTTTGCAGGATCAGGGAGGCCATGCAGGGTAGGTTAGCTGAGGCATTCGGTCCGGAGTCTTCTGGGTCACTGAGGATGACATGATCGCCAGCCACCTCCTCCCAGCCACGTACAAGTCCACTGGTTTGTTGGGACTGTACATCATCCCTAAAAGACTGCTGCTGCTGATGCTGAGTGCCAGGCTCCACCTCCATGCTCACACAATCCTCCTCCTCCTCCTCCTCTCCTCATCCTCTTCCTGTGTGATGGGTGGGACAGAAGGAACACTGTCCGGATAAAGGGGGCCTTCAGAGGCAAGGAAGTCCTCCTCTTCCTGCCTCTGTTCTGCCTCAAGTGCCCTGTCCATTATCCCACGCAGCGTATGCTCCAACAGGTGGACAAGAGGCACAGTGTCACTGATGCATGCACTGTCACTGCTCACCATCCTCGTGGCCTCCTCAAATGGTGAGAGGACAGTGCATGCATCCCTGATCATGCTCCACTGACGTGGGGAAAAAAAACAAGCTCCCCTGACCCTGTCCTGGTGCCGTAGTCGCAAAGGTACTCATTGATGGCCCTCTGCTGCGTGTGCAATCGCTGCAGCATGGCCAACGTTGAGTTCAACCTGGTGGGCATGTAACATATTAGGCGGTTCTTGGGCAGGTTCAGCTCCTTTTGCAGCTCAGTCAGCCGAGCACTGGCATTATAAGATCGGCGGAAATGCACACAGACTTTCCTGGCCTGCCTCAGGACATCCTGTAAGCCTGGGAACCTGCCCAAGAACCGCTGCACCACCAGGTTGAGGACGTGAGCCATACAGGGCACATGGGTGAGCTGCCCCTGTCGCAGGGCGGAGAGGAGGTTGGTGCCATTGTCAGAAACGACCATTCCTGGCTTAAGCTGGCGTGGCGTCAACCACCTCTCGGCCTGCCCCTGCAGAGCTGCCAGAACCTCTGGCCCAGTGTGGCTCCTGTCCCCCAAACACACCAGCGCAAGCACGGCATGCATCTTTTTGCCTGCGTACTTGCGTAGCCCCTTGTACGCCTACTGAGCACCGCTGGTTCCGAGGACAGAGCACTGGAGGAAGAAGAAGAGGAGGGGGTGGAGGAGAGAGGTGTGTCACAACCAGTAGCAGTAGTAGCGTTTTGGAGGCGTGGTGGCGGAACAACCTCCAACACTACTGCACCTTGTCCTGCATCCCTCCCAGCTGCCAATAGAGTGACCCAATGGGCCGTGAAAGAAAGGTAACGTCCCTGTCCATGCCTGCTGGACCATGAGTCAGCGGTAATATGCACCTTACCGCTGACCGCCCTGTCCAGCGAGGCGTGGACATTGACTTCCACATGCCGGTAGAGAGACGGAATCGCCTTCCGTGAGAAAAAGTGGCGTTTGGGAACCTGCCACTGAGGAACCGCACATTGAACAAACTCACGGAAGGGGCCGAGTCTACCAACTGAAAAGGCAGCAGTTGAAGTGCTAGCAATTTAGCCAAGCTAGCATTCAACCGCTGGGCATGTGGATGGCTGGGAGTGTACTTCTTTCGACGGTCCAGCAGCTGGGGCAGGGAAATTTGCCTGCTACTATCGGACGTCGGTGTACTGCAATTACTTGGTTGTGACACACCTAATTCTACACCTTCAGTCCTCTCACAGCAGCTTTCAGAGAGGACTGAAGATGTAGTGGGGATGGAGATCCCAGCTGATGAGGAGCAAGGAGAGGTCCGCTTAGTTCTTTGGTGTGGGTCTTTTATGTGTGCCTGCCAACGAGCTGCATGGCAGGTCGACATATGTCTGGTCATGCTTGTGGTGCCCAAGCGGCTGATGTTTTGGCCACGCGAGATACGCTTGAGACAAATATTGCAAATAGCAGTGGTGCGATCTGATGCACTTGTCTCAAAAAAGGCCCACACCAAAGAACTTTTCTGATAACGTGCAGAGGCAGCGCCCTGCACAGGCGGAGCTCTGCGGTGTTGTACAGTTGCTGTGCTGGCCTCTAGCTGGCCTCCAGGGGGCATCCTGCCTCGTTGGACATGTGACGCCGCATCCTCCTCCTCCTCGTCCTCCTCCTCATCCTCTCTCCCTCCAGGCACCCACGTGGCGTCAGTGACCTCATCATCCCCTCCCTCTTCACCACTAGAGCAAACCTGGCAGTAAGCTGCAGCTGGTGGAACAGTACTGCCAGATTGCTGTCCTTCAGCATCCCCTCTCTCTGCGCGCACACTACTGACTTCCTCAAGCTGGGTATCATCATCCGAGCCTTCGAATCGTTGGGCATCCTCCTGGAGCATGTACCCAACACTGTGCTCAAAGAGTTCGGGGGACTCCTCAGGAGGACATGGTGGGTCTAGGGAAGGGGTGGCTGATGATGCCATTGAGTAGGCGTTGGCAGCTGCTCTGCCAGTACCCTGAGCCTGAGTGAGAGAGGATGAGGAGGATGAGGAGGGCTTGGTCATCCATTCTACCAAGCCTTCAGCATGATGCGGCTCCACATGTCCAGCTGCCGAAAACAAAGACGCGCGTGTCCCATGGTCACGTGCTGATGACGATGCACGACCACGTCCACGTCCACGGCCACGTCCACTAGAAACAGAGCCTGCCTGCCCTGTGTTCTTGGCTCTGCACGCTCTGCCTCCCCTTGGCGGTCTTCCAGCCATTGTAGACGGTAGTTCTGTGGGTGCTGCTGAGAAGAAAATATAGGAGCTCTGTGTGATGCCACTAACACACTAGAAGTCCTATGGGTGCTTCTGCAAAGAAAATATAGGAGCTCTGTGTGATGCCACTAACACACTAGAAGTCCTGTGGGTGCTGCTGAAAGAAAATATAGGAGCTCTGTGTGATGCCACTAACACACTAGAAGTCCTATGGGTGCTTCTGCAAAGAAAATATAGGAGCTCTGTGTGATGCCACTAACACACTAGAAGTCCTGTGGGTGCTTCTGAGAAGAAAATATAGGAGCTCTGTGTGATGCCACTAACACACAATTGAAGTCCTATGGGTGCTTCTGGGAAGAAAATATAGGAGCTCTGTGTGATGGGACTAACACACTACAAGTCCTATGGGTGCTTCTGGGAAGAAAATATAGGAGCTCAGTGTGATGCCACTAATACACTAGAAGTCCTATGGGTGCTTCTGCAAAGAAAATATAGGAGCTCTGTGTGATGCCACTAATACACTAGAAGTCCTGTGGGTGCTGCTGAGAAGAAAATATAGGAGCTCTGTGTGATGCCACTAACACGCTAGAAGTCCTATGGGTGCTTCTGCAAAGAAAATATAGGAGCTCTGTGTGATGCCACTAACACACTAGAAGTCCTGTGGGTGCTTCTGCGAAGAAAATATAGGAGCTCTGTGTGATGCCACTAACACACTAGAAGTCCTGTGGGTGCTGCTGAGAGGAAAATATAGGAGCTCTGTGTGATGCCACTAACACACTAGAAGTCCTATGGGTGCTTCTGCAAAGAAAATATAGGAGCTCTGTGTGATGCCACTAACACACTAGAAGTCCTGTGGGTGCTGCTGAGAAGAAAATATAGGAGCTCTGTGTGATGCCACTAACACACTAGAAGTCCTATGGGTGTTGCTGCAAAGAAAATATAGGAGCTCTGTGTGATGCCACTAACACACTAGAAGTCCTGTGGGTGCTGCTGAGAAGAAAATATATGAGCTCTGTGTGATGGGACTAACACACTACAAGTCCTATGGGTGCTTCTGGGAAGAAAATATAGGAACTCTGTGTGATGCCACTAACACAGTACAAGTCCTATGGGTGCTTCTGGGAAGAAAATATAGGAGCTCTGTGTGATGGGACTAACACACTACAAGTCCTATGGGTGCTTCTGGGAAGAAAATATAGGAGCTCTGTGTGATGGCACTAACACACAATTGAAGTCCTATGGGTGCTTCTGGGAAGAAAATATAGGAGCTCTGTGTGATGGCACTAACACACAATTGAAGTCCTATGGGTGCTTCTGGGAAGAAAATATAGGAGCTCTGTGTGATGGGACTAACACACAATTGAAGTCCTATGGGTGCTTCTGGGAAGAAAATATAGGAGCTCTGTGTGATGGACTAACACACTACAAGTCCTATGGGTGCTTCTGGGAAGAAAATATAGGAGCTCTGTGTGATGGGACTAACACACTACAAGTCCAATGGGTGCTTCTGGGAAGAAAATATAGGAGCTCTGTGTGATGGGACTAACACACTACAAGTCCTATGGGTGCTTTTGGGAAGAAAATATAGGAGCTCTGTGTGATGGGACTAACACACTACAAGTCCTATGGGTGCTTCTGGGAAGAAAATATAGGAGCTCTGTGTGATGGGACTAACACACTACAAGTCCTATGGGTGCTTCTGGGAAGAAAATATAGGAACTCTGTGTGATGCCACTAACACAGTACAAGTCCTATGGGTGCTTCTGGGAAGAAAATATAGGAGCTCTGTGTGATGGGACTAACACACTACAAGTCCTATGGGTGCTTCTGGGAAGAAAATATAGGAGCTCTGTGTGATGGCACTAAGACACAATTGAAGTCCTATGGGTGCTTCTGGGAAGAAAATATAGGAGCTCTGTGTGATGGCACTAACACACAATTGAAGTCCTATGGGTGCTTCTGGGAAGAAAATATAGGAGCTCTGTGTGATGGGACTAACACACTACAAGTCCTATGGGTGCTTCTGGAAGAAAATATAGGAGCTCTGTGTGATGGGACTAACACACTACAAGTCCTATGGGTGCTTCTGGGAAGAAAATATAGGAACTCTGTGTGATGGGACTAACACACTACAAGTCCTATGGGTGCTTCTGGGAAGAAAATATAGGAGCTCTGTGTGATGGGACTAACACACTACAAGTCCTATGGGTGCTTCTGGGAAGAAAATATAGGAACTCTGTGTGATGCCACTAACACAGTACAAGTCCTATGGGTGCTTCTGGGAAGAAAATATAGGAACTCTGTGTGATGCCACTAACACAGTACAAGTCCTATGGGTGCTTCTGGGAAGAAAATATAGGAGCTCTGTGTGATGGGACTAACACACTACAAGTCCTATGGGTGCTTCTGGGAAGAAAATATAGGAGCTCTGTGTGATGGCACTAACACACAATTGAAGTCCTATGGGTGCTTCTGGGAAGAAAATATAGGAGCTCTGTGTGATGGGACTATCACACTACAAGTCCTATGGGGTGCTTCTGGGAAGAAAATATAGGAACTCTGTGTGATGGGACTAACACACTACAAGTCCTATGGGTGCTTCTGGGAAGAAAATATAGGAGCTCTGTGTGATGGGACTAACACACTACAAGTCCTATGGGTGCTTCTGGGAAGAAAATATAGGAACTCTGTGTGATGGGACTAACACACTACAAGTCCTATGGGTGCTTCTGGGAAGAAAATATAGGAACTCTGTGTGATGCCACTAACACAGTACAAGTCCTATGGGTGCTTCTGGGAAGAAAATATAGGAACTCTGTGTGATGCCACTAACGCAGTACAAGTCCTATGGGTGCTTCTGGGAAGAAAATATAGGAACTCTGTGTGATGCCACTAACACAGTACAAGTCCTATGGGTGCTTCTGGGAAGAAAATATAGGAGCTCTGTGTGATGGGACTAACACAGTACAAGTCCTATGGGTGCTTCTGGGAAGAAAATATAGGAACTCTGTGTGATGCCACTAACACAGTACAAGTCCTATGGGTGCTTCTGGGAAGAAAATATAGGAACTCTGTGTGATGCCACTAACACAGTACAAGTCCTATGGGTGCTTCTGGGAAGAAAATATAGGAACTCTGTGTGATGCCACTAACACAGTACAAGTCCTATGGGTGCTTCTGGGAAGAAAATATAGGAGCTCTGTGTGATGGGACTAACACACTACAAGTCCTATGGGTGCTTCTGGGAAGAAAATATAGGAGCTCTGTGTGATGGCACTAAGACACAATTGAAGTCCTATGGGTGCTTCTGGGAAGAAAATATAGGAGCTCTGTGTGATGGCACTAACACACAATTGAAGTCCTATGAGTGCTTCTGGGAAGAAAATATAGGAGCTCTGTGTGATGGCACTAACACAGTACAAGTCCTATGGGTGCTTCTGGGAAGAAAATATAGGAACTCTGTGTGATGGGACTAACACACTACAAGTCCTATGGGTGCTTCTGGGAAGAAAATATAGGAACTCTGTGTAATGCCACTAACACAGTACAAGTCCTATGGGTGCTTCTGGGAAGAAAATATAGGGACTCTGTGTGATGCCACTAACGCAGTACAAATCCTATGGGTGCTTCTGGGAAGAAAATATAGGAACTCTGTGTGATGCCACTAACACAGTACAAGTCCTATGGGTGCTTCTGGGAAGAAAATATAGGAGCTCTGTGTGATGGGACTAACACAGTACAAGTCCTATGGGTGCTTCTGGGAAGAAAATATAGGAGCTCTGTGTGATGCCACTAACACAGTACAAGTCCTATGGGTACTTCTGGGAAGAAAATATAGGAACTCTGTGTGATGCCACTAACACAGTACAAGTCCTATGGGTGCTTCTGGGAAGAAAATATAGGAACTCTGTGTGATGCCACTAACACAGTACAAGTCCTATGGGTGCTTCTGGGAAGAAAATATAGAAGCTCTGTGTGATGGGACTAACACACTACAAGTCCTATGGGTGCTTCTGGGAAGAAAATATAGGAGCTCTGTGTGATGGCACTAAGACACAATTGAAGTCCTATGGGTGCTTCTGGGAAGAAAATATAGGAGCTCTGTGTGATGGGACTAACACACAATTGAAGTCCTATGGGTGCTTCTGGGAAGAAAATATAGGAGCTCTGTGTGATGGGACTAACACACTACAAGTCCTATGGGTGCTTCTGGGAAGAAAATATAGGAGCTCTGTGTGATGGGACTAACACACTACAAGTCCTATGGGTGCTTCTGGAAGAAAATATAGGAACTCTGTGTGATGGGACTAACACACTACAAGTCCTATGGGTGCTTCTGGGAAGAAAATATAGGAGCTCTGTGTGATGGGACTAACACACTACAAGTCCTATGGGTGCTTCTGGGAAGAAAATATAGGAACTCTGTGTGATGCCACTAACACAGTACAAGTCCTATGGGTGCTTCTGGGAAGAAAATATAGGAACTCTGTGTGATGCCACTAACACAGTACAAGTCCTATGGGTGCTTCTGGGAAGAAAATATAGGAGCTCTGTGTGATGGGACTAACACACTACAAGTCCTATGGGTGCTTCTGGGAAGAAAATATAGGAGCTCTGTGTGATGGCACTAACACACAATTGAAGTCCTATGGGTGCTTCTGGGAAGAAAATATAGGAGCTCTGTGTGATGGGACTAACACACTACAAGTCCTATGGGTGCTTCTGGGAAGAAAATATAGGAGCTCTGTGTGATGGGACTAACACACTACAAGTCCTATGGGTGCTTCTGGGAAGAAAATATAGGAACTCTTTGTGATGCCACTAACACAGTACAAGTCCTATGGGTGCTTCTGGGAAGAAAATATAGGAGCTCTGTGTGATGGGACTAACACAGTACAAGTCCTATGGGTGCTTCTGGGAAGAAAATATAGGAGCTCTGTGTGATGGGACTAACACAGTACAAGTCCTATGGGTGCTTCTGGGAAGAAAATATAGGAGCTCTGTGTGATGGGACTAACACACTACAAGTCCTATGGGTGCTTCTGGGAAGAAAATATAGGAACTCTTTGTGATGCCACTAACACAGTACAAGTCCTATGGGTGCTTCTGGGAAGAAAATATAGGAGCTCTGTGTGATGGGACTAACACAGTACAAGTCCTATGGGTGCTTCTGGGAAGAAAATATAGGAGCTCTGTGTGATGGGACTAACACACTACAAGTCCTATGGGTGCTTCTGGGAAGAAAATATAGGAACTCTGTGTGATGCCACTAACACAGTACAAGTCCTATGGGTGCTTCTGGGAAGAAAATATAGGAACTCTGTGTGATGCCACTAACGCAGTACAAGTCCTATGGGTGCTTCTGGGAAGAAAATATAGGAACTCTGTGTGATGCCACTAACACAGTACAAGTCCTATGGGTGCTTCTGGGAAGAAAATATAGGAGCTCTGTGTGATGGGACTAACACAGTACAAGTCCTATGGGTGCTTCTGGGAAGAAAATATAGGAACTCTGTGTGATGCCACTAACACAGTACACGTCCTATGGGTGCTTCTGGGAAGAAAATATAGGAACTCTGTGTGATGCCACTAACACAGTACAAGTCCTATGGGTGCTTCTGGGAAGAAAATATAGGAACTCTGTGTGATGCCACTAACACAGTACAAGTCCTATGGGTGCTTCTGGGAAGAAAATATAGAAGCTCTGTGTGATGGGACTAACACACTACAAGTCCTATGGGTGCTTCTGGGAAGAAAATATAGGAGCTCTGTGTGATGGCACTAAGACACAATTGAAGTCCTATGGGTGCTTCTGGGAAGAAAATATAGGAGCTCTGTGTGATGGCACTAACACACAATTGAAGTCCTATGGGTGCTTCTGGGAAGAAAATATAGGAGCTCTGTGTGATGGGACTAACACACTACAAGTCCTATGGGTGCTTCTGGGAAGAAAATATAGGAGCTCTGTGTGATGGGACTAACATACTACAAGTCCTATGGGTGCTTCTGGGAAGAAAATATAGGAACTCTGTGTGATGGGACTAACACACTACAAGTCCTATGGGTGCTTCTGGGAAGAAAATATAGGAGCTCTGTGTGATGGGACTAACACACTACAAGTCCTATGGGTGCTTCTGGGAAGAAAATATAGGAACTCTGTGTGATGCCACTAACACAGTACAAGTCCTATGGGTGCTTCTGGGAAGAAAATATAGGAACTCTGCGTGATGCCACTAACACAGTACAAGTCCTATGGGTGCTTCTGGGAAGAAAATATAGGAGCTCTGTGTGATGGGACTAACACACTACAAGTCCTATGGGTGCTTCTGGGAAGAAAATATAGGAGCTCTGTGTGATGGCACTAACACACAATTTAAGTCCTATGGGTGCTTCTTGGAAGAAAATATAGGAGCTCTGTGTGATGGGACTAACACACTACAAGTCCTATGGGTGCTTCTGGGAAGAAAATATAGGAACTCTGTGTGATGCCACTAACGCAGTACAAGTCCTATGGGTGCTTCTGGGAAGAAAATATAGGAACTCTGTGTGATGCCACTAACACATTACAAGTCCTATGGGTGCTTCTGGGAAGAAAATATAGGAGCTCTGTGTGATGGGACTAACACAGTACAAGTCCTATGGGTGCTTCTGGGAAGAAAATATAGGAACTCTGTGTGATGCCACTAACACAGTACAAGTCCTATGGGTGCTTCTGGGAAGAAAATATAGGAACTCTGTGTGATGCCACTAACACAGTACAAGTCCTATGGGTGCTTCTGGGAAGAAAATATAGGAACTCTGTGTGATGCCACTAACACAGTACAAGTCCTATGGGTGCTTCTGGGAAGAAAATATAGGAGCTCTGTGTGATGGGACTAACACACTACAAGTCCTATGGGTGCTTCTGGGAAGAAAATATAGGAGCTCTGTGTGATGGCACTAACACACAATTGAAGTCCTATGGGTGCTTCTGGGAAGAAAATATAGGAGCTCTGTGTGATGGCACTAACACACAATTGAAGTCCTATGGGTGCTTCTGGGAAGAAAATATAGGAGCTCTGTGTGATGGCACTAACACACTACAAGTCCTATGGGTGCTTCTGGGAAGAAAATATAGGAGCTCTGTGTGATGGGACTAACACACTACAAGTCCTATGGGTGCTTCTGGGAAGAAAATATAGGAACTCTGTGTGATGGGACTAACACACTACAAGTCCTATGGGTGCTTCTGGGAAGAAAATATAGGAGCTCTGTGTGATGGGACTAACACACTACAAGTCCTATGGGTGCTTCTGGGAAGAAAATATAGGAACTCTGTGTGATGCCACTAACACAGTACAAGTCCTATGGGTGCTTCTGGGAAGAAAATATAGGAACTCTGTGTGATGCCACTAACACAGTACAAGTCCTATGGGTGCTTCTGGGAAGAAAATATAGGAGCTCTGTGTGATGGGACTAACACACTACAAGTCCTATGGGTGCTTCTGGGAAGAAAATATAGGAGCTCTGTGTGATGGCACTAACACACAATTTAAGTCCTATGGGTGCTTCTGGGAAGAAAATATAGGAGCTCTGTGTGATGGGACTAACACACTACAAGTCCTATGCGTGCTTCTGGGAAGAAAATATAGGAACTCTGTGTGATGGGACTAACACACTACAAGTCCTATGGGTGCCTCTGGGAAGAAAATATAGGAGCTCTGTGTGATGGGACTAACACACTACAAGTCCTATGGGTGCTTCTGGGAAGAAAATATAGGAACTCTGTGTGATGCCACTAACACAGTACAAGTTCTATGGGTGCTGCTGGGAAGAAAATATAGGAACTCTGTGTGATGCCACTAACACAGTACAAGTCCTATGGGTGCTTCTGGGAAGAAAATATAGGAACTCTGTGTGATGCCACTAACACAGTACAAGTCCTATGGGTGCTTCTGGGAAGAAAATATAGGATCTCAGTGTGATGGGACTAACACAGTACAAGTCCTATGGGTGCTTCTGGGAAGAAAATATAGGAACTCTGTGTGATGCCACTAACACAGTACAAGTCCTATGGGTGCTTCTGGGAAGAAAATATAGGAACTCTGTGTGATGCCACTAACACAGTACAAGTCCTATGGGTGCTTCTGGGAAGAAAATATAGGAACTCTGTGTGATGCCACTAACACAGTCGAAGTCCTATGGGTGCTTCTGGGAAGAAAATATAGGAACTCTGTGTGATGCCACTAACACAGTACAAGTTCTATGGGTGCTGCTGGGAAGAAAATATAGGAACTCTGTGTGATGGGACTAACACACTACAAGTCCTATGGGTGCTTCTGGGAAGAAAATATAGGAACTCTGTGTGATGCCACTAACACAGTACAAGTCCTATGGGTGCTTCTGGGAAGAAAATATAGGAACTCTGTGTGATGCCACTAACACAGTACAAGTCCTATGGGTGCTTCTGGGAAGAAAATATAGGAGCTCTGTTTGCTGCCACTAACACACTAGAAGTCCTATGGGTGCTTTTGGGGTGCAGTGCTGTACTAACAGCACTGCGGTTGGTACTACTGAAATACTGTACTAACAGTAAGACACGTACCAGACTAACCCCCAGCAGCAGCTAAAAACACACTAACCAGCAGCAGCAATGGACGATCAATGACAGGTAGCAATGGTTTAGCAAATAAATAGCCAATGGTTTAGCAAAGTAGAGCAAATCTTTCTATATGAATCTAGCAAAGAGTGACACAGAATCAGCCTGATCTCTCCTAAAGCCGGAACTCATGTGACCGGCGCCGACGGCGTGGCGGCCTTTTAAATGAGGGGGCGTGTACTAAAGCCCTGAGCTGTAATTGGCTACAGGCGTCCTGCCTGTAGCCAATTATGGCTCTCCGAGTTTCCGGCGCTGTGATTGGCCAAGCATGCGGGGTCACAGTGCATGTTTGGCCAATCATCAGCCAGCAATGCACTGCGCCGGCTGCGCCGGCCGCAATGCATTGCGGGGCCGCTCGCATCACACGAATGTGATGCGAGCGGCCAAAATAGTTCTGGGCTCGCCGAGCGAGCGAACACCCGGTGCTCGATGCGAACATGGGTTCGCATCGAGCACCGGGCCCATCCCTAGTGGTTATGCTGAAGGGGTTGCACCCCCCAAAAACGTCCATTCATCCCCATGATGGAAAATGGCACTTTTGAAGATTCTAGGCATGTTTTACCATCTAATGACCATTTTCTGACCAAAATTGTGTGCATGTTCTAAATTTCCAGTTTCCAGGGGTGACCCCCCATGTGATGAAGGCAAGATCAAACACACTTTTAACATATAGTCATGTCTGATCTTGTCTTCACTTTAGAAAGTTGATCTTTCCGAGTTCCTTTGTTCTGTTTTGCTCCATGCCTGGTTTTACCAAATGCGGAATGTTTGTAAACAATGTTGTAAATAACCCAGATCTTGTCAGTTTTGGCAAGAAGTTTGTAAACGCACTTGGGAATGTGTTGCAAGTAAACTTTTTTAAATTTCTAAATGTGTGGCTTCCTTTTTTAAAAACAAAAAAGCATTATGTATGTCAAATGTAAATTATTTGGGGGGCAATGGGTGTTATTTACTAAAGGCAAGTCCAGTTTGCACTGCAAGTTTTCTTTCCAGGGCACTTTTGCACTGCACTTGTAGAGAATAGTGGATTTGACTTATGTAAATGACACCCACAGTGATTTGTTTGAAAACACGTAGCACACCATTTTTGTGAATACACACATTTCTGTCATGGTGATGAAAAGGAGTATTTTGGGTGTCAGTTATGCACTACAAACCTTCTCTAGACAAAAGCTTAGGTATCAAACAAACCACATGAGAAGAATCTTTTTAGGAAGAAGAGACTGTTACCTCCTTTTGCCCAGAAAGTGCATTCCTACTGTCGAAGCCAAAGGGAAAAAAAAATTTCAAGGTCAAATAAGCAATAATACAGAAATGACAAGAAATCATAGGTTGGTTGAAAAAAAATATTTATTTAAAAATGCCTCTCACACATCGTCAGGCAGAGCAATGGCCCCCCTACCCACAAAGTAGTCCATATATTGCTCACGGACCACGCGGGCATTTAGAGGGGGCGAGCCTGGACATGCCGCTTGAAGGGCTGTGAGGTCAGCATTTGGAGGGCCCTCCACATCTGGGCCAACGGGCACCACATAGTTCCTGTTATGTCTTTTGAGGAAGTTGTGCAATATGCAACAGGCAAGAACTATGTGGTTCAGTTTGTATTCCGCCAAGTTAATAGCCGTCAAGAACAGGCGGAAGCGGCTGGCCAGGATGCCAAAGGTGTTCTCCACCACTCTTCGGGCTCTGGACAGCCTGTAGTTGAAGACCCTCTGGTCTGGGGTGAGGGTCCTCATCGGGAAGGGCCTCATCAGATGGGGAGTCAACGCAAACGCTTCATCTGCGACAAAGACGAAGGGGAGTCCTTCAGCATTCTCCTCTGGAGGTGGCAAGCACAGACTGCCACTTTGGAGACGCCAGTAGAACTCCGTGTGTGCAATGGCACCACCATCCGAGATCCGGCCATTCATCCCCACGTCCACATACATAAACTCGTATGTCGCCGACACCACCGCCAACATCACTACACTATTAAACCCCTTATAATTATAATAGTAGGACCCCGAGTTGGGCGGTGGGACGATGCGGACGTGTTTCCCATCAATTGCCCCTCCGCAGTTAGGAAAGTCCAAACGGCTGGCAAAGTGGGAGGCCACAGTCTGCCATTCCTGTGGCGTGGAAGGGAACTGTGGAGTGAAACAATAAAAAAAAATTTGTCACTTTGCACAGAAACATTGCAAGCAGATTAGACAATCAACATCTTGGAACAAGAGCATACTTTAACATTTTCGGCTGGAAAGTATTTGCACAGAAAAGTAGAGGGTCCCCTTCGCAGATTACTCACCCCCCATCAATACCACCACTTCTGATGGGCCATTGGCAATAACAAGGGTTTGGGGGGGGGGGGGTTGGACAGGTAACCCTCTGCACTTCATTGTTTGCCAAATGGCTCAAGAATGTGTGCTAGTTTGGCCAGACCCTCTGTACTTAACACTATTGGCAGCCCCCAGGGAAGATAAAATAACATTTCAAACCCCCCCCCCCCCCCAAAAAAAAAAAAGGAACGCACATTGTGACATTCTGAAATTACCAAGCAAGCTAATAGGAGGGAAATAACACAAAAAAAGAGGAAATGGAAAGTATGGAGACAGCCCCTTGCACTACATGCTTTGCTGAATTCATCACTAAAGATGCCCACTATAAAGAGGTAGGTATATAGTGTGTATTGACCCTGTGAAAGCCAGCAGATAGAGGATTGGTACCATCTGACAGAGCAGTTGGGGGAGGGGGTTCCTAATGAGTTAGCCCCCCCCCCACAAAAAAAAAAAAAAAAAAAAGGGGCTCTACATGAAGTAAAACACACAGCAAACATTGGTGCATGTTTTAGGGGGTGTTTGGTGGAAAACAATACTATGCAGCAGACAAAATACATTGCTTAAGTGACTAGGCCATATGTGTCTATTGGGCCAGAAGAGAAAAATGCATGAAGGAGAAAAGGGGCACAGCATATTAGAGCATATTAGAACATATTGAAAGCATGGTAATTATGGAAGGAGGACAAAAATACAAGTCATTAGCAAACAGAGCATACATAGAAGGGAATAGTAAAGGAGAAATGTTACCTTAATATAGTCCTCCTGCAGGACCTGGATGATGGCAGAACAGGTCTCTGGAATAATGATTCCCAGGGCCTGGGGAGGGATACCTGAAGAGAACTTCAAATCCTGAAGGCTTCTCCCTGTCGCCAAGTACCTCAACGTAGCAACAAGCCTCTGCTCCGGAGTGATGGCTTGTCTCATGCAGGTATCCTGCCGGCTGATAAAAGGGGTCAGCAAAGCCAAAAGACGGTGAAACACGGGGTCCGTCATCCGGAGAAAGTTCCTGAAATCATCAGGATTATTCTCCGGATCTCACGAAGCAAAGGCATGTGCGAGAACTGATCACGCTGAAGCAACCAATTCTTGGTCCACATACTCCTCGTCACTCTGTTCATGGACGGGTCTTGGCTCAAAGCTAAAAGCCCGTTACCAATTCCGCGTACAGCACGAACTCGGCGACGAGTACGTACGGTAAATATCGCTCACAAAAGGTCGGCTGGTCAGAACGGGCAAACAGAAAGCACCGATAAACAGCAAGGCCTGAAAGAACGAAATGATTACCAGAAACGAGCAGACAATAAGCAGTGAAAATCAAAGCGTCCTATATCAAGATATAGGTCGCAATGACCAACAAATGCGAACTGACTACACGCACTAATAAACAGATATGCACGACAAGCACAAACTGAAGAGCAGTAACGATCTGAGTCAGAAAACTGAGAAGCGCGAATCTTAAGTCCCCAAACTTCGACTAACTCGCGATAAACACGGGGTCAGCAGAAGGAGCCCAACGGGTGCCTGACGTGGTGCTGAACTTCCCTTTTCTAGTCTCGTGGAAGAGGACTTATGTCACGACGTTCTTGCAGACCGGAAATTCCGACAACGTTGTCCGACCGTGTGTACGCAACACCAACATCGGACAAAGTACGATGGACAGGATCCGACCGACCTGGTCCTCGGATAATCTGCGCGTGTGTATGGGGCTTTAGAGTTGCATAGCCATAGATTCCACTTGTCTTTGAACAATGCAACTGTAAGGTTTGTAGTAGCCAGCAGTTTTTCCATTTCACACTGGTGGTTTAATGTGCGGATAGCATCTAGGGGGGGAAGGCGGATTAGAATTGTTCCACAGTCTCATGATTGTGAGTTTTGCGGCAAGAAGGAGTTGTGTAGTCACTACTCGGATGTTGGGTGGCAGTTCCTGGATAGTCAGATGTAGAATTGCTAATTCAGGGTTAGGAGCTATGTGACGGCCTCCTATATCTGATAGTATGGAGAAAATTTTGTTCCAAAATGACCTCAGTGATACACAGGACCATAATACGTGGAATAATGTACCGGAATCTCCCCAATTTCTCCAACAGAGGGCTGTATGCGAAGGATAGAACTTAGAGAGTTTAAATGGGGTGAGATACCAGGAATGCACTACTTTCTGATATAGTTCCCAATGATAGTTGATAGATCACCTAGTCGATAGGTGATAGAGAACGTTTTTTCCCAGTAGGTATCTGTAAAGGTTTTGCCTAAAGTTGTCTCCCATTTAGTAATGGTAGTCAGCTTTGAGAGGGGGTCTTGTGCAATGAACACTTTATAAAATAAGGAGATCCCTCTTAGTGGGGTTTTAGCTTCTTGGAAAAATGGAATTATTGTGGCTGGTATGTCTAAGTACAAGGGTATGGAATGTTTATGGAGGAAGGTTCGAAATTGCAGGTAGGTGATATGTGCTAGGGGGGGGGAGATTAAAGTGGGAGGAGAGGTATGCAAAGGTATGTAGTGATGTTCCTTGGTATAGGTCTTTCATTAGGGTAATCCCTCTAGATTCCCATAGATTCAGGTCAATGTATGGTATAAAGTGGTGAAGTACTGATAGTGGGACAGGGATCTTGCAGAGTAACCCTTTGTTAGATGAGAGAGGAGTTTCTAACCACATCTTAATAGATGCCTGCACTGTTGGGATAAGGGGACTGGGAGGTGGGGCTCCTATCTTGAAAGCAATTAGGGCTGTTTTAGGATCTCTATGCAGGGCCATTTTGGACTCCATAAGCGCCCATGTTTTATGGTTGGGGGGTGTCCACCAATATTTTATCTGGTCTGCAACGCAGGCTTTGTAGTATGCCGTAACATTGGGGACACCCATTCCCCCATTTTTCCTATATCTCATCATAATGTTAAGAGAACATCTAGGGGGTCTGTGGTTCCATATATACTGTGTGAAAAGTTTTTGGTGAGTTTTTGTGAAAAGTTTTTGGTGAGAAAATTATGTGGCAGAGGAATAGGTAAGGTGCGGAATAGATACAACCGTTTAGGTAAAAGTAGCATTTTTCAGAGTCGTTCTCAGTTGAGATAATTGTTGGGGTAGTGACTCCAAGAAAGGCTTAAAATTATGTTTGTAGAGCTGTGAGGTATGTGGGGTCAGTTGGATGCCTAAGTATGATAGCGAGTGAGGGGACCAAGCAGTGTGGAATGTTAATACCTAAAATTTGGGACTTTGTTGCATTCAATTTGTAGTAAGATACTGCCCTGAACTCGTCTAGTAATTTCTGTGTTTCCTGTAGTGATTTCTTGGGGTTGGAAAGTATAAGCATGACATCGTCCACGAAGAGACTGATTTTATGTTCAGTTCCTGCTATGGAGATGCCCGTAATTGCAGGGTGCGATCTGATCCTCTGTGCTAACGGTTCCATGAGAAATGTAAAAATTATAGGCGATAGGGGGCACCCTTGCCTAGCTCTGTTCGTTATACTTATTAATTTAGAGGTGATCCCCGAGGAAAGAATGGTGGCTGAGGGGGTGGAATAAAGAGAAAGGATAGCGATCTGCAACCATCCTCGGATACCAAATGTGTCTAGTACTGCCTTAAGGTATCCCCAGTGGACTTTGCCAAAGCCTTCTCCACGTCCAAAGTGAGGAGCAGAAAAAGCATCCGAGAGGGTTCAGCCTGGGAGATTAAATTGATGAGACGCCTGGTTCCATCCGGGGCTTGACGACCCGGGACAAAGCCCACCTGGTCAGGGTGGATAAGGCATGGTAAAAATTGTTGCAGCCTAAGTGCTAAAAGTTTGGCGAAAATCTTTACATCCGTATTGAGGAGAGACGGTATGACACCACTGTAGCAAAGTTATATGTACCTGTTTATGTGTTACTGAAAGACATATATGTTTATTGTGTAATTTTTCTATCTCAATTTTCTATCTCAATAAAAATAAGATTGAATTAAAATGCTATAAAACTATCCCCTATTTTGTAAACGCTATAAATTTTGCGCAAACCAATCAATAGTCACTGATTGCAATTTTTTTTAACCAAAAATATGTAGCAGAATACGTATCGGCCTAAACTGAGCAAGAAAAAAAAATTTATATATATTTTTGGGGTATATTTATTATAGCAAAAAGTAAAAAATATTGCATTTTTTTCAAAATTGTCGCTCTATTTTTGTTTATAGCGCAAAAAATAAAAACCGCAGAGGGGATCAAATACCACCAACAGAAAGCTCTATTTGTGGGAAAAAAAGGACGGCAATTTTGTTTGGGAGCCACGTTGCACGACCACGCAATTGTCAGTTAAAGCGATACAGTGCCGAATCGCAAAAAGGAGCCTGGTCCTTTGGCTGTAAATTGGTGCGGGCTTAAGTGGTTAAGACTTGCAAGCAGCATGCTTTCACATGCAGACTCCACTGGTTCACATTAGCTGATCCTCACAGCATTGCTGCAAAACACAGAGTTTCTTGCTACTCACTGTTTTTGGTATGCAAGGATCTGGAACTCTTCCATTTCTGCCCGCATTCTCCACCACGTGTAAGATTGGGGTGACCAGACTCAAGCAGTAGGTGCGTTCAGACTCAAGCAGTAGGTGCGTTTCCGGTGATTACGCCAGTCCAAAACTGTATTTTAAGGGTGTGGTAGCTAACTTTTATTTAAAAGAAGGAAAGTTCACTTACACATCAGTTGCCCATGCAGGGGATTCTTCCACATAACATTAATTAATGAAAATACCAAGCCACCTGACTTACGTGTTGTCAGCACGGCTTCTCCTCTTACCAGTCCTTTGACTGTGTCATTCAGCTCTCTCAGAACACTTGGCTCTCTATCCTTCAGTCGCAGTGCCCTACTGTGTGGCCCACCTCTGGCCTAAGAATTTGGGTGCTCCTGACACCCCTGATAGAAGCTGACCTGACTCCTGGGACCGAGGCCTGCTGTCTCGTGGTTTGTGACCCCGGATGAGACCTTCCGTCTCCATACTGGAAGCTGTCTCCAAAATGAGAGCCTTGAACAATTCTCAGACCTGAATATATAATGGCCCTGCACACCTGTGTAGTGAGCCAGGTTGCAGGCCTCTAGCAAAACCTGGACCCAGGATTGAATGTTCTAATTCAGAACTACAGAACCTGGAGAGATGCTAGTTCTGAACCTTGCATTAACCCTTAATGAGACTCCTGGGTCACCTTTTTCTATAAACTTATAGCGACAGAGCCTCTCTCTGACACAATATAAATATATATATATATTTTTGTGTGTGTGTCTGTTCATTCAGAAAAGGAAGGGGCTGGTACATGACATATTTATCGGCTCCTTCCTCCGCTCTCCCTCCTGACAAACCCGGGATGAAGGGGGACCGGAGGAGGACCCGGGGAGCCGGAAGAGCACACCGAGGACACGGGGATCCAGAGGAGGACACGGGGAGCTGGACGGAGGAGACGGGGTGCCCAAAGATTAAGGGACACTTGATGAATAGTCAGGGATGATCGGTGTGCCGGTGGGGGGAGTTACTAGCACTGATATTCCTGTGCGGCTTTCAGTGAAGCAGCTGACAGCCTCCCGTAGCTGTCAGCTGCTTCATTGAAAGCCACACAAGGAGATCGGTGCTTGTAACTCCCCCCACCGACGCACAGATCATCTGTGAGGCTGCACGGGCCCCTCCCCTGCTGAGCCCATGCCAGGCTTGGTACAACAGGGCTGGCTATAATGGCTTATCAGCGGCCCTGGGTACAGGGTACCTGTATTGTGCTGAATAGCCTGCTCCTGTGTGTGCCAGGCATCCAATTTTGTTTTTTCTTTGGTTTGTCTATGCTAAAAACCAATAAAGAGTTTGTGCTGAGAAAATAATGCAGCAAACCACCATACAACAAAACCAGTAAGCAGATGCAGGACCAATACTGATTTTACATGATACTGCTTTCCATTGACCAAAATAAAATATGCCTTAAACTTGAAAAACTGAAAAAAACGCTTCAAAATGCTTAAAAAATGCATGTCTATGCTCAGAAAGGTTTAAAAAAAAACTACAAAAGGCCTAAACTTAGCTGTGAATGGGGCCTTAATAGTCCATTTACTAGGTTCTTATCTTCTTTTCACATCTTCTTTACCACCATCCTTCTGTTTTCCCGCTCTCTCTTTTCTCTCCTCTTACTTTTCATTCTCTCACCCCCTTCAGTTTTTGCCCTTTCTTTCTCAACCTCTGACTCATGATGCAGCAAAACATTTTTCTCATTCTCATTTTGTAAATAAAAAAGGTTTGGTACACATCTCTGCCTAGCTACCGCTAGCTGAAATCAAAACAAAGAAGTATTCCCTAATAAAAAAATGAAACACTGCAGTTTAGAGTTTCATTACACTTCTGGTAACAATCTAAAGAGTGATCCGCAGTAGGCTTTTAGAGGAGGTTTGACAGGCGGCATTATGTTTTAACCCCTAAAACCCCACACCACCTCACTGCAACCACACACGTTGCATGTGATTGCGGCCCTGCCCCTATTCACTTGAATAGGGTCATGTTTAATGGGTGGTACTGCCTGCCAAACACAATGGGGGGGGGGGGGGGCATTTTCACTGAGCCAGAATGCAAACTATCACAACTGCGGCATGTATATGGCCCCTTTTGCATGGGACAGGCTTCATTAGAGTCCACCTGCTCAGCAAGGAATCTGTCCGCTGATCCCCGTTGAGCAGGCGAACAGCTGGCCCGTGTCCGCTCTGCTTATGCAGAGCAGACACAGCTCGCTCTCCTCTATGGGCAGTCAGATGTAAATGGACCACCTGTCCATTTACACCCTACCAAGGGCAGCCCGTCCATTTAGGGGGCTTGGGCGCTGCCCTCCCTGTCATCCGTTGCCTCCCCTATCCATGCGTCCGGCCCCTTTCAGAACAACGGCACATGGATTCCAATGTGAAGGGGTCGATTTTTTGAAGCACCAGAGGCTTTAATAGGCTTCAATATAGAAGCCTATAGCAGAGAGTGCGCTCCCAGGTATGTTACAACAGCGAATGAATATTGGCTGTTGTAACATTGATCCTCCTCCCCGCCAATCAGGAAGCGGGCTTTGACAACGGTCACCCAATTGGCCAAAAGGACAGGCGATCCTATTGGACGCCTAGGAGGAGGAGGGGAGGAGCTGGAAGTTGCCATGGAGGACAGGAATCTGAGCTGATCCGCTACACACTGCCTGCCACCATTTGATCCAATCCACCAGACGGATCTTCATCCATCTGTTTTTAGTGGATAGGATTGGATCGGATGTCAGCGGGTGGACCCTCCAGTATAGAGGATACTGGATGGTCCAATCTGGTCTGCCTGAAAAACTGACAGTCAGATTCAATCAGTCCACCAGTGTGAATGGGGCCTATCCCTATCAGTTGGGAAGCTGTAAAAACAAGGCTCAACTACCTGTTTTTACCTTCCCCCAACTACAAGTATAAACAAGGCAAATGTTAAGCAGTTTAACAAATAATGTAAGGGATTAAACCTGCAATTGTACAATAAGTACCATGGATTATAGTAGCACTAAACATAAATGTCCCCAGATTTTCAAATTGTACCATTTATAAAGTGATTTAATTAGAAATTCCATGGAAAAAAAGCTATCCCAGAACAAAAGCCTGTCAAAAAGTATCTTATGCTTTGAATGATGCATTTAGTTTAAAATGTTTCTCTTTATTTACATCATGTTACAGCCTGAAATAACCTTGTTTTCCAGAATACCCATCTTTCAAAATACAAGTTCAAAAATGTTTAGTATGCTCATTTTAACTCTTTAAAAGAAAACACCATACAATACTCAATGTTTTTGTAGAAAAAAACATATTGATCCACTGTTTTCAGCTTTTAACTTATAAATAAAGGCAATACAATTTAATTGTAAAGGAAAAACACCTTTGAAGCTCCAGGTACAGTAACTCTACTAGCTAGTGTAGGAGCCCTCCGGCTTCCAGTTAAAAGCATAATGTTCCCCCCTCTTTTAGGACCAGTTCACACCACATGCAGTCCAGTGCATTTTTTTTCTGCATCAAAAACGCTTGGATAGTAGGTTATATGGTTTTCAGTGGCATAGTGGATTGTTTGCTACCTCCCCCCAAAAAAATATACCACTAGCTGCCACTGTTTATCCTTTGGATTGGCACCTAAACGTAACCTTGGATTGTTTCCTGGACTATGCTTGCTTGCTACAAGCTTGCTACAAGCTATGAATTCTGAGCTCTTTTCAGTTGACATTTGCTAGCTACTTTCCCTGACATTGGACTGTCCCAGGATTCTGCCACTGTCTGCCTTACAAACTTTGGGACTACAGGTACCCATTTATGCCTCAATTACTTAGTGCCTTCTGGCCACAAACTATAGACCGGAGGGCAACCAAGTACCAGTAGGCCTGCTTGCCTTAAGGCAACGGGGGCTGCTAAAGGCAGAAGAAAGAACAGCAAGCTATAGTTCCTGACCTAGTAATCAGGCTCTGCATTACATTATAACAAGCTTGCTAAATATTACTGCCTAGGCAGTCATGGACTGAAGAACTGTGTAAACTGTCTCACCAAGTCCAGGAGTTATTTATATGTCAGTCAATAGTAAGCTGTTACAGAAACCCCTGTTGCTGACTCCAGCTTGTGACCCAGCCTTGCCTCCTGCCTGCTGTCCTGGTATCTGCTCTGCTAGCATGATACTGACCTTGGCCTGGCCCTCAATCTGCTCCTGGTTTCTGATTCTGTACCTCTGCCGCCTGGTTGGTGCCAACCTCTGCCCACCTGACCACGTATCTGAGATCCTGAATCTGCCAGCTTCCAGCTTGCCTGCACTGCCTTCAGCTCCACATCTGCTTCAAGATCTCCTGACCCAGATATCTTACAGGCACCTGTGCCACTCTGTACCATTACCCTCTCATCAACCCCAGGGGAAACACAGCCATTGATGTCTAAACCACTGGCAACAAAGTGAGTACACCTAAGTGAAAATTTCCAAATTGGGCCCAAAGTGTCAATATTTTGTGTGTGGCCACTATTCATTTCCAGCACTGCCACAACCCTCTTGGGCATGGAGTTCACCAGAGCTTCACAGGTTGCTACTGGAGTCCTCTTCCACTCCTCCATGATGACATAATGGAGCTGGTGGATGTTAGAGACCTTGCGCTCCTCCACCTTCCATTAGAGGATGCCCAACAAATGCTCAATCGGGTTTAGGTCTGGAGACATGTTTGGCCAGTCTATCACCTTTACCCTCAGCTTCTTTAGCAAGGCAGTGGTCTTCTTGGAGGTGTGTTTGGGCTCATTATCATGTTGGAATACTGCCCTGCAGCCCAGTCTCTGAAGGGAGGGGATCATGCTCTGCTTCAATATGTCACAGTACATGTTGGCATTCATGATTCCCTCAATGAACTGTAGCTCCCCAGTGTTGGTAGCACTCATGTAGCCCCAGACCATGACACTCCCACCACCATGCTTGACTGTAGGCAAGACACACTTGTCTTTGTACTCCTCACCTGGTTGCCACCACACATGCTTGACACCATCTGAACCAAATAAGTTTATCTTGATCTCATCAGTCCACAGGACATAGTTCCAATAATCCATCTCCTTAGTCTAAATATCTTTAGCAAACTGTTTGCAGGCTTTCTTGTGCATCATCTTTAGAAGAGGCTTCCTTCTGGGACGACAGCCATGCAGACCAATTTGATAGAGTGTGCGGCGTATGGTCTGAGCACTGACAGGCTGACCCCCACTCTTTCAACCTCTGCAGCAATGCTGGCAGCACTCATATGCCTATTGCCCAAAGAGAACCTCTGGATATGATGCTGAGCATGTGCACTTAACTTATTTGGTCGACCATGGTGAGGCCTGTTCTGAGTAGAACCTGTCCTGTTAAACCGCTGTATGGTCTTGGCTACCATGCTGCTGCTCGGTTTCGGGGTCTTGGCAATATTCTTATATCCTAGGCCATCTTTATGTAGCGTAACAATAATTTTTTTCAGATCCTCAGACAGTTCTTTGCCATGAGATGCCATGTTGAACTTCCAGTGACCAGTATGAGAGATTGAGAGCAATAACTCCAAATTTAACACACCTGCTCTCCATTCACATCTGAGACCTTGTAACACTACTGAGTCACATGACACTAGGGAGGGAAAATGGCTAATTGGACCCAATTTGGACACTTTCACTTAAGAGTGTTTTCACTTTTGTTGCCAGCGGTTTAGACATTAATGGCTGTCTGTTGAGTTATTTTGAGGGGACAGCAAATTTACACTGTTATACAAGCTGTACACTCACTACTTTACATTGTAGCATAGTGTCATTTCTTCAGTGTTGCCACATGAAAAGATATGTGTATAAAAGGAGAGTGGATGATAGGGATTATGGCAGTGCAAAAATCTGAAGAAATAAGGGTTGTTGACAATTCAATGCTTATTTGAAAAAGTATATAATTTTATTAAAGGTAATTTAGCAAAAAAATAATAAAAAACGTTGATAAATGCCTAGTGGCAAAAATAGTACAAATGCTCAAAGCCCCCAGTGTGAAAGGTAATCACAATAAAGTTTTAGACAAGATTTGCTTAGTTCAAGGTACATTGTATTAGCATAAAGAATTAATCATTTATGTAGTATAGAAAAACCTGGGTAGGTAATGCAGGCCAATTTAATATCCAACATGTTTCGCCATAATAATGGCTTCCTCAGGGCTGGCCTGCTAGGCGAATAATTATATCTACAAAGAATAAATGACAAGCAGAAATTACTGATAGTGCATAAATCAGACATTCCAACAACTGGGTGAGGGAAAGGGGGAGGGTGTGAAGAGGAGGATGGGAGTGCATCCATAAATACGCCCATCCAGTCCAAGTAAGGATGGAATGAGCTCCCTCAGAGTCCCAGCCCCAGCTTACCCGGAGACCACTAATAGGTGGTATGGAATTTGGAGACCGGCAAGAACCAGGACGGGGTAGCCTGATGGACGCCTTTCAGTAGATAGCAGGAGACATACTAGACCTGGCAATAAATGTTTTTATTAAGTTACAAATATTTAAGCTAACCATTCTTAAAGAAAGGGGGTATACACAGTGTTGCCCAGTTGTGGAGAAAATAGTCCACAAATGTATGGCATATGACTGTAAAAAGGACTAAAGTCTCAGTACTTACTTTAATTTTTAATGGAGGCTAAAATTGGATAGACACGGACATAATTGGGTATAGATGGTATGGAGGCGCCTAGTGGATGGTTAATACGTGGGTTTTAACGTGAGTCATTTAAAGGGAAGTTAATTAATCATTAGGATATGATCAAATTAGTAACAACATACCTGCATGAGATGAAACTGATATTTAGTGAAGGACTAGTTTGCAGTGTTATTCCGATATAGTTACAGATTGGTAGACATAAACAAGGTTTGTCACCTAAGAACAATAAAGATTGGTAATGTGAATTAGGAATCAATAAATAAGTATGCGGAAAAATGGATAGTTTAGGTTGGTCAATTTAAGGTATAAGACAGCTTACTGTTGAGGGTAGATACAGCAACATCAGGCGCCTCCGGTGTCCGGTACTCTAATGAGTGCCGGAGCCGGCTTTAAGTAGTGTCTCCCAGATTGGAGGGCGTGATAAGACGCCCTCCAATCAGCGGACAAAGTGAGCCTCTGCGCATGCGCGAGCGCGCGGTCTCCATGTGGGCCTACAAGGCCCATAATGCATGGCGTCCGGGCGTCGTGCCGCGTGATGACGTCATCGCGGCACGTGCGCACTATGTTTGCAGAGACTGAGATGGGCGGGCTATCGGGAAATTGCGCCGCCCTTGGGTGTCCATACTATACCACTGTAGGCCATCCTTGTCATGCAAGCTCCGCCCTGGCACGTCGCCGGTCTCCATAGTGACTAATCAAACAGGAAAAAGCAGCTGGAAAGGGCAAAATATGCCTAGGGGGAAAGGGAATCAGAGGGGGAACGGACAGAAAAGGGGATGAAAGCGGGGAGGCACACACAGCAAGCCGCTTCACCCCGTTTCCCAAGTTCACCATAGCCAGAAAGTTGGTCATCTGAAATAGCAAACTATCAAGTTACACCAATGTCAATACAAACAAAATTAATACAAATAGCTTTAAAATGTGCATAGATATATTATTACACCCATACAAACATATACAATATTTTGATACAAAACAGATTTTTTGAATAAGAGAACAGACCATTAATTTCCAAACAAATAGGGAATAGGAAACCAATAATTCAGAATATCTGGATTAGCATTGATTAAACAAATATACGCTAATCTATTCACATCGATATTCAGGCTTTAATTATTTATCAAAGATTTAAATATATATACTTATGTGAAACTGTATTTAAATATTTCAAATAGAGCAAGCTTTAGCGAAAATAAGGGTTTACTCTGTGTGCTACATATCTGGAGAGCAGGGAAGAGATGTTAGGGGAGAAGGGACTGATGACAGGAGAAAAGGGGGAAATGAAGAAAGGTACATAGTTAGGACCAGATTTAAATTGTGAGGCATGAAATTATATTCTTACATTGTAATGTAATATACATTGGTAAGAACATAGTTTATAGAGACTGTTCTAGGAGTAGTGAGTTATAGAAATGGTTTAAAACTGATATACTCATTCAGGCCCGGTGATCGGGTTGCGTCTAGGTTGTGTATCCATCTAGTTTCGAGTTGAAGTAACAAATTTTCGATATCTCCACCACGTAAGCTAGTTGGTATATGTTCTAGTGCTGAGATCAATTGCATGTAAATCAAAATTATGAAATAATGTAACATGACGATTTATAGCTGTGGTGATTTTCTTTTTCAAGAGTGGTTTTAAGTGATCTTGTATACGGATAGAAAAGGCTCTTTTTGTTTTTCCTACGTAGAAGCTGCCACATCGGCAGGTGGCTAAATATATCACTCCTATAGTGTTGCAAGTTACCCTATGCTTAATTTTATGTAGTTTACCAGTGAGTAAGATGGTATTGGTAGAATTAGAAAGAGTAATACATGAGTCACAATGGCCACATGGAAAGGTGCCTGGATTAGCTAAAGTGGAATTGCTGTTCAATTTAAAATGGCTAGAGGTGAGGCGGTCACTTAATGATAGTGATCGTCTGTATGTGATTTCAGGATAGGTTTTCACATAGTTACTGATGATGGGGTCTGTGGACAAAAGGGGCCAGAATTTACTCAAGGTCTCCTTAACTTGGTTGGATTGATTTGAATACTGGGCTATAAGGCAAACAGACTGTATTGAGTCATTATTTTTGTCTCGAAAGATTAATTATTTTCTCTGTAATTCTTTAACTTTATTGAAAGATTTTTTAAGTAATTTGTGGCTGTAGCCTCTTTGTCTTAATCTCAAATAAAGTTGGTATGAAGATTTATGAAAATCTTCATCATTGCTACAGTTTCGTCTTATACGTAAGTATTGGCTGTAAGGTATGCTTCTTAGTAGGGATTTTGGATGAGCACTAGAGGCATGTAAGATGGTATTTCCTGCAGACGGTTTTCTATATAGTGAGGAATGAAGTCTTCCCTCTATATCAATATTGATTGTGAGATCTAAAAAAGTAATCAAAGTCTGGCGGCAGTCCATTGTAAATTTTAAATTGTAAGTATTTTTTGATAAGGATTGAAAAAATTCTTGTAAATCATTATATGTCCCAGTCCAAAAAATAAGAACATCATCAATATATCTTAACCAAGTAAATATGTGTTGGGTAAAATGTAGCAATTTGGTCTCAGACAATAGTCCGGTTTCCCACCCCCCCAGATACAGGTTGGCATAGGAGGGGGCACATTTGGTCCCCATTGCCACCCCCTGTATCTGGAGGAAGTGGGAAGAGCCAAAGGTAAAGTAGTTTTTGGTTAAAATGAATTGCAATAAGGATAGTACAAATTCATTATATGGTCTAGACTCTGGGCCACGTGCCTGTAGTTGTTTAGCTATGACTTCTAAGCCTCTTGTGTGTGGTATAGTATTATAAAGGCATTCTACATCCAAGGCGACTAGCCAGGAATTTTTTGGGAGTTTTTTATTTTCAAGGGTACGTAGTAGATGGATAGTATCTTTAATGTAAGACTGTAAAGAGGTCACATGGGGAGTGTTTGTCAACCAATTTGCTTGCTTTTTCCGTGAGTCCTTCACAGCAAGACACAATTGGTCTGCCTGTTGGTTTATTCATGGATTTATGGAGTTTGGGTAGGGCATAAAAAGTAGGGGTTTTAGGATGCGATACATGCAGAAATTTCCAGGTATTGGCGTCTCTGGTTGCTTGAAAAATAATAAATAATAATAAGATTCTGGTATTCGGAAATAAAATTTTGTATCAAAAGGGAAGAAATTGGTCTATACCATTCGTGGTTGTCAAGGATGTAATGGCACATATTCATGTAAGCCGGGACATCCATGACCACCACGTTTCCACCCTTGTCCGAAGGTTTGATTATGATATTGTTGTTTGATTGAAGGGTTTTGAGAGCTAACTTTTGAGATTTCAAAAGATTCGACATACCCGATTTGTCCAAATTCAATTTTTGTATTTCCTTAGTTGTTTGTTTTACAAAGGCCCAGATGTTGGGGTTGGTGGTTAGAGAGGGGAAAACTTTGGATTTTGGTTTAAAGGGCACCGGAGGTGGAAAAGTTATCCCTGGAATGGTGAGATCAAGCTGGACAGTTTCCAGAAGATCCTTGTCATTGGGGTCTGCTTCATCTAAGAGCGTCATAAGATCCTCAAGGGCCTGTAATTCTGCAATTGTAGGGACAGCATTGTCAGTGCTGGACATTTGTGTGGAAAAGGTTTTATTATGGTAAATAGTTTTGAAAAGTAGTTTTCTAGCAAATAAGTGAACATCCTTAACTAGTTGGAAACGATCAAAGTCGGTGGAAGGACAAAAGGTAAGACCAAGTTGTAGAACTTGAATTTGCATGACTTGAATATAAAGTCAGTAGGGGTATCAACGAGAATTAGAAGCATTGTTTAATAGTTAAAAAATCATGATAAGGTATAATGCACTAGGGGGAAATATTGATATATATTAGGCATTGTCATTGTCATATGTGGCATTGTGGTAAGACATGTGTTTTTTTTGTTTCTCGTTCTCTTCTCTCTCTCTCTCTTTTTATATATTGGAAGACATTTTTTATGAAGTACTAAACCCGGATCAGGGACACGTCCTATCCCTAGGAGGTCCCTCTATATCCCCCTAGTAGGGAACTTACATTGTAAGGTTAGACTCAAAGGAGTCAAATAGAGAGTGGTTGATGAGTGTAGGGTGTATGTCGTGAGTGGTTGGTGGTGCTAGAGTGTGTGGACAAGAGTGCTTTACAACAAAAAAAATGTATTTTATTTTATTTTTTTTACTCCTTCCCTCTCTCTTTTGATATATGGGTACTATCAAGGTTTGCTCTTTTAACGTTAGAGGGTTAAATATAGAAGCAAAAAGATCACAAGTCCTATACTCTCTTCATAAACAGGGTGTGGGTATTATCCTCTTCCAGGAGACGCATTTTCGCTCGGATCATATACCAAATATACAAAATAGGTGTTACCCTATTTGGTCCCATGATACATATGCCTATTAAAAATCTAGAGGTGTGTCTATAGTAATAATTCATAAATCGATACCCCATCAGGTTATAGAAAAATGGACAAACTGAGATGGTAGGGCAATATTATTAAAACTTAATATATATGGTAAAAAAATATACATTCATTAACATATACCTACCTAATGTAGATCAGGTTAAAGTTGGCACTCAACTATTGATAGAACTTATGGAAAGAGCTGAGGGGGTGATAGTAATAGGGGGTGATTTTAATTTTGTTTTTGGCCTAGATATGCATACTACAGCATTATCAGGGCCTCAGATGAATACTGATAAAAGAAAATTTAAGGAAATGCTCGACAGATACCAACTAGTAGATATTTGGAGAGTAACACACCCATTGGAGAAAAATTATACGTTTCATTCCAAAGTACATGACACATATCATAGGTTAGATTATTTTTTGATAAATTTCTTTGGCAATAGCAACAGTTTCCTCCTCAGATATAGGTAACTTTCTATGGTCGGACCATGCCCCTATTTTTCTGATGATGGACACAGTAAGTAGTAATGTACCAAGAGGAACGTGGAAATTAAATGATAACTTATTATATGATGAGGCATGTAGTTCTGAGATTGGGTCAGCAATATTGAATTTCACACAAGACCATGCTAACGATAGTACGTCACTTCCAAATTAATGGGAAACATTGAAATGTATAGTGAGGGGCCTATTTATAAAACATGGGGATAGATTAAAAAAAGCAAAAGGAAATAGATCAGCAGAGCTACTACAGGAAATTGCTGAATTAGAAAAACAACATAAGCAAAACTCAGCACGGGAGACATTAATGGTATTAATGGATAGGTGACTAGAGCTACGAACCCTACTAAACAAGATCACATTAAGGATTAGAGTTAAAAATTGTACCTTATATTATCAAGAAGGAAACAAACCCGGTAAACTATTAGCTAGGGCCTTACGTCAGCAAACAAAAACTACACCAATTGTTAAGGTTAAAACAGAAACAGGGGATATGGTATATGACCCAAAAGCGATCCTGAAAACATTTCATACATTCTACTCCAGACTGTATAATATACCTAACCAATTAGCAGAACATGATTCTGAAACTTTCCAACAAAATATAAGCCAATATATAAAGGAAACCGCTATACCAACCCTAACTGTAATGGAGATAGAACAACTAGAAAAAGAATTCTCAGAGATGGAAATCCAGAAGGTAATTGACTCATTAACATTAGGTAAAAGTCCGGGCACGGATGGATTTACTCCTCGGTTCTACAAAACATATAAAGACTTGCTTACTCCAATTATGAAACGGACCTTTAATTCAGTCTCTATTTCCCAAACATTTGTCCCACAGAGTATGCAGGCGTACATTTCACTTATACCTAAACCCGAGAAAGATCATAAACTCTGTGGAAACTATAGACCAATTTCGTTGACAAATATCGACCTCCGAATATACTCAAAAATCATAGCCAACAGACTTATACCGAAACTGCCGAGGTCTATACATTTAGACCAAGTGGGGTTTATAGAGTAACGAGAGGCGAGGGACAACACCCTGAAGACCTTGACATTAATTGAGTACGCTCGGAGGCACGCCGTCTCATCCTGTCTCCTGGCAGTCGATGCCGAGAAAACCTTTGACAGAGTGGGAGGGCTTCTTGAAAAAATTATGGTCTTATATCAAAATCCAACCGCCAGAATACGGGCAAATGGGGAGGTATCCGATATAGTTAAAATAGCGAATGGAACTCAGCAGGGATATCCCCTGTCTCCACTGTTATATGTCTTAGCCATGGAACATATGAGGACGGCGATTCAGAATAATAAAGATATACAGGGAATTAAAGTAAAAACTCAGGAATATAAAATTTCGGTTTATGCAGACGATTTACTAATATATATCACAAACCCAAAGGTAACAATACCCAATCTAATTAATGAGTTCAAGCGGTTTGCTGAATTAAGCAATTTCAAGGTTAATTACAATAAATCCGAAGCCTTAAATATCACACTCCCCATGAATACTGTTGAAATTCTTAGAAATAATTTTTCTTTTCAATGGCAAAGCAATACAATTAAATATCTCGGAATACTTATACCTAGAGAACTGTAAAAACTTCAGGAATATAATTATCTCCCATTAATGCATAAAATAATTAAATTGCTCCAACAATATTATAGGGGGATTTTTTCATGGACAGGTCGTATAAATATTATAAAAATGGATATACTCCCAAAAATACTATATATATATCTTTCAGACAATCCCAATATTTTCCCCAAAAAATATTTTTCTTTTCAAATATTTTATTGGCAACAAACAAAAACATTACATAAATAACAACCGTTCAGCTTTTTAGAACAAGTGCTTACATAGTACACAGTAATGTGCGTAGGGATGACGTAATAGTACAATACAAGGTGCTCAGGCTGGGAGAGCATAGGTGCACATATGAAATTAGGCATTTACAGAGATATAAACAGAGTTGGGCCAGGGCCCCAGTTAACAAGGTGTATAAACTGAAGGCAACACATTATATAGGTGGGGATAGGTTATCCGCCGAACTAGTCATAAGGAGGCAGAGCGTTACCCTAGATTTGGGGGGGGGGGGGGAGGGAAGGGGTCCAGGGGGGGAAGTTGGAGCAGTAGTGTTAGTCAGGGCGAGAAAGGAAAAGGGAGGGCAGCAGAGGAGAGGTGGGTCAGGCGGCACACACAGGACCGGGAAGTAAGTTTTGAGGTTGGGTTTTTTATAGAAGGAGTTATGGCTCAAGGAGGTTGTTATCAAAGTCCTGGGGTAGGAAATGGTTGATCCAGGGGTGCCAAATTTTTAGGTGTTTGGGGATCTTATCTAGAATGGTGGCCTCAATTTTGCTGTGAATCATTGCTTGGGTGACCCTGTTTTTAGTTTCAGCTATATGAAGGGTAGGGGTCTTCCAGGCTTTTGCAATGGTTTGCTTGGCAGCTGTGGTAAGGTGCAGAATGAGCCGAGTTTGTGCTTTAGTAAGGTGGTTTGGGAGGAGGTTTAAAAGGGCCAGGGAGGGGTCTGGGGGGAAATCATCTCGGGTTAATGTAGAGATCATCTGGAATATTGTTGCCCAGAAGCTGCGCACTATAGGACATGTCCACCATATGTGGAGGTGTGTGCCTCGCTCACCGCAGTTCCCAAAAAATATTTTTAATCCCCTGGGAAAGGCTATTGGGAGCTTTATATGAGCAGGTAAACCAGCTAGAATCAGTAGGGAAGTTCTAATCAGGCTGAAAAGAGATGGGGGCTTAGCCCTCCCAGATCTATCGGTCTATCTTAGAGCGGTACTGTTGACCAGGATTGTGGACTGGTTCCACAATGTAGATTGTAAACAATGGGTGAAACTTGAGGAGGAGATTGCGGATATAAAATTGAAATCTTTGCCTTGGATAAAGAAAGAAAATAGGCCCTCTAAAGGAAGAAATGCCTCTCCTGGTCGGAGCAACACTGAAAGTGTGGGATGGATTGATGAAGAGGGGAATAGGGTCCACTTATGTGGGCCCAATGACACCCCTCTTCAGCAATCCTGAATTTCCACCAGCAAGGGAAACCACAGCCTTTCTAAAATGACATAAAAGGGATGATACAAGAATCATACAGATATTGGAGAGTAGTGGACTTCCTCGATTGGAAGACATAGGTAGGGAACATGCAAAGCAATGGATGCAATATAGGCAACTCCAAGAATATATAACTGCCCTCAAGAAAAAAGGGACACTGCCCTGGAATTACAATTTTTACAAGAGCAGAAACCAACACACAATCTATCCAACATATACAAATATCTAATTTCGAACAATAAAGAACAAGAGTTAAGCTACATAAAAAAGTGGGAAAAGGAGCTGGGCATGGTTATCCCCAGAGACAAATAGGACAAGGCAATCACATTAACACATAAGATGTCAATTTCTAATAGGCATCAAGATAAACTACTAGTTAGATGGTATAAATGCCTGAGTGATATGCATAGAATTAATCCAGAGAATGACGACATCTGTTGGAGATGTCAGAGTGCAGTTGGTACAATGTCACATATCTGGTACTTTTGCCCAGGGGTCCAGACATTTTGGATGAAAGTATATAAAATATATCGAGAGGTGACGGGCATTAATATGCAACCAGATGTATTGGTATCGATATTGTCAATGATGCCGGGATCGATAAAAAATATAAAAAAGGTATATTAAAACATTTTCTAACGGCAGCAAGAACGGTTATAGCAAGAAAATGGAAGAATAGGGTGACACCTTCAATAGATGAATGGATAGCGGAGATGAGCGGAATTCGTTCCCTTGAAGAGAGGATCACTACTGAAAAAGACTTAAAGGGCCAAATAATAGCAGTATGGCAAAAATGGGAAGAATATAGGACATCATCGTCTTTATTATTGACAATATAAGATGATAACCCAAGTAAAATAGAAGAGAGAGGAATAAAGGAGTGGGGGGTGGGGGGGTTCAAGGGTCTTTTCCCTTTTTAGAACTTTTTTTTTTTCTTTTTCTTTGTTTTTTTGTTTTGTGAGGCAAGAGGTGTGACTGCTGAGATTGAATGGGTAGTATATGGGGATGGGCATATGATAATGTAAGGGAAAGATAGATGGTAGGGTTACAAAATAAACAAGAGTAATAAACAAAGCTAAAGTAATAGAGGTCATGGTTATGTAAAAAAATGTATGTAATAATATAACCCTATACTACTGCTTGATAAGTTAAGAAGTGTAAATGATGGTCAAGATAAAATGTAAAAAATGGTTTGTTAAATAAAGATTATATAAAAAAAAAAAAAAAATCTGACCGTGTGTACAAGGCATAAGTCAAGTACCCTCATTCACTATCCCTGACATGAGGCCACCTCCCGTTTTATCACAAAAACACAGCAGCATAGCAGAGTGCACAGGCCAGGCTACAACCAAAATTAAGCAACTTGCTCTAGCATCTGCAGCTGAAGAGGAAACGCTCTCTAAAAAATCTTCACCACACCGTGGCAGCACCCGTCGTTCTATAATTTGGCAACATTTTGTGACAGTTGGTGATGGTCGCACAGGTGCATGTAAAATATGCAGCAGAGAAAGCCGTAGGAGACTGGTCATCTCACGAACGCTGGGATGAAGCAACACATGCTTAGCCACCATAGGCCAGTGGTGCTGAGGGAAGAAATGGGTGTGGCTCCCCCATCTACCACCACTATTACCAGCAGCAGTGTCAAAGTCACAGCCACTCTTGGATCTGCAGGTCATACTAAAATGCTAAATAAATCCATACAGCCCACTATTGAACATTTTGGTGGGGTACATTACCGGGGTATGTCAAAACAACAGTCCCGTTAACTTACGAGCCTCATTGGACAACTTATAGCTGTTGGGGGGGCTTCTTTCATTTTTGTGGCAGGGGAGCCCTTCAAGCAGCTGATGCAGGCTGTGGCACCACAGTACCAGGTCCCTTCATGCACCACATTCAGTAGAACTGTAGTGCACTCTCTGTACCAGTCATGGGTTGGGGTTTTGAAGGATTTGCTGGGGAAGGCTGCTGGCCAATCAGTTCACTTTGACATACAATATATATAGAAATATATACATAGGCTGCGCTAGTGGATAAAAGTGCCAAATGTGATAATCAATAAAGTGACAAGTGCTATTAGATCAATATTAGATCTCAAAAACGTGCAAAATAGCCATAAAACAAATAATGCTGCTAGAAGAAAATGATCACTGGAAACAGTAAGCAGAACAACACTTGGGTGCCAAGTCCACTGTGTATAGAGGAAATGAGGTACTCATTTGAGAGAGACAAAATCCTTGAAACAGCAATCCCCTCCAGAAACCCTACTCACCAAAAATAGTGGACCCACGGCTTCTCAGTCAGAGGGTCAAAATAGCGGTGTGGGGGGATTGGTAGCTGTATGTAGAAGTTCCTTTCTTGTAAACTCCAAAACAATTGAAGCACTCACTGAACAAACAACAGGTATCAGCGTGTTCCATGTGCACAAAGATGGCCATCCTTGATGACGCTCTGGAGGAGGGGCGAAACGCGTCGACATAACTTCCGGTATTGAGAGCCAGTGACGCTGCTTCCTGTTGCCGTGGAACACACGCCATCTTTGTGCACCCGGAACACGCTGATACCTGTTGTTTGTTCAGTGAGTGCTTCAATTAACAGCAGTATTTTAGTTAGTAGCAATACTTCACATGATATTTTTCTCTCTTTTTCGGCTTAAACAATCCCCTGGATCCTTTTATATTGTTTTGGAGTTTACAAGAAAGGAACTTCTACATACAGCTACCAATCCCCCCACACCGCTATTTTGACCCTAGGACTGAGAAGCTGTGGGTCCACTATTTTTGGTGAGTAGGGTTTCTGGAGGGGATTGCTGTTTCAGGGATTTTGTCTCTCTCAAATGAGTACCTCATTTCCTCTATACACAGTGGACTTGGCACCCAAGTGTTGTTCTGCTTACTGTTTCTAGTGATCATTTTCTTCTAGCAGCATTATTTGTTTTATGGCTATTTTGCAGGTTTTTGAGATCTAATATTGATCTAATAGCACTTGTCACTTTATTGATTATCACATTTGGCACTTTTATCCGCTAGCGCAGCAGGGTCTGTACCTTTGCAGGCAGCAGCAGCGGTCTTTTATATGATATATGATTTTGGGTAATTATTTATTTTTCTTTATTGGTTCTATTGGCGCAAGTTTTAGGTTGTTTATCAATCAGTTCACTTTACAACTGATTTATGGAGTGCTCCAACTGGCCAGCATGCCTTCCTGTCCTTGACTGCCCATTGCTGGCAGCCCAATGAGTCGCAAGATATACAACCACCACCACAAACAGCGAGTGCTATGTTCATATTTGTGAATAGAAAGGAAATTATCGCGCTAAACTCAAATAGTGAAAATGAAAAAAAGGGGGCTGTAACCAAAGCAGCTACATATAAATGTGACAAAAATTCTGAAGACAATGTGGATAAGAATGTAGCGCTAAACGTGAGTGAGCATAAAACTATTATATAGTGCCCCAAAAGTGACTCAAATATATCGGGATTACTCCCTGTATAAAAGTGAACAACAAATGTCCAATGTAAATAAACAAAATGCAAAATCAATCAATATCAGTGTCCCAGTGGAATATGGTGATGATGATATCAAAAAGACACGGATATGACTTGAACTTGATCCTCTTTCCATACACTTCCTGGAATGAATATAGAAAAAGATGTGTGCTTACCAGAGCAAGTGTACCCCTTGTCAGCGACAGGGAGTCAAACAAGCATGTAGAATCCGAAAAACGGCAGATTGGACGTCTCTGGAATGGACTGGTGGAATCCGTGAAGCTTTCACTGAGAGGTGCAGACTACCAAACCTTGGACAACCCAAACGGAAGATGGAACACAACCACAAAACAGGGACCACGAATTCCAGGTGGTTAATCCAACAAATGACCAGAGCATGGGGGCTGATGTCAAAACACCACTTTTTGATATGGTGACAGCTCTCATGAATTATGTCTCAAGTAGGGATGAGCCGAACACCCCCGGGTTCGGTTCGCACCAGAACCTTCGAACGGACCGAAAGTTCGCGCGAATTTTCGAACCCTATACGTTATAATGGACGCGAACGTTCGAAATCAAAAGTGCTAATTACAACGGCCAATATGCATGTTAATGTCATAAAACAGGTTTGGGGACCCGGGTCCTGCCCCAGGGGACATATATCAATGCAAAAATAACTTTTAAAAACTAACGTTTTTTCGGGAGCAGTCATTTTAATGATGCATAAAGTGAAAAAAAAAAAGTGAAATTTTCCTTTAAATATGGTACCTGGGGGGTGTCTAAAGTATGCCTGTGAAGTGGCATGTGTTTCCCACTGTCCTTGCACAAAATGACATTTGTAAAGGAAAAAAAGAAGCCATTTAAAACCACTTGCGGCTTTAGGTTTGTTCTTAAGTAGAATCTGAACAGGTACATTATGAAGTGTAGCTCCATCCCAAAAAAATCTATTTTTAAGCTTTTTGGAGAACATAGGGAGGGGTTATCACCCCTGTAACATTTGCTGTCTTTGCACATCTGTTCAGAACATGTCACCTCACTTTCCGTCCCAATGACAAATGTTTTTGGAAAAGTGGGGTTTTAATTGAAACAAGGATTGGTGATAAAGTATCAGTAGAGAGGAGATACCTTTTTCCCAAATTAAATCTAACAGGATAGAATTTCCCTTCCTAGGGGTAGATTTCCTCTCACTTCCTGTTTTCTCTTTCCATTTGCAAGTAGGAGTCGTTTGTAAGTTGGATGTTTGAAAGTAGGGCCCTGGCGTATATACTCTGCAGAAATTTGCCCTATTAGATGTTGGTGTAGCCACAAGACTGGTGGGCACAGGAATGGGCCCTGCTATGAGTTAATAGATCAAGATTTGTAATTGCATGCACCTGTTGAACAGGGCAGAAAAATTGGGGGTGGTGGTGGTGGTGGACGGTGTTGCCACAAGACTGTAAGCTCTCACAGTTACTCTTGGTGGGCGCAGGAATGGGCCCTGCTGTGAGTTATTAGATCAAGATTTGTAATTGCAAGCACCTGATGAACAGGGCAGAAAAATTGGGCCTTTGGCGGTGGTGGTGGACGGTGTTGCCACAAGACTGTAGGCCCTCATAGTTACTCTTGGTGGGCGCAGGAATGGGCCCTGCTGTGAGTTATTAGATCAAGATTTGTAATTGCAAGCACCTGATGAACAGGGCAGAAAAATTGGGCCTTTGGCGGTGGTGGTGGACGGTGTTGCCACAAGACTGCAGGCCCTCATAGTTACTCTTGGTGGGCGCAGGAATGGGCCCTGCTGTGAACTATTAGATCAAGATTTGTAATTACCCGCCCCTGTTAAACAGGGGCTGAAAAAAATTGTGCCTTAGGCACTGGTGCTGGTGCCACAACACTGCAACCCCTCACAGAGACTGTACTTGGAGCACAGCAGTCACACGTGTTGCGAAGCATTTTTTTTAAAAAATTGTAAGTACACGCCCCTGTTAAACAGGGGCTGAAAAATTGTGCCTTAGGCACTGGTGCTGGTGCCACAACACTGCAACCCGGCCCTCACAGATACTGTACTTGGAGCACAGCAGTCACACGTGTTGCGAAGCATTTTTTTAAAAAATTGTAAGTACCCGCCCCTGTTAAACAGGGGCTGAAAAATTGTGCCTTAGGCACTGGTGCTGGTGCCACAACACTGCAACCCCTCACAGATACTGTACTTGGAGCACAGCAGTCACACGTGTTGCGAAGCATTTTTTTAAAAAATTGTAAGTACACGCCCCTGTTAAACAGGGGCTGAAAATTGTGCCTTAGGCACTGGTGCTGGTGCCACAACACTGCAACCTGGCCCTCACAGATACTGTACTTGGAGCACAGCAGTCACACGTGTTGCGAAGCATTTTTTTTTAAAAAATTGTAAGTACCCGCCCCTGTTAAACAGGGGCTGAAATATTGTGCCTTAGGCACTGGTGCTGGTGCCACAACACTGCAACCCCTCACAGATACTGTACTTGGAGCACAGCAGTCACACGTGTTGCGAAGCATTTTTTTAAAAAATTGTAAGTACAAGCCCCTGTTAAACAGGGGCTGAAAAATTGTGCCTTAGGCACTGGTGCTGGTGCCACAACACTGCAACCCCTCACAGATACTGTACTTGGAGCACAGCAGTCACACGTGTTGCGAAGCATTTTTTTAAAAAATTGTAAGTACACGCCCCTGTTAAACAGGGGCTGAAAAATTGTGCCTTAGGCACTGGTGCTGGTGCCACAACACTGCAACCCCTCACAGATACTGTACTTGGAGCACAGCAGTCACATGTGTTGCGAAGCATTTTTTTAAAAAAATTGTAAGTACACGCCCCTGTTAAACAGGGGCTGAAAAATTGTGCCTTAGGCACTGGTGCTGGTGCCACAACACTGCAACCCCTCACAGAGACTGTACTTGGAGCACAGCAGTCACACGTGTTGCGAAGCATTTTTTAAAAAAATTGTAAGTACACGCCCCTGTTAAACAGGGGCTGAAAAATTGTGCCTTAGGCACTGGTGCTGGTGCCACAACACTGCAACCCGGCCCTCACAGATACTGTACTTGGAGCACAGCAGTCACACGTGTTGCGAAGCATTTTTTTAAAAAATTGTAAGTACCCGCCCCTGTTAAACAGGGGCTGAAAAATTGTGCCTTAGGCACTGGTGCTGGTGCCACAACACTGCAACCCCTCACAGATACTGTACTTGGAGCACAGCAGTCACACGTGTTGCGAAGCATTTTTTAAAAAAATTGTAAGTACACGCCCCTGTTAAACAGGGGCTGAAAAATTGTGCCTTAGGCACTGGTGCTGGTGCCACAACACTGCAACCCGGCCCTCACAGATACTGTACTTGGAGCACAGCAGTCACACGTGTTGCGAAGCATTTTTTAAAAAATTGTAAGTACCGCCCCTGTTAAACAGGGGCTGAAATATTGTGCCTTAGGCACTGGTGCTGGTGCCACAACACTGCAACCCCTCACAGATACTGTACTTGGAGCACAGCAGTCACACGTGTTGCGAAGCATTTTTTTAAAAAATTGTAAGTACAAGCCCCTGTTAAACAGGGGCTGAAAAATTGTGCCTTAGGCACTGGTGCTGGTGCCACAACACTGCAACCCCTCACAGATACTGTACTTGGAGCACAGCAGTCACACGTGTTGCGAAGCATTTTTTTTTAAAAAATTGTAAGTACACGCCCCTGTTAAACAGGGGCTGAAAAATTGTGCCTTAGGCACTGGTGCTGGTGCCACAACACTGCAACCCCTCACAGATACTGTACTTGGAGCACAGCAGTCACATGTGTTGCGAAGCATTTTTTAAAAAAATTGTAAGTACCCGCCCCTGTTAAACAGGGGCTGAAAAATTGTGCCTTAGGCACTGGTGCTGGTGCCACAACACTGCAACCCCTCACAGATACTGTACTTGGAGCACAGCAGTCACACGTGTTGCGAAGCATTTTTTTATAAAAATTGTATGTACACGCCCCTGTTAAACAGGGGCTGAAAAATTGTGCCTTAGGCACTGGTGTGGTGGCATGGATCATTGAGGAGGAGGAAGAGGATAGTCAGTGAACATAAGAGGACAGTCACTCAGCATCAGCATAGGCAGTCTTGAAGGGATGTGACATTAAAAATTATTCGGTTATATCCGCCTCAGGTGCCTGGTAGCTGGTGGTGATCCAAGACTGATTCATTTTGATGAAGGTCAGTCGATCAACCGAGGCGGTGGACAGGCGCACCCTATGATCAGTCACAAATCCTCCAGCAGCACTGAATGTGCGTTCGGAAAGAACGCTGGAGGCAGGACAGGCCAGTAGCTCAATTGCATACTGTGCAAGCTCTGGCCAGTGATCCATCCTCAGGACCCAGTAAGCCAGAGGATTTTCGGTGGGAAAGGTGTCCAAGTCTGACCTTGCCCCAAGGTATTCCTGCACCATGTATATCAGACGCTGGCGATGGTTGCTGGAACCGATCATACCTTGGGGCTGCGGACTAAAAAATTGTCTGAACGCATCGGTCAGACGTCCACCTTCCCCACCGCTCCTTCTGCCACTGACCGAAGCCTCAGCAACTCGTCGCCCAGGACCAGGAGTTTGTAGCCTCCCAGTTTCTGGGAACGCGTTGCACAGACCTTTCCGCAAGGCCTCCCTGAGATGTCTCATCCTCTGCTCCCTCTGCGACGGCAAGATAAGGTCCGCAACCTTACCCTTGTACCGCGGATCAAGGAGAGTGGCCAGCCAGTAATGGTCCCTCTCCTTGATCCGAAGAACACGAGGATCCTTCCGCAGGCTTTGCAGGATCAGGGAGGCCATGCAGCGTAGGTTAGCTGAGGCATTCGGTCCGGAGTCTTCTGGGTCACTGAGGATGACATGATCGCCAGCCACCTCCTCCCAGCCACGTACAAGTCCACTGGTTTGTTGGGACTGTACATCATCCCTAAAAGACTGCTGCTGCTGATGCTGAGTGCCAGGCTCCACCTCCATGCTCACACAATCCTCCTCCTCCTCCTCCTCCTCCTCCTCATCCTCTTCCTGTGTGATGGGTGGGACAGAAGGAACACTGTCCGGATAAAGGGGGCCTTGAGAGGCAAGGAAGTCCTCCTCTTCCTGCCTCTGTTCTGCCTCAAGTGCCCTGTCCATTATCCCACGCAGCGTATGCTCCAACAGGTGGACAAGAGGGACAGTGTCACTGATGCATGCACTGTCACTGCTCACCATCCTCGTGGCCTCCTCAAATGGTGAGAGGACAGTGCATGCATCCCTGATCATGCTCCACTGACGTGGGGAAAAAAAAACAAGCTCCCCTGACCCTGTCCTGGTGCCGTAGTCGCAAAGGTACTCATTGATGGCCCTCTGCTGCGTGTGCAGTCGCTGCAGCATGGCCAACGTTGAGTTCCACCTGGTGGGCATGTCACATATTAGGCGGTTCTTGGGCAGGTTCGGCTCCTTTTGCAGCTCAGTCAGCCGAGCACTGGCATTATAAGATCGGCGGAAATGCACACAGACTTTCCTGGCCTGCCTCAGGACATCCTGTAAGCCTGGGAACCTGCCCAAGAACCGCTGCACCACCAGGTTGAGGACGTGAGCCATGCAGGGCACATGGGTGAGCTGCCCCTGTCGCAGGGCGGAGAGGAGGTTGGTGCCATTGTCAGAAACGACCATTCCTGGCTTAAGCTGACGTGGCGTCAACCACCTCTCGGCCTGCCCCTGCAGAGCTGCCAGAACCTCTGGCCCAGTGTGGCTCCTGTCCCCCAAACACACCAGCGCAAGCACGGCATGGCATCTTTTTGCCTGCGTACTTGCGTAGCCCCTTGTACGCCTACGGAGCACCGCTGGTTCCAAGGACAGAGCACTGGAGGAAGAAGAAGAGGAGGGGGTGGAGGAGAGAGGTGTGTCACAACCAGTAGCAGTAGTAGCGTTTTGGAGGCGTGGTGGCGGAACAACCTCCAACACTACTGCACCTTGTCCTGCATCCCTCCCAGCTGCCAATAGAGTGACCCAATGGGCCGTGAAAGAAAGGTACCGTCCCTGTCCATGCCTGCTGGACCATGAGTCAGCGGTAATATGCACCTTACCGCTGACCGCCCTGTCCAGCGAGGCATGGACATTGCCCTCCACATGCCGGTAGAGAGACGGAATCGCCTTCCGTGAGAAAAAGTGGCGTTTGGGAACCTGCCACTGAGGAACCGCACATTGAACAAACTCACGGAAGGGGGCCGAGTCTACCAACTGAAAAGGCAGCAGTTGAAGTGCTAGCAATTTAGCCAGGCTAGCATTCAACCGCTGGGCATGTGGATGGCTGGGAGTGTACTTCTTTCTACGGTCCAGCAGCTGGGGCAGGGAAATTTGCCTGCTGCAATCGGACGTCGGTGTACTGCAAGTACTTGGTTGTGACACACCTAATTCTACACCTTCAGTCCTCTCAGAGCAGCTTTCAGAGAGGACTGAAGGTGTAGTGGGGATGGAGATCCCAGCTGAGGAGGAGCAAGGAGAGGTCCGCTTAGTTCTTTGGTGTGGGTCTTTTATGTGTGCCTGCCAACGAGCTGCATGGCAGGTCGCCATATGTCTGGTCATGCTTGTGGTGCCCAAGCGGCTGATGTTTTGGCCACGCGAGATACGCTTGAGACAAATATTGCAAATAGCAGTGGTGCGATCTGCTGCACTCGTCTCAAAAAAGGCCCACACCAAAGAACTTTTCTGATAACGTGCAGAGGCAGCGCCCTGCACAGGCGGAGCTCTGCGGTGTTGTACAGTTGCTGTGCTGGCCTCTACCTGGCCTCCAGGGGGCATCCTGCCTCGTTGGACATGTGACGCCGCATCCTCCTCCTCCTCGTCCTCCTCCTCATCCTCTCTCCCTTCAGGCACCCACGTGGAGTCAGTGACCTCATCATCCCCTCCCTCTTCACCACTAGAGCAAACCTGGCAGTAAGCTGCAGCTGGTGGAACAGTACTGCCAGATTCCTCAAGCTGGGTATCATCATCCGAGCCTTCGAATCGTTGGGCATCCTCCTGGAGCATGTACCCAACACTGTGCTCAAAGAGTTCGGGGGACTCCTCAGGAGGACATGGTGGGTCTAGGGAAGGGGTGGCTGATGATGCTCTGTCAGTACCCTGAGCCTGGGTGAGAGAGGATGAGGAGGATGAGGAGGGCTTGGTCATCCATTCTACCAAGCCTTCAGCATGATGCGGCTCCACATGTCCAGCTGCCGAAAACAAAGACGCTCGTGTCCTATGGCCACGTGCTGATGACGATGCACGCCCACGTCCACGTCCACGTCCACGGCCACGTCCACTAGAAACAGAGCCTGCCTGCCCTGTGTTCTTGGCTCTGCACGCTCTGCCTCCCCTTGGCGGTCTTCCAGCCATTGTAGTCGGTAGTCCTGTGGGTGCTGCTGAGAAGAATATATAGGAGCTCTGTGTGATGCCACTAACACACTAGAAGTCCTATGGGTGCTTCTGCAAAGAAAATAGAGGAGCTCTGTGTGATGCCACTAACACACTAGAAGTCCTGTGGGTGCTGCTGAGAAGAAAATATAGGAGCTCTGTGTGATGCCACTAACACACTAGAAGTCCTATGGGTGCTTCTGCAAAGAAAATAGAGGAGCTCTGTGTGATGCCACTAACACACTAGAAGTCCTGTGGGTGCTTCTGCAAAGAAAATAGAGGAGCTCTGTGTGATGCCACTAACACACTAGAAGTCCTGTGGGTGCTTCTGCAAAGAAAATAGAGGAGCTCTGTGTGATGCCACTAACACACTAGAAGTCCTGTGGGTGCTGCTGAGAAGAAAATATAGGAGCTCTGTGTGATGCCACTAACACACTAGAAGTCCTATGGGTGCTTCTGCAAAGAAAATAGAGGAGCTCTGTGTGATGACACTAACACACTAGAAGTCCTGTGGGTGCTGCTGAGAAGAAAATATAGGAGCTCTGTGTGATGCCACTAACACACTAGAAGTCCTATGGGTGCTTCTGCAGAGAAAATAGAGGAGCTCTGTGTGATGCCACTAACACACTAGAAGTCCTATGGGTGCTTCTGCAAAGAAAATAGAGGAGCTCTGTGTGATGCCACTAACACACTAGAAGTCCTGTGGGTGCTTCTGCAAAGAAAATAGAGGAGCTCTGTGTGATGCCACTAACACACTAGAAGTCCTGTGGGTGCTGCTGAGAAGAAAATATAGGAGCTCTGTGTGATGCCACTAACACACTAGAAGTCCTATGGGTGCTTCTGCAAAGAAAATAGAGGAGCTCTGTGTGATGCCACTAACACACTAGAAGTCCTGTGGGTGCTGCTGAGAAGAAAATATAGGAGCTCTGTGTGATGCCACTAACACACTAGAAGTCCTATGGGTGCTTCTGCAAAGAAAATAGAGGAGCTCTGTGTGATGCCACTAACACACTAGAAGTCCTGTGGGTGCTTCTGCAAAGAAAATAGAGGAGCTCTGTGTGATGCCACTAACACACTAGAAGTCCTGTGGGTGCTTCTGCAAAGAAAATAGAGGAGCTCTGTGTGATGCCACTAACACACTAGAAGTCCTGTGGGTGCTGCTGAGAAGAAAAATATAGGAGCTCTGCGTGATGCCACTAACACACTAGAAGTCCTATGGGTGCTTCTGCAAAGAAAATAGAGGAGCTCTGTGTGATGCCACTAACACACTAGAAGTCCTGTGGGTGCTTCTGCAAAGAAAATAGAGGAGCTCTGTGTGATGCCACTAACACACTAGAAGTCCTGTGGGTGCTGCTGAGAAGAAAATATAGGAGCTCTGCGTGATGCCACTAACACACTAGAAGTCCTATGGGTGCTTCTGCAAAGAAAATAGAGGAGCTCTGTGTGATGCCACTAACACACTAGAAGTCCTGTGGGTGCTTCTGCAAAGAAAATAGAGGAGCTCTGTGTGATGCCACTAACACACTAGAAGTCCTGTGGGTGCTGCTGAGAAGAAAATATAGGAGCTCTGTGTGATGCCACTAACACACTAGAAGTCCTATGGGTGCTTCTGCAAAGAAAATAGAGGAGCTCTGTGTGATGACACTAACACACTAGAAGTCCTGTGGGTGCTGCTGAGAAGAAAATATAGGAGCTCTGTGTGATGCCACTAACACACTAGAAGTCCTATGGGTGCTTCTGCAAAGAAAATAGAGGAGCTCTGTGTGATGCCACTAACACACTAGAAGTCCTGTGGGTGCTTCTGCAAAGAAAATAGAGGAGCTCTGTGTGATGGACTAACACACTTCAAGTCCTATGGGTGCTTCTGGGAAGAAAATATAGGTCTGTGTGATGGGACTAACACACTTCAAGTCCTATGGGTGCTTCTGGGAAGAAAATGTAGGTCTGTGTGATGGGACTAACACACTTCAAGTCCTATAGGTGCTTCTGGGAAGAAAATGTAGGTCTGTGTGATGGGACTAACACACTTCAAGTCCTATAGGTGCTTCTGGGAACAAAATATATGATCTCTGTGTGATGGGACTAACACACTTCAAGTCCTATAGGTGCTTCTGGGAACAAAATATATGATCTCTGTGTGATGGGACTAACACACTTCAAGTCCTATAGGTGCTTCTGGGAACAAAATATATGATCTCTGTGTGATGGGACTAACACACTTCAAGTCCTATAGGTGCTTCTGGGAAGAAAATATAGGTCTGTGTGATGGGACTAACACACTTCAAGTCCTATGGGTGCTTCTGAGAAGAAAATGTAGGTCTGTGTGATGGGACTAACACACTTCAAGTCCTATAGGTGCTTCTGGGAAGAAAATGTAGGTCTGTGTGATGGGACTAACACACTTCAAGTCCTATAGGTGCTTCTGGGAACAAAATATATGATCTCTGTGTGATGGGACTAACACACTTCAAGTCCTATAGGTGCTTCTGGGAAGGAAATATAGGTCTGTGTGATGGGACTAACACACTTCAAGTCCTATAGGTGCTTCTGGGAACAAAATATATGATCTCTGTGTGATGGGACTAACACACTTCAAGTCCTATAGGTGCTTCTGGGAACAAAATATATGATCTCTGTGTGATGGGACTAACACACTTCAAGTCCTATAGGTGCTTCTGGGAACAAAATATATGATCTCTGTGTGATGGGACTAACACACTTCAAGTCCTATAGGTGCTTCTGGGAAGAAAATATAGGTCTGTGTGATGGGACTAACACACTTCAAGTCCTATGGGTGCTTCTGAGAAGAAAATGTAGGTCTGTGTGATGGGACTAACACACTTCAAGTCCTATAGGTGCTTCTGGGAAGAAAATGTAGGTCTGTGTGATGGGACTAACACACTTCAAGTCCTATAGGTGCTTCTGGGAACAAAATATATGATCTCTGTGTGATGGGACTAACACACTTCAAGTCCTATAGGTGCTTCTGGGAAGGAAATATAGGTCTGTGTGATGGGACTAACACACTTCAAGTCCTATAGGTGCTTCTGGGAACAAAATATATGATCTCTGTGTGATGGGACTAACACACTTCAATTCCTATAGGTGCTTCTGGGAACAAAATATATGATCTCTGTGTGATGGGACTAACACACTTCAAGTCCTATAGGTGCTTCTGGGAAGAAAATATAGGTCTGTGTGATGGGACTAACACACTTCAAGTCCTATGGGTGCTTCTGGGAAGAAAATGTAGGTCTGTGTGATGGGACTAACACACTTCAAGTCCTATAGGTGCTTCTGGGAACAAAATATATGATCTCTGTGTGATGGGACTAACACACTTCAAGTCCTATAGGTGCTTCTGGGAAGAAAATGTAGGTCTGTGTGATGGGACTAACACACTTCAAGTCCTATAGGTGCTTCTGGGAACAAAATATATGATCTCTGTGTGATGGGACTAACACACTTCAAGTCCTATAGGTGCTTCTGGGAAGGAAATATAGGTCTGTGTGATGGGACTAACACACTTCAAGTCCTATAGGTGCTTCTGGGAACAAAATATATGATCTCTGTGTGATGGGACTAACACACTTCAAGTCCTATAGGTGCTTCTGGGAACAAAATATATGATCTCTGTGTGATGGGACTAACACACTTCAAGTCCTATAGGTGCTTCTGGGAACAAAATATATGATCTCTGTGTGATGGGACTAACACACTTCAAGTCCTATAGGTGCTTCTGGGAAGAAAATGTAGGTCTGTGTGATGGGACTAACACACTTCAAGTCCTATAGGTGCTTCTGGGAACAAAATATATGATCTCTGTGTGATGGGACTAACACACTTCAAGTCCTATAGGTGCTTCTTGGGAAGGAAATATAGGTCTGTGTGATGGGACTAACACACTTCAAGTCCTATAGGTGCTTCTGGGAACAAAATATATGATCTCTGTGTGATGGGACTAACACACTTCAAGTCCTATAGGTGCTTCTGGGAAGGAAATATAGGTCTGTGTGATGGGACTAACACACTTCAAGTCCTATAGGTGCTTCTGGGAACAAAATATATGATCTCTGTGTGATGGGACTAACACACTTCAAGTCCTATAGGTGCTTCTGGGAAGAAAATTTAGGTCTGTGTGATGGGACTAACACACTTCAAGTCCTATAGGTGCTTCTGGGAACAAAATATAGGAGCTCTGCCTGCCTGCCACGAACACACTACAAGTCCTATAGGTGCTTCTGGGAACAAAATATAGGAGCTCTGCCTGCCTGCCACGAACACACTACAAGTCCTATAGGTGCTTCTGGGAACAAAATATAGGAGCTCTGCCTGCCTGCCACGAACACACTACAAGTCCTATAGGTGCTTCTGGGAACAAAATATAGGAGCTCTGCCTGCCTGCCACGAACACACTACAAGTCCTATAGGTGCTTCTGGGAACAAAATATAGGAGCTCTGCCTGCCTGCCACGAACACACTACAAGTCCTATAGGTGCTTCTGGGAACAAAATATAGGAGCTCTGCCTGCCTGCCACGAGCACACTACAAGCCCCTCTTTCTAAATCAATCTAAATGAATGAATCTATCTAACTCGATCTCTCTAAGTAAATCTCTCTAACTAACTAAATCCAGCAGAGTGTCACAGATCTAGCCTGCTCTATCTGCGCCGGAACAGCATGTGACCGGCGCAGACGGCGTGGCGGCCTTTTATAGGGGGGGGGCGTGTACTACAGCCCCTGAGCTGTAATTGGCTACAGGCGTCCTGCCTGTAGCCAATTATGGCTCTTCGAGTTTCCGGGGCTGTGATTGGCCAAGCATGCGGGGTCACAGTGCATGCTTGGCCAATCATCAGCCAGCAATGCACTGCGCCGGCCGCGCCGGCCGCAATGCATTGCGGGGCCGCTCGCATCACACGAACGTGATGCGAGCGGCCAAAATAGTTCTGGGCTCGCCGAGCGAGCGAACGCCCGGTGCTCAATGCGAACGTGGGTTCGCATCGAGCACCGGGCCCATCCCTAGTCTCAAGTATTTTGAAAACATGTGGAGGGAAGAAAAAAGGAGGGGGACTCCAATAGTGCAGATCAGCATGGAAGGTTTTATTGAACAAAGACCACCATAACAAAAAAATATTTTTAAAAAGAATAAAAGTGATCACAATTAAAATAGGAAGCAGTGTGGGAATAGGTAGATCCTCGCCCTACGCATTTCGTCCTGAGTGGACTTCAAATGGGGCATCTGCCCAAGTTGAAGTCCACTCAGGACGAAACCAGATGGTGTACACAGCACACAATACAGTGCAACCGTAGTGCAGTTGCTACTACTTTTCTGGTGGTTTACACAGCACACAATACAGTGCAACTGTAGTACAGTTGCTACTACTTTTCTGGTGGTGTACACATTACACAATACAGTGCAGCCGTAGTGCAGTTGCTACTACTTTTCTGGTGGTGTACACATTACACAATACAGTGCAGTGTGGTGCAGTTGCTACCACTTTTCTGGTGGTGTACACATTACACAATACAGTGCAACCATAGTGTAGTTGCTACAACTTTTCTGGTGGTGTACACAATACACAATACAGTGCAGTGTGGTGTTGCCAAATAAAATATACATCATGTCTGGAAGGCCACTAAAGGAGAGGCAAGGAGAGGTAGTGTCAGGTCACCCTGAGGCTAGGTGACAGATGCACACCGTTGGGATCGGGAGTGCACCGCAAGGTAGTGGACCCTATGGCTGACTGCAGTGGACGGGAGTCCAGGTGATCCAGAACACAGGGCCGCTGGACACCAAGACAGATCCCACCGGGGTTAGAGCGTAAGATTCCTGGGGCGCGGAGTCTAAGAGCCAGCTGGTGTTCACCAGAGCCTCGAGTGGTGAGGATGGACTGGGCTGCAACTGGCTCCAGGTCGCGACCCCCAGGGTCCCCCAGCTCACACCCACAGTAGGCAACAGGAGGACAAGGATAGTGAGGGATAAGCCAAGGTCGGAGCCACAAGCAGAAACGGACAACAAGGTACACGCCAAGGTTCAGGGTCACAAGCAAACAGGGATAGTCAGGGACACGCCAGAGGGTCAGGGTCACAGGCAAACAGGGATAGTCAGGGACACGCCAAAGTCGGTAACAGGACACTGAATAGCACACGGCTGGTAACAGAAAGCCAAACACACAAAGGTTGATCAGCAGGGTTGGCCTGCAGTGCACAGGTTAATATAGAGTCCTGTGATAGGAGCTAGGGTGGAGCCCTGCCAGAGGAGGGATATAAAAGCAGTCAGGTGATGGTCGGCTGGTCTCTAGAGATGAACACATGGAAACAGGTAAGCAGACAACTCTATTGCTTAACCATGACAGGTAGACACTCACAGGCCACTAAAAGAGGGAAGCAGGCTCTGTGTCTACAGTCAACAGTGCTGGTCATGGACATGGTGCATCCTCTGCAGGTGGCCGTGGGGCACGCATGTCCTTTTTTTCTGCTGCTGGCCGTCTTATTGAGCCAGAACATGCAGAAGTGTTGGTGGAGTGGATCACAAAGCCTTCCTCTTCCTCACCCTCTGTCAACCAGGCTCCGAGTAGCTTGCATTCCAATGTCCAAACTCCTTCCATAGCCCCACCATGCATGAAGGATTCCCCCGAACTATTTGACCACAGCATCGGGTACATGCTGAAGGAGGGTGCGCAGCGATTAGAAGGCTCCGATGTTGGTTCCCAGGTTGAAGAAGGGAGTAACGTGAGCCTAGAAGGACAAGAAACTGTCAGTCATATTCCCCCAGCTGCAGTATACTGCCAAGTTTGCTCCAGTGACGAGGAGGGAGGGGATAATGAGGTCACTGACTCCACTTGGGTGCCTGGTAGAAGAGAAGAGGAGGAGGAGGCACAACTCAAACGAGTCAGGATGTCCTCTAGGGAGCAACTTAAGCCACCCTACTGCATCACACCGCAGTGCTCCGCAGGTGCAGGGCGCTGCTGACTCCCCGCTGATTTTGAAAAGTTCCTTGGTGTGGGCCTTTTTTGACACGTGTGCAGCAGATCGCACTGTTGCTGTTTGCAACCTATGTCTGAAGCGGATCAAGCGTGGCAAGAACAGCAGCAGCTTGGGCACCACATTCTTGACCAGACATATGACGACCTCCCATGCAGTCCATTCGCAACAGCACTTGAAAAGACCCACATCAAAGAAAAAGGCGGACTTCTCCTTGCTCCTCATCTGGGATCTCCAACCTTACTATACCTCCAGTACTCTCAAAAACCTGCACTGAGAGGCATGAAGGTATAGCAATAGGTGTCCCAAGTACTTGCAGCCAATCTTCTATCAGTACACCTCCATCTGATTTTAGCAGGCAAATTTCAATACACCAGTTGCTAAACCGTAAAAAGAAATTCGGTCCCAGCCATCCACATGCTCAGAGTCTGAATGCTAGCTTGGCCAAATTGCTTTCACTGAAACTGCTGCCTTTTCAGCTGGTAGACTCTGCCCCCTTTTGTGAATTCGTGGAATGTGCTGTACCTCATTGGCAGGTTCCAAAACGCCATTTCTTTTCACGGAAGGCCATTCCGGCTCTCTACCGGCATGTGTAAGGCAATGTTTTGGCCTCGTGAGGGCGGTCAGCAGTAAGGTGCATATTACCGCTGACTCATGGTCTAGCAGGCATGGGCAGGGACGTTACCTTTCCTTCACGGCGCACTGGATTACTCTGCTGGCAGCTGGGAAGGATGCAGGACAGGGTTCAGTATTGTTGGAGCTTGTTCCACCACCACGCCTCCAAAATGCTAGTGGTCATTCTGCAACAACTCTCTCCTCCACCCCCTCCTCTTCTTCTTCCTCTATGGCCTCTTCTGCAGATTTGTCCTGTGAACCAGCGGTGATCCGTAAGCGGTCAAGGGCCTGCGCAAAAACATGCCATACAGTGCTAGAGTTAATCTGCTTAGTGGACAGGAGCCAAACTGGGGCAGAGTCTCTGTCAGCTCTGCAAGGGCAGGCTCAGAGGTGGTTGATGCCATCCCAGCTTCAGCCAGGAATGGATGTATGCGACAAGGGCACCAACCTTCTCTCTGCCCTCTGACAGGGACACTTGACCTATGTCCCATGTTTGGCACACGTCCTGAATTTGATGGTGCAGCGGTTCTTGAGCAGGTACCCAGGCTTACAGGATCTCCTGAGGCAGGCCAGAAAAGTCTGTGGTCATTTCCGCCGGTCATACAATGCCAGTGCTCGGCTGGCTGACATTCAAATGGAATGCAACCTGCCCACCAACCGCCTCAATTGTGACATGCCCACCAGGTGGAACTCAACATTGGCAATGCTGCAGCGGCTACAGCATCAGAGGGCCATCAATGGGTACCTGTGTGAGTATGGCATCAGGACAGGGTCAGGGGAGCTTGGCCTTTTTTTCGCCACGCCAGTGGCTACTGATCAAGGATGCATGCACTATCCTGTCACCATTTGAGGAAGCCACGAGGATGGTGAGCAGCAACAATGCATGCATCGGTGATACTGTCCCTGTTGGAGCACACGCTTCGTGGAATAATGGACAGGGCACTTGAGGCAGAACAGCGGGAGGAAGAGGAGGACTTCCTTACCTCTCAAGGCCCCCTTTATCCAGCTAGCATTCCTGTGGGCCCGCCAAACACACAGGAAGAAGAGGAGGAGGATTGTGTCAGCATGGATGTAGAGGATAACACTCAGCAGCAGTCTTCAAGGGATGGTTTTCAGTCCCCAGAAACCCAAGGAGTTGTATGTGGTTGGGAGGAGGTAGTTCCTAACAACGTCATCCTCAGTGACCCAGAGGAATCACAATCAAATGTGTCTGCAAACTTAAGCTGCATGGCCTCCCTGATTCTGCAAAGCCTGCGAAAGGACCCTAGGATTCTTGGTATCAAGGAGAGGGATCATTACTGGCTGGCAACCCTTCTTGATTCACCTTACAAGTAGAGTTGAGTGGACACCTGGATGTTCGGGTTCGGCCGAACTTCGGAAAAAAGTCCGGGTTTCGGGACCGAACTTGACCCCGAACCCCATTGAAGTCAATGGGACCCGGACTTTTGAACACTAAAATGGCTGTAAAAAAGTAATGGAAAGGGATAGAGGGCTGCAAATGGCAACAAAATGTTGTTACGAGCATGGCAAGTGATCTGCAAACAAATGTGGATAGGGAAATAACTTAAAATAGCATAAAAAAATAAAAAATTTAAATAAAATGCTGGAGGCCCCCTTCTCAGCAGAAGAGGTACAGGAAGTCATTAAGAACCTCAGAAACTCAACGGCACGATGCCGCACATATGGTGGGAATACCCCAGAATACGCACTTTCTGGAAAAAAAATTATTCAATTTAATGGATAAGATAGTGGGAAAATAAAATACTTGGAAATTTAAAAAAATGAAAAAATTATAATCTTGACCTAGGAGGACGAAATTCAAATGGAGTAGGTGGTTGAGGTGGCAGTGGATGTGGCGGTGTAGGTGGAAGCGGCGATGGAGGAGGACGAGGTAGCCAACACTGGTTCAAAAATACAACAATGGCTGGGTAAGGCTAGTGGTGAATGATGTGTCGAATTCTGTCCCCCAGTCGCATAGTGTCCGCCCTTTACTGCGCTTGCTCAGTACGTAGGACAAGGGGATTTTGAAACTTTCCGAAGACGATGCGCGGTGACTCCAGGTTCAAGCCACATCATCCGAGGTTGAAGCCTAGCCAAGCGAGCCCGTAAGGGGCCCTGTTACTATGTGCTACCGTATGTCCACTTGGATGGTCGGGCTTGAACCTGCACTCACTGTGCAGGCGACGTTCATCTTTGGAGATTTTGTCCACATTGGCTCTGGACAGTGCGCACAGACGGCCCGCACTTTCTGCAGCAGCTCTGGCATATCGGGGTAATTCTTAAGGAACCTCTGGACCACCAAGTTCAGCACATGTGCCAGGCAAGGGATGTGCGTCAAACCGGCAAGGCCCAGAGCTGCTACGAGATTTCGCCCATTATCGCACACCACCAGGCCGGGCTTGAGGCTCACTGCCACCAACCACTCATCGGTCTGTTGTTCCATGTCCCTCCACAACTCCTGCACGGTGTGGGGTTTTTCCCCCAAACAGGAAAGTTTTAAAACTGCCTGCTGTCGTTTAGCCCTGGCTGTGCTGAAGTTGGTGGTGAAGGTGTTAGGCTGACCAGATGAGGAGGCGGTAGAGAATGAGGAGGCGGAGTAGGAGGAGTTAGCAACAGGAGGTAAACTGAAGTGCCCTGCAATCCTCGGTGGTGGAAGGACATGCGCCAAACTGCTATCCGCCTCAGGCCCAGCCGCCACTACATTTACCCAGTGTGCTGTTAGGGAGATATAACGTCCCTGATCATGCTTACTGGTCCACGCATCCGTAGTTAGGTGGACCTTGCCACAGATGGCGTTGCGCAGTGCACACCTGATTTTGTCCCCCACTTGGTTGTGCAGGGAAGGGATAGCTCGTCTGGAAAAGTAGTGGCGGCTGGGCACGACGTACTGTGGGACAGCCAATGACATCAGCCTTTTAAAACTCTGCGTCTCCACCAGACAGAATGACAGCATTTCAAAGGCGAGGAATTTTGAAATGCTGGCATTCAGGGCCAGGGATCGCGGGTGGCTAGGGGGGTACTTCCTCTTCCGCTCCAGTGTTTGGGAAATAGAGAGCTGAAAGCTTCCATGGGACATTGTGGAGATGGTATGTGACCCAGGTGGTAGTGTTGCTGGCAGATCCTCTGTTTGCGGGTTGGCAGGTGTCACTGTCACTACAGAGGTGGATGAAGAGGCCGAGACTGCAGCAGAAGAGGAAGCAGAAGGAGCCAGAGACCTTTCTTGGTTTTTGAGGTGTCTACTCCACTGCATCTCGTGCTTTGCACTTAGATGCCTGGTCATGCAGGTTGTGCTCAGGTTGAGAACGTTTATGCCTCGCTTCAGGCTCTGATTGCACAGCGTGCAAACCACTCATGTCTTGTCATCAGCACATTGTCTGAAGAACTGCCACGCTAGAGAACTCCTTGGACCTAGCTTTGGTGTGCTCGGTCCCTTGCTGCGTTGGGCAGTAGCAGACGTACTGTCTAGGGGACTGACGCTCCGCTTTTGCACCCTGCTCCCTCTTCTGCTGTGCTGGTGGCTCTGTGCGACCACCGCCTCTTCCTCCGAACTACACTGGTCACCTGCATGACGTTGATTCCATGTGGGGTCAAGGACCTCATCGTCCTCCACATCATCTTCCACCCAGTCTTCACCCCTGCCCTCCTTGTCGGTCTGCACAATGGCGAAAGCAGCAGCAGTTGGCACCTGTGTTTCGTCATCATCCGAGACGTGCTGCGATGGTCCTCCCATGTACTCATCATGAAACATAAGTGGTTGGGCATCGGTGCACACAATCTCTTCCACTTCTGGGGCAGGGCTAGGTGGATGGCCCTGGGAAACCCTGCTAACAGAGTCATCAAAAAGCAGAAGAGACTGCTGTATGATTTGGGGCTCAGACTGATTGGCTGATTTGCAAGGGGGTGAAGTGAAAGACTGGTGGACATCGGCTGCAGGTGCCAACTCTGAACTTTCATCAGGAGACTGGGTGGGAGACAATGTGAAGGAACCGGAGGCACTGTCAGCAACCCAATCTACTATCGCCTGTACTTGTCCTGGCCTCAACATTCTTACAGCCTCATTAGGCACGCCAAAATACCGCTGCAGGCTCTGTCGCCTACTCGCACCTGAGGAAGGTGTTTCACTAGTGCGTGTAGCTGGCACAGATCGACCACGTCCTCTCCCTGCAACAGGAGCACCACCAGCAGCACCACGACCCGGGCCACGTCCCCTTTTTGATGATCTCCTCATATTTTCAAAATTTATGATCTCGCCCTAAATGGGTGTTTTTGTCTATAGCAGAATACACGTACAGTGTCTAAAGCGTTTATGAACACGCAGAAAATGCTATTGGGAAAAAAAAAAACATCACAAAATTAAATTTTTTTGCAATGTTTTTCCAATATCAGAATACACGGATAGTGTCTAAAGCATTTATGAAAACGCAGAAAATGCTATTGGGAAGAAAAAAAACACTGCAAAATTAAAAATGTTTGCAATGTTTTTCCAATATCAGAATAAACGTATAGTGTCTAAAGCGTTTATGAAAACGCAGAAAATGCTATTGGGAAGAAAAAAAACACTGCAAAATTTAATTTTTTTGCAATGTTTTTCCAATATCAGAATAAACGATTAGTGTCTAAAGCGTTTATGAAAATGCAGAAAATGCTATTGGGAAGAAAAAAAACACAGCAAAATTAAAATTTTTTGCAATGTTTTTCCAATATCAGAATAAACGGATAGTGTCTAAAGCGTTTATGAAAACGCAGAAAATGCTATTGGGAAGAAAAAAAACACCGCAAAATTAAATTTTTTTGCAATGTTTTTCCAATATCAGAATACACGGACAGTATCTAAAGCGTGTATGTATGAACACGCAGAAAATGCTATTGGGAAAAAAAAAAAACCACAGCAAAATTAAATTTTTTTGCAATGTTTTTCCAATAGCAGAATACACACAGACTATGGTGTATCTCTTACTATATGCAGTGTTGGTCCTAATGGTGCACTGAGCTTGCAGGTAAAACTTTTATATTTTGTCTGGCACTGGCCTCATGGCACCCCAGCCAGGGTACAATTGATTTAGGAATCTCTTCAATAATTATCTCTGCCTCTTTCTTTTGCTTAATAAAGAAACTCCCTACTCTACTCTAGCTATCTAGATCGCTCACTGATCTAACTAATTTGAAGAAAATTAAAGGAATGTGGACTGACTGACTGACTGACTTTATCACACTAACTCCTAAAATCCTCTCTCTCAGCAGCACAGGAACCTGTCTATAGCAGAATGACACTGTGTGCTGTGTGTCTGGACTATATATAGAGGCAGGGTCACATGCTGCACTGCCCAATCACAGCCATGCCATTAGTAGGCATGGCTGTGATGGCTTCTAAGGGCACACTAGTGAAACTAGCATCGATTGGCTGCCCTGCAGCTGTTAAAAAGGCGCCAATACATCGCCGAACACCGGACCCGAACCCGAACTTACAGCCAATAGTTCGGATTCGGGTCCGGGTCCCGAACACCTAAAAGTCCGGTACGGACCCGAACTTTACAGTTCGGGTTTGCTCAACCCTACTTACAAGGGTAAGGTTGCAGAACTCATCCTGCCTTCGCAGAGGATGAAACATCTTCAGGAGGCCATGAAGAAAGGCTTGTGCAATGCGTTTCCAGACCCTGGGAGGTTACAATTTTGTTCAGTCAGAGAAAGAGCAGTGGAGAAGGTGGCCGGCTGACCGATGCCATTAGACAATTTTTCAGTCCTCAGCGCACGCAGCCTGGCCGATCAGGAAAGGGGGGAATGCACATTCAGTGCTGCTGGAGGGTTTGTAACGGATTATAGAGTGCGCCTGTTCACAGACTCCGTTGGTAGGCTCACATTCATAAAAATGAATCAGTCTTGGATCAGCAGCAGCTATCAAACACCTGATGCTGATGTAACTGATTGATATTTCTATGGATGTGGGATCCCTTGAAGACTGCCTATGCTGAGTGAGTATCTTATTCCTCCTCAATCTTGATGATGCTTGCTTCCAACAATATTTTTGGTTTAGGGCGCCACCACCACTGCCTAAGGCCCAATTTGTCTGCCTCTGTTTAACAGGGGCATGTAATTACAATTCTTGATATAATTAACAGCAGGGCCTGTTCCTGTGCACAACAAGAGTAATGCCGCGTACACACGATCGGACTTTCCGTCAGGATTGTCCGCCGGACAATTCGACTGTGTGTGGGGCTCGGGTCGACTTTTTGTTCGGAAGTCCGGCGGACAATCCCGCCGTCTGTGTGCTAGTCCGCGGGACTTTTGAAATGAACAGACTTGCGACACACGTCGTAAAGTCTGTTCAATTTGAACGTGACTCCAGGTAGACGGAACTAGCGAAGGAAGTCAATGCCGCCGCCTCGATCGGCGACATTGACACCTCGCTAGCCCCGTCACCTGGTATGGATTTAAAGGGTAATCCCTACGCTGAAAAAGCTTATCTGAGCACGCAGCCTGGCCGATCAGGAAAGGGGTGGGGACGAGCGAGTGCCCCCCCCCCTGAGCCATACCAGGCCGCGTGCCCTCAACATGGGGGGTGCCCTGGGGAAAGGAGGCCCCCCAACCCAAAGCACCTTGTCCCCATGTTGATGAGGACAAGGGCCTCTTCCCGACAACCCTGGCCGTGTGGTTGTCGGGGTCTGCGGGCGGGGGTCTTATTGGAAATTTGGGAGCCCCCTTTAATAAGGGAGCCCCCAGATCCCGGCCCCCCACCCTATGTGAATGAGTATGGGGTACGATGTACCCCATACCCATTCACCTAAGGGGAAAAAAAGTGTAAATAAAAAACAACACGATTTTTTTAAATACTTTATTGCACAGCTCCGGGGGTCTTCTTCCGTCTTGGGGAGTCTTCTCGCCAGACTCCTCTGCTATCTTCTGCTAGCTTTTTTACTAGCAGATGAGCCAGCTTTCTCCTTCGTCGCCGTCGTCTGGGGGTCTTGTTCCGACTTCGGGGGTCTTGTCCAGCTTTTCTGTTCTTCTTGCCTGGCCTCCGCTTTCTTCTTCCAGCTCTTTTACTAGCGGTGGCCCGGGCTTCTCTCGCCGCAGCATCCTCCGGTACTGTGACATCATAAGGGGCGGGGTCACCATGTGACATGAGTCGGTGACCCACCCCTTGTCCCTATATAACTGGCAGCGCAACACGTCTGAGCCATTAGAAGAGGAGACAGCAACGAGTCAACATCGGAAGAAGAAGAAGAAGCAGAAGCAGAAGGCGACAGCGACAACGATGGCGACAGAAGCCCGGGCCACCGCTAGTAAAAGAGCTGGAAGAAGAAAGCGGAGGCCCGGCAAGAAGAATAGAAGAGCGGGACAAGACCCCCGAAGTCGGAACAAGACCCCCAGATGACGGCGGTGACGAAGGAGAAAGCCGGTCTCCTCCGCTAGTAAAAGAGCTAGCAGAAGATAGCGGAGGAGTCCGGCGAGAAGACCCCCCAGCGGAGCTGTGAAATAAAGTATTTAAAAAAATTGTGTTGTATTTTATTTACACTTTCTTCCCTTAGGTGAATGGGTAGGGGTACATCGTACCCCATACTCATTCACATAGGGTGGGAGGCCGGGATCTGGGGGCCCCCTTATTAAAGGGGGCTCCCGGATTCTGATAAGCTCCCCGCCCGCAGACACAGACAACCAGCGGCCAGCGGAAGAGGCCCTTGTCCTCGTCAACATGGGGACAAGGTGCTTTGGGGTGGGGGGGCCGCAGGGCACCCCCCCTTTCCCCAGGGCACCCCCCCATGTTGAGGGCACGCGGCCTGGTACGGCTCAGGAGGGGGGGGGGGCGCTCGCTTGTCCCCACCCCTTTCCTGACCGGCCGGGCTGCATGCTCGGATAAGGGTCTGATATGGATTTGGGGGGAACCCCACGCCGTTTTTTCGGCGTAGGGATTCCCCTTTAAATCCATACCAGGTGACGGGGCTAGCGAGGTGTCAATGTCGCCGATCGAGGTGGCGGCATTGACTTCCTTTGCTAGTCCCGTCTACCTGGAGTCACGTTCTAAATGAACAGACTTTTCTCCGTGTGTGGGGCAAATCCGTTCATTTCAAAAGTCCCGCGGACTACCGGCAAAACTCTGGCGGACAATCCGGGCAAAAGTCCGGGCATGTGTGGGCAAGTTCACACGTTCGGAAAGTCGAGTGGACCTCTGCTGGAAAGTCTGGCGGATTGTCCGGCAGACTAGGTCCGCCAGACAGTCCGGCCGAAAAGTCCGGCCGAAAAGTCCAATCGTGTGTACGTGGCTTAACTGTGAGGGGTTACAGTGTTCTGGCACCACCAACACGTAAGACCAAATTTTCTGCAGAGTATTTAGATCAGGCCGTATAGTATATATACTTCTGTTCAGAGTATATAGTGCCTGGGGGCCCCACCATACCTGGAAATTTGGAAAAAAATATATATTTTTTCTTTTTTCTATTTTAAAAGAAATCCAATAAAATCGAATTTTGTCATAAATTTAAGCCAAAATTTATTCTGCTACATGTTTTTTCATCCCTACCCAGGAGGCATAGCAGAATGTGTTTTGGGGAGTAATTCTAAGTATGTGTATAATGTGTGTTAGAAATAACTTGTTAAGATGACAACTTACTAAAGGCCTTTAGCTTGAAGAAGGAGCGCGCCTGTTTGTCTATCTACAGTGCGCATGCTCCGAAACGCCGTCGCAATCGGCTGTGACGTCATCGCGTTCGACGCCTGTTTAATACTGTGGACCTGAGCCAAGCGTCGGTCCCAGTATACACAACAAGGATCAGGAAATCCTGCTGGTCGGGACCTTAAGCCTGGACTGCAACAGGCACCCACAACACTGACAGACGCCACAGAGGACTAATGTGCTGACCACCCCTCTCCCTGATGTGAGTGGATGTATGCACAATTTTTAATCTGGTGACGCCTCTCTTGTTCTCTTTTTTGCATGTTTCTTGGAGTTTGCTCCCAACTTCCCTTTTGAAGGCTGCCCTGGACTATGGACTTGCTTGCAAATAACATAAAAAGTTTTTTTCTTTCATCTGCTTTCTACACTAGTTCTATCTTTTCAAAAAAATCTGAATTGCAAATTCTTTTTGGATTAATAAGAAGGTACAAATGCTGATTATTGTGCAACAGCGCCATCTTTCTATATGTGGTCATACAACAGCATGCGTCTTTTGCCAGACCAGACTGAACCCATCACTCTCTTGTCTTCTTTACATGCTTCCTTCCAGGCTATGGCTCTGGTGTTGGAGTTGTGGCAGGAGGTAGAGGAGGATGACATGGAGGAGGATGAGGAGGACCATGGTTCAACTCACAAACGTGGCTTTGGCTTGTAAGTTCATTCCTCAACCCCTTATTTAGGACTTTTAAATTAACTTCCTCACATAAGAGGTGTTGGCCCTACTCCATTTCCAGCATTTTGCGGGCTGTCATGTAGGCATAGTCCTCTTGAACACTGGAGGTGTTTCTGAGGGCTGCAGTAGCTTTCATAAATAGGCCAATTTCTGCCTCCTTCAGGTTCTCCTCTTCCTGGCACTTTTTTGTGGAAGGCGAGGGGAAGGCCCTGGGATTCGGGCAGGCTACTGGGCCCGGCCACCTCCAGGCAGCCACTTTCCACGGCCTGGCTGGGGCTTTTCTGTGTCTGAAAAAGGGACATCGTTTTCGTTTTTGGTTCATCAATCACACACAATTTTCAGCTCATGACTGTTGCAAATTGAATGTTAATAAATATAAAAGACTATCATTCTGACCTCAGCATTTTTCATTCTTGTCCCAATTATTTGTGGCCACTACTGTCTATTGATATGTAAAACACTTTGTGAAATCAGAAATTAGTTACCAAAACTAACATATATTTAACATCATTAATTTGACAAACAGAAATATTTTGAGGAATGCTATACCTTACTCAAGCTGGGCTCCTACACATGTTGCTGCCACCAATTAGGGCCTTCAAATAGAGGATTTGCCGTGCGGATCACCAGCTTCACAAGATTCCAGCAATTGATCCAGCGCTGCCTTCCTCTTTCGTTTATTGTTATAAAAGGGGTGGTTTACCTACCACAGACAGGGCAGCTCTCTCTACATATCAATGAATATGGGGATAAAGTCCTCATCATTGAATAGATCCATTTTCTCTGCAAGACACAACACAAGACAAACCCTAATGTCAGGCGAAACTCTCCTAAACTTGACCCAATATAGGCCTGAATCTATAAGCAGTATAGGCCATTGATGCACCAACTTAAAATTGTACCTTCGTTATAACGATCATCGTTCCGTTCCTTCGTCCTCCGCTCACAGATCGTACGTACGACGCACGCGTGTTCCACTTTATATACACTGCGCATGCATGAAACTCTGCCCGCCCCTGATGTTCTTTCTAGTCTTTTCCCTGCCCCTTGTCTTTCGGCGCAGTGGGAGTGCACATGGCGGAGAGACAACAGGTGCAAAGACAAAAGGCCGGACCCCCGAACCTCCCGATCCCGGAGGAGATTGAAGGCCTTAATTATGGCCTTTATAGAGATGGTGGAGATGGTGGACATCTTCAAGAGGGATGACTATGATGGGAAGTATGGACCATATGCAGTCCAGATAAAAATCGCAGAACGCCGCCATTACTAGTAAAAAAAATGTTTATAATAAAAATGCCATAAAACTATCCCCTATTTTGTAGATGCTATAACTTTTGCGCAAACCAATCAATATATGCTTATTGTGAATTTTCTTTTACCAGAAGTATGTAGAAGAATGCAAAAAAAACTGAGAAAAAAAAGCTTTTTTAACCACATGCCGACCGCACCATAACCGAAAGACGTCTACAATGCGGTCGGCTTGTTCTAAGTGGACGTCCTACGGACGTCCTCCCAGAAACTTGCTCCCGCGCGCCCCCTGGGCTGCGCACTCTGGAACATCCGTGACCGCCGGGTCCCGAGGACCCGGCGCATCACGGATCAAATGACGGAGCGATCACATGTACACAAACCGGCGTCACGTCATAATGCCGGTTCCTCCCTCCCCTCTCTGTACCGATCGGTACAGTGAGAGGGGAGGAGCGGAAAGGGGGAGAGACGGCACTGACCAGCGCTGTGGGCACTACACATCCAGCCCACAGCGCTGGTCAGTGCCTGCAATACTCTGCCACCACTGTGAAATACTCTGCAACCACTGTGCAATGCTCTGCCACCACTGTGCAATGCTCTGCAACCACTGTGCAATGCTCTGCCACCACTGTGCAATGCTCTGCCACCACTGCAATGCTCTGCAACCACTGTGCAATGCTCTGCAACCACTGTGCATTGCTCTGCCACCAATGTGCAATAATCTGCCACCACTGTGCAATGCTCTGCAACCACTGTGCAATGCGCTGCAACCACTGTGAAATGCTCTGCAACCACTGCATTGCTCTGCAACCACTGTGCAATACTCTGCAACCACTGTGAAATGCTCTGCCACCACTGTGCAATACTCTGCAACAACTGTGCAATACTCTGCAACCACTGTGCAATACTCTGCCACCACTGTGCAATGCTCTGCCACCACTGTGCAATACTCTGCCACCACTGTGCAATACTCTACCAATACTGTGCAACACTGCAATACTCTGCCAATACTTGCCAATACTCTGCCAATACTCGCCGATACTCTGCCAATACTCGCCAATACTCTGCCAATATTCGCCAATACTCTGCAATAATTTTTAATAGAAACAAAGAATTTTTTTTTTTTACCGAATTTTCAGTATTTTTTGATTTATAGCGCAAAAAATAAAAAACCCATCGGTGATTAAATACCACTAAATGAAAGCTCTATTTGTGTGAAAAAAAGGACATTTGGGTACAGTGTTGCACGACTGAGTAATTGTCATTCAAAGTGTGAGAGCACCGAAAGCTGAAAATTGGTCTGGTTAGGAAGGGGTTTAACTGCCCAGTGGGTAAGTGGTTAATATATTTTTGGGGGATATTTATTAGCGCAAAAAGTTAAAAATATCGCTTTTTTTCAAAATCATCTCTCTTTTTTTGTTTATAGCGCAAAAAATAAAAAAACACAGAGGTGAGAAAATACCACCAAAAGTAAGCTCTGTTTGTGGGGAATAGTGTCGCACGACCGCACGATTTTAAGTTAAAGTGACGCAGTGTCGAATCGCAAAAAGTGCTCCGGTCTTTGGACAGCCAAATGGTCCGGGGCTGAAGTGGTTAATATGTGTTTGGTTTTAAAGGGTTTTAAAGGGATGAGGTGGCAACCCTACACAAGGATGGTGAGCCATAACAATGCAATACATCAGTGACACAATCCCTGTTGTGTTCCTGCTAGAACAGACTCTTCATGGCACTGCATTATGGACTGGTAGGTTACAGTGTCGTGGAAAACAAAGTTTTGAGGTTTCTGTTGGTCAAGAGAGGAGTGGTGGAGAAGGTGGCCACTTAAGTGATGCATTTCTCAATTTTTTTAGTCCTCGACATCCAGGGCTGTCAGCATCCACAACCCATTGGCGGCATCTGCATCACATGGTGGATGATCATCTAGGGGTGAAAACAGAGATGGAGAGCTTTCCAGTCGATGATCCACTGGCTTACTGGGTCATGAGAATAGACCACTGACCAGAACTTGCCCAATATGCTATTGAGCTGCTGAGCTGCTGGGCTGCCCGGCATCCAGTGTGCGTTCCGAACTGACATTAAGTGCTCCTGGAGGTTTTGTTACTGATCATAGAACACATCTGTTCACAGACTCGGTGGACCGTCTGACTTTTATCAAAATGAATCAGTGCTGGATTACCAGCAGCTATGAAGCCCCTGATGCCGATGTCGGCGATTACGTGTTTTTGGGATGTGGAATCTCTGCAGGACTTCTAGGCTGCCTAGTGTTGTGGGTGTTGATTTCATCTGGAAGAATGTTTTTGGTGTAGGTTTCATGGGTGCAATTAAGACCCAAAGACCAATTTTTCCACACCTGTTTGACAGGTGCATATCATTACACTTTTTTACAGCAAGGCCAATTCTTGCTTTCATCAAGAGTATCTCTATAGCAGGGGTCTAAAACTGGTGGCCCTCCAGCTGTTGCTTAACTACAAGTCCCATCATGCCTTTGCCTATGGGAGTCATGCTTGTAACTGTCAGCCTTGCAATGCCTCATGGGACTTGTAGTTTCGTAACAGCTGGAAGGCTGCCAATTTGAGACCCCTGCTCTTTAGGGTTAAGGTGTAAAGGCGCCACCGACACCCAAAGAATAATTTTTCCGCACCTGTTTGACAGGTGCATATCATTACAATTTTTGACAACAAGGCCAATTCTTGCTTTCATCAAGAGTACCTCTATAGGGTTAAGGTGTGAAGGGTGGCCCAAATAACAATTTTTCTGCACCCGTTACAGAAGTAGAAATCCAAAGTCTGTGGTAGACACCAGAATTTATCCAAAAAATCTCTAATCTTAGGTCTGTTTTCCCCCATGTGAAAGGAAATTCCTTCCTTAGGGCTTGCTCTTCTTTTTTACTCAGACTTATATTTAGGATTTCTGATTTTATTGGATTAATCTTCAGGTTAGACAGTTCTCTCTATATATTTTTAGTTCCCTAATTAAGTTTGATAATGTTGTTCTGGGGGTAGTTTATGTGAGAGTGGTGAGAGCCCCTGTCTCAGTGAAAATTAGTGTAAAATGGACACAGGACTTTCAAAGAGGCAGTTTGAAAAGTTCCAGCAGAAGATCTATCACCCGAGGGTACTTAGGGAACTCAGTCATTGCCAGACCATTGATCCTAATTTTTACTGACAGTCTTCTGACTGGAATGGTACTAGCTGAGTGGAGAAAAGCCAATGTAGCACCAATATTTAAAAAGGGCCCAAAATACATCCCTGGGAATTAAAGACCAGTTAGCCTAACATCAATAGTATGTAAACTTTTAAAGGGGATGATAAGGGATTCTATACAAGATTTTACTAATGAGAACGGTATCATTAGCAGTAATCAGCATGGATTAATGAAGAATCGTTCTTGCCAAACCAATCTAGTAAACTTCTATGAGGAGGTGAGTTGCCATCTAGATAAAGGAAGGCCCGTAGACGTGGTGTATCACGTTTGACACAGTTCCCCATAAACGTTTACTGTACAAAATTAGGTCTGTTGGCATGGACCATAGGGTGAGTACATGGATTGAAAACTGGCTACAAGGGTGAGTTCAGAGGGTGGTGATAAATGGGGAATACTCGGAATGGTCAGGGGTGGGTAGTGGGGTCCCCCAGGGTTCTGTGCTGGGACCAATCCTGTTTAATTTGTTCATAAACAACCTGAAGGATGGGGTAAACAGTTTAATCTCTGTATTTGCGGACAATAATAAGCTAAGCAGGGCAATAACTTCTCCGCAGGATGTGGAAACCTTGCAAAAAGATCTGAACAAATTAATGGGGTGGGCAACTTCATGGCAAATGAGGTTCAATGTAGAAAAATGTAAAATAGTGCATTTGGGTGGAAAAGATATAAATGCAATCTATACACTGGGGGGGGGGGGGGGGGAGAACCTTCGGGGGAAATTAGGATGGAAAAGAACCTGGGGGTCCTAGTAGATGATAGGGTCAGCAATGGCATACAATGCCAAGCTGCTGCTAACAAAGCAAACAGAATATTGGCATGCATTAAAAAGGGGATTCATTCCAGAGATAAAATGATAATTCTCCCGCTCTACAAGACTCTGGTCTGGCCGCACCAAGATAATGTTGTCTAGTTCTGGCACCAGTCCTCAGGAAGGATGTACTGGAAATGGAGCCAGTACAAAGAAGGGCAGAAAAGATAATAAAGGGTCTGGAGGATATTAGTTATGAGGAAAGGTTGTGAGCACTGAACTTATTCTCTCTGGAGAAGATACGCTTGAGAGGGGATATGATTTCAATATACAAATAGCCACAATAGGGTTAAAACTTTTTTGCGGAAGGGAGTTTAACAAGACTCGTGGCCTCTCATTAAAATTAGAAGAAAGAAGGCTTGACCTTAAACTACGTAGAGGGTTCTTTACTGTAAGAGCTGCAAGGATGTGGAATTCCCTTCCATATGCAGTGGTCTCAGCGGGGGGCATCGATAGTTTCAAGAATCTTTTAGATAAGCACCTGAACGACCGCAACATACAGGCATATACAAAGTAATACTGACATATAATCACATACATAGGTTGGACTTGATGGTCTTTTTTCAACCTCACCTACTATGTAACTATGTATGTAAGATTGGTGAGCAGAGAAAACTATGCTTTAAGTCTTCTCTGGATTTTGTAAGTCTGGATTGGGGCTAGAAACTGAAGACTTCAAAGAGCATTGGGAGGGATGGAGACTTCAGTCTTGTGTCCGGGCTTTCCAGAAGTTCTGCAGGTTGTGTGTGTCCAGGTGCACACACTCATTATAAGGCAGATCTGAGCATTTTTTTTGGAGCAGTTGCTGCAGCCAGGAGGGAGGTGTGCTACTGTTTAAAAACCCAGACATAATCCTTGAGACATCACTCCATGTGGGAGAGGTTCCAGGTCAGTAGACTGAGAGAGCTGGGCAAGCTGAGAGATTCGGGGAGACCATAGCTGAGACAACTGGAAGAGAGAGTCCTTGGGACCAGAGGGGACTGTGAGTCTTTGGGGTGTGTGAAAGCCTGGAGTGTCAGGAGAGCCCTCTCCTAGTGGCCAGGGGTGGCCCTGTGCCGCAAGGTACTGTACCCAAGGCTGAGTGAGCCTTAAGAGCCAGGTGGATTGGTATTTTTCATTTAGTGTATTTCTGCTGGGGAAGAACCCCTGTGGGGGCAATCCATGTGTCTCTGCTCCAGCAGTGAGTTTGTCAAGGAACTGTCAGTGGTTGTGTGTGGAAGTGCAGCCAGGCAATGAGCATTGTGTGCATGTAGCTCACCTGTGAGAATTTTTTTTTCTATTGCTGTGAACTGTGTAACAAGCTGCTGTGCATGTGACTGCAAGGATGGGGCAGTCAAAACACAAGAAGTGCACGCTAAATCCAGTTAAAGGGAAAGTGCCAGCTGTTGTTCCACATTCTTTTTTCCCTGGTTGAAGAGTGGAGAGCTGACATAGTGGCATCTAACTTCATACGGCCAATGCTGCTTACAGAGGAGGCTGAAGGTTTCCTAATGGAGTTTGAACGAGTTGCAACATGGAGGGCATGGCCTAGAGACCGGTGGCCAGAGTTGCTGCAACCCTTGCTGCTGAATTGGTTCTGGGTATCCTACCAACAGATGAGTCCAAGCTGAGATGATTATGACCAGCATAAAGCTGAGATTCTGCTTGGGGAAATGTTCTGGTGTGAATGGGAATGCCAGCAACGCTCCAGCAAAGGGAGGTCATCACCCGTAGCAATGGGAGAGGCATCACTGGGACAACAAAGCACCAGTCAAGCAATGGCTTAGGAGAGCATGAGTGTGCATCAGTGTACCAGCCCTGGGTTTTCTGTAAGCATATCGGTTGTCACCCTTGGCAACAGTGGCAAGAAGTCTGTGTGGCCTGCAGGGGGTACCAATGAGCATGAGGAATGTAAAGATGTGTATTATGGCCTATTATGTGAAGTGGTCAGTCCAGAAAGAAGGGCACAGCAGTCTGCAACCTCCATGAAGTGTAGCCAACCATCTTTGGCATGCTGGTCTGCTGTTACCCCTAGCAAGCGGTATCCTGTGTTACCTGCAGGGGGTGTTGGTGGGTTCAGAAAGGCTGCAGTGTTGCTCCATGACCACATGGAAGAGTCAGCCTGTGGAGACACCACAGATGAGAGACAACGCACTCAAATGAAGGCTATGACACCGGTTACAGGAATTGGTAAGATTGTTGCAGTTTATGAAACAGAACCCAATGAAGTGGAAGTGTGTCCAGTGGGGAGATCCGCAGCACAGGTGGACTTGCTGCAGTGTGCTACCCAGAGTAGTGGGTACAGGGTAACGCCCAACTGGAAGCAGGACTAAAGTCTAAAAAGGACATGGGGACTCTGTATGTACCTGGAGGAATCCAGCAGAGTGCTGGAAGAGCTGTACTAAGTCTCCTCCAGCTCTAACTGCGATGGATATACAATTTGAAAGCTACCCGCCCTCCTGGTTTAAACAATGCAGTCTGCTTCAGGCCTTTCTTGGAGGGTTTCAATTCAGGAGGGATGGAAAAATGAAACAGTGATTTGTCTTTCTCCCCCCCCCCCCCCTCCTTAGAGCAGAGTTTGTTGAGAGATAATGTTTCTCTCTCTCCTCCTCTCCTCTTTTCATTTTTATTCCTTTTTATTCCCTTTCCATCTTTTCTGTATATATTCTCTGTGGCTTTGTACCTTGTGTATGATATTGATAACATCCATTTGTACAATGTGTGCTTTTGTTTATCTATACAAAATTTGATATCCACAGAGGTTGTTAACATATGTGTACCCACTCGCCCCACTGTAGATATTGTCATTTTTTAATGTTAGGCCTCTGGCTTGGAGCCGTCCACCTTTTCCCCTCCCCCAGGTATATACATTATTCTATATGCATAGTTGGTGCCCCTTTTCTTTAGGTTGGATTTTTGTCAACTATTCTTAATGCACACTTTTTTGGGCATTTATACTTATTTATATTTTTTATTCACCAGCTCTACATACAGCCGTGTTTGTCACGAATCACGTGACTTCATCAGGGGATGATGAAGTTTGATGAAGGCACGTGATTCGCGATGAACGCGCGTCGGGAAGTCTTGTGCCACCGGAAGTGACCCTTATCGAGCTCACCGCTCATTTGTACACCGATTTGTATACATTTTGTTATGTGAGTACCTGTCTTTTAAACCTTTAACTAATAAACATACATTTTAAATTACTACATTATGGGGCCTATTTCATGTTTTTAACATCCCCCACATACATGATACTGGTGAGGCCCTCCACCCTGGATACCCCATAACCCATACTTAAAGGGGACGCCCAAAGGCAGGATAGAATACGCCAACAAGGGAGGAATCATCATCCATCCAGTGCCGGAGGGGGATGACGTGAGGATGCCGTCCAGCAAGGTGGGAGGAGCCCATGCGTGGTGTCTGTGGCAGGTGCTTGAATGCGGGACGCCGTCGGAGAGTGAGAGGCTCCGAATCGGCGTGTAAGATCCCCCGCGCCCGCCTCGGACCCTGTGCCCCGGATTTCCCACCCCCCCTGCTTATGCTTTCACACGCAGTGCAGTGCCGCCTGCTCTTCCAACCCCTCCTGAGCCTTTTAACAGGTACACAGAGCAGGGAACAGCTGTTTAAAGAAGACGTGGAGGACCCCCAGCGAACCATAAAGAGGGACAAGACACACAAGCAGATGGGCAGAAATCTGAGGTATCCTGTAAATGTTTTTAAAAGGTGAAATGTCTCCTAAAGTAAGAAGTGGTGGCCTAACTGGAGTTCTCTCCTGGTAAGAACTTGACCCTAACTGAATCTCATTGGACTGAGCTGTGCTTGTCTCTAATAATATATAGGTATGTGTTATAAGGACGATGCTGCTGATAAAATCTGTCCCTGTGATCCCACAGTAGGAAGGGCCATACTGGTGCTGAGGCTTTGAGGATTTATCTGATCCAACAAAATAACTGTGATAGGAAACTGTTGCATAGGTAAAGTCCCCCTAAAGCAGTTGAGGATCGTGGGTCTGAGTTATTTACCAGTAACAACCGTGAATGGCTAATCTCAGATAGTGGTCCATGTTTACTAGTAAAGGATATAATATTTGTGTTGAAACCAGTACCCAACTTGGATTTAACAGGCTGATGGGAGATGCCCGGGCTGCGGCCCTTTAGACGGATCCAGACCTGAACTTACCTTAAAGGGGTAACAGGGGGTTTTCTAGTCAAGGTCAACTTGAATGCTATAAGGTCCGCATAGGAAGAGAGTGAGGAGAGTGGGCCGAGGAGGCGGAGGAAGGAGACGAAGGGTTCCCCAAACTTAAAGAGGAGTTACAAAGAAAGAAAACCGGGGAAACGAATAAGAAAAGTAAAACACACCAATATGAGTAAAACTATGAGCACCATAAAAGCTGACATCTGCCTCCTGAGGACAGACCTGGGACATTTATTAACAAGAGTGGAGGTGGCAGAAGAAAGGACAGATAAGTTGGCCCAAGAGGTGGGTAAATTAAAGGAGCAGATTAACCGCGCACAGTCTAACCAGAGGAGACTTCAATATAGATTGGAAGACCAGGAAAATCGTAATAGAAGACAAAACCTGAGAATTAGATCAGTACCTGAAGCGAGAGGAGAAGATCTCAAGATAATCATCAAAAAAATATTTGGTCCTCTTTTAGATAAAGGCGATGATGAATTTCCCAGGATATAAAGAGCCCATCGGATAGGCAAACCCAGGGAAACAAATGCAAACCGACCCCGAGATATTATGGTGCGATTCAGCTTTTACGAGGACAGAGCTGAGATCTGGACAAAGATAAGAAGGCCGGTGTCAATACAGTATGAAGGTACAGAATTACAGGTGTTCGTGGACCTTGCCCCGGAGACCTTAGCCAGAAGACGCCTACTCAAACCTCTACTGGAGATTAGAAAAATAAGAACATACAATACAACTGGGGGTTTCCATCATGTTTACTAGGGTTTAGGGAGGGGGTCTCAGCAAGACTGACATTCCCTTAAGATTTAGGGGATTTCTGTAAAAAATTGGAGATTCAGGTGCCGGAGCTCCCTGGGTGGTCGGACGACCAATTTGATATGGGCTGAGAGAGAGAAGTTGGGGGTGGCAGATGGGGTGGGGTGGAGGGATTTGGGAGAACATGGGATTACGGGTGTGCCTCTCCCCCCCCCCCTTGCCCTCAGGGGGCCGGGGAGGGGGGGGCTGGACGCACACATGGGTCTACCTCGGAAGCACGGCTCAATGATGGTCAGGAAGTTCAGGACCATAGGCGAGCCGGGGGCCACGAATGGGCCAGGGGAGGGGGGAGGGGATTTGGGGGTAGGTTGGTAGGGGGCGGGGTGGCAGGGGGGATTGAGGGTGGGGGGATATTAGGGGGCTTGACCGGAATGTAGTTGTATCCCAGAACAGATGAGTGAAACTTAAACCACCCAGTAAAGTAAAAATACCATGATGACAGATATAAATTTCATGACATATAATGTCAAGGGGCTGAATACACCCAACAAGCGGCATAAGATATTGAAAGAGCTTAAACAATACGAGGCTGAAGTGGTCTATTTGCAGGAGACTCATATCTCACACGAATCAAATATTAAACTGTACTATAAATATTTTCCAAATTGGTATTACGGGAACACTATTACAAAAAGAGGTAGGGGAGTGGCAATAGGGTTTGCTAAAATAGTACGATTCAATTTAGAAGACAGTATAACTGATCCTGAAGGAAGATATCACTTTCTGAAAGGTAAATTAGGAGAAATGGAATGTACGCTCGCAAATATATACTCCCCTAACAGTAACCCCAGGGTATACTTAGCGAGAATACTAGGAAAGTTGATGGAGTTTAAAAAAGGAGTTCTGATAATGATGGGAGATATGAACTTCTGTATGGACCCAGTGAGAGATAGTATGTCCCGTGTACAGGGGATAAATAACGTCCAACTAAGAAGAGTTAAACAAAAATTACACGCATGTCAAATGACAGATGTTTGGAGAAGTCAGCACCCAAAGGATAAAGATTATTCGTTATACTCCCCTGTACACGGGACGTATTCAAGGATAGACTATATTTTTTTAGATCATAGAGCATTGGACAGGGTACTTGAAACCAATATAGGAATAATTTCACTGTCAGACCATGCCCCAGTAAAGATGAAAATAAAAATATTAGAAGATCGAATGAAACCCCCTCCGTGGCAATTAAACGATGAGATAATCCAACAAGTAGAAGGAGCTGAAAAAATAGGTAAGGAATTGGAACAATACTTTCTGGGGAACGACACAGAGGGAATCTCGGGGCAAACCCTCTGGGAGGCCTCTATTGTCAACAGTCCCTTTTGACATGCTAATTTATGTTATATCAAAGAGGGCTGATGGTTGTAAATCAGAGACCAAGGCACTAGAGTTACTAGTGTGGGAAGCATGCTTTGTTGACTGGGATTTTTAGGCAACTCAACCAATGAACATTAGGCTGCAGGGGTAACCAATCAGGATTCAATGCACTTCTGAACCAATGAGGTGTTTGGTAGGAGTGGGTTATTCGAACAACACAAAAACCAACAGTTAAGGGATGGGAGCTCTCTTAGCCTCATGGACTGGACACGTAAGCTCCCTGTGTAATGTATTCCCTTATCTCTCTATATCTTTGCCTGCTCTTCTTCTATATTAAGATCTTGCCTAAGATTCAAGTAACAGCCTGTGTATGTCCATTGTAATTCTATACTATGTTGGGTAATCTAAAATGTTTCTTTTCTATATAAATAAATGTAATTGTTTATCTTTACGCACTGTTATCGTTCGTTTTTAGTAATTGCATAGACAAAGGTTTTTATTCACTTATTTTACTTAGAGGTAAGCCTATAAGTGAGGTAGGTATAAAAATAGCCATGTCAGATGGTGCCCCGTGTGTAAGGAAGTTTAATGTTTGGGGTGAATGCGATTTCTTGTATGGAAGACAAAGCTGGGTTTGTGTCTCCCATGTGAATACCCAGACTAAAAAAAAAAACTTATCAGAACTTTACTGTTTACCTTTTGTCTGCAATAATACTGTGATGAGACTGATTTTGAATAATGTGTATATATAAAATGAAATTGTACGTGCGAATGATAAGGGCTCCATTTGAAATCTTGGAGACAGTGGAAAAGGATATGTGCCTCGGCCACAAAGCAACGATTGTGTTCATGATCAATTGGTTGGCTAATTATTGTTTTGATTAATCGGTTGATAGCCTTGGGGAGAAAGCGTGGTGTAAGTAACAAACTGTATATTGGGTATAATTAGTCAGTGCATTTTAGGTGCATCTTACAATGTGGCTGGCTGAGCCGTTTATAAGTAAATTGCTTGGCTAATGCATGGGGTGAGGGGCGGCCAGCCATATATTGTATGGGAAACTGCTGGCTACTCGCTTGGGATGAAAAGACCATGCAGAAATTCACTGTGGGTAGGATGGTAGAGATGGCTGTTTGTCTGATGCCAGATTGTATGAGAAAAGAGGGTCTGTATTATACTGTGGTTCATGTGGCGTGGTCGTTTCATTGGATGGCATGTGTTACTTTCAATTGTGTGGCGAGATTACATGCTTTTCAGTGAAACTGTTCCTAAACTATGTGTCTATGTTTAAGTGTGCATTTTCAAGTGTGTGGGGAGAAGGGTTGGCTAGTAGGGAAGTTGTGCTTTTTCATTATGTCCCATGGTTGTCAGTTTGGGGTGTGCTGGTTTTGGCGGAAAAAAACTGCTGCCATTTTCTTTTGTTGGATGTGCTTGGTGCTAGGCATCATTTCTGTTTCCTTTTAAGTGAATGGAAGCTATTGTAAGTTAGCTGTTTTTGTTTGGCGGGAAAATCCCATTTTTATGATGGCCTGCGATTTGTTTGTAGTCACTATGAGGTTGTAGACAGCGGCCATTTTCAGCGTGTAAATCATCCCAGAGCTCTGATTCATTTGGGTGTAGCCATGTGGTCAGGGATGTCACTTTCTGTCTAGGCACCATTTCCTTTTAAGTGAATTCTATTTTTGTACTTTTTACATATTTTTAAGTAATGCTATTGCGTTTTCTGTATTGAATTTTGTTTTTTCATTGAAATGTACACTGGGTTTCAGTGGACAGAGAAACTAGCTTTACAAGTGTATGGGAGTGTCTCAGATGGCAATTCATTGTTTTAGGAAGCCTGCACTTGAAAATCTAGGCACTCCTCCCTCTTCCTCTTCATTGATATTTAAATGATCCAGTTTGATGAGTTCTGATGTATCCACAGGAGGGGAGGGGCTTTTGGATTGTTTGTGGCCAAAAGGACAAAATCATTTTGATTTTTAAAGTAAATTAAGGTTTATATTGTGTGTACTGTTGGGGAGCTGAGTCTGGTTGATATCAGACTCAGAGTTAAAAAATTTTATAAAAAAAAAAAAAAAAAAAAATGTCTTCCTTCAAGAAGGATGTCATTTTGGGAGCGTTCGTTTAATGTTTTTGGTCGTTGGTGGGGTCGGAGTGTATGTATGTATAATCAGCGTACAATGATTGTGTGTGACCGAGCAGACTGTGGAACTATATGTTGTAGGTATTTGTGATGTATATGGGAAATGAACTGTGATTTGTACCTTTATGACCAAGATACCAAGATCCCCATAAGTGTAAAAATATTTTTAAAGGGATTGGTTTTAAGTCAAAAAACCTGTTTCTTATCCAGTAGACCATGTATTGTTGGGACACAATAGAAGTTGTTTACACCCTGGGGGGGGGGGGGGGGGGTCTCAGGCTTCTAACTAAGAAAATGGGGGAAAGTGCTGTGAACTCTCAGAGCCAAATATTGTGCTTTGTATTTGGGACAAGAATGACATTGTATTTCATGTTTTATGTAACTCTGGCATTTTTGGATATATTACATGGTTACATGGTTACATGGTTGCATGAGTTGGTGGTGTTGTGTAGAGACACCAGTCCATCCAGTTTAATCTGAGGGAGTGTGTGTGTCTGCAGTTTGTCCCTGTGCATTGGGTCTCATTAAGAAGGTCCTGTATAGCACCATCGGTTTGCACAGGGCCCTGCACATGCATCACATGCTCACATCAGTCCTTGCCCTCATGGCACAGGCACAGGGAGGGCATGCAGAAACCAGGCAGGTAGTCTTGTGGTTGAGATTCAAACCAGCAGCTTTTTTGCTGCCAGGCGGAAGTGCCAACCACTACACCACTGTGCCACCCAATCCTATTTAGTTGAATATGCCTATATTTTAGTATAGACCTTAACTGACATAGCCTAAAGGGTTTGTCTAGGGATAAGTGTTAATATTGGTGTCTTAATTAAATGGTCAGTTTTTTTTATAGGGAGAAAAAGTTTTTGTGTTGGTTTCCATTTGTTAATGTCGGCCATTTTTCTGCAGTCCGGATTTCATCCACCATTTTGCCGTTGACCGATTTGCGATTACTGTAACTGCCTTTTTGTCTCTGCTAATTTTAGCCCCGAGCGAAATCTTGTACTGAATTAATGGCGCCATTTTTCACCATGGGCCAGGTCTTGATTTTCGTTTGGCCCGGCTGCCATTTTGTGTCCGCTGTGTTTTGGGTGGAATTGCTATTTTTGTTTATAGAGGCGCAGTTTAAGGCACCGTTTCTTTTTAAGTGAATTCAATCGTTTCAGTTTTTATACTTTTAAAACAGTGTGTATTGTTTTTGATTGTTTGTGGCCTGCAGTGGAAGGGCTTTGATTGACCTTTTTCAGCCGTCTTTTTGCAGGAGTTTGAGTTTTAGCATTTGTTGCGCTGTCGTGTGGTATTCTGGTTTTAAAACTTGTGGCTTGACTTCCCAGGGGATATGCGAGTCAAGGGGGATTGCAATATGGGGGTTTATTCCACCCACTCCAGGAAAAAAAAAGTTTTTTATTTGCTGATGTTAGCCATAGATTTTTATATTGTAATACAGTTTTGGGGAGGCATTAAAATTATTGTAATATCAAGGTACAGAGAGAAGCCATAATATTTGTTTTGAATAGTGGAAGATTTCATGGTGTTTTGTAGTTTGTCTGACAACACATTTATGGGGCTGCCGATAACCGGTAGTAGAGCATGTAAATGTGAGAATTAGTACGCTAGCACACCGGGAGGCCGTGTATAATAATCGGAAAACGCCGGGTGCCAGTACTGTAAAAATAAGTCACTAGCAGTACTGATCCGAAAATTAGTGCAAGGGTGCACTGGATGAGGCTCCACACCAGTCAGACAGCTGCCTTACACATGAGATCTGGGTTTGGGGCTCCGGACATGAGACCCCTTAAAGTGTGACATATATGGTCAGAGGGTACAGCAAGGTGCATTCCTGTGGAGGGTATTTTTGATGTCTGGTGGTACGAGACCCCAGAATAAAAAATATTTTGGAAGTAGTTCAGTTGTGGCTTCAGAAATCTGTAATGGTGAGTGCATTGATGGATGTGTAGCTTGTGATTCTCAGAGGAGGAACTGTTTTTTTTTTGTCATAAGAGTCCTCAGTTTTCGTTCTGTCCCTGCCTGCTCTAAAGAGCTGAGTGGGGCAGACTAACGCTGGTTGAGACCTGTTCGTGGTTTTGAACGTAATGGCGTTGAGAAGGCTAGAGTTGGCTTTTTGGGGAGCAGATAGTCACTACTGTATGAGGTTCATTTTTACTGTAGAACTGTGAAAGCTATATTTTACATTTGTGATTGTTGTTTTTTATTGTACAATAGAGGGCTCATTTTGTTTTTTAATCCCATTGTGTTACTGGCCGATTGATCAATTGTGAAGGTAGTAGTCGATTGATTTTATGGTCGATTACTTGTTGATTAGTCGATTACTTGTTTCAGCCCTAGTATGAATCTTTCTCTTTATAAACTGCTAACTGTGGATCGTAAATTTTGTAATTAGATCTGTAAACACTGGCGATGTAACTTAGGTGTGCATATAACTACCTCCTGTACTACAAATACACATAGGGTCCTGATTATCCAAGTTTGTGCTAAACATTCTTGAGATAACAGAAGTAATAAGCTTTTGTTAAGCATTTCTTTTGGAATATTTCTGAAAAGTCCACGGAAGGGATTGGACTATTATTTGGTTCAGGAAATCTCTAGGCTAATTTTTTGAAGGACTATAGCCAGGACAGAGAATATGGTTCTGGCAATTAGTGAAAAAAAGGCAGCAACGTTGGCAGGGGCGGGGCCTGTCTACCTAATTCTTGTCCAGAGAGTAGCTACCTCTGAAGTAGGCAACCTCTAAAGAGGTTGGGGATCAGTTCAAGGTCCATCGTCCGTAAAGGATGGGTATATGGGTCTTGGGTTGTGAAATATGCAAGATTAGGATTGCTGGACTGACAGAATTTATTCTGAAAGAGGTACTTTTAAGCTAAAAAAAAAACTTGGGAAGCCCTGTGGTACAATCACCGTGGGAAGATGACACGAACAAATGAAAGAGATGCATGGAGCGCATGGATGGTAGAATCCATGCATAGAACTAATGCGAATATTTTTATGGTGGGAGGTAAGGAGAAAGCGCACCAAATGCTGAGAAGTAGGGACAAACAGGGCCAATAGAACCACATCCCCAGAGTAGTGACGGTGATGATCAGGGGAACAGCCTCCACACCTAAGGTATGTACCAACAATGCTACTAATCCAGTTGTCACCAACAATGTTTCATTCCTGGTGTTTTTGCAAGAATAAATCCCTGGAAGGTGAGCGTTTTTATTATAGAAAATATGAAATATGTGTGACGTCTAGAGGTCATCTTTGACCCAGCTAATTGTGTGAGGGTGAGTGTGTGGAATATGAAATATATGTGACGTCTAGAGGTCATCTTTGACCCAGCTAATTGTGTGAGTGTGTGGAATATGCCATATATATTTTGTGTCCTTTGATTTCTGTTGTCGCAGCTGCTGACAGCCCACCCGAATGACCCCCCCTTCTTTCTGACCAGGTCAGTGAAAGTGTAAAGCAAACTGTATTGACATGCAAATTACCTGAGCCAAGATAACTATATGTAATAATGAATTGAAAGGTGCTTTACTAAACTCAGTTTGTTTTCCAGAGAAAGACAGTTCTGTGAGAGGCTTGTGGTGAGGTATTTATAATTTGTTGATAAATGGTACCGTTATAAGATCTATTGCGCGTTGCTAATTTTTTTCCTCACCATGGTGAATATTTTTTTTTTGGGGAATTATGGGTATACCATAAAACAAAAATCCACGTGGTATTAATATGTATTAAGTAATACATATTAATAATAAGTTGAGCTCAACAATTTTTGCTATTTTAAAATAAGGTGCACTGTTTATGTAATGTAATGTATATTCGTTTCATGTGCTAATGTCTTGTTACAGGTATTTAACCATTGTTTTTTTCAGGCGAAAAATTGAATGTTTATTACTAAAGTTTATTGGTGTTTTTCAGATGATAATTGGGTTTCACGGCTTTCAGAACCAAAAGGAAATCATAGACAATTTTTTTTTTATTATTTTTCCCTGGGTTCAGCACCATTATGTGGTTTATGCTTCTATTTGTCAGCCCATTCGGCTGTGCTTTGGACTACCTAAGTGTGGGTGGTATTTTCTGATCCAACCTGTATAAAGCTCTGGTATGAACGAGTTTCTGTGTCCTGCATGCCAGGAAGCCCAGTGCCCCAGTGATACGCTATGCCCCTGTCATTCATGTGAGTCCTGTCTGAATAGTATAGGCAGTTTATTTTGTATGGGTGAAGGATACCATGGTCTAATTACCGAATTGATAAAGGAGGGAGAAGGTGTGCAGCCTCTATAAAGAATCGAGTGTACCTGTTGGCAGGTGGTTTTCAATACGGGTTTTTCAGACTATTTCCCATACTTAGGATAAAGAGGCTTAATGGAGACTTCCGTTGGAGCTGGAGGGGGGGGGGGGCACCGGGTAGGTGAGGGTAGTATCCAGGTTGCCTATGAATCATAACAGATTGGTAGATGACTCAGTTCCAGGATCATCAAAATCTAACTTACACTGGTCTCATCCCTAATGACAGGGATGGAACATTGTGCAGATATCTCGGTCAATCTGGGTACTAGCCTTTAACAGACTCTACTGTGTTACACCCTGCAGTCCATCTTGTTCTGATGGTTTGAGTCCGGACAGCCTCAGATGACTGGTACGAATGAGTTCTGGAGAAAGAAAGGTGTTGTGCTATGGGAAAAGGCAACAATGCTGGCACAGGAGGGGGTCGTGTTTAATGGATGCCGGGGTAGTGTCCCAACTGGTCCTAAACAAAGTTACCAGGGTACTGGTGCTGGTATCACATGTCTAATGATGCACTGTTTTCAGCATCAGGTTAAATGGTAATCAGCAGGGTACACTACCTCGGGGAGTCTATTGTACATCTCCTCTTGCCCTTGGCATGGATATAGCAGGAACCCCGGGTTGTACCCAAATCACCCCTGAAGGAAGGTTTTATGGAAAACCTGACCTCCCCTTACACCTACTGAAACTTCTGTTGGGGTTCGGGGAGGAGTTAAAAATTTGGTAGTTGGGTGGTTTGTGCAACAGGATCAGATAATGACAACAGTCTGTGCAGGGCGTGAATAGAAGGGCTCTACTCAAGGGGTTTTATGATCTAAGGAGAGGAGGGTGGTGCAAAATAATAGCTGCTGGGAATTATCTTATATGGAGCTGGCTGAGGTAACATTAAAAGAGTTTCTAGGGATCCCCTAGTGGTGGTCAGGGTAGGGGCTGGCTGGACATATTGGGGTGGGGGAGTTCCAGAGCGGTCCTAATGTTGAGCATGGGAGGAGGTAACAAGGGAGCTGGAAATAAGGATGTCTTAGGAGTGAAGTGGACGATTTGGGTGATCTCAAGATCAAAAGAGGTCAATCCAGATATCTCCAACGAAGGTTTCTTAGTGGGAAAAGTTAATTCAGGTTCAGTCTTAGGGCCACAGCTTTAGTAAACTCCACCCGGTTGCTGTCCTAATTTGGGTAACTATTAGAGACCAATGTAGGGGATTGTGTGCATTCAAAAGAGGACCCTAGAACTATTTTTTTCTTTTTGTTTTTTGTTGTTCTAGGGATAAGCCTTTTTTCAATTTATAGTAATAATATGCGGTCAGGTTTTACCTAAATTCCAAAAAAAAAAAAAAAGTTTTGATCATTTTTTTTATTTTTTCAGTTTTATTATTTTTTCCTCCCCCTCATTGTTAATATCTGTGAACCTGACCTGGGAAAAAAAATACTGCTAATTGCTAGTATGGGAGAAAAACTTTTTTTGAAACTATATTTTTATTTTTTATTTTTTTATGGTGCTATTTTTTTATTTTCATTTTTTATTTTTATTTTTTTTCCAACCAATGTATTTGTTTTTTTTGTAACCCAGATTCCATGCTCTTTAACAGTCTTGGTTGGAGCAGCATTAAATCTGTACGTTTTTTTCTTCCCTTTCCATTATTAATTCCACCATTTTCTCGTTCATTTTCATTACTCACCTCTCTTCCGTTTCTTTTGCTTCATTAATAGTATGCTAAATTTTTCTCTGGGTTTCTATCATCCATCTTCTCAAGATAATGTATCTGTTTAAAAGGATTCTTCCTGCCCGCCAGTAGTGTACCATATTTTGAACCAAAGTATCCCTGGACATCCCGTGTTTTTATGTCTTAATGTAATGCTACCCCCTTAGTACTGCTTTAACCTGAGCCCCGTGAGCAGGTGTGGTGGACCCCGGGACCTTGCAATAACAGGCAGTGTTGACTATCCCTACAATCAAGGGCCATGGATGATACTGTCTGTTGCTCGGACTCTGTTCCCTGCGGGAGCCCACTTTACTCATCCCCATTGCACCCCTTATAAGTATTAAGTCTTGATGACCGTTGCTCCTGTCTGGCATTCCTCCAATATCTGTACACTGACATTCTCTTTTTCTGTTTGTTTTTTGTATTCATGCACGACGGTCTGGAGGCCCGCCCAACCACCACCTGAAGACAATCCAGTCATCTCTTGAGACAAATGTGACAAATAAGACTATCCTGAACTGTTCTTCACCATGCTGGAAAGTGCTGTCTCGCGGTCCGATCCAAGCGGAGAAACCACTACACGGTCTCACCAAGTTACAGGACTAAATATGCCAGGATCCCGCCATCAATGTTGGAGTTCCGCTCTTCCAAGGCAGAGGGGCGATGAAACATTGCAGTACAGACACTCATGGTTTAGATGTGAAGTCTCAAGGGCACCAGGATTTTTTTCCTGTCTTAAGCCTACCTTGAGGAGTTCCGGCGTGTTCAAGAAAGGAAGAGGAGGCCGTGGTGGTGGTGGGGAAGGGTTGGGACTTCTGGGCTGTTGTGGGTGGGTACAAGATCATGGAAGGACTACATAAGTTCAAGAATGAACTTCAGGGGGAACTGTGGTGGGGATTTTGTAATCCATATTTATATCAAGGAGTTCCAAGGGACAGGGACTTCTATTATATATATCTATATATATATATATGTGTATGGTTTATTAGAACAGTAAGTAAGAGGGGTCTGGTATCTGCCTAGTAACTAAATTACTCTATTGTCAACAGTCCCTTTTGACATGCTAATTTATGTTATATCAAAGAGGGCTGATGGTTGTAAATCAGACACCAAGGCACTAGAGTTACTAGTGTGGGAAGCATGCTTTGTTGACTGGGATTTTTAGGCAACTCAACCAATGAACATTAGGCTGCAGGGGTAACCAATCAGGATTCAATGCACTTCTGAACCAATGAGGTGTTTGATTGGTAGGAGTGGGTTATTCGAACAACATAAAAACCAACAGTTGAGGGATGGGAGCTCTCTTAGCCTCATGGACTGGACACGTAAGCTCCCTGTGTAATGTATTCCTTTATCTCTCTATATCTTTGCCTGCTCTTCTTCTATATTAAGATCTTGCCTAAGATTCAAGTAACTGCCTGTGTATGTCAATTGTAATTCTATACTATGTTGGGTAATCTAAAATGTTTCTTTTCTATATAAATAAATGTAATTGTTTATCTTTACGCACTGTTATCGTTCGTTTTTAGTAATTGCATAGACAAAGGTTTTTATTCACTTATTTTACTTAGAGGTAAGCCTATAAGTGAGGTAGGTATAAAAATAGCCATGAAAAGAGAGAGAGCAGCGCCGCTCTAAGAGTAGTGGGTCTGATTACAGTGGGAACTGTATGTGAAAATAAAAGGAAAGTATGTACTCACACTTTGTTTAAAAATATCAGGCACGTAGCGGTATCTTTATTTTGTCTGACGTCCTCGGCCGTCCTCCGGTGTCATGGCTAGGGTGGGGAAACGCACGGAACCACGAGACGCAAGGGACCGTGCGTTTCCCCACCATAGCCATGACACCGGAGGAAGGCCGAGGACTTTAGACAAAATAAAGATACCGCTACGTGCCTGATATTTTTAAACAAAGTGTGAGTACATACTTTCTTTTTATTTTCACATACAGTTCCCACTGTAATCAGACCCACTACTCTTAGAGCGGCGCTGCTCTCTCTATTTTCTCCTCTACACCAGAGTCTCTTCTGCTCTATGGAGCCGGCTGCCGCATCTTACAAGCACACACTGTTACTCCTGGACTGAGAAAAAAAACTGTCCAAAAAACACATCACAGTGTTTCTCCCCTTCAGCCCCCACTCTCTCTCACCCACCCTCAGTGTCACTCCATCTGTGACCCCCCCATACTCGCTCATCACTAGCCCTCTCCACTATAAAAATAGCCATGACAGCTGTCAGTCCAGGCATTTATGGGAGGTATATTTTATATAACTTTCATATCATTTCAGGTCTGCAGACGATACTGGGAGATGGTGAAGACCAGTGGCCCTGAATCCCCTTTCCGTAAGTTCGCTGCGAACTGCCCCATAACACGGGACGAGAAGTGGGTGACGGTGTCCATGAGGAGCCCCCATACCAACACAAGGGACATAGTCACCTACCTCCAGAGGTTCTGCACCGTGGTGAAGGACCCGGTCCGAATCCTCGATGCGAATGGCTTCTGGATAGGTAAGTGGTCTGTACTGTATAAACTTAGGAAGGAACCTTCGGGGGACCTGCAGCACCTCCAGCCGTGCTTCTCCCTGGGAACAACCGCAGGAATCCTGTTCTACCCCGGCATGCCCTACAACTGTCACAGATGTGGGCATCCCGGGCACCAGAGCAAGGATTGTACAGTGCTCTCTTGCAGGCACTGTAGGGTTGCAGGCCACGAGACCAAGGACTGTCCAAGGTCCAAAGCCTGCAACCTCTGTGGTTCAGCAGAGCACGTCTTTGTGCACTGCCCCCAGAGGAACCGGAGCTACGCTGGTGCCCTGAGCCAGGGCAGGCCAGCCTTCAGCACCGGGAGGAACCCCGAGGTGAAGAAGACACAGGGGCCTCACAAGGCCCCAGGTAAGTCCACCCCTACCCCCACCCCTGCCCCAGTCACAGCCCCGGCCCCGGCCCCTGCCCCAGCCCCAGCCCCTACCCCTGCCCCAACCTCCAGCACACCCCCACCCACCCCCTCTGTGCAGGAGGAGACCCCTCTCCCATCCACCCCTGACCTCTCCTCCCTGGAGGAGTTCCCCATCCTCCCCCCTCCCACTCCGCCCCCCACCAAGGGCCCAAGAGGCAACCGGAAACGGAACCTCGAGAGCCCAGGGTCAGAAGAAGAACCAGCCACCTCCACCAAACGGCCCAACGGGATCCAGCGCAACAGCGATGGACCCGAACCAATGGTGGAGGACCTTGAGTCGGAGGGGGAAGAGGAGGAAGTCATGGCCGACTCCATGTCTGACTTCACCCTCAACCCCATCCGCACCCAAGAAGAGATGATGGAGGCAGCCCTGGAGATGCTGGGTATGGCCCAGAACACAGAACAAGAAGAAGGGAAGGCATTGGAGGAATCACCCCCCCTCTCCGGGGAGGTAAGTTCAGCCTCTTGCTAACTGGACCCTCATACACCTATTCATTATGGCTGAGATCTCAATCTTTTCCATTAATGTGAGGAGTATCAGGGATACTTCCAGAAGGCAAGCTGTGCTAACTTTTCTTTCTACGCAACAGAGTGATGTCTACATGCTCCAGGAGTGCGCCCTTCCTCCACTGAGGAGGTACACACATCTGACCTCCCAGTGGACCCTTGGTCCCTCCTACTGGTCCGGGGGTGGCGATTGTAAGTCTGCAGGGGTAGCCATCCTCGTCAGGGGTGGGCGCTTCACGGTTGACTCTATCCATGTGCTAGTCTGTGGCCGTCTTTTGGTCATAGGCGGCTCGTGGATGAAAGAGCCAATTAGGCTCATCAACGTGTACGCCCCCCCAGATAAGAATGAGCGAATGGAACTTTTCCAGACCCTGCGGACCCAGCTCGTCACCACCAGAGCAGTAGTGATCGGCGGTGATTTCAACTGTCCGATCGAGGAGGATGGGCGCAGCTCTAGCATGTACGCAAAACCGGATGTTACCTCTAGGCTGCTCAAGGAGATGATCTCGGAGGCATCCTTACAGGACGCCGTAGGATCCATAGGGAAAGGTACCGTGAAATTACTCATGGTGCCGACCCGATGGATCGGTGCGTTCAAGGATTGACATCATGCTCACTTCAAGAGCAGTCAAGCATCGTGACTTCTCCATGATCCCCTGCTTTTTCTCTGACCACAGGGCTATTCACTTTCGGGGTGACCTGGGCGAGGGCTTTGCCCGCGGACCAGGCTCCTGGAAGCTGAATAGCACCCTGCTGGAAAATGAGGAACTGATGGGGGAACTCAGGGAGGCCTATGCCACATGGACGGAGGACAAGCGATTCTTCGGGAAGGCAAGTGACTGGTGGGAGTTTGTGAAAGTCAAGCTACGCAGCTTCTTTCAGGCAAGGGGATGTCAACAAGTGTGTGCCAGGAAGAAGGAACTCAGGAGACTGCAACGTGAGTTGCAGTCCCTGCAGGACCTTCATCACTGCGGCTGGGACGTTAGGCAGGACCTGGAGGACACCAAGAAGAGCCTGAAGGGGCACTTTGAGGAAGAATCCAGGCACATTGTCTTCCGTGCCAAGGTGGAGAACCTTGAGAAAGGTGAGAAATGTAACTCTTTCTTTTTCAGGAAACTCCACTCAGGACACACTCCCTTGTCTGAACTGCGTGACGAGACCGGAACACTCCAGAAGGGAAAGGAGGCTGTGATGCAAGTGGTCAGCGACTACTACACCAACCTCTACTCCCCGAAAACAACAGACACACAGGCAGCCGGCAGGTTCCTATCAGGTATCACTAACACTATTGATCCTGCAGGTTCATCGGCCGTGAACGCCCCCTTGGTGCTGGAGGAGCTGCACTCTGCCGCTAAATCCTTTAAGCAGGGCAAGTCCCCGGGCTGCGATGGTCTCCCAGTTGAGCTTTATGTGAAGCTGTGGGATCTCGTCGGTCCGGACTTGCTCGAGCTGTAATAGGAGATGGAGGTGGAGGGCAGAATGCCTCCGACACTGAGGGAGGGGATGATTACGATCTTGTATAAGCGCAAAAGGGAGAGATCAGATCTTAAAAATTGGCTTCCGATCTCTCTTCTGAACGTGGACTACAAGATCCTCGCCAAGGTCTTGGCAAACAGGCTGAAGTCTGTCATCGGACAGATCATCCACCCGGATCAGACTTGTGGCATTCCTGGTAGAAGGATTGTGGACAGCCTTGCGCTTGTCTGGGACACGGTCCAGTACATTCAAGGCCGCCGTGTGCACGCGGCCCTGGTCAGTCTTGACCAGGAGAAGGCCTTTGATTGTGTCTCCCACGAGTTTATGTGCAGAACTCTGTGCAGGTTGGGTCTGGGGGAGATGTTTTGTTCGTATGTGAATGTGATGTACAGTGACATATGTAGTTTGGTGTTGGTGAATGGTTGGAAAACTGACCCCTTTCCAGTTCAGTCTGGGGTCAGACAAGGCTGCCCTCTCTCACCTCTGCTTTTTGTCTGTTGTATAGAGCTCTTTGCCGCAAGCATCAGACGGAACCCAGAGATCAGAGGGATCACCGCACCAGGACCAGACAGACGGGCGGTCAAGTGCTCACTCTACATGGATGATGTGACGGTGTTCTGTGCCGACCGGCGCTCCATCGACACACTCGCCCAGACCTGTAAGGACTTCGGCAAAGCTTCAGGGGCAAAGGTCAACTGCGGGAAGTCGGAAGTCATGCTCTTCGGAAAGTGGTTCCTGCCTTCCTCTGCGCCAATGCCTTTCGGCGTCAAAGCGGACTTCATCAAAATTCTTGGAGTCTGGTTTGGAGCTGAGGGCGCAGCCCTGAAGTCCTGGGAAGTAAGACTGGCTAAGATGCACCAGAAGATTGGACTTTGGAGCCTCAGAGAACTCACCATCGAAGGAAAAACACTGGTACTCTGCAGCGAGATTCTCCCTGTGTTGCAGTACCTCGCCCAGGCCTGGCCCCCCCGGGTTAACACCTGCAAGGCCATCACCAGGGCGGTGTTTCACTTCATCTGGAGCTCCAAAATGGACGGAGTGAAGCGGGTGGTTATGTTCAAGGAACCCCTCAAGGGCGGCAAAGGCGTGCCTGACATCGCCACTATACTGAGGGTTTTCTTTGCATGTAACTGTATCCGAAGAACTTTGGTTGACAGAACTGTGGACTCTGGCGGTAACTCCATGTCCCGTTTTTTCGTCCTGCCTCTCTGGAGGACCCTTGGATGGGACAAATGGGACAGCTCCATCCCCTACAACTGGGACACTCCTTGGTACTAGTTGGACACGTTCAAGTTTATTAAGGAGCAGGGGCTACATGGAGCGAAACCCGACTTGTGGAAGCCAAAAACTATCCACAAGTTGATCAGAGCATCGGACATCGTCAAGACTATTCCAGGCCTCCCTTCAGCCACTTGCAAAGTGGTCTGGAGGAATGTTTCTTCAAAGAGACTCACCAACAGGCACAAAGATCTGGCATGGATCGCAATCCAAGGGGGGTTGCCACTCAGGACATTTATGCATGCCAGAAACCTGTGCAGATACAGACACTGCCCCTTTTGCATCATCCAGGAGGAAACTGCTTTGCATGTTTTCAGGGAGTGTCCCTTTGCACAGGGCCTGTTGAGGGTCCTGGAACCTGATCTCAAAGACTTTGTACCTCAGACTGCTATCACACACTTTGGTGTGTTGAATGGACTATTCTGTGGGACCCACTCACAGGAGGACATTGACAGTGCCTGGCGGGTGCTGTGTTGCTTTAAGGACGCTGTTTGGTGCGCCAGAAAGCGCCTCATCCACCAGCGGGAGAGGATGTCCATCAAGGACTGTTGCAGACTGGTCCACAGTCTGCTCAGAGACTATAACTTGATGGACTTCAAGGAGGAAGAGGAGGTCTGAAGATTTCCCCTTCCCCCCACCCCCCTCCCACTCTATGTACCCATGGGCAGTTCAATAAAGCTTCGGGCCTGTGAACTCTTTTCCCCCCTCACCACCCCCCCCCCCACTCCCACCCCCCCACATCACACCCGTTGCCTATTGAATTGCCATTGACAGAAGATGACAGAAGAAGAACAACGTCAAATGTTATTGATGTAATGCTTTCAGGGTAATGCGGCGTCATGCATGATGTGATGTTTCGGGATACCAGTACTCTGCGCAACACATCAGGCATCATACCGCAGGATGAATGTAATTTAATGTATGCTTGATGATGAATGTACCCTGTTTAAAGTATTTGTTTTTTGTATATTTTCTTGCAAAATAAAGTATACATTTTCAATCAAAAATCTCTCTCTGATGGTCAGATTGGAGGAAGCAGAATTATTGAAGGAAGCACTCAGCGGAGTGAGGAAAAGGATCCGTCACAATAAGAAATTAAACGGTCACTATAATTCGCCACTCATAGCCTTAAAAGAAAATTAATTTTTTGCACCAGGAATGAAGATTAATGGGGGGAATTGGATGAAACAAGAGCAGGTAGGGTGGTTATTTAATGCTTTTATTCATCCTATTTTTGTTGACAGGGATAGAGCTGGGGACTTTCCACCTCTCATTTTGTGCAAAAAGAGTACTGTTCTTGTTCCATTATCTTTCCCTTCCATTTCCGGGATAAACTCAGTCTGATCCGCATGTACCCATTCAGGCATCAGTTCTTTCAGTCTGGTGGTCTTTGCGTACAGTTTTGTGTCAGCATCCAACAAAGATAATGGTTTATAGCTGGAGCACAGAGTTGCATCCTTCCCTTCTTTGGGTAGAACTGTGACATGAGCCTGCAGTGATTCTTTCCTCATTTATTTTCCTTCTCCCAGCTCATTCATATATGTACATTATTTTGAGATCAGTTGCTCTTTAAACTTTTTATAGCACCGAATCTTTAGCCCGTTGGATCCTGGACTCTTTCCTATTGCTGTATTTTTTTAATCTCCTCTTGTGTTATTGGGTCTTCTAATGCTTTCAATCTCTCCTCTATATTTTCCTGGTTTGTTTACCCATTTATACCTGTCCTTAGCCACTCTATTGATGAAGAATTGTCCTGTTCCATTAGATCTTTTGTATATGTGTAAAAAATCAATTTTATTAAACAAAAATATCCACTCACATAGAAATGTAAGGAGTTCCATTCAGGTCCTGCAAGCTGGGCTGAGGAGGTGAGGAAGCTGCATGTTTTCAGCAAATCCACTTCACTTTCTTTTCTCTTCTTCCAGCTTTGGATCTCAGTCACAAGGATTGGATATGGCAGAGCGGAGTGGAGAGAAGGATATCCAAATTCCAGATGCAGTTTTTTTAGGGTGGTCCAGTCTGTCAGTGGGGCGTAATAGCACCCTTTTTTCAGAACAGGGGTTCCGGTGGTGGGGTACAGTGAAGAGAGGAGGCGTCAATGCTGGGACAGCGCCGGGGGGTCACTCAGGAAGCCGTCAGTCTTGCCAGGGAGATGTTTAGAAGACACGGCCGTGTTCCAAGCTGACGAAAACGAGGCCTGGAGAGCAAACAGACGGCGTCGCCCGGCCGTGACGTCACAGGTATGTGACGCGTTTCGGGATAGGCTAGCCACTCTATGGGGGAGTGGCCGCATTCCTTTCTCAAGCATCTGTGCTTGAGAAAGGAATGCGCCCCCATAGAGTGGCTAGCCTATCCCGAAACGCGTCGCATACCTGTGAAGTCACGGCCGGGCGACGCCGTCTGTTTGCTCTCCAGGCCTCGTTTTCGTCAGCTTGGAACATGGCCGTGTCTTCTAAACATCTCCCTGGCAAGACTGACGGCTTCCTGAGTGACCCCCCGGCGCTGTCCCAGCATTGACGCCTCCTCTCTACACTGTACCCCACCACCGGAACCCCTGTTCTGAAAAAAGGGTGCTATTACGCCCCACTGACAGACTGGACCACCCTAAAAAAACTGCATCTGGACTTTTGGATATCCTTCTCTCCACTCCGCTCTGCCATATCCAATCCTTGTGACTAAGATCCAAAGCTGGAAGAAGAGAAAAGAAAGTGAAGTGGATTTGCTGAAAACATGCAGCTTCCTCACCTCCTCAGCCCAGCTTGCAGGACCTGAATGGAACTCCTTACATTTCTATGTGAGTGGATATTTTTGTTTAATAAAATTGATTTTTTACACATATTCAGAGGCGCCCCCCTTCTTCTTGTATATTTCTAGCTCACTGGAACCCGCGTCCTGGTTCCCTTGGGAGGCTGCCCTGACTGACCTTATGAGATCCCTCCAGAGTATATATATGTATATACATATGTCTTGGACTATCTGGTGACCCTATTAAGAGGTATATTCATTTGTACTGTTGCGCCTTATTTTACTTGTATTTCATTAGATCTTTTGGCTTATCTCCTTTTAATACTAGATCACGCTGTACCTCTATATCCGATTTCCCTTCATGTTGTTGTTCCAACTCATAAATTACTGTTATTAGCCTTTCCATGTTATTTATCCTTTCTTTTTTCCTCCTAGCCCCTACAGAAATCAGTGTGCACCTAATATAAGGTTTATGGGCTTCCCATATCATGGCCCCTGCTATCCCTGGGGTTTCATTTAACTGAAAGTATTGTTCTATTTCTTTTTTTATTTTATCTTCTACCTCTTTCTCTTGTATCAGGTCTTCATTCAGTCTCCAGGTGCTCCTTTTGGTTTCCTATTAGTTTCAGCTGCATTGTTACTGGGGCGTGATCCGATATTGACATTATTTATATTTGTGATTTTCCTACTGATTCCAGCAGTCTGTGTTCCACCAATATTTAGTCAAGCCTTGAGTACGTACTGTGCACTGGGGAGTAGAAAGATCTTTTATATCAGGTTGAACTCCCCATACATCTACCAGTTGACATTGGTACAATTTATTTTTTAATTCTAAGTTGATAGTCTCTAGTCCCCAGGACATGTGATGAACTGTCAACCTTCAGGTCCATGCAGAAATTTAGATCTCCTGCCAGGATTAGTAGGCCTTCTTTTATGACCTTCCGGATCCACCTTTTTATCTTCTAATGAGAACTTTATTTCTCTCGCCATTCCTATTGCCACTCCTTTTGCTTTTTTACTTGAAGAATCTCCATAGTACCATGTCGGGTGGTGATCTGAATACAGTTTAACATTTGTGTCTTGTGCTATATGTGTCTCTTGTAGAAAGATAATACTTGCAGAATATCTTTTAATTTCTTTCAAGATCTTATGTCTTTTTATTGGGTTATTTAACCCTCTTACATTATTATGTTAAAAATGTTAGTACTGTCATAATTTCATTCTCTCTCTTTCCTCCTGCTCTTTTCCTCTCTCACCACCTGCCCCCAACCCAGGGAGGGCGCAGATGCTTAGAGAGGTTTTATTGCCAAGGGTGGGGGAACCGACCAAAGTCATGAAAGGAGGTATGAGAGCAAAGGAGTCTTCCACGTGTCTGGCACAATATATTCTTCACTCACACCCCCCCCCCCCTCCATTCCACCGCCACCTCCCGTGTCAGTATCTGGCCCAGGTCTCTATGCAATGTTGCCATTTTTGAGAATTTTCTAGCTTTGCGAACATATCTGCCATTTCTATTTTTGTCTGTAGTTTAGCTTTTAGACTTTGTTCTTGCATATGTCCTATTTCACTATCACGTTTGATCTCCATTTCTACTCTCAGATCATTTTTGATGTTCCCTGTTACTTGTCTGGCCTGAGTTCCTGGCTGTTTTTCTGACTTATCATGGCTCTCTCCTTGAGACATACATTTTTTATGGCCCCTGGGCTTGTGCTTGTTTTGGGCAATTTTGCTGCTCCACTTGCTTTTGCTGATTTCCCCTTCATTGTTGTTTTTTTGCCTTTTTTCTTCCCCCCTCTTTAGTCCTCTTCTCCTGTTCCACTGCCACACACTCCCTCTCTTCCACTTTATTTTCTGTCTTTCGCTGTCACCTTATTTCAATTTAATATGGTGTGTACTTGACCTCCTTAATGCTTCTAGCTAGTTTCTGGTGTTGATTTTTTCCGCCAGACTTCCCCTGTTATACATACATAACCGGTGTTTCACATGCAAACAGGGGGATCAGTTCCAAGAAATGTCAGCTATACAAAGGAAAGTTAAATGACTCAGTCCAAGGCCACAGGGGGTCAAGTCAGGCATTTTTCACCTTCTTCCCCTATTAGGAGTTTGAGTGGTGCTATACGGTACCTTTAGGGAGTGTGGTGGGGGCCTGCCGCCCCTCTTTGTGTGGCAGTCTGGTGCTCTGTAGGTTCTCCAGGTGCTGCAGGTCTTCTAGTTGGGCAGTTTGGAGGGGACCTGTTTGTGCTCACTGAGCTATGTTTCTCCTGCTTCCTTCAAACATCCTTGTTCACCCCTCCGCTTCTGACCCACTCTTTCAGGTGTCTGGTGGGGATGCACTTCCTCCTGTCCAGCGCCATTATCAGGCTCCTCTCTCCCAGCTGTGGCTGGTAGGATTTTTAATGGCCATATACAGTCTATTGTTAACTGCATGGACAAGTGCTACATTTTATGCATGGTTTTCATGATTCTGTGCAACAATAAAATAAATAGTTTTTTGAATTTATGGTCTATGTCTAACGCTAGTCTATCATTGTGGCACCTGAAAAGTCCCAGTGCCTCTGTGTGTATTGGCATTCTTATATTTGTTGCATTCAAGGCATTCAGTACCAAATACCCGATTGCTTTGATCTTCACCTGCCTAAAAATAACATTTCATATGGATGTTTCAAGTATGTAACAGCATTCTACAAACATTTTCAAGACTGTAATACACAAGTTGACAAACAGTTGCCTTTTATTTAATCCATTGGATGTGCTAAAATACAATTATCAGTTGTCTAAATTCTAAGATTGCAGGCATATAATGCCACATGTGTACTATTTGCCTAAAGCATGTTTTTTTGTTTTCAGATGTTATCTGCCAAGCTGAATACATCTGCAAGTCACGATTGCACAATCCTGTGTTGTAGTTTCAGGCAATGTAACATAGAGAATCGTCTTGGAAACAAGCAAAAATACATTCCTGAGAGGGAAAGCTTTCCTGCGTAACACACACTCAAATCCTACTTGCCGGTACAGGAAATACCATATATGTAAGTGTCTGAGACCTTCTTCCTAAAGAAAATCATGAACTGCAGTTTCTTATCACTTGGCTAGTACTCAGGATGTTCTTCACAGGAAAGAATTTCGTTTTTTTTTCAAAATAGGACGTTCACTCATTTTCCACCTGCTTATTATAACAGTACTATGAAAATCTAGCTGCCAAATAGTGTAAAAGTACTACGTTACTAAAACATATGTTTAAAGAAAAAATAACTAGGAAATTAAACTTAGTTTGTAAGTAAATTATCATTACATTTGTTAAAAAAAATAGCAAACTAGAGGAATTGTACTTTTCACTGTGAAAGCATAAAACATGTGTAAGTGTAAAGACCGGGACAACACTGGAGATCCATCAAGAAAGACTGCTATTAGAGCACTCATCTGACTATTGAGAAGCAATCCACAGAACCTACCAACTGGGATGCAGCCCTGTTTAACATATTTAAAGTAATGCTATAACAGGAACTAACTACAGCTACATGGAAATTATCGTCTAAGAACTGGGCAATGTAAGCAACATTCTGGAGCAAAAGCTAGACAGAGTAATCAATGTTCTAGAAAACCTCAAAAAAAACATAGACAGAAACACATGCAAGTCAGATGACAGTCTGTAAACAGAGGTCCAAAAGAGCAGGGTATTTTATTGACTTTTATTGACTAGCCATAGTGCAAATCACCAGTGCTAGCAGGTAACCTTGACAAGTATTGCACCATGGTTTATCATCAAAAGGCTAATAGAACCTGTATACCAAAAAAGCTGAAGTACCATCTAGGTTTCTCCTTGAGAGGACTCTAAAAATAGGGCCCAAAAGGAAATCTCTGAATCGAAGGCCTCCAAGATGAAGACTTCTTTCTGGAACTGGTTCCAGTTATCCTACTCAAGTAACTACATATGGATTGTATCCACAAAGGCCTTGAGCCAAAAATGACAGACAGCCTACGACAGACGACTGCCCTAAGACAATGAGGCTGATTTACTAAAGAGTTTAAGAAAATATCAATTATTACTACCAGATCATTAAACCTAATCAAATTACCTGTATATGGGGCTATCATATTTCTTTGCTCTTTAATTAAAATAACCAAGTTTATTCGGCTAGTACTCCTGAAAGCTTTAAGGCTATCATAGAAACACTGCAATTACTATCTCCCTCACGTTTAGCACTGTCCAACAGCCAGACCATCAAATCTCCCTGCCTCTACCTTCTTTGGGCAAGGTCTCAAGCCAATGAAGAAGCCACCTATACATTGCACCATGTTCAGATCGCCCTCCATCTTACCATGGAGATATCTGAACAATCCCTACTATGTCCAGAACAAAAACCATAGCTTTCCTCTAGGTAACCCAGTGTCCCATGCTTAACTTGACAAGACTGAAACACCTTAAGATATTTCAGCATAGAAATGTTTACCTTTCCCAATATCGTTCCTATACCTGTCTGTGCCTATGAAATCATCCAACCTACAGAAATATATTTCCCAAAAGACATTCACCGTCTAACAATTAAATTGAAAATGAATCCATTGACAGAAAACCTACTGATTACTATCCCATGCTTCTGCCTTGGGATATTTACCTTTGTACTGATTCTTCATAATTAGGGATGGGCAAAGCTGCTTGGGTTTAACTTGTGGGGTTCACTGAATTCAGTTTGAAATTTATGAAACCTGAATTTAATGTCAAAAATGGCACAAGAGATGGGCCAAACTGCCCCCCCCCCCTGGTTTGGTTCATGTCAGAACTCTCGAACATCGCAAAAGTTCGGACCTGATTTATTGGGGAAAAAAAGGGTATGGGGGCCCAGGTACTGCCCTGGGGGACATGTACCAATGCAAAAAAAAACTTTTAAAAGAGATCATTTTTAAAGTAGCAGTGATTTTAATGATGCTTAAAGCGAAACAGTTAAAATGAAGAATTCACTTAAATATAGTGTCGGGGGTCCCCTTAGTCTGCCTGTAAAGTGGCACATATGTACCGTGTATAGAACCTGATGCAGCAAAACTGCAAAAAAATAATAATTTTAATTGATCTTCTTTGCAAGCTTTCTTTATTTTGTAAACAACGGCTTGGGGAGCCAGTCTGTATGACGAAGTCACAATTTAGTGCACTGGAAGTAAGAGAAGAGTAGAGTAGAGATTTATTGCATAAATTCTGGTGTCTTTTTGGCAGACTTTGGATGGAAATAATAACATTTTGCACCACAGTGAGCAATCCTTATGTGAAGAAGTCAAATTATAGTACACTCAGGCCAAGATTAACTTTTGTTTTTAGATAAAGTCTGGTGTCTCTTATACACTATACACATATACATCTAATACTCCATTCCCCAGGTGAAGTACAATACAAGGGAACACAATCTCCAGCCATATTATGATCCTCTACATGTTTTGTGATGTGAGTTGCTTCTTCAGGAGAGGGAGATGGAGGCTTATATTAATAGCTGATCACGGCTTCAATGGCAGGAACCCACACAGAAGTTGAAAGGGGAACCTGGGCAAGATTCAGGGCACACCCGGGGCACACGGGGTGGGAGCAGGCCAGGTCAGTTCAGGTGACAAAACATAAAATCAGTCAGTTAACCAAGGCTTGTTCAATCCTGCTGAAAGGAGCGGGGAGTCAAAAGAATATACATGTGCATAAAATGTCCTCCAAGCACCCAAAATCAGTTCACTTACGGCATCCAATTAAGGGCAGCATGTTGAATCCATTCTGATATGGTGCCTCTCATCAATTTCAGCATGTAAGCAGTATGGTGTCAGGTGCCAGCTTTTTATTTTTCACATTCATTGTACCTGCCATATGGCTGCCTTGTGTGCTGTAGGTGCCTGTAAAGCTTTTCCTAAAACTGTTGAGCAACTTTGCAGAGACATACAGTACATAACCACTTTGCGCATAGTTGCAAACATTTATAGTTGTATCATGAATTTCTGGAATTTTAGAGGCAGATTGTCTAAAGATTTTACAACTTTGTTCTACTAGTAGGCTTTATATGTGCTTGACTGTGCCAACTGCATTCTCAATCATAATTATACTCTGTTAAACTATTTAAGTCAAATGATGATGCATACCACTTGGTAACTGTGCACAGAATAAGTGTCAAGCTACAGGATCCAATCACAAACTACAAATCAACAGAAAGCATTTTCATTGGCTACCAAACAGGAGGGGCATCTGTCTACAGTAGATGATTTATCATCTGTTCAACGGTTCATGGTCTCAGTAACAACATTTTACACAAGAGCAGTTTACCTGAATCTACCTAAATCTGGTGATATTATTGAACTTGCAAAGCATTTTCTATAAATTGTTCCCCCATCTGATTTTGATGCACTGCATACTGAATTTATTGAATACAGAATGACAAATTTCACTGATGTTGCTGAGACTGACACATATGATTGCTATTGGCATATGGTAGGTCAAAGCTGTATTATCCGTCAGGACAATCTGAAAGTACCTTAATTCCAACATCTGGTAAAATTTGCATAAACTATGCTTTCCCTTCTCTATGGGACAGCTGAGGCAGAATGTGTTTCACCTGTTAAGTTAATGAAAACTGATTTCAGAAACAAACTTTACACTTCAGTGTTGGAAGGACTGCTGCCAGTAAAGAGTAGCCCAGGAAGAATTACTCAGAAAATTATTGAAAATGTTGATATCACACTGTATGACCACAAGGTTGGCACTATATCAAAGCCTAAAAATAGTCCACTAGGTATTTCTTCTGCTGCTGGTAAGGTGTATAAGGACAAACAGTTGTTGGTGGTGGTGGTGTAGGAAGACCACTGATTGAAGCATGTACATATTTGAATCCTTCCTCATGTGACTGCACAACAGACAATTTGTAAAAAAAAAAAAAAATTGTACTATGATAGCATTTTAATTCATTTAAAAATTACAGTTTTAGTTGTGAAAATATTGGGATATGGCCAGTCCTGGCCTAACTAACTGTTTGTCTATGTATCTTTTGCCTACAAAGGGTAATTTTGCTTTATTTTGCTTCAGTATGTGGGAGCAGAGCTATAAAATGCTAGGGAGGTTCACCCTTTTATATTGTGCTTATTGTCACAGTAGCCGAAAGTGACCAATTTCCCAAAAATGTTCAGTTCTTAGCGGAACAGGTGGTAAGGGGAAACCTTCACATGGGGACACCTGTTCCACTGAACACTGCTGCAAGATACTCTCTTATTATTTTAACAATGTATTACTGTCTCTTCGGCAGCTGATAACTGAAATGTCAGTTGTTTATTGCTATCTCTATGCACCAATTGGGGAGATTCACCCTCTATTTGGCCTGTTTACCATTATCACCAAAAGTTAGATCCAATCCAAAGCAGGAATTGAGGGAACCTCTATTCTGGTGATCCTGGTGACTACCTGGGATTTTTCCTCACCTTCTGTGATGGCTATGGTACTCAAATTAAAAGGGAATCTCTCTAATTGGACACAGGCGACAAAACTGCTGGGTTAAATTAGGTTACATTTATACAATGCCTTATTTGAATGTAATTTTTTGTACAAAACAACATACTTTAAAAAATGTAAAAACTGGGATGTAGCTACTTTTAAGGGTTTAAAAGGTGCTGGCCGATTTGACAAAACTATGCAGAGCTAATGTTAGAATTTTACGTTACTGCACAAAGGGGACAGTGTAGTTTTTTACGTATGACTATTTCAGTTTTGTTTCCTAAAAAAAATCGTCTTTTTTGTAAATTCTTTGATGAGTGTATAAATGTACGTTACTCTACATTTTATTGAGAGGAAGAGAAATATAAATTCAAGAGGTCATGTATTCTCATTGCATGATGGGTGGGTGGTTTAGGGAATATTTGTATTCTATCTATGGAAAAAATGACAGTTTTATGGGAATCTAGAGTACTAAGGCAAAGGGAATTTAGAATGCTTTTAATAGACTTGCTGGACATGAAAGAACGAGAACATTAGAAAAGACTAGACTTTTGGCAATAGACATGAAAATGTGCAGTTATCATGAATAAAAAATGTGCTATGACAGATATGACATTAATGTCTGCATCCCAAATGTTATCCATTTTTTCATGACCAAATGAGTGAGATCCAAGTTCAAACAATAGTCTTCATTTGTCCCATGCATTTACAATTAATTCAATCTGTAATATTTATTGATAATTCTTCATATAAAATGGCTTTTCAATGTTCACTCTTTAAAAAGATGGGTGCCAAACAAATATATTTCTAGCCTAAATTCAAGTCTAAGAAAATATAATGACGATGAAGAGATTACCCACAAGAAAAATTAACTGGTGTGCAGCTGGTGTTGAAGTTGAAAAACGAAAACCCCGAGCTGCTATGTGGTTATATTTTGTATGCAACTTTTAAGCATTCATTTTCAGTTTTCCCTGGAATACAACTTTAAAGTGATAGTAAATGTTATTTTGTCTTAAAATACAAAAGAGGTTACTTGCCCTTTGCAATTATATTGAACAGAGTAGTCACTTACCTCCTCTTTTGCAGTCCCCTGCCGGTGCTGTATACTCCTTCTTCCTCTTAAGCCCCATACACACGGTCGGACAATCCGCGGACCAGGTCGGTCGGATCCTGTCCGTCATACTTTGTCTGATGTTGGTTTTGCGTACACACGGTCGGACAAAGTTGTCGGAAAATCCGATCATTCTGAACGTGGTGACGTTTGTTGCCTACGACGGGACTACGTAGAGGCTAGTAGCCAATAGCTTTGGTCTTGTAATGTGATCTGAGCATGCGTAGCACTTTGTCCGGTCGGACAACCGTACACACGATCGGATTTGGTGTGATCGGACCGTGTTGTCGGCAAATCTTTCCAGCAGGAGATAAGACTTTGTCCGTCGGACAATCCGACGTACACTGTCCGATGGTGCATACACACGGTCTGATTTTTCAACAACATTGTCCGATCGGACAGAATCCATGAAAAAGGTCAGACCGTGTGTATGGGGCTTAAGTGTGGGGTGTGTGCGTCCATAGACACACAAAGTGCTGGCAAGCCTCGTCTTGCTCCCTCCTCAAAGGAGTTCGACTGACAGCAACAGTAGCCTATTGCTCCCACTGCTCTTAGAGAATTTCCTCTGAATCCAGGAAGATAGCACTGGATTTGTGAAAGGAATCTTGTTTAGGGTTGAGGCGGATCACTGTTAGTAGGGTGTTTTTTACTTTAAGGCAGAAAATGCATTAGGGTAAAAAACATTTAGACTTTAGAACCACTTTATAGTGTGGCATTTAAGGGCTGCATCTTTTCTTCTTTTCTGCAAAGAGTAGGACATTGTTTAACCATCTCAATACAGTGCATTTTTCACCCCCTTCCTGCCCAGGCCATTTTTCATCTTTCAGCGCTGTCACACTTTGAATGACAATTGCGCAGTTATGCTACACTGTACCCAAATGAAATTGTTATAATTTTGTCCCAACAAATAGAGCTTTCTTTTGGTGGTATTTGATCACCTCTGCGGTTTTTGTTTTTTGGGCTATAAACAAAAGCAGAGTGACAAGTTTGAAAAAAAACTATATTTTTAACTTTTTGCTTGATTACTGTATAAATGTGACTGGCAGGGAAGGGGTTAACCACTAGGGGCGCTGAAGGGGTAAATATTTTCCCTGGGAGGGATTCTAGCTGTAGGGGGAGGGGATTGACAAGGGGAGGAGACCGATCAGTGTTTCTCTGAACCGAGAACACACCATCGGTCTCCTATCCTCTGACAGGACTGTGGATCTGTGTGTTTACATACACAGATCCATGGTCCTGCTGTGTTACCGGGCAATCGCGGGTGCCCGGAGGATATCGCAGCCACCGGGCACACGCAGAGTCCCCAATAACAGGGTGGGCAAGCGAGCGCCCCGCCGGCAGCGCACGTGCGCCCCCTGGTGGGCCGAAAAGGCGAGGGCGTCATATGCCGCCCTCCCGCCGCGAGAGCTGCGCCGCCTGGCCGTCAATTGACAGCCGGCGGTCAGCAACCAGTTAAAGAGGTCCATAAGTTACAAATTTTCTTTGGTCCATGAAATCAGATGTCCAAGCAAAACTGTTACTTCCTCCCATCTTTTAGCTTTTATTACTTTAGGTACAAAAAATTCTTCTCTTTACTTATGTTTTATACTGTCTGCTTCCAAATTTATAATGACTGCAAAGGATGGATTTTTTTTAGATGGAACTAAACTCTATCAATCAACATTAACAATTTTGAATCCCTGTGCTACTAGCATTATTAAATAAATATGACGGTAAATTGTATTTACTTGCTTTACTTTTTTTCCATATTTCATCAGTTGCTTCCTGGTTTCTGGCCTAGGCCAAAATGATGCCATATATCACATAAGTCTTCATGGACATTTTTTCACCTGAAGGAGAGTAGAAGTAGCTTTCTCAGCTAAGCACACCTTTCTGCCTGCATGTGTGAGCTAAAGAGAAGGTGAATTCCAGGAAGTAACTACTATAAGAAGCATCTGCCTTAACCCAAGATGGTCGCTATTAGAAAAGCTGGGGTGGGGGGGGGTTCAAAATGGTTTCCATTAAAATAAAGTATGGAGACATGGATGGATGGGTGGGTTTGCTTTGAATATTACAAATAAATTAAATAGCGTTTGTGGTACTCAGATATAGTTTAGTTCAGCTTTAAAAATGGATGGATGAATAAAGCACTGCAGGAAAATCACAGCCATCATAATTGAAATAAACAGGGTCAGAATATTACATACATTTATTTTCTTTATCGATTATAACTGCTTCAAGTGATCACAAAAAGCTAAGGAGCAGGAGGGAGTGGCTACCATGCTACAGGATGGCTGCTTAAGACAACAGCTCTGCGCTGGGATTTAGGAGCTACAGAGGTGAGCCTGACTGTCACCATCGAAACTAGCACCTGCCTGCAGGGTCCCCAAACCTGATTTCCTCTCTTGATGAAGGGCTAAAGTTGCTTCGCTCCTGGGATATCCTACCTGACCAGGAACGCCTAAGGACAATCCCTTTCACCTAAGCTGGACACCCAGAATGACTGGAATCTGGTGACCCACAAACGACGCAATAAGAAGAACAACACATAATCACCTCATGCGCATATCCTTTCAAAAGCAACAAAATCCCATGGCGCTAGCCCACAAACTTAACCTCAGATATAATGTGCAGTTTTACTGCTATCAGATTCCCGTTGGGATCCCCCTTTTTACACAACTACCGCACTGGTGTTTTTTTGTTATTTTCTATTGTCTTTCTCTTTCACTCCTGTTCTTACTGCTTAAGGTCCAACTTAAAGTTTGAAAAATGCTCTCATTTGGAAGACACCTCACCCTCAGCATGCCGGCTGCATCGGTCTCACTCTGGAGAACCTCACCTCCTGGACCCAGTCCCCCTTGGACCACTTGGGGGCTATCAAGGTAGTGGTACTATCTAATAATATCCCTGTTCCTTAACAATGGTGCTTAAGATTGCATCCTTCAATGCTAATGAGTTAAAGCACCCGGCTAAAAGATCAGTGCTTTGGAAAGAAGCCCTTAGGCTTAAAAGCAATATCTTGTGTATTCAAGAGACCCACTTTCAAACCTCCAACACAACTGCTTTTAGACACAAACTTTTTCCTCATATCTTCTTGGCTTCAGCATCTACGAAACAGAGAGGAGTTGTTATAGCTGTCAAAAACTCTGTTGCCTTTACCCTACTGGAACTACACACGGACCCAGAAGGTAGATACCTAATACTGCTTTGCGAACTAAATAACAAACTTCAAATTTCAATATTAAGGCTGACCCCTTTTTAGATTCAACAGGGCGCCATCCAAGGCTAAACGTCCTCCACCTTCTCTACAACCTTTCTGGCATGCCACTGATCTTTATGATGTCTGGAGGTGCCAGCATGCAAATGAACGGGACTATAACTTCCACTCCTCAAGACATAATACTTACTCAAGAATCGACTCGATTTTGGTTAATAGAATGGTATTACAATCTGTGGCTTCCTCCTCCATTCACACAATAATGTGGTCTGACCACGCTCCGGGTTCTATCGTAATGCAGGAGGAAAACACTTATAGTCCAACATTTGTTTGGCATGCTAATTCTAATACCATACACACGCCTACTCATACTACATATATCGCCCAGCAACTAGCTCATTATGAAATACCTTAGAACAATGCCCAACAGTGCTGCCCGCACTCCGATTCCATGGCTGACATCCTTTACCAGAGTTACTTCTAGGTTTGCGGGCTTCGGCACTGTGATTGGCTGGAGCCACAATGATCACACTCCCGCACGTGTGTGGGAGCCACCAGTCACGGCACGTGCCCTGAAAAAACAGCACCAGCGGACAGTTTCTTCATTGCACATGTGCCAATATCTTCTAAACTGTGCAAGTTTAGGAGATATTTACAAAACCTACAGGTAAGCCTTATTATAGGCTTACCTGTAGGTACAAGTGGTGTAACAGAGTTTACAACCACTTTACTAGATTGATACATTATGCTTTAACATGTTAATTGGTTACATTTATAATAATTTGAAAAGTAGTAACTGGAACACACTGGACCATTCATTATTGCATTCCTGTATTTTCAAAATCAAATCCAGTTCACGGTGCTTACTCGCTTCCCGACCGCCTAACGCCGATATACGTCGGCAAAATGGCACGGGCAGGCAAAATCACGTACCTGTACGTGATCGTGCATGTGCCTGCCTGTGGGTCGCGCGCGCGCGCCACCAGCGGCGCGCTCGCGACCCGGTCGGGGAGCTCCGTGACCCCGGCCGCGGGACCAGCGGACCCGATCGCCGCTGGTGTCCCGCGATCGGGTTACGGAGCTGAAGAACGGGGAGAGGTTTGTGTAAACAAACCTCTCCCCGCGCTTCCTACACTGACTGTCAGTGATCGGCTGTTCCCTGTCATCGGGAACGCCGATCAATGACGTCAGACGTACAGCCACGGCCCCTACTGTAAAAAAAAAAACACAACACGTCACACTGACTCCTCCCCGCCCCCTAGTGGTTAACTCTTTCACTACAACTGTCATTTACATAGGAATCAGTGGTATTTAAATAGCACTGATTTCTGTATAAATGACAAATGTCCCAAAAATGTGTCAAAAATGTCCGATGTGTCCGCCATAATGTCGCAGTCACAATAAAAATCGCTGATCGCCGCCATTACTAGTAAAAAAAATAATAATAAAAATGCTATAAAACTATCCCCTATTTTGTAAACGCTATAACTTTTGCGCAAACCAATCAATAATCGCTAATTGCGATTTTTTTTACCAAAAATATGTAGAAGAATACCAATTGGCCTAAACTGAAGAAAAAAAATGTTTTTTTATATATTTTTTGGGGATATTTATTATAGCAAAAAGCAAAAAATATTACATTGTTTTCAAAATTGTCGCTCTATTTTTGTTTATAGCGCAAAAAATAAAAACCGCAGGGGCGATCAAATACCACCAAAAGAAAGCTCTATTTGTGGGAAAAAAAGGACGCCAATTTTGTTTTGGAGCCACGTCGCACGACCGCGCAATTGTCAGTTAAAGCGATGCAGTGCCGAATTGCAAAAAGGGGCCTGGTCCTTTGGCTGCCAATTGGTCCGGGGCTGAAGTGGTTACTGACTCTGGATAAGCTGCTTCTGTGCATGGTCAGAGAACTCGAAAATCTAGTACCCTTGATAAAGTCAAGTTAAAAGAGTAATAAGAGCTTCATGAAAATGGCAAAGTCCAAAGATGATAAATCAATTTACTTCATATAAGAGCAGCATGGGATAAAGCAAACAACTGTTTCATGGTTACCAAGACCTCCCTTTTGTCAGGGCTTTAAAACTGAAGGAACTGGGAATATTTAGACTCAATCGGTTTAGAGACAAGATTGATGAGACTCTGACATCCATCCTGGTTAATAGCTTAATGGCTAGTGGTTGCTACAGGACAGGGGAATGCTTAATACTCAGAGAGGGAATACTGACCTTGTTCATTAGCCTTCCCAAAGGTTGGTGCCAATTAAGATTAAAATAGCTTGGTGGAAATTACTGGCGTACCTTTATTTTCCACTTATTTTGATTACCATCTTCTTTTTTGGCATACCGTTGAGAACAAACTACTCTACATGCGCCTCCAGTATGCTCGGGTGATGACTAAAGCACATATCATGTGTTGCTATAACTGTTTCACCTTTGAATGCATCTGATAAATATTATGCCGCGTACACACGAAGGGATTATCCCGTGGGATTGTCCGCTGGACTAAGTCCACCGGATAATCCCCTCGTGTGTGGGCCTCCGACGGACTTTTTTTCAAAAAGTCCGGCGGACTAAAGTTTTAAGTTTTGTTTTTAAAATTATCCGCTGGACTTGGCAGTCCAGCGGACAATCCCGCCGTTAGTAGGCTAGTCCGCCAGACTTTTGAAATGAACGGACTTGCCGCTCATCGGAAAGTCCGTTCATTTAGCACGTGACTTCAGGTACGTAGCTAGCGTAGGCAGTAAATGCCGGCGCGCTAGCTCCGTCACCTGGCATGGTGATGTCACATCCTCCGGGACTGTGACATCACAAGGGGGTGGGGTCACCATGTGACATGAGCATGTGACCCTGTCCCCTTGTCCCTATATAAGTCCCAGCACAGCGCGGCTCTGGCATTCCGGCCAGAGAGAGCGACGTGTCAACATCGGAAGAAGAAGGCGGAAGAAGAAGAAGAAGGCGGCGCAGAAAGCGACAACAGCGGCAAGAACAGAAGAGACCCCGGAAGACCCCCGAAGGCGGATCGAGACCCCCAGACGACGGCAGCGACAACGAAGAAGGTAGCCGGACTTCTCCGCTCGGTAAAAGAGCTAGGTAAATGGCGGAGGAGTCCGGCGAGAAGACCCCCAAGACGGAAGAAGACCCCCGGAGCAGTGCAATAAAATATTTTTTCAAAAGTGTGTTTTTTTTACTTTACATTTTACACCTTAGGTGAATGGGTAGGGTACATTGTACCCCATACTCATTCACATAGGGTGGGGGGCCGGGATCTGGGGGCCCCCTTATAAAAGGGGCTCCCAGATTCCGATAAGCCCCCCGCCCGCAGACTCCGACAACCAATGGCCAGGGTTGTCGGGAAGAGGCCCTTGTCCTCATCAACATGGGGACAAGGTGCTTTGGGGTGGGGGGCCGCACGGCCCCCCTTTCCTCAGGGCACCCCCCATGTTGAGGGCACACAGCCTGGTACGGCTCAGGAGGGGGGGGGGGGCGCTCGCTCGTCCCCACCCCTTTCTGAGATGGAATTGGGGGGGACCCCCACGCCGTTTTTCGGCGTGGGGAGTCCTTTTAAATCCATGCCAGGTGACGGAGCTAGCGCGCCGGCATTTACTGCCTACGCTAGCTACGTACCTGAAGTTACGTTCTAAATGAACGGACTGCTCCGTGTGTGGTCAAGTCCGTTCATTTTCAAAAGTCCCGCAGACTTTTTCCTGCGGATTGTCCGCCGGAGAAGTCCGGGCATGTGTGGGCAAGTCACACGCTCGGAAAGTCCGGCAAAGCCACGCGGGAAAGTCCGGCGGATTGTCCGCTGGACTAGGTCCGGCGGGAAAAGTCCCTTCGTGTGTACGCGGCATTAGAGGAACCTGGATCTTAGGAAATCAGATCATAATGGGACTACCAACTGTAGGTTGGCTTCCAGAACCATGGTGAGCAGCATACAAAAATAACATAAATCCAAGGCACAGATATAAACATTATTAAACATAAAAGAGTTGCGCTACATATTGAAATAATAAAACAGATCAGAATCAGTGGGAAAAAAACATGAAAAATACATGACCATGAACATTAAATATAAGTCCAGTGAAGGTACAGTGAAGAAAATTAAGTCCTCTTTATATGTAATCAGAAGTTCAATGTGTTTAGTCACCATATGTGAGATCCAGACTGGAACACCACCACCTTAATGTGGTAAAAAGATGCAAGCTTACCAGCTAAATTGGACCTTCTGTGAGGGAAGGTCAACAACACTTGTAGCTAAACACCCAGCCAGAGTCTTCCTGTAAGGTTCCTATTGGGTCCCCTTAAGGTTGATATACAGTAGTGAAGATCCAGGTAGTATCCCCATGAATTCATCCCCAGAAATATAAAAAAGTGCTCCACGTTGTAAAAACCTTTACGGTACATTTATTAAAACATAAGATTGCACTTACATCAATATGAAGATAAAACCGCCTTAAAACAAACTTGCTGACTGGCATACAACAAGCAACCTACACTTCCGGGAAACGAGATACGCAATGACGTCAGCACACATGATGTTGTCTGAGTTACGGGTTCCATGCTGTGCCATCGCTGCTCCAGTAGTATCGAAATAAATAAAGCAGACATTCCAGGTGGGGTTTTTCCTGACCCAATCAGGGTGTAAAGAGACTAGAAGAACAAAGAGGGACTAGAGGGGGGAGGTGAATACAAGAAAAAAAGGAAAAGCATGTAATAGACGATGGAATTTATAACCTAAGTAAAAAAGTTTTAACTGATCGAGAAAAAAAGATCTTGGATAAGGTTTTGAAGTTTGCTTCACCTAGTAGGTTGAATAAATTTCAAACCTATATGGATGTGTACAAATATGTTCGTAAACTGAACTTCAAGTGGTATATGTTAACAAATCCAGTCAAAGAGAACAGGATTTCTCCTATTGAAATCCAGCATTCTAATCTTTCAAATGCCTCTTTATTCCAGTGTTTCTCAGCCTTTTTCGAGTCAAGACACCCTTTAGAATTATGAGAAATCTCGAGGCACCCTTAGAGGAGACCCGTAGGACACCCAACATTAGAGGTGATTTATTCTACCAAAGCAAATACACTTTTGCAAACTGGTGCTGACTAGTATTCCAATGTTTCCCTTCTCCCTCACTTTTTCTCCATCCCTTAGCTAATGAGACCCCAAAGCTGATGGAGAGAGGCAAACGAGGGTCAAACAAGGATGATATGAAGGCAACTGAGATCCTCCTCATCAACTGATGATGTCATTGGTCGTTAGGAGGTTGGCAGCTAGATGGTTGTAATGGTGTACAATGAAAATTTGTGGCTCTGTATAACTAAAGGGAAGGTTTCATCCACCCACCAGCTTGTATACAATTTTGGTACAATTTTTAGGAATTTTTCCCAAGGCACCCCTGAAGGAACCTCAACACACCCCAGGGAAAGAATTGGTCATCAGGCCAGCTGATAAGGGAGGGGGGATTGTAGTGTTGGATAGTGCGACTTTCTGTCAAAAATGCATTGGATCTTGGAAGACCGAGATATCTATACCCCATTAAATAGTGATAGTAATAACGATAGCTACATATATGGAATCCTTAAATAACAACAATAGAGGCATCAAATTGAATTATGAGGCCAGTTTGGAATAGATCCAGTTCCTTGATTTGAAGATCTCATTAAAGATGGTAGGTTTGTCAACTCCACTTTCTTCAAGTCCACTGATAGAAACCCCCACCAGATCGTCCGCTCCTTGTGACAATGAGCAAGGGATCTTCTCCCCACGCTCACTGTCACAATGCAAAGAGAGACCGAAGCCATGCAGGGAACATCATTGATTTACGGATCCTGCTGTTGAGCGCTCTAGGTAGTTAATTTAGCTTCCTGCCATTGTGTTAACTGCCTGCCCGTATCGGGGGTACAGCTACACAGACACCCTGCAAACACCCTGCAGAATGTAGTATTACACCCACGATGCTTTATAGGCTACTAACAAAAAAATAATAAATGCTTATTTTTTTCCCTGCAAAAAAATTTTTTGTAGCAGTGAACCTATCCTTTAATATACATATTAAACTCCATTTCCTGCCAGTAGATGTAGTGGTTAGGAATAAAACTACACTTTTAATAACACATGAAAAGTTATGCTAGAGCTATGAATGAAAAATAAGGAGCGTCAAAATAGGACTGACAATGCTGTATTATCTAGAGATTGTTGAACAGTAATTCAATACCACGTGTATCTTTCCTAGCGTAGAGTCTTAATCAGCTGGATCAGTTCCAACATTCTGCCACTGCCAGATGTACCAACTCCACAGTACTGCTACATTGGTTCTAACTTGTTTGAAAATAGCAGAGCAGTGAATAAACAAACATGTTACAAATTGAAATTGCATGGCCACCTCATACAGAAAAACATGTGCCTTACGTGTGAAAAAAAGACAACACTCTGACCCTTATTTCCCTGAAAACATGACTAGGGCTTGTTGTAGAGATGAAATATGTTTCTTCCTGTAAGGGATTGTCAGGAATTGCTCATTATTATCTGCATAGTTCTATTCTCCTGACATAGAAAGTATGAAAATCACCTTCATAAGTCATACAACTTGAACAGATTAGTCATTGCAAAACATATATCAAAGGAAAGTTACTAGTGTACATCTTGCACTATATAAAGACATACAGAAGTTCTTATTCAAATGGAAAACATATGATGCAAATCCAAATGAAATAAATGTGACAATAGACAGAGAAGAGAGAGACACAATGTCCACCGGCCACTAGCGGTGGCTCCACAGAGAGGCAGAATGGGGATCTGCCCATGTAAACAAGGCAGATCCCCATTTTGACAGGGAAGTACACAGAGATCTTCTGTTCCTTGTAAGCAGGAACATCAATCTCTGTGTTCTTCCTGTCAATCCATCCCCCACACAGTTAGAAAACACTCCCAGGGAGCACACTTTACCCTTTGATTGCCCCTGATGTTAACCCTTTACCTGTGTCATTTATAGAGTAACAGTATATTTTTTATCACTGATCACTGTATTGGTGTCACTGGTCCCCAAATGTGTCACTAATGCCGCGTACACACGATCAGACTTTTCGGCGGACTTGGTTCGACGGACCAGAGTCCGCCGGACAATCCAACCGCGTGTGTGCTAGTCTGCGGGACTTTTGAAATGAACGGACTTGCCCCACACACCGAGTAAAGTCAGTTCATTTAGAACGTGACTCCAGGTAGACAGGACTAGCGAAGGAAGTCAATGCCGCCACCTCCCTTGGCACGATTGACATCTTGCTAGCCCTGTCACCTGGTATGGATTTAAAGGGGAATCCCTACGCTGAAAAAATGGCGTGGGGGTCCCCCCAAATCCATATCAGACCCTTATCCGAGCACACAGCCCGGCCGGTCAGGAAAGGGGGTGGGAACGAGCGAGCGCCCCCCCCCCCCCCATGAGCCGTACCAGGCTGCGTGCCCTCAACATGGGGGGGTGAAAGAGGGAGTCTGGATGGCCGCACTTCAGCAAAAACTTCTATATTAGGCAAAAGATAAAATCCAAAGTAGTGACATCTCATGCAATACAGCAAAACAGCAACAGTAGCTTACGCGTTTCACGCCTCAAAGGCGTATAGTCATAGCTATGATTAAAAGCAATCAATATGCGCGTACAAAGCAATCAATATGCGCTTATTGGGATTTATTTTTACCAAAAATATGTAGAAGAATACATATTGGCCTAAATTGATGAAGAAATTAGATTTTACATTTACATGTTTTATAGCAGAAAGTAAAAAATATAGTTTTTTTTATCAAAATTGTCAGTCTTTTTTGTTTATAGCGCAAAAAATAAAACCGCAGAGGTGATCAAATACATCCAAAAGAAAGCTCTATTTGTGGGAAAAAAAGGACATAAATTTTATTTGGGTACAGCGACGCACGGCCGCACAATTGTCAGTTAAATGCAGTGCCGTATCGCAAAAAATGGCCTGGACATTAAGGGTGTAAAACCTTCCGGGGCTGAAGTGACTAAAAAGAAAATACAAGTTACAACACAATGGTTGCCCTCACAGGGGTTTCCGTCATCACTTTAAAAATGACAAGAAAGAATGACATCAAGCCTATGCTCTTGGTCTGGTCTCTCGGACCATCTCTCAGCACCACTGTATCTATGTACACCTCTCTCTTAGCTTTTTGTCTCTCTCTCTCTTGCAGCTCTTTGCTGCTCTGGCCCATGCCCTGTCCTCTTGGCAGGGGCTCTTCTATCTCCTAGGTGGAACCTCAAACTACTGTCAGGCCCTTGATTATAAGGACAGTGCACACTTGCACACACAGCCTGCTGATCTCTGGTAAGACCTGTGTCCAGAGTTAAAGACATCATCTCGCCCAAGACTCTTTAAATTCTCTGAACTCAAGAACCCAATCCAGCAGTTACCCAGAGAAAAACAAAGTTTTCTCCACTAGCCATTCTGGAGCCCCTCAATCTGCTTCCTTGAGCACACTGCATTTGCCTATTTTGACACAGTGGCAGGGCCCAGCACTATCGCAATACATGTAATCCATTACATACATTCCAAGAATATTTTCTGTGAATTATAATTTTTTATTACAGATACTTATATAGTGCTGTCAAGCGCTTTACAAATATATATTGTACATTTACATCAGTCCCTGTCCTCAAGGAGCTTACAACCTAAGGACCCTATCTCACTGCATACTAGGGCCAATTTAGACAGGATCCAATTAACCTACCAACATGTCTTTGGAGTGTGGGAGGAAACTTGAGTACCCAGATGAAAACCATGCAGGCACAGGGAGTACATTCAAACTCCAGGCAAGTAGTGTCATGGTTTGGTTTTGAACCAATGACCCTAGTGCTGCTAGGCAGAAGGGCCAACCACTGTGCTGCCCACTGAAACAAACCATTCTAGTAGCTTTCTCAGACCAAGAAGGAGGCTCTATGATCAGATCTTTAATAAAACTCTGTGCAAAATACACTGTGTAATTCACCGCTGTCCCCATTAGCAGCGAACGTCCATCTTCACCCCTCTTCTTTCCAGGGCCGTGAACTCTGGCTCTGTGACTCGCTGGAGTCACGTGACGTCACTCCCGCGCATGCATGCGGGAGCCACCAGTCACGGCATGACCCCTTTAGAAAAGGCACAATCTGCCCTTTCTAAAGTGTGCATGTGAAGTAGACATCAGCACGTGGCTTTGTTGTAAATATCTCCTAAACCGTGGAGATTTAGGAGATATTTCCAGCACCTACAGGTATGCCTTATTATAGGCTTACATGTAGGTAAAAGTGGTTGTACAACCACTTTAAGTATGTCTCTCCCATTGTGTGCCTCCTAGGTGTGCATTCCCATCGTTAATTGAGTCACCTATTATTTCTGTCTATCTGCTCATCTCAATATGTGATTAATATTGTGTCCACTTTACCTTGCTATTGAACCATTGTGGGATGTTATGGGTTTATGCTTATAACAATGTGTAATCTACTTTGTGTATTCAGGGTTGTAGGCGCTGGAGTGTATGGGTGGCTAGTTGTTAATTAGATCAATGTCATCTATCAGTTGCTAGATGTGGATTAGCATACTGTTTATGTTAGCTGTTCCTTAGATGTGCTGTTTACAGTTTGGTTTTGTTATGCCCCGTACACGATCAGACTTTGCAACGGAAGTCCGCCGGACCGAACGAGCGGACTTGCGCACACACGAATGGACTTTCCGGCAGACTAGGTCCGATGGACAATCCGCCGGACTTTTGGCGGAGGTCCGACGGACTTTCCAAATGAACGGATTTGCCCACACATGGAGTAAAGTCCGTTCATTTTGTACATGACTCGAGGTACGACGGGACTAGAGAAGGAAGTCAATCTCGCCGATTTCATCGGCGAGATTGACGGCTTGCGAGCCCCGTCGCCTGGTATGGATTTTGAGGGTAACCCCCTACGTCGAAAAAACGGCATGGGGGTCCCCTCAAAGACCATACCAGACCCTTTTCCGAGCACGCAGCCTGGCCGGTCACGAAAGGGGGTGGGGACGAGCAAGCGCCCCCCTCCTGAGCCGTACCAGGCCGCATGCCCTAAACATGGGGGGGTGGGTGCTTTGGGGGAGGGGGGCACCCTGCACCCCCCCCACCCCAAAGCACCTTGTCCCCATGTTGATGAGAACAAGGGCCTCTTCCCGACAACCCTGGCCGTTGATTGTTGGGGTCTGCAGGTGGGGGGCTTATTGGAATCTGGGTGCCCCCTTTAATAAAGGGGGCCCCCAGATCCCGGCCCCCACCCTATGTGAATGAGTATGGGGTACATGGTATCCCTACCCATTCACCTAGGGAAAAAAAAGTCAATAAAAAAACACACTAGACAGGTTTTTAAAGTAGTTTATTAGGCAGCTCCGCGGGTCTTCTATCGACTTCGGGGGTCTCTCCGCGCTTTCTGGCCTCTTCTCCCACTCTCCGGTTGTCCTGCCGGGCTCCTCCGATATCTTCTTTCAGCTCTTTTACTAGCGTTGGCCCGGTCTTCTGGTTCGCCATCGCCGTCGCAATCTTCTTCTTCCTCTTCTCTTCTTCCGATGTTGACACAACGCTCTCTCCCGCTGTAATGGGGTGGACACGCTGTGTATCAACTTATATAGGCATAAGGGGCGGGGCCACCGGGTGATGTCACCCGGTGGCCCCGCCCAATATGCGTCACAGTCCCAGGGCATGCTGGAACTGTGACGCCATAAGGGGGTGGGGTCACCGGGTGACATCACTCGGTGACCCCGCCCCTTATGCCTATATAAGTCAGTACGCAGCGTGTCCACTGCATTACAACGGGAGAGAGCGCCCTGTCATCATCGGAAGAAGAGAAGAAGGAAGAAGAAGAAGGTAGAGTCGATGACGACGACGAACTGGAGGACCGGGCCAATGCTAGTAAAAGAGCTGGAAGAAGACAGCGGAGGAGCCCAGCAGAACAACTGGAGAGCAGGAGAAGAGACCGGAAAGCGCGGAGAGACCCCCGAAGTCGGAAGAAGACCCCCGGAGCTGCCTAATAAACTACTTTAAAAACATGTCTAGTGTGTTTTTTTATTGACTTTTTTTCCCTAGGTGAATGGGTAGGGGTACCATGTACTCATCCACATAGGGTGGGGGCCGGGATCTGGGGGCCCCCTTATTAAAGGGGGCTCCTGGATGCCGATAAGCCCCCGCCCGCAGACCCCGACAACCAATGGCCAGGGTTGTAGGGAAGAGGCCCTTGTTCTCATCAACATGGGGACAAGGTGCTTTGGGGTGGGGGGGCCGCAGGGCGCCCCCCTCCCCCAAAGCACCCATCCCCCTATGTTGAGGGCATGCGGCCTGGTACGGCTCAGGAGAGGGGGCGCTCGCTCGTCCCCACCCCCTTTCCTGACCGGCCGGGCTGCATGCTCAGATAAGGGTCTGGTATGGACTTTGGGGGGACCCCCACGCTGTTTTTTGGTGTAGGGGGTTACCCTCAAAATCCATACCAGGCCACAGGGCTCGCAAGGTGTCAATATTGCTGATGAAAGCGGCAAGATTGACTTCCTTCTCTAGTTCCGTCATACCTCGAGTCATGTTCAAAATGAACGAAATTTACTTTGTGTGTGGGCAAGTCCGTTCATTTGGAAAGTCCCTCGGACCTGCATACAGACGAGCGGACTTCCCGACAGGAACTGGGTCCTGGGTATGTTTTAAATCTAGGTCTGGCGGACTTGTGGGAAGAAAAAGTCCGCTGGAGCCCACACAAGACTATGGTCCGCCGGAAAGTCAGATCGTGTGTATGCGGCATTAGGGTAATGTGATCAAACACTTATCTGATCTTGCATGGTATATATCTAGTATCTTGGGTGCAATATTCTGTTATAATATCTGGTTCCAGAATGGAGGAAGCTATATCTTGATGGAGGCACCCAAGCTGGTTGCTGGACGGTTCCGTCACAGTCATCAATACCAATAACAATATGTTCACACGCTGATGAACATTAGTGCACAAAAAGCACTATTGTATCCCTTAGCAACCATAAATAATCGCTGTGTTTATGCAGCATACACAAATAGGTGAATCACTGTGCTAATGATCACCAATGCCAAGGCCCCTTTCTTGAGATAACTCACCAAATAATTTTGAACTTATCATATACAAAGGTCATCATTGGTTAATATAGGAGGTGTCACTGTGATGGACCTTCCCAACGATCTTTTCAAATATCCACTCATCCCCAAAGGAAAAAAAATCTCAACGTATAGGATTGGTGACAGCAGAAATGTGTAATCAATGTCAGAATTGGTGATCAGAATCGCTCTGATTTATCCTAGAAGCCCTACAGAAAGAGGGTGAAGAACGGCAGGGTTTTCAAATCCTGGAACTGCTACCTTGGCTGTGTGGGCACTAAGAAGCTAAATGGAGCTAAAAACAGCAGGGAATTGGGGGGGGGGGGGGGGGGGGGTTGGGAGATTGTAGGGTGTTGACCTTTTCAGTTTTTCTCAAAAGGTGAACAAACCATTTAAATTTATTCAGTAGAGCATCAGCAATTTAAAAAAATTGAAAATAAATACATTTTTTTGGAGTATAAGATCTTAGAGATTTGGTTTAAAGCCATTCTATCACAACAGCCAGCAGGCACTGAACACTGCAGTTTAGCAGTCATTAAAAAAATAAAGTACAACTAAAGGATTCTGCATGGCAGTCTAAATAAGTACCACATCTATTAAACATCAAAGTAAACAAAAAACAAGAGTTATTACCTAGGAATCTTCCTGGACACTTAAAGAGAGAGGCTCCTCCCACCTAACACAGGAAACACATGATCCACATTATAAAAAAACAAGCATACCAACCAGACCCTCAGTCATAACAGATAATCGTAGGCATGGCAACAATAATAATGAATCCTTTAAAACAGGTACAATAATATGGCGGGAACTGGCGCCTGCCTGGAAGATTCCTGGAAAGTTAGTTAACAGGTAATAACTCTTGTTTTCCACAGTCATCTTCCAGGATGGCTTACAGTGAGGACAACATAGAACTACCTGATTAGGGTGGGATCACAGCTAGAAGCACCTTCTTCCTGGATACAGAACAGGCCCTGGATGCTGTTTTGCAGATCTGGGGAGGAAAAGGCCTGGGTCTAGAGAAAGGCTACTTTCACACTGGAGCGGTGGGGGCGCTGGCGGTAAAGCGGCGCTATATTTAGCGCCGCTTTACCGTAGTTTTAGCAGCGCATTTCGGCCGCTAGCGGGGTGGTTTTACCCCCGCGAGCGGCCGAAAAAGGGTTAAGCGGCGGTTTGCGGGCGGGTTCGGAGCGCTGCCCCATTGTTTTCAATGGGAGCGGGCGCTATAGGAGCGGTAAATATACCGCTCCTACAGCGAGCCAAAAATGCGGCTTGCAGGACATTTTACAGTGTCCTGCAAGCGCACCGCTTCAGTGTGAAAGCCCTCGGGCTTTCACACTGAAGACACAGCAACAGCTGTTTCGGGTCGGTTTGCAGGCGCTATTTTTTGCGCAATAGCGCCTGCAAACCGCCCCAGTGTGAAAGGGGCCTTACAAAAACTAGGCATATGAGCGATATGCAAGGACAATCAGATACAATAATAACTCACACTCTATATAATCTGAATTCAAGAGATACCTGTGGACATCGCGATAATTGGCCCTTGTATTTATCTAGGAGATTTCTGTCCCGATGCCATACATACCCAAAAATGCATATGCTTATACCTTTGACCTTTCTCCCCTCTGAATGCTGGTACGGCAGCTATGAGTGTTTGGAAAGGAACTGGTTAAAAATGAACCTGACAATTTCATGAATGACAGGTACTCTGCCCAATGTTAGAAGTCTGACTCTATATGGCACATTGTGATACTGGTGTATGTTAAGCTATGTAGATCACTACTTCTGGAGACTGAGCCTGTAGCAGTAACAGAACATTTATATTGTATTGCTATACCTGTTCTGTTAGGATGGCTGTGTAAAAGAGATGTACTGATGTTTTTAACATATACAGAGTACTGATGTTTTTAACAAAACAGAGTACTGAACCTAAACATACCCAGTCAGGTTAAAGGGTCAGAGTGATAGCAAGTCGTGATACCATATCTACAGGCCATATTCCTGCAAATTAGTGCTGCAAGGTACATATCACATAAAGGAGCTGCCTGCACCTGCAGCAAAATGGCCCGTTACACCACCAGTCATGCAAGTTTATACTACTTTATAAATCCTAAACCCTAGGAAAGATTATAGTGACCACCCAACCCCAATTAAAGGGTTCAGCATTGCAATCGATATAGCTTTACATATTCAACTAAAATGTTAAGACCTCCACTGGAAGAAGAACACCATAATTCCAAGAATATAAGATGAGGAAACCTCCCAAGTTACTTTACAAGTTTTATTTTTTTGAAAAGCCTGTGGCGTGTGAAACACACATTAACCGCTTCAGCACCGGGCCATTTTTCACCCTTCCTTACCAGAGCACTTTTTGCGATTCGGCACTGCGTCGCTTTAACTAACAATTGCGCGGTCGTGCGACGTTACACCCAAACAAAATTGACGTCCTTTTTTTCCCACAAATAGAGCTTTCTTTTGGTGGTATTTGATCACCTCTGCGGTTTTTATTTTTTGCGCTATAAACAAAAGAAGAGCGACAATTTTGAAAAAAAACACAATATTTTTAACTTTTTGCTATAATAAATATCCCATTTTTTAAAAAAAAAAAAAAAAAAAAAAAAAAAAAAAAAACGATTTTTTTCCTCAGTTTAGGCCGATACGCATTCTTCTACATATTTTTGGTAAAAAAAAAAATCGCAATAAGCGTATATTGATCTTTTTTTTTTTTTTACTAGTAATGGCGGCGATCTGCGATTTTTTTTTCGTGACTGCAACATTGCGGCGGACACTTCGGACACTTTTGACACATTTTTGGAACCATTCACATTTACACAGCGATCGTTGCTATAAAATTGCAATGATTACTGTGTAAATGTGACTGGCAGGGAAGGGGTTAACACTAGGGGGCGCTGCAGGGGTTAATGTGTTCCCTAATAGGAGTGATTCTAACTGTGGGGGGAGGGGACTCAAGGGGAGGAGACCGATCATGTGTTCCTCCGTACTGGGATCACATGATCGGTCTCCTCTCTGCTGACAGGACGTGGAGCTGTGTGTTTACACACACAGCTCCACGGTCCCGCACGGTCCTGTTGTTTTAACGGGCAATCGCGGGTGCCCGGCAGACATCGTGGCCCCGAGCGATGGCGCGGGCGCGCGCGCGCCCCCCAGGCGGCCGGGAATCCGAGGACGTCATATGACGCCCACACAGGATGGGAGATCCACCTTGTGGGCGTCATATGACTATGGGCGGTATTGAAGTGGTTAAAACTCCACACGGTGCCAAAAAAAGTGCACACACATAAACAGTGACACAAAACATGCAATGGTTGTTACACTAGTCCTCCCTAGGAAGGACCTTACCCTGATCCCCCCCGGGGCGTTAGGCTCCAGACGGGGACTTAGGTACTTCACTTGGGTCTGTCTGGCAGAAACCAGACCCCCTTTATCTGGAAGGTCTGCCAAAACAGACCAACCCAAGTACTCGATTGGGACTCCCCCGAAGGGAGACCCCATGAGAGAGAGTGAACCAAGCCAAAAGGCCTATGTTCACCCCCATCCCAAGACGTTCAGGGTAGGCCCGAGGACCCACACCCTACTAATCACATAGTGACAAACGTGAACACCAAACAAAAAAGTGAAACACAGGGGTAAAATAAATAAGAAAGTGGGGGAAGGAAGTGGGAGAAGTGAAAGAGTGGAGAGGGGGAGGATGGAGCGCCAACGACAGCTAGTGATGAGCGAGTATGGGGGGTCACAGATGGAGTGACACTGAGGGTGGGCGAGAGAGAGTGGGGGCTGAAGGGGAGAAACACTGTGATGTGTTTTTTGGACAGTTTTTTCTCAGTCCAGGAGTAACAGTGTGTGCTTGTAAGATGCGGCAGCCGGCTCCATAGAGCAGAAGAGACTCTGGTGTAGAGGAGAAAAGAGAGAGAGCAGCGCCGCTCTAAGAGTAGTGGGTCTGATTACAGTGGGAACTGTATGTGAAAATAAAAAAAGTATGTACTCACACTTTGTTTAAAAATATCAGGCACGTAGCGGTATCTTTATTTTGTCTGAAGTCCTCGGCCGTCCTCCGGTGTCATGGCTATGGTGGGGAAACGCACGGTCCCTTGCGTCTCGTGGTTCCGAAGTGAAAGAGTGACCATTGTGCAATACAATGGCCAGGCCCTTCGGCCAGGAATAAAAATTTCCCCTGGTCCTAGCCAAAAGGCTCGAACCTAGAGGCAGGTGTGAAAAAAAGTGTGTATGGTGAAGTGACCATGGTGCCATAAATCAATGTGACCCTCACTCACAGTGACTGTACGTCACCCTTGAACTGCCACTTCAGGGGCACATTCACCACAGGCTTTTCGTCATAACCCTGACCAACAGCCCAGGCCACAGCAGCCCCCACCCCAGCCATGAAGGCCTGATGATCTGGCAGCTTGGGGAGAGCCCCCCTCTCAAAAAGGCTCAACCTTCACCCCCATCACTCCTACCTAATTACAGTTGGGAAATACTAACCGATTCCCCCCGGTGGTAAAGGGGAGTCAGTGTTTTCTCCCAAAAAACTGACTGGAGCTAGAACTACCCCAATCTAGGCCAGAAGGCCAGGGACCCGACCCTCTGGTCAGACTCAATGCAGCCCCCATCCTCACTAGGAGCACCCTTTCCGGACGGCTCAGACTCGACCCTGCTGACGTCTCTAAGGGCGCCCAGACACTGGCCACTACCGAAAATGCCCTTCCAGGTGCAATGACACCATTGAATTTGCATATGCCTTCCCCACACTTGGGAGTAGCATAGCGCCTCTTCTGGCAACTAATAAAAACAGATTTTTTTTTTAAATTTTATTAAAATGTAGCAAAAAATACATAGTCCAACAAACTTTTACATTTTTACATAAGTACAAAAAGCAAAAAACAAAGACAAATAAAACAAAGATTTTACATGTCTTCGCAAAACCTACCCACGCCCTCCCATTCCATTCTATTCGGCCCCCTCCACCATACCATATATTTACATAAAACAACCTATCTACCCACAATTTATTCAAAAAATAATGACAAAAACTCTCCCTCAACCCTATCCGTATAGTAACAAATTTTCTCCTAGCACTCTCCTGCATGCTGACCATCCACCAACATCTCATTTCTTCTGAAAAGGAAAAAATTGAGAAGAAAAAGGTCATTTGACATAATCACATCATCAGTATACCCAATACTTCCAGTGTCTAAAATACCAAATTTCCTGCGCTTTTACAGGACCAAAATTCTTAATATCACAAAGTCAATAGAAGTATAACCTCCCACAGATCATGGCTGTACACTCCTTCACACCCACCACTTCACTCCTAAAAACTAAAATATTCCTTACGTCCCACAAGCACTCCTTCACACAATTAACCAATAACCATAACACTCTCATCTTTATTCCCCCTAAATTACACAACCCATACACAATCATCTCATATGTTATCCCTTCTACCCCAGTCAACCCCTAATGAAACCTCCCATCTTCCTCCATACTTTCTTTGCAAACTCACACCTCCACACTAAATGAACCAGATCCTCATGCCCTCTACACCCTTCCCTCGGACACACTTCACTGTCCACCAATCGTCTTCTATGTTGAAACACCCTTGTAGACAAACACTCATGCACTATTATCCAAGCCACATCCTTTTGTCTATTTGGCAGATCCATAACACATATATTCTGCCACACCTTCTCATTTTTGACCTCATTCAAACCCCCTATTATTTCCAATTGTTCCTTCCCTTCCACCATCCTTAATACTTTTTTACATCCACACCAGTGTTCCTTACTTACATCTTCCAACCCAAACCTCCTTATTCCTCTCTCAACTCTCACATAAAACCATGGTGGGTTAAAACAAACAGGCCTCCTCAAATCATAATCCAACAATTTACATTTCCTCAACACTCCCCCTCCCACATACCTTTAGAAAACACCCAGACAAACTCTTAATTTTACTAAGCCTGACACACATAGTTATATATCTCAATACCAAAAATATTTCAATGTACACCACCCTTTTCCCCCCATTCAACTTACCTTTCACTACTTTTTCTCTCTTAAGCTTCTCCATTTTGGACGACCAAAAAAAAGGTAAAACATAATTTTATCATTTTTTTTAAAAACCCTATCAGGTGCAGGAAAGACATAAAACAAAAAAATAAAATTGGCAAAAAAAACTGAAATTAAAACTAAAGCCTTACCCTCCAAATACAAAGACCTCAATGACCAGAATTACATTTTTTTCTTAAACTTCCCCCTCACATCTTCCCAACTCTCCCTACCATACAAATCACAATCAAACTTTACTCCAAGCACCCTCAGACCCCCTACACATACTTTCCATCCACAAGACATCATATCATACACCAAACACTTTACACTCGCTCTTACCCACATCTACTAGCAATTTAACCCTTCTCAAACCCTCCACACTCCTGCACAACACAGTAACATCATCCATATAACCAATCACACTCAGACACTTACCATCCCCTCCAGGCACTTCCACATGCCTCACTATTTTGTCTTTTTTCAACAACAGCGGATCAATCACACAAACAAGCAAACGGGCAAACGGGCACCCCTGCCTCACACCCTCTTTAATTTAATTTAATTTGCACCTCCCCTGTTAGCCACCCATTCACAAGCACCCTACTAACCATTCCCCTATACATACCTCTAATCCACCCAATCATTCTCTCAGGCACACCCATCTTACTCAATATTTTAAACATAAAATCATGCACAACCCAATCATACGCTTTCTCAAAATCAATTGCTAACACAGCTATCCCCTGTCCCCTGCTTTTACACCACCACAAAGCATAACTCACCAAACTTTCTGCAATCTTTCTTCCAGGAACAGCACACACCTGCTCTTCACACACCATTTTCCCAATCACCTCTCTCATTCTATCAGCCATAATTTTTGCAATAATCTTATAATCCACATTCAATATTGTAAAAATAAATCTCTCCTATCCCCCTTTTTATACAGCAAGACAATAACATTTTCACACATAGATTTTGATAACCTTCCACTCACCAAAACTTCCTTGCACACATCAAAAACACACTCACTTATTACTTCCCAAAAAACACAGAAAAAATCCACCGGCAACCCATCACTTCCCGGTGATTTCCCTTTTTTTATACTCTTCATACACTTCTCAACCTCCTCTTTTGTTACTTCCGCCATCAATACATCTTTATCCTCCATATTCAAACACTCCTCAATCTCATCCAAGACTTATTTTTCTACATTCAAATCAATCTTACCTGATATATATAACCCAGGGTAAAATTTTCTCACCACCTCATTCATACTTTTTCTACCATCCACTTCCTTCCCACTCTCATCTAACACATTCTTCATTTCCATCCTCCATTCAAACACTTTCTTAAAGAAAAACTTTGTACACTTCTCATCTTTCTCCTTAACTTCCATGTTAGCCTGTGACACAATTTTCCTCCCTTTTTCCTCCAAAAATTCATTCAGCTTTTCTCTTGCTTCCCCAATCTTCACTGACACATCCTCCCCAAGCTCCCTCATCTCCTCCAAATAATCAAATCTTTTTTGCCACATCTCATACATGAACCTTTCATTCCATGATTTCTCACACCCCTTTCTTGCAAAAAACTCCTTTGTCTTAATTTTCACCCAATCCCACCACTCCATCATGCTCCCAAAATCATTCTTCCTCCCTTTCAACTTACAAAAAAAACTAACCTCTCTTATTTTCACATCCTCCAACAAACTCACATTCAACTTCCACACTCCCTTCCTATATAAACCTCCATCACATATACTTACACCACAATCAATCAATTAATACCATGATCCGTGAAAGGCATCCTCTGTACTGAAAAAAGACTCCTTCTTCAAATTCCTAGACATAAAACAAAAATCAATACGTGAGGACACCTTCCCACTGGAACTGAAAAATGTTGGTCCCCCATCACTCCCAGCATCCTCCAATTTAAACATTTTAAACAATATCCCCAAGCTACTTCCCCGAACTATCCATTTTACTACCACCACCACCAACCCCTCCACTACCCACCCTATGCCCATCCCTAATAATACAATTATAATCACCTACCAAAAAGGTAGGCTCCCCCCCCCCCCCCCAAAAAAAAAAACTTTAACTTATCAAACAAGCCAAGTCTTTCATGCTTGTCAACAGCACCATAAATACAAAAAATACGAAAAAAAAATACGCCCCCAAACGCAAATAAAATCAGCACTCACAACCCTCCTAATTTTAAAATTATTACTCTTAAAAAGCACACATACCCCTCCATTTTTTTATTATTTAAGGACCAAATAGCCATTCCCTGGGTCCAACCAGTAACCTTGGGCTCCTCGCTCAAATTGCACTCCTGCAAACATAAAATGTCACAGGGCAATGCAGTAAAAAGTAAAAAAATAGCGCCCTTCTGTATACAGACCTAATACTGCTAACATTGAGTGAGGAGACCCTTAAATTTAAAATTTACGAGGTACAAAAAAAGGTTACAAGGAACAAACAACATCGCTTGTTACCCGATCTAGATCTACCTCTTGTTCCACTCCGGGTTCCCAATTTTTTTACCTCAGTCATTTTCTTTGCTTTTTGTGGCCTCAGATATCCCGTCACATCCTGCAGACTCTCTACTTTACCAGAGCTTATGTAGGACTGTCCCGAGTCATCTGAGTCACCAGCCATATCCTCCCTCGACCAGCCCATTTCAATGGGGTAGTCCTCGATGACCTGTGATGGAGACAAAGAACCTTCCATTTTCCGTTTTAAGGAATCCTGACTCAGGTCCATCTTCTCCTGTACTGGCACCTCAGCACTTGGACCTGCACCATCCCCACAGCTTCCACCTCCTCCCTCTCCTGCTCACCCTCCACTGCCAGGGCCTTGGGCACACACTCAGCCACACCGCAATGTATGTCCCCCACAGCAGCATCAAGAGGCTCGCCAGGAAGATCCTCGGCAGGAACCGGTTCTACTACAGGGGGAACTTCAGTGGTTTTAAGACCCTTTACGGTATCAGCATAGAAGGCTTTAACTCCCGCATTCTCCAGACTTTTAATTCCTCCACCAGACTCCTGATCCTATGGGCCTGGCTGACTCCCCCATGATACCTTTGGACAGTTCCTCGCCAAATGACATCTGCTACCACAAAAGTGGCACTGTCTACCTTCGCCACATTCTGCAGTCCTATGGCCAGCTTTGAAACAATTACGGCATACTTGCCCAGTCTCGCACTCATCCTTTGTATGCCCAAAAGAAAAACAGTGGCAGCAAAAAGTAGGCTGCCCCGGGTACCACAGGTACCCTCGATTGGATCCAATAGAAAAGGCTTGAGGCGGATGCCTTACTCCTCCAATACCATCCGGATCTCGTTTCCGCTGAACCGAAAACTTCCTGCGACCTTTGAAGGTCCCAAACACATTGGTCTGTTTTGAGCCTGCAGAAACAAAGTCACAGTAGAGTGACAAAAAGGCCCTAATCTCTTCATCCCTTTCAAAAGGGTTGTACATATGGACCACAACCGGCAAGCAGTGCTTGCTCTCGGTGCAATAAAAGGTAACGCCCTTAAGTAATGGATCACCCATTTTCTCTGCCTGCTGTAACAAACATGTTTGCATATCAGCCTTATTCAAAAAGGTGACATCATAAACACCAGTGGAAGGAAAGCACTGAACGCAAAAATAGTCTCTCGAGCCATGCCCAATAAATCCTTGATTACTCGCTTCTGCACAAAGTGCAGACCAACATCCTCCCTTCTCTCTTCCGCAACACACAGCCGAACTGTATTAGGCGCATCCTCCTCGTTGCCTGGGGACCAAGCCTTAGGCCAATAGCAGCAAGGGCATTGGCCGTGAACTTGTATTGCATACACACGGCAGGACTTTTTCAGCCACCCTTCGTCAAACTTATGTATTGTTGTCTGATCTTTTGCATGGGTTCTGAGCGTGCGTGTTTGTACTTTGGACAAAAGTCAGATGGTTTTCTGTACACACGATCGGACTTTGCTCCATCGGAGTTTTGTTGCCGAAAAGTTTGTCTGTTTGCAGAGTGAACTTTTTTCTAATAAAAAACTAAAAAGCTTGTCCGATGGAGCATACACACGGTCGGATGTTGCCTTAAAACAGCTAATTTGCATGTGTGTTGTCAAAAAGTCTGATCTTTGAAGCTGTATTTAGCTTTAATACAAATGAAGCCCCACCACTGGTAGGGAAAAAGGGATACACACACAGTGCTCCCTCCACCAGGGAGTAAGAAAAGAGGAACACCCATTTGCCTCTTTCTTACCTTAGGGCCAGAGTCTGCAGGTTTCCCAGACCTGCTTCCCCACTTAGTCTCCTCCCTGGTTAATTACCAGCACAGGGAATGGACAAAATAGCTTCCACCATCCTCTTTGTAGCCCTGAAAAGTCAAGCAGCGAGGATCCCGGGCTGGAACTTTGAATCGGACATCTCCCCTGGAACAATGCATGGAGCTTGCAGCACCAACCACCAGGTCAGTGTTTCCTACCAAAAACATGGCTGCCGGGCCACTTCCTGCCAACCATGCCAGAAGTGACATCATCAACCCCCGTTCACAGTGCCCGAGACAATGGAAATGGTTGCTCTGCAAGCATCAGGACACCACAAGTCTGCACAGTCCCCCGGAAGGCTCACGTAAGTCAAAATCCCACACTGCCAGTGTACCTGAATCTAAACAGGCATGCTGCTGACCAGACTCCTATGGAGAGCCAGGGAATATAAACCCAAATATCAAGTGTTCCCTGCCCTACAAGAAAATCCCATTATTTGGGCCTTTACACAGCACATTACAAATGAAATTCAACAAACAAAATGGGAATCTCCAATTCCAATTTAACTCCAGCTCAACAGGAGGCATTTTCCTCCTTACAACAAGATCAGCGTATAATTATCAAGCCCTCGGACAAAGGAGGTAACCTAGTCGTGATGGATCTTAGTCAATTGGGCAACACAGTGGTGTAGTGGTTAGAACTCTCACCTAAGCAGTAAGAAGGGTCGCTGGTTCGAATCCCAACCACGACAGTACCTGCCTGGAGTTTGCATGTTCTCCCTGTGTCTGCGTGTGTTTCCTCTGGGTACTCCGGTTTCTTCCCACAATCCAAAGACATGCAGGTAGGTTAATTGGCTTCTGTCCAAACAAAAAAAAAAATTGTCCCTAGTATATGAATGGGGACCTTGGATTATGGGCTCCTTGAGGGTAGGGACCGATGTGAGTGTGCAATGTACAGGGATAGGGACAATTGTAGACACTCACTCAGATTGAACTAGGTGGACTGATGTCTTTATTCAACCTTACTAACTATGAATACAAAACTATGGTCATGAACCTCTTAAATAATCGTGAATGGTAGAAAAGGGTGTCTGATGTCTTTATTGAACTACACTATAGGAAGTTGGTTCCAATAATCTGATACCTAAAAAACATGGGAATTCCTAAATGCTAAATCTCCAAAGACACCAACGCTATATGCATTGTCAAAGATCGATAAGAACCTAATGCATCCCCTGGGACGACCCATATTCTTAGGTAGGGGATGCCTTACTGAGGCAGCTAGCCAGTTAATAGATGATTACCTTCTTCCCCATGTAGGGGCTCTAACATCCTATATTCAAGACACCATGGATCTCCTCAGGACTCTTGATGGAATGCACATTCCTGAGGGGGCATGGCTAGTGGCTATTGATGTGAAGGCTCTCTACAACTTCTTCCCCCTTGAATTGGTGGTTGGGGTTGTTGAGGACTTAATTTCCGAACAGGACCATACAGCATGTTCTTTCTCGATTTGCTTTGTTTTATTCTCACTAACAATGTCTTTCTCTTTGGCTGCTCCCACTACCTCCAGGTACAGGGGGTGCTGATGGGGACCAGTGTTAATTTTGCCAGCAAATTTTTATTTAGTTTTAGTCTTAGGACTAAAATGGCATTTTAGTTTTAGTCCAATTTTAGTCTTCTGCAAGTGTTTTAGTCATAGTCTTTGACTAAAATGACATTTTAGTTTTAGTCCCATTTTAGTCATTGTATTTTAGTCGACTAAAATGACACAGCCCCCCACCCTCTGCACAATACACAGCCCCCACCCTCTGCACAATAAACAGCCCCTCACAATACACAGTCCCCCACCCTCTGCACAATACACAGCTCCCCGCAATGCACAGCCCCCCTGCACTCCCAAGAGACCAACAGTCTCCTGGGACAGCACTGAAGTTTTTCAGGTGATTTAGCACCAAAAATAGCCCCTGTAAAGTGCCTGAAAAAAGCCTCAGCTGCAATCCCAGTGTGAAAGCTCTCGAGCGCTTCCACACTGGGGCACTGCGCTGGCAAGACATCAAAAAAAAGTCCTGCAAGCAGCTTCTTTGCAGCACTGTAGGAGCGGGGAATACACCGCTCCTAAATTCCCCCCATCCCATTGAAACCAATGGGCAGCGCCGCTGAAGTTCCGGCAAAACGCCGCTGCAGCTGCGCTTTGCAGGTGGTTTTAACCCCTTTTCGGCTGATAGCAGTCAAAAAGCGCTGCAAAAACTACAGTAAAACACTGCCATAAATAGCGGCACTTTACCGCCGACCCCCGGGTGCTGGCAGTGTGAAAGTGCCCTTAACAGTTTTTACATCTTAAGGTCTGTCCAGGAAGAGATGGAGAAGTTTTTTTTTATATCAAGCTGGATGCTGAGGTAAGGGGTAAGGGCTGTGTAGGATAAATATAAAGCTTTTTATTTTCTGCAAAAGCATGTCTTACTGACTGCCAGTCAAAAGAGGGGTTATGATATTATGCTTTGTTTAACCACTTAAGGACAGCCCACTGCATATATACAGCGGCCTATGTGCAAGACACTGCGGGAGCTGCACGGGGGGAGCAAATGCGCAGGTCCATCGGCCGCGATGGCCGCCAGCCATCCGCGATCTCTCCTGAAAGAGGGAGAATGGGGATCTGCCTATGTAAACAAAGCAGATCCCCATTCTGACAGGGGAGTACACAAAGATTGTCTGTTCCTAGTGATCAGGAACAGCGATCTCTCTGTACTCCCAGTCACTACACTCCCCCCAGAGTTAGGGCACACTTAACCCCTTGATCGCCCCTAGAGTTAACCCCTTCCCTGTCATTTATACAGTGATCAGTGCATATTTTTAGCTCTGATCACTGTAATGATGTCCCAAAAAAGTGTCAAAAGTGTCACAGTCACACAGATCACCACCATTACTATTAAAAAATAATAATAATAAAAATGCCATAAATCTATCCCCTATTTTGTGGGCGCTATAACTTTGCGCAAACCAATCAATATACAGTTATGGCCCTTTTTCTTTTTTTTACCAAAAATATATAGAAGAATACATATTGGCTTAAACTGATGAATAAATGTGTTTTTTTTTTTTTTTAATTGGATATGTATTATAGCAAAAAGTAAAAAAAGCTCTATTTGTGGGGAAAAAAGGACATAAATGTTATTTTGGTACATCCCACGCAATTGTCAGTTAAAGTAACACAGTGCCGTATTGCTAAAAAAAACGGCCTGATCATTAAAGCCCCATACACACGGTCGGATTTTCGCATGGATTCTGTCCTATCGGACAATGTTGTCGAAAAATCCGACCGTGTGTAGGCACCATCGGACAGTTTCCATCGGATTGTCTGACGGACAAAGTCCTATCTCCTGCTGGATAGATTTTTTGACAACAAAGTCCGATCACACCAAATCCGATCAACTTTGTCCGACCGTGTGTACGCAAAACCAACATCGGACAAAGTACGACGGACAAAGTACGACGGACATGATCCTACGGACCTGGTCCTCGGATAATCCGCGCGTGTGTATGGGGCTTTAGGGGGTAAATCCTTCCGGGGCGGAAGTTAAAAATAACAAACATGTTACATTTACCTGCTTTGTGCAGTGGTTTTGCACAGAGCAGCCCAGATCCTCCTCTTTTTGCCCTCGCCGGCACTCCTTGCCCCTCTCTCCTGCCAAGTACCCTCACAGCAAGCAACTTGCTATGTGGGCACCTGAGCCAAGCCGCTGCTCTATGTGTCCATTCAGATACGGAGTCCTGACTCAGCCCAGCCCCTTCTCTCTCCTCATTAACTCTCTGACTTTGATTGACAGCAGCATGAGCCAAAGGCACCCGCAGCTGTCTCAGCCAAGAAGGGAGCCCCCGGACTTTGTGGCTCTCATGCAACATCGCTGGATTGAGATGGGCTCAGGTAAGGATTAGGGGGGCTGAGGGGGGCTGCTGCACACAGAAGTTTTTTTTTAATCATAATGCATATAATGCATTAAAGTGGTTGTATACCCTAAAAATTAACTTGCACCTACAGGTAAGCCTAGATTAAGGCTTACCTGTAGGTACAAGAAATATCTCCTAAACCTGCACGGTTTAGGAGATATTTGAAAAGAACGTTTTACAACGTTGTCTACGGCGCATGCGCGCCGTAGACAACGGTGCAATTACAGGGTTAATCCCCATCTTCAACTGCGGCTCACCGCAGTTGAAGTGTCCCGCGCGCATGCGCGGAGCGACGTCCTCGCCGCTCTGGCCAATCACAGCGCCGCAGCGGCGCTGTGATCGGCCGGAGCGGCGATACCCGGAAGGGTATCTGTTTTGAGATGGATGCGGCCGGAGGGGGAGAAGAACACGGCGTCGGGGCCCCGATCTAAGGTAAGTGATGCATAATGAGCTAGTATGCTAGTCATACTAGCTCATTATGACTTTCTCTTGCAGGTAGTTACTAAAAAAAAAAATGTTTAAGAGGGTATACAACCGCTTTAAGATAAAGAAAAAACTTCTGCCTTTAGAACCACTTTATTGGTATATTGGTACATAGGGGAGCTGGAGTTTAGAAAAAACAAAAAAGTGAACTTAGTTTTTTAGTGCCGCAGTCCATATTTAATTTTTCCATTTTCCATTGTTTTTTGAATGTTATATTATTACATAGTTGTAAATGCACAATTATTTTATAACCTTAACCGGTTCCCAACCAGCGGGCACGGACAGGCATAAGGGCGTACAGGTACGTCCCTTTAAGAATGCCGCTGTGCCATCGCTCGCCTGCCAGTTGGGACCCCCGTGAGTCCGGTTGCGGGTCCCGCAGACTCGATCGCTGCAGGGATAACCGCGATCGTCTCCCGGGAAGGCTGAACGGGGAGATGCGGAAGTCAACAGCATCTCCCCGTTCTGCCTAGCAACAAGTAACACTGATCTCTGCTCCCTGTGATTGGAGCAGAGATCAGTGTTCACCAACACACAGCCACGCCCCCCACCGTTAGTAACACGGCTCTAGGACACATTTAACCCCTACACTGCCACACCCTGGTTAACCCCTTCACTGCCAGTGTCATTTACACAGGAATCAGTGCATTTGTATAGCACTGATTGCTGTATAAATGACAATGGTCCCAGAAATGTGTCAAAAATGTCTGATGTGTCCGCCATAATGTTGCAGTCACAATAAAAATCGCTGATCGCCGCCATTGTTAGTAAAAGCAAAATTATTAATAACAATGCCATAAAACTATCCCCTATTTTGTAGACGCTATAACTTTTGCGCAAACCAATCAATAATCGCATATTGCGAATTTTTTTTACCAAAAATATGTAGAAGAATACGTATCGGCCTAAACTGTTTTTTATATATTTTTGGGGGATATTTATTAGAGCAAAAAGTTAAAAATAACGCTCTTTTTTTGTTTATAGCGCAAAAAATAAAAACCGCAGGGGTGATCAAATACCACCAAAAGAAAGCTCTATTTGTGGGGAAAAAAGGATGTCAATTTTGTTTGGAAGCCACGTCGCACAACCGCACAATGGTCAGTTAAAGCGACTCAGTGCCGAATCGCAAAAAGTGGTCTGGTCTTAATCCAGCAAAATGGTCTGGTCTGAAAGTGGTTAAGAACTGTCAGACAGCGAAGCTGGCAGATGGCTGCCGTCTTCATTGGAAGCGAAGCGTTTTTGTTTTTAAGTTTTTTTTCGAGATGGAATTGGTGGCAGGTATCTACTGTCTTTTTTTACACTACACTTTTTTTTTGGTCAAAGAGTAGGGGATACTATATACCCCATACTCGTTCACGTGGGGGGCAGGATCTGGGGGCCCCCTTGTTAAAGGGGCTTCCATGTTCTGATAAGCCCCTTAAGCCAGCAAAATGGTCCGGTCTGAAAGTGGTTAAAGTGTAACTAAACTCATCATCACTCTTAATGGGCTGCTGTGCCTGCACAAACGCACCCGCATATAAACACAAATATGTGAACCTAGCCCAATGGTTACCAGCCACCAATATTCACACCGCATCCTCAAATTTCAAATATGGTGACATTACTATTTTCTATGGTATGCACAAAAAGGGTTTGAGCATTTAGGTAACATACTAAGAATGTCAACAATCGTGTAATCAGAGAAGCCTGCATAGTTTACCATTACCTTGGTAGACTAGATAGAGCCTTTCTCTATGAAATGAAGACAACACAATAGATATAACAAAATAATCAGAGCTGACATCAGGTTACAGTGTTCAAATATCAAGACCCAACCTTTACCATAGTTAAAGAGTATACACATGCTTACAGTCCTATATACTGTAAACGTGATTGCAATCTAAGAAAAAAAAGTCATAGAATACATATATGGAGTTTACAAATGTGTGTTTTTCTGCGTAAATAAGAGGTAATGTATTCATTATATCACTATATTTCCTACCAATACTATGTTTATTAAAGAAAACAAAATAAGAGGTAATGTAATTATTATGCATTACCTATACTATGTTTATTACAGAAAACAACATACCTTACAAGTAATTACATAATATGGCATTTCTTTTGCGTGCAATGAACGTAAATGTTTTGTTACCGTATGAGATGTTTTGGGCTATACTGCACTTTTATTGCAACATTTGAAAAACAGATCACTCTTCATCTTTGCATAGAAACAAAAATTTCGAAAGAATGCTAGAGAATGTTTTCTTGCTAAACAAACTGCAACACAAAGAAACTGTGTTTATAATTTTTGTAATTCAGAATGTTTGTGCTTAACAACTTCAGCCCTGGACCATTTGGCTGGCCAAAGACCAGAGCATTTTTTGCGATTCGGCACTGCGTCACTTTAACTGACAATTGCATTGTCGTGCGCCGTGGCTCCCAAACAAGACTGATGTCCTTTGTTCCCCGCAAATAGAGCTTTCTTTTGGTGGTATTTGATCACCTCTGCGGTTTTTATTTTTTGCGAGCACGCAATGGCAAGGCGGCAAATTCAAAGGGACATACAGGTATGCCCATTTGCGGAGCCATGCCATTTTGTTGACGTACATCGTCTTGCGGCGGTCGGGAAGCGGTAAACTGATACTGAAGTCTTTATTTTTTTTTGTTTAAAAATAACAAACATGTTATACTTACCTGCTCTTCTTGGGTCCTCCTGGCCCCTTCTTCCTGCCGAAGGCCCCCACAGCAAGCAGCTTGCTATGGGGAACCCAAGCCGAGCCTCTGCTTTGTGTCCATTCAGACACAGAGCAATGGCTCAACCCCACCCCCTCTCTCTCCTCATTGGCTCACTAACTTTGACAGCAGCGGGAGCCAATTGCACCTGCTGTGAGTATCAGGCGGGACAGTCCCGGACAGCCGAGTTTCTTGTGCAACATCGCTGGATGGATAGAATGCGTTAAGATAAAAAAACCTTCTGCCTTTAGTACCACTTTAATAGAATGCTGGCTAATTTTATCCTTATTTTTTGGGGTACAAAACAGTTTGAAAAGCTTAAATCTGGAACACCAAAGATAATATTAAACCTCAATGCCCTTTAGGCTGGGTTCACACATGTGCAGTGCGAATTAAAGCACCGTTTTCACAGCTAATTGACAAAGTACGTCAGTTTTTGATCAGGATTAGATCAGGATTGCGTCAGTATCAGGTCAGGTTTACATCAGCATCAGGTCAGGATTTTATCCTGTTCACAACGGAATGCATCTGCGAATCAGATGCGTTCCCATAGAAGATAATGCACTTGCAATTCGCACTGCAATGCCCAGAAAACGCACACTTTTTTGGGCAATGAGGAGTGCAAATGCAACACACATGTGTACCAGCCTCATATGGTCATCTGCTGAATAAGCTCCATCCATAGACAGCTCAGCTCTCCAATAAGACACTGCAGGTTAACTTCTTCCCACCCAGCCACTGCACATAAACGGCCGGGTGAGTGGACGTTCAGTGAACGTGAGTGGACGTTTAAGAACGAGGCCGCGGAGCAGATTGATCTCGATGCACTCGTGTCCCCAGGACATGGCGCAACTCCGATTAGCAGAAGGGTTCTGTGATTGACCCCACTAATCACATGATGGCTGTGTCCAATCAAAGCCATCTTGTGATTTAACCACTTCAGCCCCAGAAGATTTGGCTGCTCAATGACCAGGTCTTTTTATTTGCGATTTGGCACTGCGTCTCTGACAATTGCGCTGTTGTGCGACGCTGTAACCAAACAAAAATTTACGTCTTTTTTTTCCCACAAATTGAGCTTTCTTTTGGTGGTATTTGATCATCTCTGCTTTTTTAAATTTTTTCTAGCCATTAGGAACTCATGATCTGCCTCTGCTCTCCTCACAGAACAGGGATTTGTGTTTACACACACACATCTCTATTCTGCCTCTCGTGCCCGCGATTGCGTACGGCCGGCGGTCATCACCACCGTTGGCAGCCCCGCAATGCTATCCCACTTAAAGTAGCCGACGTGCAGCTACAACGGTTTGCGGGATCATGATGACCTGCCGCTGTAAAATGATAGTGGCTGGTCGGCAAGTGGTTAAACAGAGCCGGCTGTCAGTTGATCCGCTATGCTTCTCCTCACACAGAGTGTCATCATTTTTCCACCGGGCGCAGGGGTCACCTAAGGGTTAACAGATAGGACAGAGTAATTTCAGTGATTGGTGCCAATCACTGCCTTATTTAAACACCTCAGCTGCACAGAAACTTTGCTGTCTGATCTGCAACTTGTATCGGTAAAACCCTGTTTCTGAGATCCTGATCTGATGCCTGTATTTGCCCGGCTTGTTCTGACTACGTTTGCTCTCTGTTATCCTGACCCCAGCTTGCCTTGTTGACTACGATTACCTCTCCACTGCCTGATACCCTGTTGTCGAACCTTGCCTGCATCCTGACTATTCTCTGCTTGTCGTTTATATCTGCTTGATCGTCTGTTACCAAACCCGGCTTGTCTGACTCCAGTGGCTCCTCAGCTCTGCACATACCTGCTTCCTGTTCCTGGTTCCTGTCTGCATTAGCTGAACTGACTACACCTGCCGTTAACCTGCTGGTCTACACTGGTGACACATCCACTACACGGAAGACGATCCAGGCCCCCATACACCACCAGGCTCTTGCAGCCACTGTTGCAACATCGGTGGCCCCTGAAACTTGAACATCAGGTACGTGAAATGGAGTCTGTCCGTGAGGAGAAGGCAAGTCCGTCTCTGTTGCAGGTGGGTATCAGTGAGTTTACAGCACTTTACTGATCACACAGCAAGTGTTCACACAAAGGGGGGATATCTGTACTCTCCTGACATTTTAGGGCCTCAAGAAATTAGATAGGATGTCAGTACATCAGGATTGATCAATTTTCAATGATATGTAGCATAGCTTGTAGACTCTAACACAAAAATGCACAAAGAAATTATCATACACTTATTAGGATTTTTTTTTTTTTTTTTTTTTTTTACCAAAGACATGTAGCAGAATACATTTTGGCCTAAATTAATGATGAAATTAGATTTTAGTGGATATTTTTTAACTACTTCCCACCCGTCCAATGTACATAAACAGCCGGGTGGGCGCTTTCTCCTTCTGAGTGGATGTTCAGGAATGCCCCTCAAAAGGAAGTGGGACCGCACGCGTGGGCCCGTGCCGCAGCGCGATCCCGATGCGCTCGTGTCACCCGGACACAGCGCATCTCCGATCGGCAGGAGGGCTCTGTGATTCGCCCTCCTGATCACATGACGGCCGTGTCCAATCACAGCCGTCATGTGATGTAAACACAGAGCCGGTTGCTAGGCAATCTGCTCTCCTCACACAGAAGTTGTTGGTGAGGAGAGTGGATCGCTGCAGCCGGCAGTGAGTATGAGCTGTTTTTTACAGCTTTTTACTCGCTGATCACCAAACTAGTGTCACAATGTAAAACACACAATGTCCCCAAAACACATGTCCACAAAACACGTCCCCAAAACACATGTCCCCAAATAATAAAAACACCTGTCCCCCACCTATGTCCCACTAAAATCACATGTCTCAATGATTATCTGCACACATATGTCCGTGATCACCTGCGCACATCTGTACATGATCATTTGCGTACATCTATCCGTGATCACACAAACCAATTATTATACAATTAACAGATTTTTTTTTTTTTTTACCAAAAACATGTAGCAGAATACATTTTGGCTTAAATTTATGACAAAATTAGATTTTATTGGATTTCTTTTAAAATAGAAAGAAGGAAATATTGTTTTTTTTTTTCCAAAATTTCGCTCTTTTTTCGCTTTTATCGCAAAAAATAAAAAACGGAGTCGTGAATAAATACCACCAAAAGAAAGCTCTATTTGTGCGAACAAAATGATAAATTTTAATTTGGGTACAGCGTAGCATGACCGCGCAATTGTCATTGAACGTACGAGAGCACTGAAAGCTGAAAATTTGGTCTGGGAAGAAAGGGGGCGAAAGTGCCCAGTATTTATGTGGTTAAAACAAAAAATTATTGTTTTTTTTTTTTTTTCAAAACTTTTACACTTTCACTTATATTACAAGAAAAAAATTAAAACCGTGGTAAATAAATACCACCAAAAGAAAGCTCTATTTGTGTGGAAAAAATGATAAAAAATGTATTTGGTTGCAATTTAGCATGACGGAGTAATTGTCATATAAAGCGTGAGAGCACTGAAAGCTGAAAATTGGTCTGGTCAGGAAAGGGGTAAAAGTGCCCAGTATTGAGGTGGTTAATCCAAGCTACTTAACTTGTGAAAATGCAGTACATGGATGTTACATAGTTAGTAAGGTTGAATAAGGACACCAATCCATCCAGTTCAACCTGAGTGAGTGTGGGCGCATTTCTACAATTGTCCCTATCCCTGTACATTGTGACTCATTAAGATGCTCATCTATTATATTATTATTTTATTTAATCACTTGATGTCCGCGCTATAGCCGAATGACAGCTACATCGCGGACCAAAATTTCCGGGAGGCCATTATAGGATGTCCTCCCCTTGGCGCGCTGTGATCACTGAGTCACCAAGACTCTGGTGATCAACGATCCGAGTAAGGGGCCGATCCCGGCCCCTTATCACGTGATCAGCTATCAGTCAATGACAGCTGATCATGTGTGTAAACAAAAGCTCGGTAATGTTTTTTTTCACCGGCTTATGCTCAAGGGACATCGGTCCCGAAGAGGAAGGAGGCATATCTGTCTCCTCTTCTGCCTCCTCTGTGTCTGCCAGTGCCACGTAGCAGTGTTGCCTTTCAGTGTAACCTACCAGTGCTGATCAGTGCCCATCACTGCCACCCATCAGTGCCCATCACTGCCAGCTATCAGTGCCACCTATTAGTGCCAATTCTCAGTGCCCACCAATGCCACCCATCAATGCCATTCAGTTCCACCCATCAGTGCCACTCAGTGCCACCCATCAGTGCCACCTCTCAGTGCCGCCCTATTGGTGCCCACCAGTGCCACCCTATTGGTGCCCACCAGTGCCGCCCTATTGGTGCCCACCAGTGCCGCCCTATTGGTGCCCACCAGTGCCGCCCTATTAGTGCCCATCAGTGCAGTCCATCGGTGCCCATCAGTGAAGCCCATCGGTGCCCATCAGTGCAGCCTATCAGTGTCCATCAGTGAATCCTCATCAGCGTACATCAATGAAGAAGAAAAATTACCTGTTTATAACAAAATCTAAAAAAATATATATATTATTTTTTTTTTTTTTTAATTCGGTCTTTTTAAACATTTTAACAAAAAATAAAAACTGCAGAGGTGATCAAATACCACCAAAAGTGCACTTGTCATTCAAAGTGCGACAGCACTGAAAGCTGAAAATTGGTCTGGACAGGAGGGGGGTTTAAGTGCCCAGTAAGCAAATGGTTAAGGTACCCATATAGCACCGTCAATTTACGCAGCACTCCACACATACATCATATCAGTCCCTACCCTCAAGGAGCCCACAATCGAAGGTCTCCAACTCACATTCATATACTAGGGCCAATTTTGGACAGAAGCCAATTAATCTACCAGCATGTCTTTGGAGTGTAGTGTAATGGACAATGATCAAATCCACAGGAATGTGTCATGAGTAAGGTCTATCAGGCAGAAATTAATTGATGTTTTGTGGCTGTATTCCACCCATCTGCATAATAAAGTAACTGTCAAGTATCGGGTTGCCAGTTTTTCGATTGGATTTGATGTTTTCAAGGCATGAGCAACCTACGACTGAGCACCGATAATTCAGCCGATGCAATCATGTGGTTGTAGCACTGCACATGTCATTCATTAATCAACAATGATCTTCCACAGCCATGGTCAAAAGATTTGAGAATGACACAAATATAAATTTTCACAAAGTCTGCTGCCTCAGTTTTTATGGAAATTTGCAGAATGTTATGAAGAGTGATCAGATGAATTGCAATTAACTAAATCCCCCCAAAAATATTTCCACTACATTTCAGCCCTGCCACAAACGGACCAGCTAACATGTCAGTGATTCTCTTGTTAACAAAGGTGTCCGTGTTGAACAAGGCTGGAAATCACTCTACAATGCTGATTGAGTTAGAAAAACAGACTGGACGCTTTAACCCTTTCGCTGCCAGGCCTTGTGCTCCATTTTGTACACTCAGGTGGCCAGACCATTTTTGCAATTTTTCCTTTGCTTTTTTATTTTTCACTTATAGCTTTCAGAGTTTTTAAAAGACACCCAAACCATATATTTTCTGAAAGCACAGTAGAATAAAAGAAGCTGCTACTGATTTGTAAGGTCCCACGATATTTGCGCAAATGTTTATCAAAACAATATTTTTGCTAAAAATCCACGCCAACACCGCGTACAGCACGAACTCGGCGATGAGTACGTACAGGAAACATAGCTCACAAACGGTCGGCTGGTCAGAACGGACAAACAGAAAGCACCGATAAACAGCCCAATCACCCACTCTAGATTATTTTGTAAAGGGCCCACATGCTCACACTTGACCTTTTTACTATTAATATATTTGAAGACATTTTTGTGATTTGTCCTACTATCTTTTGCAATCTGTCTTTCGTTTTGAATTTTTGCATCCTTGATTTCCTTTTTACATATTCTGTTATATTCTTTGTAACATTTAAATGACACTAGTGATCCTTCATTTTTATATTTTTTAAAAGCTCTTTTCTTATTGTTTTATAGCTTTTTTAACTTTGGCCGTGAGCCACATAGGTTTTATTTTTAGCCTTTTAAACTTGTTGCCCATGGGAATATACTTTGCAGTGAGTTCACAAACAGTCTTTTTGAAGAATTCACATTTCTGTTCTGTGCCCATTGATGCCAATATTCTCTCCCAGTCGAAGTCCTGGAGAGCAGCCCTCATCCATTTGTAATTGTACAAATTGTAATCCATAATTGTAGCAATCTGGTGGCTAGATAGCAGCCATAGGCCTCTTCAGTGTTGGGGAGGCTCCTGAGGACATTGCTGGCTTCCCTAATGAGGCCCAGTGCTGCCTCCTCCATCATTGTCCCCTTCCTGGGCCTTTTGGTGGTAAGGCGGAGGGGAGGCACCTGGGATTGGGTGAGGCCACTGGGCCCGGCCACCTCCTGGCTGACAATGTGCCCGCCCACCTCCTGGCTGACACTGGGCATGGCCACCTCTTGCTTGCCCCTTTCCAGACCCTCCTTCTGGCTGAGCTCATCCTGTGAATATAAAAAGGACATAGTTTTAGTTTTTGGTTCATCAATCACACACAATTTCAGCTCATGATTTGCAAATTCAATGTTAATAAATATAAAAAAGACTAATCATTCTGACCCCAGAATTTTTCAAGCTGGTCACAAACATTTTTGGCCACTACTGTCAATTGATATGTATACATAATTTTTTTGATAAAATCATTAATTTGTAATGAATTATCACATCTAGTTAACATAATTAATATTAGGACAATAAATATGTATAAAAATAATATACCTGACTCCAGCTGGGCCCATCCACTTCTTCCAGGATGGAAGGCCCAGGTTGTTCCTCATCAGCCTCTGCAGGGGTTGAGGGAAGAGTCGAAAGAGATTCCCTGGCTTCAGTCTGGTCATCCAGGAACCTCAGTTTGTTGAAGTACCACAGCCTGGGTACATACACATCATCTGCTGATGCTCCTGATCTCAGGGAAGCCTGGATCTTATTGTGCTCCTTCTTATACATGTTCCTCAAGATCCCAATTTTCTTTTCCAAGAACTGGATGGTTGCACCTGGGATCCGAGTCTTTACAAAGTCCAGAAGTTTCTCCAGCGTTGCCTTCCTTACTTGTTTATTGTAATATAAACTGTGTTTGACCTCCCAAAGATTCCTCATCTCCCTGTACTTGTCAATGAAACTGGACATAAAATCTGGGTCCATAAACTGATTCATTTTTTCTGTAAGACAATACACTAATGTTAGCCTTAAACTCTCATAATCTTATCTCAATATAGGCCTCAATCTTTAAGCAGTATAGGCCACTGATGTTCCAAAGTTAAAAATGTTTACCTTCGTTATAGCACGTTCGTCCTCCTTCCTCAGCACACCGAATGTACGTATGACACACGCGCGTACTTTATATACACTGCGCATGCTTCGCCCAGGTCGCCCGCCCCTGACGTTCTAGTGTATTCTCTGCCCCTTCTCTTCGGCGCACAGTAGGAGTGACATGGCGGAGATAGAGCAGATGTCTTGTTATTAGTAATTCCAGTAAAGAGGAGAAAAGCCCGGAGCCAGAAATGTCACGATCCCGGAGGTGATTTAAGGCCTCAAATATGCCCTTTGTAGAGATGGTGGAGATGGTGAACATCTTGAGGATAACCAACTATGATGGAAAGTATGGACCGTACCTAAATCCTAATATGAGAAAGGCCAAGATCATGACTAAAGTTGCGAAGAGTCTGCAGAAGAATTTTGAGGTACGACGATCCAAGGAGCAATTGAGGAAACGATGGTCAGACCTGAAACTGAAGGAGCAGGATCAGTACATAAGAATCAAGAAAGTGCTTTGAAAAAGTAAGTACTTGATGTTTTTCTTATTATTATTATTACTTGCATGAAAAGTGAAAAATCAGGCTCACTTCTGCATAGAAACCAATGAGCTTCTAACCTCGGCTTGTTCAATTAAGCTTTGGTAATAAAACCTGGAAGCTCATTGGTTTTCTATGCAGAAGTGAGCCTGATTTTGCACTTTCCAGCTTTAGTAAATAAACCCCACTGTGTACTTAAAAGTGGGGTATGCCTGTACTTTCCTCCCCTACTATGCCCCCAATACAGGTCAGGTTGCCTTTTTTACTATTATGTTTCGCACACTATCTCAACACTTTGAGGGTCTGGTGGTGTGTGGTGGAGATTCGAACCTTGCCCTAGATTAAAGTCTTGCTAAATCCAGCAGGGCCCTAGTTGTGCCGCCCGACTAGGGCAAGTCTTCGGGTGGCTAAGTTGCTACACTCCCAGGGCCTGGTGGATATTTGGCATGAACACGCCTCTACAAGGGATTATACTCACTATTCTCATGAACATAATTTTTATTCTAGGATAGATCATGTTTTTTTTTTGTTTTGATCATCCCTTGCATCCATCAGGCTTGTATTAGAGAAACGGCTTGGTCTGATCACACTATTGTCTCAATCTCTATCGTATGCACTACTTCGGGCGATAAGCCTTTCAATGGCGCCTTAATGAATCCATCTTGAGTGACCCAGTTAGAAGTACTGAAAAAGAAAAAAGTATTGTGGAATATTTCCAGTTGAATCTCTCTGACTCCATCTTGCCAACTACCCTGTGGGCCACACACAAGGCGACACTCAGCGATAAACCACGAACATAGGGTGGACATAAATCGGCTGGACAAAGAGCTCCAATCGCTCTGTGTGACACATAAACATTGTCTGGATAGTGCTACTCTTAACCGCATTGAATCTACCCAGTTATCCCTCAATCTATTACTAGAGTAGAGTCTCCGCTGGTCCATGGCAAAATTTTATATTCAAAAAGACCGCGTTTGCTCTATGCTGGCAGTGAAACTTAGCCCTAGAACACGATTCTCTGCTCTTCCTAAAATTTGCTGTTCGCCTGGTACATATACTCAAGACCCGCGAAAGGCCCTAGTAGAGTTCCATAAATTTTATTCCCAGCACTCCAGTCGAGGTGGGTAGTTTGCAGGCTTTTTTCTCTTCGGTCAAGATTCTAAAACTAGCTGCGGCCCACAAGAAGCTGATGGACTCGAGGTGTTCTCAGCATCATACTACCAGAAATTTGCTAATATTTAGCCCCCTACTTAGAGAAGTTCTTTAATGCCCTGCAGGCTGGTCATACGCTTGATTAAGACATGAATTTGACATTCATTTCTGTGCTCCCAAAACCGGGGAAGGACCCTGGTGAGGTTGGCAATTATAGGCGGATTTTCTTAAATAATAATAACCTTAAAAGCAGAGGTCCGGCCAAAAAAAACTAAATTCAAAACCAGCAGCTACAAATACTGCAGCTTCTGGCTTTTAATAATAGGACACTCACCTGTCCTGGAGTACAGCGATGTCGGCACCGCAGCTGATGTTTCCATCAGCTGTCGGGTGCAGCCACCGACATTGTGGGTAAGGGTGCCCGGCAGTGTAGTCTTTTGGCTTGGAACCCTACTGTGCATGTGCAAGGCCAGCTCCTCTCTCCTACTGGCCTGAGGGAAGGGGAAGGAGGAGGGAGCCCCAGCCATGACGTCAATAGCCGCGGCTGAGGCTCCTGGAAGTGGGAAAGGATACCTGTCAAAGACAGGTATCCTGCCCCCCTCCCCCGAAAGGTGCCAATTGTGGCACCGGAGGGGGGAGGCATCAGATGAGTAGAAGTTCCACTTTTGGGTGGAACTCCTCATTAAGCTGCTTACTAAAATTCTAGCCAATAGACTTGCGTCCTTTATAAACGCCTGGCAGGGTCCAGATCAAGTACGTCACGCGGTTAAGCTTTTTTAGATTTTGCAATCGGGGTGGACGGGAGGACGGAACCAGTCTGGGATGCTCTTGGTATGCTCATCTCCAAAAGTCATTTGATTCGCTCTCCTGGCCATACCTATTTGGGCTGTTAGAGGAGTGGGGCTTTGGTACTCACTTTCTCGCATTGCTACGAGTGCTTTATTCACACCCAGTGGCGAGAGTATGGCTCCAGGGATTCCACTCTAATCCTATTCCCATTGATAGGGGCACTAGACAGGGGCGTGCCCTCTCCCCACTTATATGTGCCATAGCGATTGAGATATTGGCGATTGCAATCGGGTCAGATTCCAATATTCATGGGGTAGATTGTGATGGGCTCACTCACAAATGCGCACTATTCGCAGATGATCTGCTTTGTTTATCACCTTGCCCCTAATTTCCCTCCACAACTTGAGTCAGCTTTTACAATCCTTCGGGTCGGCCTCTGGCCTCCAGGTGAATGAGCACAATTGAGTAACTATGAACATCAATTTGCCTGCATCCCTGGTTTCCAGATTACAAGATGCTTTTCAGTTTACCAGGAGGTCTGACTTTGTCCCTTACTTAGGGATTAAGTTGACACCCTCAGTATCTTCTCTTTATAACTCCAACTATCCCCCTTTATATAAGAAACTGGAGGAGGATCTTCAGAGATGGGCAGGTCATGATTTGTCCTGGTTGGGTAAGATTCGTTCCATAAAAATTACACTTTTGCCCCAAATTTTATATTACTTTAGCTCACTACCTATAGCGATTGTTCAATCGGACCTTACTAAATTTCAATTAAAATTGGTGTGCTTTGTGTGGGGGGGCAAGGGTCATAGGCTCTCAAAACAAGTCTTATTTGCACATAAAACAGCAGGTGGCCTAGGTCTCCACCAGCTGGCCAGGTATTACCAGGCAGACCAAGTAGCTCAGCTCTCCACATTATATGCTCACACGGAAAAGCCGGATTTGATAGCGATCGAACGGGTGGCAGTGAGCACGGTACCTCTGGATTATGTCAAATGGAAATAAGCAAAGCATAGAGCGCCCATATTGGCTCCCACCTTATCTAATTATTTTCCTTACCGGGATAGAGTGCGAAACAATCCTAAGCTGGTCTCACCTCTTCACCCTCTAAACCATCTGTTTAACAATCCCGTATTTCCCCCTGGTCAGGAACCTGAGACTTTCCGCTGGTGGCTCAATAAGGGACTATACAGAATTGGGCACTTTGTGACCCCTCGTGGCCCATTCTCGCTAGCCCATTGTTGATTCCAATTGAAAATGCCCTCGTCAGAAATCTTTTGATTTCTTTAAATTTCCCATTTCTTGCATTCCCTAGGCCCATTGGTGACTAAGGATTCTAAGGTCACCCCCTATAAAACATGGTGTACCCAGGAAGCAGGGCACAAGGGAGGTATTTCTACCATCTATAGGCTGCTGCTTGATTCCCCTGAAAAGTTTCCATACATGCGGGCGTGGGATTCGGATCTAGCCTCTGAAAGTGATATAGATTGTTGGCATGCTTCCTTTCATTTGGCTTATAAGGCTCTTGAATGTTTCCCTAGTGGAGGCCAATGTCAAGTACTGACGAGGTGGTACATGGTGCTTTTCCATTTGTCAAGGTTGTATCCGTCTTCCTCACCCCTATGTTTTCGAGGATGCCACGAGCTTGGCACTATGTATCACCAGAAAAAAACTATGATGTTGGGGAATGGGAGCTTTTGCCCATTAAAACAACCTTGGAAGAGTGGAGATACTTGCTTAAAGGTGCGTCACATCCCATCATGATTTTTACAGACCACAAAAACCTAGAATATCTGAGAACTGCCAGATGTTTGAAATCGCGTCAAGCATGGTGGGAACTGTTTTTTTCTAGGTTCAATTTCCATTTTACTTACTGCCCTAGATGTAAGAATGGAAAAGCCGATCCTCTTTCACAGATGTTCCCAGACACTCCGGAAGAAACCATTCCTGGCACAATTCTGTCTACTCAAAATTTTTTGCTAATTCAACCAGACCTAAGGGCATTTATTGAGCAGGCCTCTCTCCAGTGCGGGGAGCCAGAGATTTCATCCTTAAGAAACTACAAAGGGTTCCACTGGCACCAGGACAACATTTTTGTTCCTTGGGAAGTCAGATTGCAAACCCTGAAATGGTTCCACGATCACCAACTTGCTGGGCATTTCGGGGGTTCGGAAGACAATTGACCTCGTTCAGCGATATCTATGGTGGCCTTCCTTAAAATTAGATAGCAGTAAATACGTGAACTCATGTATGATATGCCAGCGCAACTAGGGTTCCAATACCAAGTCTTGGGGTTTGCTAAGGCTCTTACCTGTGCCATGGACACAGCAAATTTTTTTTATTAAGAATTCCCTCTGAGCAGGTGGATGGCTGGTTCATGTCACCTCCACTTATGCAGAGTGGACACAGACACAGCTTGTTTTCCTCTATGGGTTGTCAGATGTAAACGGACCACCTGTCCGTTTACACCCAACTGCCATCCAATCCACTAGACAGAAGGGGAACTGATCCCATCTGTCTGTTTTTAGCAGATCAGATTGGATGTAGGCAGGTGTAAACGGACACATGTCTGTTTACACCCACTGCTCCAAAGAGGGGAATGGAGGGTCCGATCGGGTCCACCTCTAAAACTGACAGGTGGACCTGATCGGTCCAATGTGTGATCAATTGGCAAAACCCATGCTTGTACTCCCTTTGTCCTTCTGAATGGAGAAAAAATTACATTGTATCTTTTTATTCTAGTCAGAGGAAATAAATGTAAACAATAAATGATAACAAATAAAAATAAAATGGCTAGATTAGGGCTTGATCTAGGCTAGTTTTGGGGTCAAGGCCAACGAGGAGGTCAAAAGTCAGGGTAAGTATGTTTTAGGGAGGATTAAAAGCAACAACAAAATGTGCACTATTGTTTCTTGGCACCATTATGAGTACAAACAACAAAAATGATACACCTATATGGAATCACTGGAAAGGGCCAGGAGTAGGAGAATGTTATTTTTTATTTTTTTTGGTGGTGGTCGGTAATGGTAATAGCAAGACATAAATAGCCAACGTTTAAAAAGTGATTTTTTTTTTTATTGTTTTTAAATTCTCTTTGATTCTCTTTAATTGAGCTACCTATTACCATTTGCTATGAAATGAAGGCCCAATTTATCATAAAAAAACAAGTAGCAACAATATGTCCAGTATTACTAACACAGGCCAAAGTTGCAAAACTTAATTCAGGCATTAAGATTTGTTTTACCTTCAGATATTAGGGGGTTAAAAAAGAAGTTAAGTAATGTCCTCATTTAGGGTCAAAGCCATGAAATTCCAGTCCTTTCACCATGGTTTTTCATTTTATTATCATCTTTTTAAATTCCTTTCATCATTTTCATTGTCAGTTAGTGCTACATTCCTTAACTTCTTTCTGACTAGTAATAACTTTTGCAGCCATCTGGGTAAAAGCAGCATTCTTTCCATTTTTTATTTTTTTTTTTAAATGAAGAGCACGAAAAAGAATCAGGGTAATCAAATCATGGTGGGTTTTTTTCAGTAGTGTGACAAATCTCATTTGAACAAGATGTCAGTTAGAATGCAATATATATCAGATTTCTCTTCATCTTTTGGCCAGAAGGACATCTGGTCCCCAAATTCCCATATACATAAGATCTTAATCTATAGCAACTGTTGAGTAGTGTCACTGTATTTAAATTTTAACACATTTAATTGTATGGCCTTGGAATCCCAGTAGATTTTTTTCTTAAATAGGTAACAGGTAGTTGTAAAATTCATTAGTGCAATTTCAGGCAACACGTGAAAATGTTCAGTAAGCTAATAATACTATAACATAGCAACTGTGCCTAAAGTCAAAAAGGTCACTCAGTTTACCCTGAAATAAAATAATGCCTAAAAATAAACAACTAAAGCGTTAGTTCACCTTTCACAAAAAATGTAAAGGTGAACACCTGACACCCTCCCTTAGTCCCCGGCTGTACATACCAATCTTGTCCATTTTGGAAGCACTGCACAAAGAAGGATGGAGAAGACCGGGATTTCAAATCCCTGGACTGCTAGACCATCTGTAGGGGTGCTGACAGCTCAGCAACCCCCGGAGGAAAGTATAGTGAAAGGTGAACTAATACTTTAACTTGCAGTTGGCATTAATAATATATTGTTAAACAAAAAATAAAGTGCTCTCTACCACCTTTAAAGGGACATGTTTATTGTTTACTACAGGCAATTATATACAGACAACAATTTACATACTGTATATTCACTTCAGTCCCTGACCTCCAAGAGCGTACACTCTAAGGTACCAATCGCATATGCATGCACATACTAGGGGCAATTTAGACAAGAGTCAATTAACCTACCAACCTGCCTTTGGAGTGTGGGAGGAAACTGGAGTACCCAGAGGAAACCCCCAGAAGCACAAGGAGAACATGCTATGCCAATTGAATTAAAAGAGAAGTATGGGTTTGGGGGGGGGTTATTGCTGTTTTATACTTACCTAGGTGGATGCAGCATCAGACCGATGCTGCATCTGTCCCCTGCAGCCTCTGCACTGAGAACTGAGCAATCGAAACATCACCGATGGCTTGGTTTTCACGGCTCCCCGAGCAGAGAGCTGCTGCCTGTCAGTCAGCATCTGTCCTGCACTGCTCCTCCATGCTCACTGGAGCGCTGAGCTGTGGAGGGGCGATGAGCGGCCTTCATAGCCTCTCATCGGCTCGCTGAGAGCCTGAGACGGCTATCAGTCCAGGCACCTGGGGGGATCCAGACTTCCAGAGTCTGGATGACACGGTGCCTGGACTGATATTGTTGACGTCAGCAGAGAGTGGACCGAAGTCCACTCTCTGCTGGAATCGGGTCACAGGAGTGCAAAATGAATTGCACTCCTGTATCCCATAGAGAAGCCCAGCCAAGCAAGCTCAGGCTGGACTTCTCCTTTAAGGACCCCAACCGCAATGCAGAAGTGCTAACTGTTTTAAGCTATGTTCAGGGGTCGAGTTTTGCGGGAATGCATGGGAACGGCGTTCCTGTACTTTTTCTGCAGCAGAAACGCCATTCCCATTAGCAGAAGCGTCCTGCAGGAGGGATGCAATCAGTGGGGTGCCACAGATTGCGGGGGGGGTGTCAGGCCGGCACCACTCAGGGGTGCTCGCCAGGCCACACGTCCATGTGGTGAAAGCAGCTGGGCTGCTCCTTTAGCCCATGCCGCTCACCCCACCTATGCAGTTCAGCAGGCGGGGGGAGAGCAGAAGCTACCCAGCTGCTCTATGACCGTGAATGGGGAAGGAGCTGCGATGGATCCTGATGCCATCGCCTGTTGCCGCCTGCCGGACCGGGAAAAAAGTGAGTGCTCGCCGTGCAGCAGCCTACCTCTGTGCCTGGATAGGTGGAGTGACGGGGCAGCGGCATATAGAGGAATTGATCTTTCCATATTCCTTCTGCAACCGCTTCTCCTCCTCTCCCTCTTGCAGGCATTCAGCAGCGGCGGCTGCAGGGGGATAATGGAAAGATCAATTCTTCTATATGCCGCTGCCCCCTTCACTCCTCCTATCCAGCTTCTTTTGCTACCCCCCATGCTCTTCAGCCCAGTGCTTTTTGCCCCCCTGGGCTCCCTTTCCCCCCAGTGTTATCCAGTTCCCCTAGTGCTCTCCACCCCCCTGTGCCCCCACAATGCTATCCAGTTCCCCCCACCTGCTACCCAGTCCCCCCGTGCTATACCGTTCCCCTCCAGTGCTTTTCAGGTCCCCCCAGTGTTTTTCAGTTCCGCCCAATGCTCTCCACACCCCTCATGCTCTCCAGTTTCCACCCAGTGCTCTCCAGTTCCCCCCAGTGCTCTCTGGCTGCCCCAGTGATCTTTGGTGCCCCCCAGTGTTCTCTGCCCCCCCGTGCCCCCCCCCAATGCTATCCAGTTCCCCCCAGTGATCTCCGCCCCCCGTGCTCTCCACCCCCCACACTCTTCAATACCCGGTGCTCTCCAGCCCCCATAGTGCTCTCCAGCCCACCCAATGCTCTCCAGCTCCCCCAGTGCCATTCGGCTCCTCCAGTGCTCTCCACCCCTGCACTCTCCAGCCCCCGTGGTGCTCTCCGGACCCCCCAATGCTCTGTAGCCCCCCTAGTGCTCTTCTATCTGCTATCATGTCTGCAGTCTCTAACCATCACTTGTATCATGTCCGCACACTCTCTGACCATCTCTTGTATCATGTCCGCACACTCTCTGGCCATCTCCTGTATTATGTCTGCAGTCTCTGACCATCTCCTATAGTATGTCTGCAGTCTCTGACCCTCTCCTGTAGTATGTATGCAGTCTTTGACCATCTCCTGCATCATGTCCTCAGTCTCTGACTATCTCCTGTATCATGTCCTTAGTCTCTGACCACCTCCTGTGAGTAGGCAGGTACATTTTAATATAGAAAGTAGAATTAACAAGGGGCACCAACACCAAACAACCTCCTAGAGAATTAAAAAAATATATAATGATAATAATGGTGTTGGGGTAAGTTGAGACACACAAAACACACCAACCAAAAAAAAAAAAAAGATGAGCAAAATTACAGAGAAAGGAAATCTTGATTAAAAAAAAAACAACCACTATAAATGTAAGTAAAAAAAAAAAAATTAACATTCTTGAGATCTGACGAATAAAAAAATTCTAGCCATGAAATCAGGAAAAAGAATAAAGAAAGAAGTTTGGGAGAAGTCAGTGTGAATATGAGCAGCTAAAAAACTTCATTCCTCTTGCATTGTAAAGAAAAAGAGAATGCGCTGCATTAAACAAATTTTAACATTGAAGCGTGACGAATGTGCTCTGTCGATTAGGAACGGTAGTTTTACCTGACCGAGCGCTTCCGTCAGAGAATTTCTTCTGAGCATGCGTGGCACTTTGTCCGTCGGACTAGGCTACACACTATCGGCATTTGCGCGATCGGACTTTGTTGTCGGAAAATTTGAGAGCAGGATCTCAAATATTTTCCGTCGGAAATTCCTTAACTTTTAAAGGACTTTTTACAATTTGGTACTGCGCTGCTTTAACTCGTAATTGCGTGGTCATGCAATGTTGTACCCAAACTAAATTTGGTGCTAAAATGTGCTAAAATGGCAGGGCAGTACAAAACCCCCCAAATGACCCCATTGTGGAAAGTAGACACCCTAAGGAAATTGCTAAGAGGCATGTTGAATATTGAATATTTTTTTTTTTTTGTCCCAAGTAATTGAATAATGACAAAAAAATAAATAAATCCCTAAATGATATTGCTCACACATGCCATGGTTATATATGGAATTGCACCCCAAAATCCAAAATAAATTTTGCTGCTTCTCATGAGTACGGGGATACTTTTTGGGATCCTAGCTGCGTACGGGGCCCAGAAAACCAAGCACCGCCTTCAGGATTTCTAAGGGCGTAAATTTTTGATTTCACTCCTCATTACCTATCACAGTTTTGAAGGCCATAAAATGCCAAGATGGCACAACCCCCTCCCCCCCCAAATAACCCCATTTTGGAAAGAAGACACAGAGGCGTTGCTATGGGGGTGCGGGGGGTGCGGCCCGCACCGGGTGACACCCACCAGAGGGGTGACACAGAGGCCGCCACTAAATGCTATAGCTTGCAGCAGAGCGAGCAGGGCATTCAGCCGTGCAGGGGATGGGGGGAGGCTGCCTATAACACTCCCCAGCTTTCACTCAGGGATCTCCAATATCTCCCGTGGCAGCCGGATTAGGTGGGCAGAGCTGGGGGTGTGGCCGCCTCCTCCACTCCTCCCACAGACCCCTTCACGCCGATCCCACAGCTGAAGGAGATAGACCAGAGAAGACAGCAGCCCCACCCACCCACCCGGGTCTTCATCTGCAAGCATGAGGTACCACCCCAAACCTGCCCCGTGCCACCCAGAGGCGTACTAAGTGGGGGGCGGGCTGCCCCGGGTGCCACACACTGGGGGGGTGTCAGGCCAGCGCCCTCCCCCCTCCGCTACTGAAGAGGAGACAGCGCCGGGTTTTGCAGCGGCACCGCTCGGTGACAGACCACACTGAGTGCCTGAGGCAGTGGTTTTGCGGGGGAGGGGGGCGGGGGGTCCGAGCCGCATGCCGAGTGGCACCTGTCGGCAGTAAACCGGGACCCGGCGCTATCCCCTTCTCTCTGTGGTCGCGGTTCTTATCAGTCTCGGCAGCGGCTGTCATAGCCGAGCAGAGTGAAGCCGCCTCCCCGCCTCCTGCATGCACAGCACTGTGTAGACTTAAAGGAGGAAGGGGAGGCGGCTTCACTCTGCTCGACTGTGACAGCCGCGGCACTGCCGAGAACCGTGACCAATGAGAGAAGATGATCATTGCGCCGGGTCCCGTGTCACTGCCGACAGGTGTCTCGCACCTCCCCCCCAAAATGCCACTGCCTCGGGCTCTCCCCATGTGTTTTTTCTGAGGTACATTATGGGTCTGAAGGGGTGGGGTTCTGTACTGTAGGGGGGTTCTGTACTGTAGGGGGGTTCTGTACTGTAGGGGGGTTCTGTACTGTAGGGGGGTCTCTACTGTAGGGGGGGTCTGCACTGTAGGGGGGGGGGTCTGCACTGTAGGGCGGTCTGCACTGTAGGGGGGGGTCTTGTAATGTAGGGGGGGGTCTTGTACTGTAGGGGGGGTCTTGTACTGTAGGGGGGGTCTTGTACTGTAGGGGGGGGGGTCTTGTACTGTAGGGGGGTTCTGCACTGTAGGGGGGTTCTGCACTGTAGGGGGGTTCTGCACTGTAGGGGGGGGGGGTCTTGTACTGTAGGGGGGGTCTTGTACTGTAGGGGGGGTCTTGTACTGTAGGGGGAGGGGTCTGTACTGTAGGGGGAGGGGTCTGTACTGTAGGGGAGGATCCTGTACTGTAGGGGGGTCTGTGCTGTAGGGGGGAGGTCTGCACTGTAGGGGGGGTCCTGCACTGTAGGGGAGGATTCTGTACTGTAGGGGGGTCTGTACTGTAGGGGGGTCTGAATTGTAGGGGGAGGGGTCTTTACTGTAGGGGATATGCACTGTAGGGGGGGGGGTCTTCACTGTAGATGGGGGGGGTCTGTACTGTAGGGAGGGGGTCTGCACTGTAGGTGGTCCAGAGCTGTGGGGGCTGTGTAATGTAAAGGGGTGCAGCGGTACAAGGGCTGTGTAATGTAAAGGGGTCCAGAGGTTCAGGGTGCTGTGTAATGTAAAGGGGTCCAGAGGTTCAGGGTGCTGTGTTATGTAAAGGGGTCCAGAGGTTCAGGGTGCTGTGTTATGTAAAGGGGTCCAGGGGTACAAGGGTTGTGTAATGTAAAGGGGTCCAGAGGTGCAGGGTGCTGTGTAATGTAACGAGGTCCTTAGGTGCAAAGTCCTGTGTAATGTAAAGGGGTCCAGAGGTGCAGGTGCTGCATAATGTAAAGGGGTCCAGAGGTGCAGGGTGCTGTGTAATGTAAAGTGGTCCAGAGGGGCAGTTGTGGAGAGGGGGTACACAGTAGTGACAAAAAAGATATTGAAGGATGCAGAGGTATGCAGGGGGCACAGTGGGGTGTTTTTACATTTTAAGGTGGGGTGGGGGGTGCCATATATAGGATCCGCCCCGGGTGCCAAATGCTCTAGGTACGCCCCTGCATAATGCAGATAGGGTTAACAATGGGAAACACAGCTTCCCAACCCTCATAAACAAAGAGAAGCAGTGGCATCTCCAGCTTTCCTATTTAGGGGGGGGGCACATGGGGGGACAGGGACAAAAGTAGGGGGGGCAACTATAAAACACAATTTTATATATATATATATATATATATATATATATATATATATATATATATATATATATATATATATATATAAAGAATAAAATGCACTCCAGATGTCTTGTTGGAAAGAGGGATGTTAGCCGAACATTGCAGCTGCAGGCGGCCACTGATGTCACAGACTCTGCAGGGACCATGACTAGGGTTGTACCGGACTTTTGGGTGTTCGGGACCCGGACCAGAACCCAAACTATTGGCTGTAAGTTCGGGTTCGGTGTTCGGCGCTGTATTGGCGCCTTTTTAACAGCTGCAGGGCAGCCAATCGACGATCGTTTCACTAGTGTGCCCTTAGAAGCCATCACAGCCATGCCTACCAACTGCATGGCTGTGATTGGGCAGTGCAGCATGTGACCCAGCCTCTATATATAGTCCAGACACACAGCACACAGCGTCATTCTGCTATAGACAGGTTCCTGCGCTGCTGAGAGGATTTTAGGAGATAGTGTGATTCAGTCAGTCAGGCAGTTAGCATTCCTTAACTTTGCTTCTAATTAGTTAGATCAGTGAGCGATCTACATAGCTAGAGTAGAGTAGGGAGTTTCTTTAGTAAGGAAGAGAAAAAGGCAGAGAGAATTATTGAAGAGATTCCTAAATCAATTGTACCCTGGCTGGGGTGCAGTGCACAGTCTTTTAACAGTGCCATGAGGCCAGTGCCAGACAAAATATAAAAGTTTTACCTGCAAGCTCAGTGCACCATTAGGACCAACACTGCATATACTAAGAGATACACCATAGTCTGTGTGTATTCTGCTATTGGAAAAACATTGCATAAAAATAAAATTTTGCTTTTTTTTTTTTTTTTTTTTTCCCAATAGCATTTTCTGCGTGTTCCTACATACATCATACATACTGTCAAGGACTTTCCAGGCATTTCCGGGCCTTCCGTGCGCACATAGGTGCGCGGCGGGCGCGCGCGCGTGCACGTTAGCGTGCGCGTGTGCTTTAGCGCGCGGCGGCGTGCATGTGCGCATGCGCGGGAACGCAATTGGCGCCAAAACGGGCTTTGAAAGCCCAGCAGTGACACTCAGCCAGTGCTGTGTTGTCTTTAAGCTTCCTGCTTGTCAGCCACCCGAAAACCTGATCCGAAACCTGAACCTGTGATCTCCCGTTACCGACCCGGCTCTGTTTGGACTACTCTACCTTCTCCTACCCGACCCGGCCTGCCTGGCCTTGCTACATCTGTCTTTGGTTACCGACTCCAGCCTGCCTACCGACTCTGCCATTGCCTGCTCCTATCATCTGATTGATCTGCTGTTGCCAACTGGACTGTCTGACCTTGCTCTGCTGATTCCCACTTGTTTGATCCACCTGTTGCCTGGTTCTTTTGTATCCTGCTTCTACCACCTACAGCTGCAGTCTTACATCCTGCCATCCGCATACGGACATTACTGGAGGACCTCCCTGTTGGTTCCAACACCTTCCTCTACAAACCAGGCACTCCTACCCCACTGTGCTCACGTCACCACTGTCCCCATCTCCAGTGGCACGTGAACCAGCGCTGTATGAGAGGTCTCCTCCTACAAAGTCAGGCTCTACGTCCAGGTACGTAACAGTACAACACAGCCATGACTGAGTCTGCAGGAGAGACCCCTCCCATGACAGATATCTGTTCACACCTGTCAGCCCTCACTCAAGCCGTGAAATCCTTACAAGACGGTTACACCAGATTGGAGGGACAAGTCCAGAACATCATCAACCCCATACACGTGGTTCCTGGGTCCGTTTCCGCCCCTGCTCAGGCTGCTTCCCCTCCTTCTGTCGTTATGCTTCCACCTGAGCCAAGGGTCCCCATACCTGAGAAGTTTTCAGGGGACCGAACTAAATTCCGGGCCTTCCGCAGTGCTTGTCGACTTTACTTCGCCCTGCAACCCCGGACTTTTTCACTTGAAGCCACTAAAGTGGGGTTTGTGGTCTCTCTACTGTTAGGAGAACCACAGATCTGGGCACACCGACTTCTCGAAGAGGACTCTGTTTTGATTCAATCACTGACGGCCTTCTTTGAAGCTATGTCCCAGCTTTATGAGGACCCTGAACGGGTCGCCACAGCAGAGGCCACCTTAACTACACTCCAGCAGGGTCGCCGGGCGGCTGAGGAGACGCTGGAGTGCGGACACTCAATGGAATGATGCAGCTCTACGGCATCAGTTCCGCATGGGCTTATCAGAAGGACTGAAAGATGAATTGGCCCGGGTGGGCATACCTGATACTCTTGAGGCCTTAATCACCCTAACCATCCAGATTGACCGCCGCCTTCGGGAACGTCGCACTGAACGGGCCTACCAACATAATCGCCCCACTTGGATGACTGCTAAAGCCCCAATTCCGGCTGCCCGCTACTTACCACCACCCAACTTCCAGCCAATCCGCCCTGCACCGCCCTGCCTCCGAGCCGATGCAGTTGGGACTGATTCGACCCACCTTAACCCCGGAAGAGCGCACACGTCGCCATCAACTTAATCTCTGCCTGTACTGTGGAACAACAGGACACTACGTGCGCAACTGTCCGGTCAAGATGCGTAAGTGCTTTTCCTCTGTTCCTGCCAGTCTTTCAGCACTTTCTGCTAACACAACCCACATTGCTCTCCCTCTCTCATTGCAGCTCCAAGGAAGGACAATTCCAGTTAAAGCAATTATTGACTCCGGAGCATGCAGTTGCTTCATTGATTCTGCCTTCGCTAACCAACACAACATTCCCTTACGGAATAAGACCCATCGACTTTCAGTCTTCTTGGCCGATGGCTCCCGCATCAGCTCCGGACAGGTAACCCAAGAGACTTTTCCCGTACCTGCCATCACCTCCTTCCAGCATAAGGAGCTGCTGATCCTTGATGTGATCTCTTCCCCGTTGTTCCCAATCATCCTGGGCATTCCCTGGCTTCAGGCCCATAATCCCTCCATCAATTGGACTACCAGAGAAATCAGGTTCTTGTCCCCCTACTGCCAAGAACATTGTCAAAATGAGTCTACTCAATCCTCTGTCACCTTATTTTGCATGGACATTGATCAAAACCTACGCCAATCAGTACCCGAACCATATCATGGGTTCCTCGATGTTTTCAGTAAAAAGGGAGCAGACTCTCTTCCACCCCATCGGGCATATGACTGCCCAATTGAACTTTTACCCGGGGCCGAAATTCCCTTTGGGCGCATTTTTCCCCTGTCAGAAAAAGAACAGGAAGCACTAAAAATTTACATCAACGAAAACCTGGAAAAAGGATTCATCCGCCCATCTACATCTCCAGCTGGGGCTGGAATATTTTTTGTGACTAAGAAGGATCAGACTCTCCGCCCGTGTGTAGATTATCGGGAGTTGAATAAAATTACGGTTAAGAACCGCTATCCGTTGCCCTTAATACCCGAACTATTCCAAAAATTAAGGTCTGCTACTATTTTTACGAAGCTCGATCTAAGAGGGGCATATAATCTGGTCCGCATCCGGGCTGGGCATGAGTGGAAGACGGCATTCCGAACAAGGTTCGGGCATTATGAATACCTGGTCATGCCCTTTGGTCTATGTAATGCACCTGCCACGTTTCAACATCTGATTAACGATGTATTCAAGGACTTCTTAGATATTTTTGTAATTGTTTATTTGGATGATATTTTGTTTTTTTTCTGAATCCCTCAGCCAACACCGGGAACACGTTTGCAGAGTCTTGGACCGTCTTCGCTTACATGGACTATACGCAAAAGCAGAAAAATGCGAGTTCGAGCAACAAGAGATCCAGTTTTTGGGTTTGATAATATCCGCGACTGGTATCAAGATGGACCCCCAAAAAGTGTCTGCTGTTCTGGATTGGCCTGCACCCGTCGATAAAAAAGGTATTCAACGTTTCATTGGTTTCGCAAACTTTTACAGGAAATTTATCAAAGGATTCTCTGCCATCATAGCCCCTATTACACGGTTGACACAACAACATGTCAGGTTTCATTGGAGTACGGAGGCTCAAGAGGCATTCGAGAGACTTAAGAGACTTTTCACATCAGCTCCAATTCTCAGTCACCCTAACCCATCTTTACCTTTTTTATTAGAAGTTGATGCATCCGAAGTAGCGGTGGGAGCGGTCATTTCGCAAAGACAGGGTAAGGAGGATTTGATTCACCCTGTGGACTTCTTCTCCCGAAAGTTATCTCCAGCTGAAAGAAATTACGACGTAGGGGATCGGGAGCTTCTTGCCATCAAGACCGCCTTGGAGGAGTGGAGGTATCTGTTAGAGGGTGCAGCTCACCCGGTATTAATATATACCGACCAAAAATATTTAGAATATCTAAGATCTGCCAAACGCTTCTGTTTCCACATCACTTATCGGCCAGGATCAAAAAACGTCAAACCAGACGCATTGTCACGCATGCATGATAACCCTAAGGACTCACCTGCTCCTGACACAATTTTACCCACAAACAGTTTTTTGCTTTTACACACAGATCTCTTATCTTTAATCAAGGAAGCCTCTTCCCACTCTCCAAGACCTCCAGGAACCACCTTGACATCTCGAGATGGCTTGCTATGGAAGGGAAGTCAAATCTTTGTCCCTGAAGGTATCCGAGTTAAGGTACTAACATTGCTTCATGATCATCCCTTAGCAGGACATTTCGGGGTACGGAAAACTCGTGAACTTGTACAGCGTACATTCTGGTGGCCCAATTTAAGGGAGTTTTGTGAAAAATACGTCAATTCCTGCTCCATCTGCTCACGGAACAAGACTTCAAGGAACCGAGCCTGGGGACTGCTTAAACCTTTACCTATACCAGACAGACCTTGGAAAATGATTTCTATGGACTTTATAGTCGAACTACCCCGCTCTGAGGGGTGCACAGCCATTTTTGTGGTTGTAGATCGCCTATCTAAGATGGCCCATTTTGTGCCCCTGAAGGGAACCCCATCTGCTACAGAGACAGCCCGTGTATTTATTAAGGAGATCGTCAGACTACACGGAGTACCTACAAATATAGTCTCCGACAGAGGGGTACAATTTACCTCACGCTTCTGGAAGGCACTTTGTGAAATCTTGAAGATTGAGCTTTCTCTCTCCTCAGCCTATCATCCACAGACTAATGGGCAGACAGAGAGAACCAAACAAACCCTCGAGCAATATATCCGATGTTTTACTTCCTTTTCTCAGGACAATTGGGTTTCCCTGCTGCCTCTAGCGGAATTCGCATACAATAATACCAGTCACTCAACCACTAACCAATCCCCCTTCTTTTCCAATTATGGTTTTCACTTGACTATTTTACCAGATTTTGTTTCAGAATCCCCAGTTCCGGCAGTCCAGAAGACAGTGGAGTTCCTCAAACGCAACAATCAGGTCCTACAAGAAGCTATGTCCAAGGCCTAGGCAGATAGCAAGAGGAACTTCGACCAAAAAAGAAGGGGGGAGCTGGTTCTGCAACCTGGAGATCAGGTATGGCTGTCTACATCCAATATCAAATTGATGTGCCCTTCTAAAAAACTTGCACCTAAATTTATGGGACCTTTTCCTGTTAAGAAGAAAATTAATGAAGTGGCCTATGAACTGTCTTTACCTGATTCTCTTAAAGTTCACCCGGTATTTCACGTGTCTTTGTTAAAACCTGCTGTGCCTAATCCCTTCCCTGACAGAGGAACTGACCCGCCTGAACCTGTTTTGGTGGATGGTAACCAGGAATATTTGGTCAAATGGAAAGGGTACGGTCCAGAAAGTAATTCCTGGGAACCGGACAGTAACTTACATGCAAAACGGCTAGTTCGTACTTACCTGATTTCCCACCCTGAGAAGGCAAGCCGCCTGGGCATCCGGAGGCTGCCCCTTGTGGGGGGGGCAATGTCAAGGACTTTCCAGGCATTTCCGGGCCTTCCGTGCGCACATAGGTGCGCGGCGGGCGCGCGCGCGTGCACGTTAGCGTGCGCGTGCGCGTGCGCGCGCGCGCGGCGGCGCGCGCATGCATGTGCGCATGCGCGGGAACGCAATTGGCGCCAAAACGGGCTTTAAAAGCCCAGCAGTGACACTCAGCCAGTGCTGTGTTGTCTTTAAGCTTCCTGCTTGTCAGCCACCCGAAAACCTGATCCGAAACCTGAACCTGTGATCTCCCGTTACCGACCCGGCTCTGTTTGGACTACTCTACCTTCTCCTACCCGACCCGGCCTGCCTGACCTTGCTACATCTGTCTTTGGTTACCGACTCCAGCCTGCCTACCGACTCTGCCATTTGCCTGCTCCTATCATCTGATTGATCTGCTGTTGCCAACTGGACTGTCTGACCTTGCTCTGCTGATTCCCACTTGTTTGATCCACCTGTTGCCTGGTTCTTTTGTATCCTGCTTCTACCACCTACAGCTGCAGTCTTACATCCTGCCATCCGCATACGGACATTACTGGAGGACCTCCCTGTTGGTTCCAACACCTTCCTCTACAAACCAGGCACTCCTACCCCACTGTGCTCACGTCACCACTGTCCCCATCTCCAGTGGCACGTGAACCAGCGCTGTATGAGAGGTCTCCTCCTACAAAGTCAGGCTCTACGTCCAGGTACGTAACACATACACGCTGTAGACACTATCCGTGTATTCTGATATTGCAAAAACATTGCAAAAAACTTTAATTTTGCTGTGTTTTTTTTTTCCCAATAGCATTTTCTGCGTGTTCATACATACACGCTGTAGACACTATCCGTGTATTCTGATATTGGTAAAAAATGTCAAAAAAATTTAATGTTGCTGTGTTTTTTTTTCCTCAATAGCATTTTCTGCGTTTTCATAAACGCTTTACATACTGTCCGTGTATTCTGATATTGGAAAAACATTGCAAAAAAATTTAATTTTGCAGTGTTTTTTTTCTTCCCAATAGCATTTTCTGTGTGTTCATAAACACTTTAGACACTGTACGTGTATTCTGCTATTGACAAAAACACCCATTTAGGGCGAGATCATACATTTTGAAAATATGAGGAGATCATCAAAAAGGGGACGTGCCCCGGGTGATGCTGCTGGTGGCACTCCTGTTGCAGGGAGAGGACGTAGTCGATCTGTGCCAGCTGAATCGTGGGGTACCGGCGCTAGTTAGTTTTTTACAACAATATATGTATTCCTATAATGAGCTGCAGTTTTATGCAATATAATCACCCATAAGTGACTATTCGAAATGAAGAGGAGGTAAGGTGAAAACCGCGCTGTTCTTATCTATCAAACATTGGGATTGCCACAGCTAATTATGCTGTGCTGTGGTTCACCCACAAACTCTAAATCCCTAGAATGCAGTTGCTAACCTACTGTTTAAATGCCGTGTTCAAATAAAGGATAAAAATAAATTAAAATCAAAAATATCAAGTGCTCAGTGCTAGTTCCGTGCCTTAATCAGCTGATTCAAAGTGCTTTGTGCATATAAATATCATAGGTCACCATCACGTGATAAATGGCGTAATGTGTGTTAATTGCAAAGTCTGGTGCTTCTACTGTTGCTATCAAAATCATTCCATCAGTAGCCCATCTTCAATGCCCAACGTTATGGTACAATAAAATAAATATATATTACGTGTGACCTAGGCTTTTCAATAAGATAAAGTAAAAATGATCACATCAATTTTTGAAGTTGTATACAAATGTTAAAACAAAAATATGAGTCCGTGACAACACCGCTTGTGCTTGATTAAACTTTAAATTTTCATAGTGCAAATTTCTTCCTTTGTGACCGTCACCAACTATGTAATGGATCACTTACCAAACCTTGGTAAGTATAAAGCGTGCGGTTACTTTAGGATAACCAATCCTATCTATGGCCTCCCTCTTTCTCTCAATTCCTGGTACAGGTGGTTTAAGGATAGACTCCACAGATGGACTCCGCAGGTTCCCCAGAAAATGAGATAATAAACAAGGGGCTTCTGATAGTGAAGTACGTTTTTCAAAGGTTTTTATTTAAAAGTAAATATCATAAAAACTCACATGGTCCAGTGCCGTGGCTGGCACTAAGCATATCCAGCCTTGTGTTTAAAATCTGGTTCCTTTTGGTTGGCGTGCGTCCTGAACCCCCTTCCTGGTATGAGATCCCTCTCCCGGAAGTGACGCGATCGCGTGTGATTACCCAGCAGCCTCTACGCGTTTCGCAAAAGGTTTTGCGTCATCAGGAAGCTCCAGCTACACGCACTAGTGAAACACCTTCCTCAGGTGCGAGTAAGCGACAGAGCCTGCAGCGGAATTTTGGCGCGCCTAATGAGGCTGTACGAATGTTGAGGCCAGGACAAGTACAGGCGATAGTAGATTGGGTTGCTGACAGTGCCTCCGGTTCATTCACATTGTCTCCCACCCAGTCTCCTGATGAAAGTTAATCATTTTTTTCAGAAAGTGCGTATTCTGGGGTATTCCCACCATATGTGCGGCATCGTGCTGTTGAGTTTCTGAGGTTCTTAATGACTTCCTGTACCTCTTCTGCTAAGAAGGGGGCCTCCAACATTTTATTTTTATTTTTTATTTTTTTTATGTTATTTTAAGTTATTTCCCTATCCACATTTGTTTGCAGATCACTTGCCATGCTCTTAACAACATTTTGTTGCCATTTGCAGCCCTCTAGCCCTTTCCATGACCTTTTTACAGCCATTTTAGTGTTCAAAAGTCTGGGTCCCATTGACTTCAATGGGGTTCGGGGTCAAGTTCGGGTCAAGTTCGGTCCCGAACCCGGACTTTTTTCCGAAGTTCGGCCGAACCCGCCGAACCCGAACATCCAGGTGTCCGCTCAACTCTAACCATGACCAATGGTTCAGGTGAAAATAAAACCATGGCTCAAATACCTACTTTTTTGCCCCCTTACTGCAAATGAGCCCTTACATTGGTGGCATAAATATTTATCAGATTAGTAAAAAAAAAAAAAAACTTTATGGTAACATGAGGAGGGAGAGGGAATGTTCACTTTACTTATATTGAGATTGATTGTGACACCACACCAGCAATGTTAGGGCTCATTTACACTAGTGGTTAGGGGGCTGTAAAATGCTTAAAGCGGTTCTGCACCCATTTCATTTAGTAAATCTCTTTGCCTTCCAAATCAGGCAAAGTGTACTAAATGAAATGTTTTTTTTTTTTTTTTTTTTTACTTACCTTGTAATTGAAGACTTCCGGTCTTCTCTCTCTGCGGCGGCGGGCGGGGTCTCTGCGTCGATCGTCGTCACGGCGCACTGTCTCCTGGGATCTGGTGTCATTGATCCCAGGAGTCAGTGCGGGCATCTTCCGAAATCTCGCGAGATTTCGGCCACATCTTCCGAAATCTCCCGAGATTTCGGCCACATCTGCCAAAATCTCGTGAGATGTCGGCAGATGTGCCGTTACTGCGCACGCGCGAGTAACGGCGGTGCATGCTGGGCCATCTAAAGTTCCTGTGGGTGTTTCACATGCCCACAGGCAAGATGGCCCCCAGCACTAAAGAAGAAGACGAGGAACTTCATCGGACGAAAACCGGCGGCGATCGAGATGGAAGATGGAACAGGTGAGTCCCCTAATAAAGGTAAGCATACTTTATATTACGTCCTAAAAAAAAATTTTTTTTTACAGAGTGCAGAACCGCTTTAAATTGAGCCACATTTGTACCACCCCAAACTGCTACCCTTTTAGCTGCATAGGCAGCAGCTGGAGGTGTACACATGCTGTAGTCTTGAGTTTTTTTTTGTCATGGTAGGAACTAAAGAGGAGCTCCGGCGTGTTCGCACACTCCACATGCAGAGCCCGCCAGGAAGTCGGCACTGTGCTGCTCTAATCACAGGCAGTGAGACATTTCCTGATCTCTGCAGCCACGCATCGGGACAATGTCTCACTGTTTGTGATTAGCGCAGCACAGTGCCGACTTCCTGGCGGGCTCTGCACGTGGGGTGTGCGAACACGCCGGAGCTCATCCTAAGTAGGAACCTTTGGCAGGTGCTACCACCCACTGAACACAACCCATTCAAGTGAATAGGGCTGCTCTGCTATGTACACAGCTGTGGTGCACTAGTGTGGGGTTCAAGAAGATAAAGCAGGTGGGGAAGAGGTGATACAACGCCTTCGCACCACCTGTCTAATGTTTTCTAAAAAGCAATTTAAATGTTGATTGCTCTTCAGAGGGCAAAACGAGTATGCATGAGCCAAAATCGTTAAAGATAAAGTTAGCAGAGGCAGGAAAGGGACAGAACACACCGATCTCATGGATTCTTTTCTCCCTGTCACAGAAGCCTCTGTAATAAACATGATTTTTGCTGATATAAATCAATGTATGAGGTCTGTGTGTTCTGTCTTCTGATGCTGAGGATCTAACAGCCTGGTAATTACAACATACATAACTTATAAGAGCGTGTTTTCCCCTTGTCCTGTCCCCCTATGGAGAACACTACCTGCACTAAACCACACACCTATCACTCTTCAAGCTGCTACACAACCTTCTTCTCCCCTCCTTGAAGTATACATAAAAAGAGACTCACATGGGAGTTAGAAAGCTGAGGGGTCTGGCTTCTTTTTCCTCTGGAGCTGTCTGAAATCAAAACAAGGCGGCAGGGGAAGTGGGAGGGGTTGTAGCACAGGCACAGCATGATTGGATAATACTGAGCAGGTGCTTCCAGGATCCCTCCCTCCTTATGATGCACGGGGCACAGGAATGAGATCCTCTAGCCCTGCAACTGACATGCTGTTTGCCGATTTCTGGACACACAGGGGCGTGCTAAGGGACGGGAGTGTCATTGGTAGCAGCAGACCCGGGCTGCAAACAGTAAATATCTTCCCGAGGTGGCTGCTGATGGGGGTGCTATGTGAAATTATGGGGGAGCTAAAGCACCCACCTGGCGTCGCCCCTGTATTAGTACCTCCTATCAGTGCTGAATGCCATCTGCCTTCCAGCATGGCTCTGGAACAGCTCAGAGCCTGAGAGCCGGTGTTCTATCACCAAGTGTCCGGCTGTCACTAGGTGTCCGAAGTGTACTGCGCATGCGCAGCGCATGCGCAGTACGGATGAAGAAGATTTTCAGAAATTGACGGAAGATGAACGGCGCCTGCGCCGTGAGTCGAGGTGAAGCCCCCACCATCCGGACATAGGGTTAGTCAAACTTAGAGGGCCCCTCGCGGGCTCGCTTCGCTCGCCACGCTTCGGGCACGGCCTCGCTGCGCTCGGCTCTTTTATATTCTAACTCTATGTCCACTTGGATGGTGGGGCTTGAAAGTGGACTCACGGCGCAGGCGCCGTTCATCCTCGGCAATTTTCGGAATCAGGGTGTACTGCGCATGCGCAGTACACCTTGGACACTTCGTGATGGGGGACGGATAATGATACAACACCGGCATTGATGGCTTTCTTTCCCCTCCTTCCTCTCTCGCACAGAATGATGAGAGGGGAGACACAGCCGATCTGCTCCTTCTCCCCATCCCCTCTCCTGTGTGTGATCCAGGGAAGTCAAGTGTGAAGCCAAGGAGCTCACACTTCCCGTAGTACACACACAGGAGAGGGGAGGAGGAGAAGGAGCAGATCGGCTGTGTCTCCTCTCTCATCATTCTGTGCGAGAGAGGAAGGAGGGGAGAGAGAGCCATCAATGCCGGCTCTGATGTCACTGGTTGCTAGATGCGAGGCGGCTATAGCAACCAGTGGCCGGGAGTAGACTCAGGAGGTGGAGGCAGGGCCGGAGCCAGCAACACAGCAGCTCAGTCCATACCTGTCCCCTGCATTAGCAGTGTCCATTTTTTTTAAGTTGGGGGGGCATATAGGGGGCACAGTATAATGTTGGGGGCCCATGGCCCCCTCTACCCCCCTAGTGACGCCACTGAAGAGAAGTTTTAAATGTTGTTTTTTCACCTTTGGGAACATGTTACATGTTCCACCCGATTTTAGGGTGGAACATGTAACATATTCCCGTGGCCGCCCTCCCTGTGGCTGGCGGCTTCAAGCTCTCAAAAAACTACCATGGCGCTGTGGAGTGTTGTGCTAGTTCATTGAGTCTTCCTTTCAGGGAGTGTCGGTTGGGATGTACAGGCAAGCAGATACACTGACTACAAAAAATAATAAATGCACATTTTTTTTTTACCTGCACAACAAAAATGTGTATTTTTTTTTTAAGTGAACTTATCCTTTAAGTTTTGCTATGTGAATGGGGACATGTACCAAAAATAAAGTTTGAGTTATCCCAATTTGGCTTCAAAAGTGGAAATACACTTTACATACACTCTTAGCTGCTTTAGCATGTAAACATACAAGCAGCGTTTAGCTGAAAACATTTTTTCCACAGACCCTTGTTACTCCCCTATGCAATAGCAATAAACTTGAGTGAAAAGAGGTGAAAAAAATGAAAGTTATACTCAAGCGCTTAAAACCCATGAAAAATTTTATAGCTCCCCACATACTCACAAATGCAATTGTTTGGCGGTTTGGGGGGCTACTCTGTTCAAACTCTTCCAATATATTTTACTATAAAATATAGGATAATATATTCCATTTGTGCGCACTACAATTAACTTTGTTGTATTTTTTACAAATAAATGGGTTTGATAAACCATTGTGCTAATATAATGTGACATGGAACATTGGAACTACTACCATTTTATTCTCCAGAGTCTCTTATTTCAGAAAATATACACTTTTGGGGGTTCAATTATTGATCAGGCCAAAGATGTGCATTTTATAATGTGTGCAAAAACAACACTCAGGCATAGAAAGAGTTATGGTCCGTCCATTTGCTGTGGTGATAGCAAGGAATGCCAAGATACATATTTTAAGTTGCCATAGCTTACACAGCTAGTTCTTTAGCCACTTTATTGTTGGAGGTTTAAATATAACCACCCATCTTCAGATTCACATTTGCTTTCTTGGCTAAGTTGTTATCTACTCTCAGTATACATGGCGATAAAGCTACAGAGCTGTCGGTACTCTGAGAGAGTTCAAAGACGGTCTTGGAATGAGCTATATAAAAAAAGCATTTCCAGCCTTTATGATTAGGTCACAGTGCAATAGGCACTGATGTCACAGATGTCAGACAGATATTGTCTGCTGCAGATAAGATTACAGCAATATCTGCAACCATGATGGTTAAATATCTTTTAATACACCGTATTAAAATACATAACTGGTTGAACAACAGTTGATAGGAAATTATTAATGAAATACAAGAGTACATATACCTTTGAACATATGTATTAACAAAGTGTTTGCAGGAACTAAGGCAAATATCAGAAATAAATACAGACCAACCCAGCACATGGGAGTGAATCGCAGAGATAACTTCTTCATGTGTTCCACCCTGTTAACTTTCTTTGGCTTCCTGCTAATGTGCAATAAAATGATATAAGCTGTTTTCATTTAAGTTAATGTGTGCATTCACACCCTCAATATTTTTTAGAGGCATACATTTTTCTGCATTTATGGACAATTATCTTACACTGAGCATATAGAAAATATTGTGCTGCTTTTTGTTTCTGTAATATTGCATTTTAAAGTGATGCATATACATTTGCTCCTACTTTCCTTTCATGTAACATTCTCATAAGAAGCAAACAATTGAAACTAAGTGTATTGAATATAAATATATATGTGCAAGAGCAGTTTGTAATTACACGTAAAAGATAAACATGAACAGTAATATGCATAAGCAGTGCTTTTTTTCAGCGGGGACAAGGGGGAATGCAGTTCCGGCACCTCCAGCACTGAATGTATATAATGCCAAGGTGTGCTGGGGTGTGCTGGAGAGTCTATTGATGCTGGCTACTGGGACTTCTATTGTTGCTGGTTGGGATCTATTGTTGCTGGGTGGTATTTTTTTGGCAGGGGTCCATTGTTTCTGGGGAATCTATTGTTGCTGGGAGGTATCTATTGTTGCTGGGAGGTATCTATTGTTGCTGGGAGGTATCTATTGTTGCTGGGAGGTATCTATTGTTGCTGGGAGGTATCTATTGTTGCTGGGAGGTATCTATTGTTGCTGGGAGGTATCTATTGTTGCTGGGAAGGATCTATTGTTGCTGGGATGGATCTATTTTAGCTGGGGTGGATCTATTTTTGCTGGATGGATCTATTGTTGCTGGGGGTTCATTTTGTTGCTGGCTGCAGGGGACCTATTTTACTGCCTTCATTAACAAATTCCATACAAACTACTTAGCACCAAAAATGATACTTGGTTCTGTATTCTCTAAAAGGGGCGGCACTGGGAGATGGGTAGGGGTGGATCCAAGGGATGATGTTCGGAGGTGGGTATGGAGCGAAGATAAGGGGTGACTTGGAAGGGGTTAGTATCTGCAGCTATTCTCTGATGTATTATGCACAGGGCTTTTTTATTCTCAATTAGTGCTCCTGTTCTTCATTCCAGCATTCGGGGTTTGGCTATGGCACTCTCCTTTTCTGTCTGTCTACCTGCAGGCTGATCAGTCTCTGGGTGGAAACCAAGCCTGTTATAAGCCAGCTCAAACCTCATTTGGGTGCTTGTGATAGTGAGTGGTACGTGTGTTGTTCCTGTTCAAGATCCCAGTCTGTCTGCCCTGCTTTGCTAGTTTGGATTTGCCTGTGTTTGACCTTGGACCGGATTGTTGGACTATTCCTTGAACTAGGCCTGCCTGAGTGCTCCTGCTTCTAATTCCAGCATCTGGGTTTTGGCTATTGGATTATCCCTGTCGTGTCCACCTGCAAGGTGATTGATGTGGTCAGTCACCTGTTATAAGCAAGCCAAACGCTGAGTCCCTTGCTTGTAATAGAAAGTGATACACGTGTTGTTCCTGATCAAGCTCCCTGTCTGTCTGTCCTGCTTTGCTAGTTTGGATTTCCCTGTGTATGACTTTGGATCGGATATTGGACTATTCCCTGAACTCAGCCTGCCTTTTACCTGGACTGTCATAAAACCACATTATCTGTCTGCTAACCGCAAATATCTATTTGCTTTGCTCAGTTCGCATCTGCCCTGGCGTGGTGGCCAGGCACTATAGCACTGCTTATAAGTCCTGGGTGCAACCGAGTACCGGTAGGCTTGCTTGCTTATGGGAAAGGGGGCTGCTATAGGTGAAGCACACAGTAGCCAGCTATAGTGTCTGACCACCTGCATTGGGGTAGAAGTGACAATAATATTGTACTACAATAAATATAAATTACATTTTATAGCAATCTTGCAGCAGTAACCTCACTGAATCTCCTACTGCGGAAAATATATAGGATGCTATTGCTGACTTGGTTTTGAGGTTGGATTCACATCATTGCATTATGGTAATAAAAGGTAATGCACCTTATGCATGTTGCTGCATTGCTTTGTCATTCATTTTGAAAGCCATTTGAACGCACCTGCATTGTGATGCACTGCCCTGGAAAAAAACACAGGTATATGTTTCTGTTTGCTCTGATGTGTTGGCAGCCCATTCAAAATGACTGAACTTTCTTTCTTTTAATTTTAATTTTTATTGAAAAGAAAACATTTTTACAGAAACAAAAACATTTGTAGAAACATTCACTTTTTGTATACATTACATAACATATGTGAAAGTTTTTTTTTTTTTTTTTTTTTTTAAACAGTCACATCGCTACCAATATAGCAAAAATCTAGACTTTAGCTATATATTTTGATAGGAATATAAGTAAATGGAGAGGATCAGGTAAAACAAAAAAGAAAGAGAAAAAAAAGGAAAAGGAGATCAAATCTAGAATGATATGATAAAGGGGCATCAGGCAGATAAATAGGTATCCTCAGGGAGGTGGTATTTCAGTGGGTTTTATGTAACTAATACCAGGGTTAAGGTCCGAATGATCCCACAGATCCCAAGTTTTGGAAAATTGCGGGAGGGTATCAAGTATTATTGCAGTGAGGCGTTCCATTCTACAAATCTGCTCCAATGTTTGTAGGACTTGTGAAAGAGAAGGCTGAGAGGGGGAAAGCCATCGTAAGGGTATAGCCCTTTTAGCAGCAAGTAGAATAAAGGTAGCCAATTTTTGGGCATGTTTGGAGAGTCCAGGGATCGGCAAACCTAACAGAAAGTGGATTGGATCCAATGGGAGGGAAATACTGAACAAATCCTGTATAAAGGTCTGAATGGTTATCCAAAATGGGTGTATCAGGGGGCAGTCCCAAAAGATGTGAAATGCGAGCCAATGTCTCTTCGGCATCTCCAACATGCCCAAGGGGTCTTGGAGTCGTATTTATGCATAATTTCAGGGGTTTTATACCAGAAGAATAGTATTTTATAAGCTGTCGCTTTTTGTTCCACACATTGTGATGATTTGGAAATAGCTTCTCAAATTTTCTGCCATTGAGGGAGGGAGATAGAGCAATTTACCAACTGAGACCATTTTTGCATATAAGAATGGGATGTGTCAGTAATGGGGGTTGCGTTATGTAAGAGTCTGTAAATGTCAGTAATGAGATGGGTCTGATACGGTCCTTGGGCACATAAGAGTTCAAACAGAGTAGAAAGAGTGTGGAGCTAACACCGCGCTAATCACTAAACTAAACAGAATATTGATAAAAAAATATATAAAAAGCAATATACCAAAATTGGACGTGATGACCAGTGAATCAAGCAGCAGCTAATAAATGTGGGATATACACATATAACAGAAATATACAATGGAAAAAGCCGCGCTAAATAGTAAATGATAATCTAATTGACCAAAGAGTGAAAAAACTCAAGTAATAATAATCAAACAGTCCATGTGAGGTATCAAATAATGAAAACTATATTGATTAGTCTTAGAGTCCATGTGAAACTAAAAGTGATGAGTGACAAAAAATTATGTAACAATGTGATATCCAAAAAAAAGGTGACTCTGAAGAAAATCCACCAGGAAACCATGATCCACCACCGCTCTAATAATGTGCTTACCAGAGGGCAAGCTTGAATAAGCCTGTAACTCAAATATCATCAAGATATGACCGGACCATTAGACATCGCCTCCAAATCCAAAATCCTCCGAATCCAAATCTCCACTGATATATCCGACCAGAGTCCCGGATATGGGCAGTAATTCCCTTATAGGGTATCTTTGAGATTGAATTTCTCCAGGGATATGAAACCGGGGAACCATACAGTCTCAGCATGTAAATATATAAAAATAAGGGATGCTCCCATAGTGTGAAACCATATTAAAATGTATTAAATCAAATTAAAAGTTCTACTTACATCAGAACAAATAAGTACTCGCAGAATATACACAAAAAAACGCCGCCGGCCGGCTAGCAGAACACCCAATCTCAATGCGGAACGTGATGACGTCAGTGCGTCAGCCTCCCTACGTCCGTTTCGTCTATTGACGTCTTCTGGGGAACGGGCGACGCACTGAATCATCGCAACTTTATAGAAACTTAACAGACACGCCCTGGTGTGAACCCACAATGGCGGATAAACATAAAATTCCATAGTGAATGTAACCTTCAGATGGAAACAACTAAATATGGACATTCTATGAGAGTCATGAATTAAAAACCAAAAAGAAAGAAAATATAACTCAAATTAAGAGCGATATTTAAATGATAGATTAAATAAATAAAAATAAAGAACACGTAAAGGTGACCTTTACTGACGTTGGAAGGGGAACCCCCCACTAGCTCCATCTTGTGTACAACTACTAAATTGGAAATTAATTCTGTTGACGACTATATCATGAGAATCATGGAAAAAAGGGGGAATCACCCAGATGAAAAAACGGAGACATACAAATTCCCTACTCAACAGCTATAATTAAAGGCCAAAACAAATTTTTATATTACTGCCAGGGATTAGATTATATACCAACAATAGTTAGTCCCCCGCTGGATAACACTAAGGCGATAACCTTAGGTAATAGATAAAAATAAACATAAATGAACGTAAATTAAATAATAAAAAATAAAAATAGTATATACACAAAGTGTAATTAACACTAATGGATGCTAATAGTAAAAAATGACAGAGACCTAAAAAAAGTTGAAATCCGCCATTGGGGTCTCACACCTTACAGAAGCATATAGCATAATATTAATCTATGTAAAAACGATATATCTTTATTGTGATGGGAAGGCTTTTAGGCCATATTGGATCAAAATAATAAGGAATGTGAGAATGGGGTAATGTTGACATAATAGACATTTATGAATTGTCAATGAATGCGTTGACGTCAATGTCAACGTTCAACCCAAAGGGGGTATAACTCTTGATCTTATATATCCATGACATCTCCAATCTGGAGATGCCACGGACAAGTGAGCCCCCCCTCCATTGTGGGGTATATTTGTCAATCCCCAAGAAGATCGTTTTAGATGGATCCTTCTTGTGGACTTCTGAATAGTGCCTAGACACTGGGTGCTTAGGAAACCCACCTAGAATGTTAGTGACATGTTCATTCAGCCTCACCTTAAGGGGGCGCTTAGTCCTGCCCACATACTGAAGCCCACATGGGCATTGGAGCATATAAACGACCCCCTCGGTGGAGCACGTAATGAACGGTTTGATCTCAAATTCCACTCTAGTACTAGTGGAAATAAATTTATGGGTCCTCCTATGAATACACCCACTGAGTGAACCGATCCTACACCGCCTACACTGATAAAAACCCGTTAACCACTTTCAGACCGGACCAATTTGCAGCCAAAGGACCAGGCCCCTTTTTGCGATTCGGCACTGCGTCGTTTTAACTGACAATTGCGCGGTCGTGCGACGTGGCTCCCAAACAAAATTGACGTCCTTTTTTTCCCACAAATAGAGCTTTCTTTTGGTGGTATTTGATGCGGTTTTTATTTTTTGCGCTATAAACAAAAATAGAGCGACAATTTTGAAAAAAATGCATTATTTTTTATTTTTTGCTATAATAAATATCCCCAAAAAATATATAAAAAACATTTTTTTTTCCTCAGTTTAGGCCGATACGTATTCTTCTACATATTTTTGGTAAAAAAAATCGCAATAAGCGATTATTGATCGGTTTGCGCAGAAGTTATAGCGTTTACAAGATAGGGGATAGTTTTATAGCATTTTTATTAAATATTTTTTTTTATTATTAATGGCGGAGATCTGCGATTTTTTTTTTGTGACTGCGACATTATGGCGGACACATCGGACATTTTTGACACATTTTTGGGACCATTGTCATTTTTACAGCAATTAATGCATTTAAATGCATTGATTTCTGTATAAATGACACTGGCAGTAAAGGGGTTAACCACAAGGGGGCAGTGAAAGAGTTAAGTATGCCTAGGGGTGTGTTTTTTACTGTGGGGGGGGCGTGGCTGTCAGCTAGTGAATGCTGATCTCTGCTCCAATCACAGGGAGCAGAGATCGGCGTCACTAGTTGCTAGGCAGAACGGGGAGATGCTGTTTATCTCGGCATCTCCTCGTTCAGCCGCTCCGTGAGACGATCGCGGGAGTCCCCGCGGCGATCGAGTCCGCGGGGACCGCGGCTGGACTCACGGGGGTCCCGACCGGCGCGGGAGCGTGCCGCTCCCGGCGCGCTCCCGATGGCACGGACAGGCTAAAGGAGGGACGTATATATACGCCCTCCTGCCTGTACGTGCCATTCTGTCGACGTATATCGTCGTGCGCCGGTCGGCAAGTGGTTAAATTATCAAAAAAACTTGTTTTAACTATTGGTGGGTCTAGGACATTCGGAGATATTCTAGTTTTAAGGGAGGGGACACCTCTATAGACAATCTGTGGTCTTGGGGGAAGAACTGTATTTAGAGTAAGGTCACTGGTGAGGATGTGCCAGTGTTTTTTAATCATCCTTCCTATATTCCTATGCTGAATGGAGTATGATGTTATGAAAGGAACCATAACTGCACCCCTCTCTTTAACAGGTTTTTCCTTGAGTAGATCTACCCTGTTGATCAGAGTTACATCATCAAGAACAGCTTTTAGGGAAGAAGCTGTATACCCTTTCTCTAAGAAACGTCCAGTAAGAATCTCAGCTTGGGCGGAAAATTCAGTTGGATCAGAGCAATTCCTTCTAAGCCGCAAGTACTGACTCTTAGGTACTTATTTTTTACCAGGCTTCATGGTGACAACTCCCTATAGGGATATACGAATTGCGATCCGTATCCTTAAAATGGGTCGCGGTAGTGAATTCCCCATTATTAACCCCTATTTTGAGATCCAAAAAATTAATTGAGGTCTGACTGGCCTCATAGTTCAGGACGATGCCCCTCTGATTGGCATTAAGTTCTGTGAGGAAGATGTCTAGATCTTCCTTGCTGCCATCCCATAGGAGGAGGATGTCGTCTATATACCTGGCCCACAGGACCACCTGGGGTCTCTGCTGGGCATAGACGACATCCTCCTCCCATAAGGCCATAAATAGATTCGCCAGACTGGGGGCATATTTGGCCCCCATAGCGACTTCTCTATTCTGTTTAAAGAAACTTCCTCCGAACCAAAAATAGCTGCTAGATGCAGCAAATTTAAGTAACTGTAGGATGAAAAAATCTGTTCAAACAAACCGGAGTCCCGCCTAAGGAAATATTCAACAGCTAATAAACCCAAATGATGCGGTATAACCGTATATAAAGACGTGACGTCAGCAGTTACCAACCATAGACCAGGTGCGGGAGTGATAGAGTCCAATAAATTAATAATGGAACGGGAGTCCTTGACATAAGATGGCATATTTCTAACCAAGGGTTGGAGAAAGTAATCGATATACCTGCCCACCCGGGACGTAACAGAGTCAATCCCACTGACTATGGGACGCCCCGGGGGGCAGGTAGGGTGCTTATGTATCTTTGGCAGATAGTAGATGGTGGGTGTCCACGGTGATTTGGGGACTAAATAAAGTAGTTCCTTCTTATTGAGAACTCCACCTTCAAACCCGCTTTGAACCAACAACTTCAGCTCAGATAGATATTTTGATTTGGGATCGGACCGAAGGGGCGTATATGTATCGGAATCCCCCAATATTCTGTACATTTCGTCAAGGTAATCCTTCTTGTCGAATATAATAATCCCACCCCCTTGTCTGCAGGCCTAATTATTAGATCTTTATTATGACATAAAGAGTTTAGGCCATTAGCAATCTCCCTTTCAGTTTTGACTCTTTTAATAGGTATTTTCTCCAATTCAGCCAACACCAAGTCTCTAAAAACCTTAACAGCTGGTGCCAAAGCCCCAGGTGGGTTAAATAAAGAGGCATTGGATAACCCAGAATGGCGAAAGCCAGTAGTGACATTGTTGTTGACACTAATGGGATTAATGGCCATATGTCATTTGATGCTGACCTTACGTATAAATTTATGTACATCCATGTACGTCTGAAATTTATTAAGTCCTCGTGGGGGTGCAAATTTTAAACCCTTACTAAGAACTCATTTTTCGGAATCATTCAAAATGGCGGAACTTAAATTAAAAATACCATCATCTAGAAGGGCCTTTTTCTTTTTTGTTCGACACTCCCCCCCCCCTCTCTGGTTCCTCTTTTTGATCCGTAGGCCTTTTTACACCCTGATTTGGTCTGAGAAAACCCCAATGTTGGTTGGGCAAGCCAGAACCTGGATGTTAAGTAAGATTGGGCAACCCTCTATCTGCCGTGTCCTCATACTCATTAGACGGTCCCTCTAGATCTTGGAGGGGGTAGAAATTATTTTGAGTACTCATATTATACCCGGTGTCATTTCTAGTGTCATAAACACCTGTGGTGTCAAAATGTTGAAACGCTATAGGCGGTTGTTTGTATTGATCCATCCCAAAATTTGGATTAGGACCATAACCTCCAAAAGAGTTGATCCCATATAAAGGCCCGAAATTGGGTGGGAGTGACGGGGTGACGGAGTAGGTCTGTCAAGGCTTAAAGTAGAGGATTTCGAGGCAATGTAGTGTCTGATTTGAAGGTAGGAGTAGAATAATTGTTTAGGGATCTGGTATTTCTTTTGCAATGACTGAACTTTCTTAATGCAATTCATGATAGACTGGACAGGTGAAAATGGACTTATTGTCTGCATATTTTTATAATGCGCAGTATTAATATCCCACTGTTAAAGAGAATATATTTCTAAGATTACATTTTCTGCAGGATGGTCACTATGAAACAATGCAGCTATTACCCCAATGCTTTATGACACTGCTAATTAGTGTTGGGCGAATGGTTCAGCCCGAGCATGAGTTCAGGCTGAACATTGACTGTGGCTGTGGCATCCTTAACCACCGATGAGTTATCAGTAGTCAATGGGCTTCCCCACTGACAGCTGTGTAAAAAAAAAAAAAAAGAAATTGCTGGTAAAAAAAATAGTAAAAAAAATAAAATAACCCACACTATAATTTTTTTTTTTAAACAGCGTTAGGTCCCCCCAAGAATCCATACCAGACCATTATCCGAGCATGCAGCCTGGCAGGTCAGGAAAGGGTGGGGATAAGCGAGTGGCCGTCCCCCCCCCTCCTAAACCATACCAGACCACATGCCCTCAACATTGGGGGGGGGGGGCTTTGGGATGCAGGGTCACTCTTCCCCAAAACCCTGGGCTGTGGTTGTGGGGGGCTTTAGGAAGGGACCACTAGATCCCTGCCCCCCCCCCCCATGTGGGCATCATGAGTGACGATAGAAAACATTTTTTTTTTTTGTTTTGTTTTTTAATAAAGAAACTGTCAAAAACTGTCTCTGTTTTTATTACTTTTTGACACTTTTTTGATGATAATCGCTCGCTCCCCCCCCTTTTCCTGACCTGCCAGGCTGCATGCTTGAAAAAGGGTTTGGTATGGATTTTTGGGGGGACCCCACGCCATTTTTTTTTATTTCTTGTGGGGCTTTCCTTAAAATCCATACCAGACACGAAGGGAACCCCACGCCATTTTTTTCTTTACACTTTTTTAAATAGCTGGGTGCCAGCAATTGAAATCACAAGTCAATTTAAATGTGATTTGACTTGTTTTTTTCCTTTATAAATGTAATTTTTGCTGCAGCATGTGCTATACATTCTACAGATGCACCACTTTACAGGCAGACTAAGGGGACCCCCTAGGCACTACATTCAAAGGAATTTTTCATTTTTATTGTTGAATTTTTGTTAAAATCACTGCTCCTTTAAAAATTCGAGTTTTAAAAAAAAAGTGCATTGATACATGTCCCCCAAGGCAGTACCCAGACCCCCGTACACTTTTTATAGCCAATTACTTGCATATAAGCCTTCAAAATGGGAACTTTTGATTTTTCAAGTTCAGCTCCCATAGACTTCAATGGGGTTTGTCGTTCAGGTCAGAACTTTTTCTCTGTTTCAGGAGTTGTGGTGCGAACCGAACAGGGGGGCATTTGGCCCATCTCTACTGCTAATTTATAATGTCCTGGTAGATAATATAGAAGTAACAGAAGTCGGGAGGATTTTAGGTGCCCCTTTAAACCACAGGGTGAAATACATGGCAATTCGATTTTATCACTCTTTTGTTCAGCTTGCTAGTTAGAGAGAGAACAAACTATTATATTTCAATGCATGATTTAAACCTAGGTGACATAGGTGGTGGCCTAGGACACAACAGCTGCAAGAGGTGATGCCTAGCCACCCAGACTGTGAAATCTATTTACTCTACCTGCTACAAAGTGTTTAAGGAGCATTATTCATCGCATTATTAGTTGGAAGCTGTCTCTAATAATGCCAGTTTCCCCAGCAAACCCCTGTCACCCCCAGCTTGTAATGACTGGCAGTTCCTCTGTCTCCCTGGCATGGGACAGGTTGTGTATACTCTACAGATACTGAGCAGTTCAGTGTGTGTACAAGCTGGTTGACTGTCTTTTGCTGCGCTAAAGGAAATGCTGGATCTGATATCTTCTGATTAAGGTCTTCTTCATAGTTTCATAGTTAGTAAGGTTGAATAAAGATATCAGTCCATCCAGTTCAACCTGAGTGAGTGTCTACAACTGTCCCTATCCCTGTATATTGCACACTCACATTGGTCCCTACCCTCAAGGAGCCCACAATCCAAGGTCCCCATTCATATACTAGGGCCAATTTTTGGACAGAAGCCAATTAACCTACATGCATGTCTTTGGAGTGTGGGAGGAAACTGGAGTACCCGAAGGAAACCCACGCAGGCACAGGGAGAACATTCTTCTGATATCTTCTAAGATCTGTATTCAAAGTAATCATTATTAATATTATTTAGTATGTAAATAATATGTACATATATATATATATATATATATATATATATATATATATATATATATATATATATATATATACACAGTATCTCACATTTTTGTAAATATTTTATTATATCTTTTCATGTGACAACACTGAAGAAATGACATGTTGCTACAATATAAAGTATTGAGTGTATAACTTGTATAACAGTGTAAATTTGCTGTCCCCTCAAAATAAATTAACACACAGCCATTAATGTCTAAACTGCTGGCAACAAAAGTGAGTACACCCCTAAGTGAAAATGTCTAAGTCCCGCCTCCTAGATAGATAAAACACTGATCCAATAATACATTGAATCAGTGTGACATGTATAATAGGAGGTGGGACTTTGTTACAGTGGGCACCGGGATATTCTAATCCATGGCGTGAAAGAGCTTTGTGTTGTAAGGCTGCATTTCATTGGCACAGGTCAGGCTGCACTTCATTGGCACAGGTCAGGCTGCATTTAATTGGCACAGGTCAGATTGCATTTTATGGGCACTGGTAAGGCTGCATTTTATGGGCACTGGTAAGGCTGCATTTTATGGGCACTGGTAAGGCTGCATTTCATGGGCACTGGTAAGGCTGCATTTCATGGGCACTGATCAGGCTGCATTTAATGGACACTGGAAAGGCTGCATTTAATTGATCCTGGTACCTGTTTTCTCACAAGACTTGTGTCTTGTGTCAGATGCAGTTAGCTTGTCTGCCACTAGATGGCTCTAGTGAAAGTTGTAATTGGGTGTTAGGTCCCCTTTTACAAAAGTTCCTCCTTAGTGACCTCCGGGGTTTAGTCAGTGTCCCTATAAATGCCAGTATGGGAGGGGTCTAAGTAGATGAATCATGTGAGCCAATCAGCCCAGAACTGTCAGGATGTAGTCAAATAGTGTCCTAATGAGTCCTTTGGGGGGGGGGGGGTCTGAAGTCCCAGTAAGGTGGTAGAGAACTCAGTAGGAACAGCCGTGGACTCCCAGTCTCCCCTGACCTTCTTCTGAAAGTTCTGTAGCAGGGTGCATAAGGCTTTGAAGGTCAGGCCAGAGTCCTCTGAGATGAGGAAGGTTGAAGCCTGGAAATGAGTGTGATATCTGGGAGCATGCCCAGCTGGGCAGAACTATGGAAAGGACATTGGGTCCCAATGGAAATGGTCCCAACTCTGTGGTGCTCCCAATGAGAGGAGGTGTAGAGGGAAGATGGCTTACAAGTTATGTGCTTGCATTCTGCACAGAAATGACAACTACAGAATGTCTACTCCTGTGTATGGCATTCTGTGCTAAAGAATTCTGATAGTATGTCAAATGTGATGTCAGATGTCACAGAAATCTTTGTTAAAGTACAGTAGAGTGTGGAAATTTTTATGTTTGGACATTCCTGTATTCCCAAATAATACAGCCTGCCATGTCAATATGGTGGAGAGTTCCATTAATAACAGGTATGTAGCTATCCTATCCTCCATGTCGTATGACATCCTCCCAGTCAGTTGCAGCATGACTTGTCCACAAGACACAGCAGAGAAGTGGAAGGAAAATAATAAATGGTTTTCAAATTGTTTTACAAATAAATATTTGAAAAGTGTGGCGTGTGGTTGTATTCAGCCCCCTCAATACTTCAAGTATAAGTAATACTTTGCAGAACCACCTTTCGCTGCAATTACAGCTGCAAGTCTTTTTGGGGATGTCTCTACCAACTTTGCAAATCTAGAGAGTGAAATATTTGCCCATTCTTCTTTGCAAAATAGTTCAAGCTCTGTCATATAGGATGGAGAGCATCTGTAAACAGCTATTTTCAAGTCTTGCCACAGATTCTCAACTGGATTTAGGTCTGAACTTTGATTGGGCCATTCTAACACATGAATATGCTTTGATCTAAACCATTCTGCTGTAGCACTGGCTTTATGTTTAGGGCCGTTGTCCTGCTGAAAGGTGAACCTCTACCCCAGTCTCAAGTCTTTAGCAGACTTTAACAGGTTTTCTTCTAATGCCTCATACACACGATCGGACTTTGCTCCATTGCCAGAAAGTTTGTCCGTTCACACAGCCAACAAACGTCAGATGAGAACCGAAATAGTTTGTCCGATGGAGCATACACACAGTCGGATGTTGCCTTAAAACAGCTAATTTGCATGTTTGTTGTCAAAAAGTCTGATCGTGTGTAGGGGGCCTTAAGATTGCCCTGTATTTGGCTCCATCCATCTTCCCATCAACTCTAAGACCAGTTTCCCTGTCCCAGCTGCAGAAAAACATCCCCACAACATGATGCTGCTCTGATTAATGCCCTCCTTCCCTGGCCAGTCTGTTTAGGTGAATGGCCATGTCTTGGTAGGTTTGCAGTTGTGCCATACTCTTCATTTTTGGATGATGGACTGAACAGTGCTTTGTGAGATGTTGAAAGCTTGGGATGTTTTTTTTATAACCTAACCCTGCTTTAAACTTCTTCACAACTTTATCCCTTACCTGTCTGGTGTGTTCCTTGGCCTTTATGATACTGTTTGCTCACAAAGGTTCTCCAATAAACCTCTGAGGGCTTCACAGAACAGCTGTATTCATACTGAGATTAAATTGCACACAGGTGGACTCTATTTACTAATTACTAATTAGGTGACTTCTGAAGACAATTGGTTCCACTAGCTTTTAGTTATGGGGTATCAGAGTAATGGGGGCTGAATACAAATGCACACCACACTTTTTTTACATTTATTTGTAAAAAAAATTGAAAACCATTTATCATTTTCCTTCCACTTCAAAATTACTGTGCCTTGAAAAGGTATTCATACCCTGTGACATTTTCCACATTTTGTCAACCAAAAACGTACCGTAAATGTATTTTCTGGCAAGACTTGAAAATTGCTGTTCATAGAAGCTCTCCATCCAACCTGACAGAGCTTGAGCTATTTTGCAAAGAAGAATGGGCAAAAATTGAATTCTCTAGATGTGCAGAGAAAAAGACGTCTATCACATAAATTCACAATAAATACATTTACGTTTTTGGCTGTGACATGACAAAATGTGGAGAATTGCAAGGGGTATGAATACTTTTTCAAGGCACTGTATGTTCCATTTCAATATCTTAGATGCAACTTATTCTTTATTACTCTATTCTTTATACTCTATTTAAGAATGCTGCTGCTGGTATTTTGCCATAATTTCGTCATAAGTTGTAAACTATCCTACATCTGGATAGATCAGAAATATCCATGGTATTTTCCTGTTGTGAATCCATTTTCCCCAGTAAATGGCCTCTCTCTCCTGTCATTGGCAAAGAGCTTCAGAAGCTTTGTTGAGACATCAGTGTGCATAATATCCAGTCACAAGCAGGAACATACCGTGGATATTTCTGCTCTATCCAGATGTAGGGGTGTTTACAACCTATGATGAAAGTATGACAAAATACCAGCAGCAGCACTCTTACAAAACAAATCATTTGCATCTAAAGCCCCATACACACGCTCGGACAATCCGCGGACCAGGTCAGTCGGACTTTGTCCGACGTACTTTGTCCGATGTTGGCGTTGCGTACACACGGTCGGACTACGTTGTCGGAATATCCGGTCCGGAAGAACGTCGTGACGTAAGTCGTCGTCCACGAGATTACAAAAGGGAAGTTCAGCACCACGTCAGGCACCCGTTGGGCTCCTTCTGCTGATCCCGTGTTTATCGAGAGTTAGTGGAAGTTTGGTGACTTAAGATTCGCGCTTCTCAGTTTTCTGACTCAGATCGTTACTGCTCTTCAGTTTGTGCTTGTCGTGCGTATCTGTTTATTAGTGCGTGTAGTCAGTTCGCATTTGTTGGTCATTGCGGCCTATATCTTGATATAGGACGCTTTGATTTGCACTGCTTATTGTCTGCTCGTTGCTGGTATTCACTTCGTTCTTTCAGGCCTTGCTGTTTATCGGTGCTTTCTGTTTGTCCGTTCTGACCAGCCGACCTTTTGTGACCTTCTGAGCGATGTTTCCCGTGCGTACTCGTCGCCGAGTTCGTGCTGTACGCGGAATTGGTGTCGGGCTTTTAGCTTTGACCCAAGACCCGTCCATGAACAGAGTGACGAGGAGTATGTGGACCAAGAATTGGTTGCTTCAGCGTGACCAGTTCTCGCACATGCCTTTGCTTCGTGAGATCCGGGAGAATAATCCTGATGATTTTAGGAACTTTCTCAGGATGACGGACCCCGATTTTCACCGTCTTTTGGCTTTGCTGACCCCCTTTATCAGCCGGCAGGATACCTGCATGAGACAAGCCATTACTCCGGAGCAGAGGCTTGTTGCCACGTTGAGGTACTTGGCGACAGGGAGAAGTCTTCAGGATTTGAAGTTCTCTTCAGGTATCTCTCCCCAGGCCCTGGGAATCATTATTCCAGAGACCTGTTCTGCCATCATTCAGGTCCTGCAGGAGGACTATATTAAGGTAACATTTCTACTTTACTATTCCCTTCTATGTATGCTCTGTTTGCTAATGACTTGTATTTTTGACCTCCTTCCCTAATTACCATGATTGCAATATGTTCTAATATGCTGTGCCCCTTTTCTCCTTCATGCATTTTTCCCTTCACTTACCTCACCAGCATGCTCTTCTGCCCCAATAGACACCTATGGCCTAGTCACTTAAGCAATGTCTTTTGTCTGCTGCATAGTATTGTTTGCCCCAAAACACCCCCTAAAATATGCACAAATGTTTGCTGTGTGGTTTACTTCATGTAGAGCCCCCTTTTTTTGTTCTTTTGGTGGGGGGGGGGGGGCAAACTCATTAGGAACCCCCTCCCCCAACTGCTCTGTCAGATGGTACCAATCCTTTATCTGCTGGCTTTCCCAAGGTCCATACACACTATATACCTACCTCTTTATAGTGCGCATCTTTAGGGATGAATTCAGCAAAGCATGTAGTGCAAGGGACTGCCTCCATACATTCCATTTCCTATTTTTTTGTCTTCTTTCCCTCCTATTAGCTTGCTTGGTAATTTAATAATGTCACACTGTGCCTGCCTTTTTTGGGGGGGGGGGGGGGGGGGGGGGGTTGAAATGTTATTTGATCTTTCCTGTGGCCTGCCAATAGTTTTAAGTACAGAGGGTCTGGCCAAACTAGCCCACATTATTGAGCCATTTGCCAATCAATGAAGTGCAGAGGGTTAGCTGTCCACCCCCCCCCCCCCCAAAACCCCTAGTTATTGCCAATGGCCCATCAGAAGTGGGGGGATTGATGGGGGGGGTGAGTAATCTGTGAAGGGGAGCCTCTACTTTTCTGTGCAAATACTTTCCAGCCTCCAATTTTAGACAATGCTCTTGTTCCAAGATGTTGATTGTCTAATCTGCTTGCAATGTTTAGGTGCAAAGTGACTATTTTTTTTTTCTGGTTTCACTCCACAGTTCCCTTCCACGCCACAGGAATGGCAGACTGTGGCCTCCCACTTTGCCAGCCGTTGGGACTTTCCTAACTGCGGAGGGGCAATTGATGGGAAACACGTCCGCATCGTCCCACCGCCCAACTCGGGGTCCTACTATTATAATTATAAAGGGTTTAATAGTGTAGTGATGTTGGCGGTGGTGTCGGCAACATACGAGTTTATGTATGTGGACGTGGGGATGAACGGCCGGATATCGGATGGTGGGGCCATTACGCACACGGAGTTCTACTGGCGTCTCCAAAGTGGCAGTCTGTGCTTGCCACCTCCAGAGGAGAATGCCGAAGGACTCCCCTTCGTCTTTGTCGCAGATGAAGCGTTTGCGTTGACTCCCCATGTGATGAGGCCGTTCCCGATGAGGACCCTCACCCCGGACCAGAGGGTCTTCAACTACAGGCTGTCCAGAGCCAGAAGAGTTGTGGAGAACGCTTTTGGCATCCTGGCCAGCCGCTTCCGCCTGTTCCTGACGGCATTTAACTTGGCGGAATACAAACTGAACCACATAGTTCTTGCCTGTTGCATATTGCACAACTTCCTCAAAAGACATAACAGGAACTATGTGGTGCCCGTTGGCCCAGATGTGGAGGGCCCTCCAAATGCCGAACTCACAGCCCTTCGAGTGGCACGTCCAGGCTTGCCCCCTCTAAATGCCCGTGTGGTCCGGGACCAATATATGCAGTACTTTGTGGGTAGGGGGGCCATTGCTCTGCCTGACGATGTGTGAGAGGCATTTTTTAATAAATCTGATATTTTAACCAACCTATGATTTCATGTCATTTCAGTCTTCTTTTTAGCTTATTTTACTTTGACATTTTTTCCCTTTGCCTTCGACAGTGGGAATGCACTTTCTGGGCAAAAGGAGGTAACAGTCTCTTCTTCCCAAAAAGATTATTCTCATGTTGTGTGTTTGCTACCTAATCTTTGGTCTAGAGAAGGTTTGTACTGCATAACTGACACCCAAAATACTCCTTTTCATCACCAGGTCTGACATGTGTGTATTCTCCAAAATGCTGTGCTCCGTGTTTTCGTACAAAGCACTGTGGGTGTCATTTACATAAGTCAAATCCGCTATGCTCTACAAGTGCATTGAAAAAGTTCCCCGGGAAAGAAAATTGGAGTGCAAAGTGGATTTGCCTTTAGTAAATAACACCCATTGCCCCCCATATCCTTTTCATTTTACATACATAATGCATTGTGTTTTTTAAATAAGGAAGCCACACATTTAGAAAAATAAAAGTTTACTAGGAAAACATTCCCAAGTGCGTTTACAATCTTCACGCCAAAACTGACAACATCTTGGTTATTTACAACATTGTTTACAAACATTCCGCAATTGGTAAAACCAGGCATGGAGCAAAACAGAACCTAGGAACTTGGAAAGTTCAACTTTGTAAAGTGAAGACAAGATCAGACATGACTATATATGTTCAAAGTGTGTTTGATCTTGCCTTCATCACATGGGGGGGTCACCCCCGAAAAGTGGAAATTTGGAACATGCACACAATTTGGGTCTGAAAATGGTCATTAGATGGGAAAACACATGCCTAGAAGCTTCAAAAGTGCCATTTTCCATCATGGGGATGAATGGACGTTTTTTGGGGGTGCAACCCCTTCACCACAACCACTTTCGTAGTTCGTAAAGTGTTTGCACCCCCAAAAAAACGTTGCCATTCATCCACCATGGTGGGAGCTAGCACATGTGGACACAATGTGTGCATGTTCCAAATTTCAGACAGTTTTTAAGTTGCAAATGTGTTCAGAAGCAGGCACAAATGTGTGTTAATTACTTGGTGCGTTTTCATATTTTTCCTAAAACATCAATGATGTTCTTCAATTTTTGTTGAACATCATTGATGTTTTGCTTTATGTAATCTAGATCTCGATTGCAGACCATTATCTCTCCGATGAGTACGTGGGCACTCTCTGTGGTAAAGTGCGATTTTTCTTCCACAACATCCACGTCACCTAAAAACCACAAACAAAAATGGGGTGTTGGAAATGAGGCAGCCATACATGGATTAGCTTACCAGTAGCTGTGTTCTCCCACACTCACCTGTTGTGGTGACAATTTCTCCAAGTTCGATGATCTCTCCTTCCTCCTCCTCCTCCTCCTCTGCTTCTGCTCTTTCCCCTTTTTTGGGAGGTGTTGGTTTGGGGGTTTCCTCAGACGGCCCAAGTTTTCGCTCCCCTATGAGAATGTCCAAAAGGAAGATTTAGCAACACAAACTATTGAGGGCAGAAATAGGAAATGACAAACATTGCTTGAAAGTGACGGACACTATTTTAGTTTGGCCAGTTACAAATGTCAACTACATGAATGAAGTCACTTTGTAAAGGTGCTAAACTGACTAGCTTTTTGGTAGAAGTTTGTGTGATGGAGACCCCCCTCTAGTATCCACTGGAGCACATGTGTGGAAAAGCATAATAAAAAGGGGGTTTGGGTGTCCCAGCACTAGTGCTCTAGAGTCCAGATGGGTAAACAGCTACTGAGTGACCTCTCCTTTACATTGAATAAATTGGCTTTACATTCTTGATGACATTTCTAGTGAGAACAAACTTCCTTTCCCCAAAAAAACACCAAACATCGTATTATAAGTGGCCGAACGATCGAGGTTGCGTACGATCGAATGCACACACACACGACCATGACAGTGGCAGAAAGATCGAGGCTGAGTACGATCGAATGCACAGACGAACCTGAAAGTGGCCATTTTGGAATGTACAACTTGGTAAAAATCAAAACACAATGGAGCAGTATGCAAGCAAGAAATCAAACACAAAACACAACTACTTACTTTTTTGAAGAATTCTCTTGATCTTTCTGTACTGATCGGCCTCCCTCAGTTTCAGGTCTGACCAGCGTTTCCTCAGTTGCTCCTTGGATCGTTGTACCCCAAAATTATTGTACAGCCTTCTCACAACTTTAGACATGATCTTGGCCTTGCGGACATTGGGGTTGAGGTAAGGCCCATACTTCCCATCATAGTCGCTCCTCTTTAATATGTCCACCATCTCCAACATTTCTCCAAATGACATATTGGAGGCCTTGAATTTCAGGTTCCGGGATCGGGACGTTTCTGCCTCCGGACTTTCCTCGTCCTCCTCCTCGTTGGTGGGATATTTGTGGCGCACCTGCTGTGTCCCCGCCATGTGCTCTCCCCACTACGCCGTAAAGAGAAGGGGTGGGGAATAGACGAGAAAGATCGTCAGGGGCGGGCGGAGTTTGAAGCATGCGCAGTGTATATAAAACGTCACACGCCTGTGTCGTAGCCACGATCTGGGAGACGAGGGGAGAGAAAGCTCACGCACGAGACGATCGCTACAAACGAAGGTACAATTTGACGTTGGTACATAACTAGCCTAGACTGATTAGAACTTGAGGCTTCTTTATGGAGAAGATTAGGAGAGTTTAGGCTGACATTATTTATATTGTTTTGTGTGGCGTTGTGTCTTGCAGAGGTGATGGATGCCTTCTACAACGTGAGCTTTCTCCCACACTTCATTGATAAATACCGGCAATTCCCCCTCTTATGGCAGGCAAAACACAGGGATTATAGCAACAGACCAAAGAGGTACGCAGCCCTGCTGAAACTGGTGGCATTTGTAAAGCCTACCCTGCCCATGGCAACCGTCGCAAACTTAAAAGTGAAGATCACCAACATGAAGACTACCTATTTCCGGGAGCGCAATAAGGTCCTGAAGTCACAAGCATCTGGAGCTGCAGCAGCTGATGTCCATGTCCCCACGCTCTGGTACTATGACAGGCTCCACTTTCTCAAAGACCAGGCTACTGTCAGGAAGTCACTCTCGACTCTTCCTTGCACGCGTCCTTCCACGCACGCCACCCTTGATGAGGATTCCGAGGACCAACCTGGGCCTTCCAGTCAGGAATATGTGCAGGTGCCCAGCTTGTTCCAGGTATAGTAGTTTTGGAACCAGTTTGTTGAATAATGAATGATGTTCAGTTAATTCAGGATCCCCAATTGCTTATTTCCTAACGTGATTGACATATCAACAGACAGTGGTGTGGGAGACATTTTTGGGAAGAATCTAAACTGCAGGGCTGAGAATTGTATGGTTTTGTATTTGAAAACATTTTGCAACAGTCACTAGATGAGAATTGTGTGTGTTTGATGAACAAATAACTGAAACTATGTCCCTTTTTCATACACAGGAAGACCTCAGCCAGGAGGTGGCTGTGGAAGGTGGCAGTCAGGAGGAGGCAGGGGGTAGTGGCAGCCAAGAGGGGGGTAGGCGTAGGAGCCTGACTGTCTCCCAAGTCTCTCCCCTCCGCCTTCCCTACAGAAGGGCGAAAAACATGGGGGAGGTGGGAGAGTCAGCGCTCCAGCTGATAAAAGATGCCTCAGCCTCCCTCTATGCCACACCCACCTACGAGGAGGCCTTTGCCTCCTTGGTTACAAGTAAATTTACGGGTATGGAGGCGGGGCAACGCAGCATGTGTGAGGAGGTCATCCTCAAAATACTAAATGAGGGGATGGCTGGGGAGATGACTCCCCTCACACATGTTTGCGAGAGTGACCTTGCTCCGCCTCCTCCTCCTCCTTCTGCCACCCCACCAGCACCAGCACCACGGCGTGGAAGGAAGCGTACAAGGAAGACAAGAGAGTGACAACCTGGACTCAGTCTGGTCTGAGAGAAGATGGAGCCTCTCGTAGTACCAGAGCCTGGGGACCTAGATGGCATCTGCTGCAGTTCCGGATGTTTTGGACTTCAGGACCAGATTGCGCTCCCTTATTATTTAGATAGGTAGTCTTCATGCCCCCAATTGTTTAAGTCTGTAAAATGATGGTTGCCATGGGTGTCCAAGGCTTTGCAAATTCCCCAAGTTTCACCATGGCTGCGTTCCTCTTTGGTCTGTTGCTGAGACCTAAATAAAGGTTTTTTGGATTTGAAATAATCATTGACTATTGTGTTTTACTTTTCTACAATGACAGTTTTTCTTTGAGTAGGCAGGTACATTTCACTAATCCTAGAATTAACAAGGGGCACCAACAACCAACAAACTCCTAGTAAATGTAAGCAAGAAATACAAATGTTAATAATGTGGTTTTGCTAAGTTGAGACATACAAACCCCCTCCAAAAAAAAAAAAATCTCCTTCAAATATGTATTCCCCCAAAAAAAAAAAAATCTGGGTAAAAAAATAAGAAAGATTGTATTACGATCTGAGTAAAAATAAACATGTAGTGTATAAATGCTGCAAAGTAATAAAGAAGTAAGTTTGTGAGAAGTGCGGGTGAATAGGAGCAGCTAAAAGATGTCATTCTTGTTGCATTGTAAAGAAAAAGAGAATGCGCTGCATTAAAGACATTTTAACATTGCAGCGTGACGAATGTGCTGTGTCGATTAGGAAAGGTAGTTTTACCTGACCGAGCGCTTCCGTCACAGAATTTCTTCTGAGCATGCGTAGCACTTTGTCCGTCGGACAAGCGTACACACGCTCGGATTTGGTGTGATCGGACCGGGTTGACGGGAAATCTTTCCAGCAGGAGATAAGACTTTGTCCGACGGACAAACCGACGAACACTGTCCGATGGTGCATACACACGGTCTGATTTTTCAACAACCTTGTCCGATCGGACCAAATTGATGAAAAAGTCCGACCGTGTGTATGGGGCTTAAGATGTTGATGTGGGTCATAAACACATATAGGGGAATAATACATGCACACTGATCTCAGCCTGACCCAAGCTATCATTGAGGGTCTCATTCTTTTACTCCAGTTTGCACCTCTTGGATATTTGATACAGCTATTGTTCACAGCAAGGGTTTGCTATCATCTGCAGGGATATCCCCCTAGGGAATTAAGTGCTATTATTTTATTCTAACTACTATGTTTATAAGACAGAAGGAATGTAATTACGTGTTTCATTATTTATTTAACATATTAAAAAATGTAGTATATCTTATTGCTTGAATTTAGGAGTTATTATATGGCAATCTTAAAAGCCCCAACAGGCTATTTTTAGTTTTTGTGGTATCTAAATAACTGGTAGATTTACCTACCACGTTTCTCATTGCTCAAGCCCACTTAGCAGTAGGCTGCAGCTTCTGAAACATCACTGGTATTTGGTTCTCCCTCCATGCTGTTCCCTCCCTCTATGTCCCTGGTGCTCTCTTCCTTATGTAGCGAGGTCCCGGGCACCCAGAGGCCTAATAGTGGGTTACAAGGCATGGTGGGTGTAATGCAAGGTGGATTGATGGGAGCCAGACACTTCTTGAATACAAAGAGATTTATTGTCTCTTAAACAGAACTGTGTAAGAGCGGGTTAGGGCCAGGACACACTTTAGTAGTTGCAATGTTAATTGGCAGACTCCGAGACTTCTATAGGCAGACAGTCATGCAGGGAAAGGTATCCAGCTAGGCACCACATCTGTATGAGTAGGACCGCTGTCTCCTATGGTAACAATCTTGTAACAGTTTCTAACAAAGGTTGCAATGAACTCCTCCACTTCTTCTACAATCTCCTATTGTAGAACTTCACTCAGCTGAGGTCTCAGTCTAGACTACCAGATCCACTCGCCACTGGATCTCATGAGCGACTCTAATCTTCTCACATAGTATCTTCCTCAAGCGTCACCCCTGCATCCCTGCTGGGTCCCTAGCTTGGCACTCACAGATACTCCCCAAGTGTCACCCCGCTGGCCTGATTGGTCTCTGGCTTGGTGTACAATAATGCTTTGCAAGCGTCACCTCCACTGGCTGGGTCCCTGGCTTGGCATTTGCTGATGTTTTCCCAATTCATCAGCGTCCCCGACTGGTGAGAATACTGCTCTGGTACTTCAACTACTCACAGTGGTCACCAGTAACAAGGTCGATGGTCCCTTAGTGGCGACAACTTCTCCTTCTACTTCCGACCACAACTGGTTCCCCGGCCGGCAGAACCATTACTTCTGGTTGGCAGTCCCAACCCTACGCTTCTCTTTTGCTTTTGGATAGGCCCTCAGACAGCCTAGCAGCCAGATGCCCCCAGGATAGGCCTAAGGCTTACGGCCTAGTAGCCCGGGGCAATACAACACACGTCCACCCAGATAGCCATCCAGGTGGCACCGACCCCAGTCACCTGACACCACCCAAATAAATAGGCTCTCCCAGCAGGCCAAGGGACCTAGGAAATCCCTGCCCATTGGCTGAGACACCCAATTCATTCCTAATCTATCCTTGTAATGCTCTTGTTTTATCTAATTAAGTCAATAATGTGAAGTTATTGTGAAGTTAATGGCAAAAGTGCTATCCACTGGACTGGCGAAAATCATCTCTAAGTGCATGTAGACCAATCAGGTTTCATCCGAAATAGATCTACTGCACTGAATATAAGGTGTTTATTTCTCAATTTGCAGGTTCCGTCTGAAAACATGGGTAACAGAGCTATATTGTCGCTTGATGCAGTAAAAGCTTTTGATAGTATAGAATGGGACTTTTTATGGCATTGTTTCGAAAAATTTGGCTTTGGGCACCAGTTTATAAGATGGATACAACTTCTTTATGCCACCCCAATGGCATGGGTACAGGTAAATGGACATATATCGGCACCCTTTCCACTGCAACGAGGAACAAGACAGGGATGTCCACTATTACATCTGTGTGCTTTGGCCCTTGAACCCTTGGTTGCCTCTGTCTATCAATCATCAAATATTATTGGGTTTCGTAGACCTGTGGGAGAAGATAAGATTTCTCTATACGCTGCAGATACACTTCTATTTTTGGGAGATATTTTATCTTCCCTGGAGGCAGTAATGTCTTTAATAAGTACATATGATTTTTTTTCAGGCTTTAAAATAAATTGGGACAAGTCAGTTCTTTTACATGTGGACCCCATTATTAAAGCGATTTGGACAAGTGGGGAAAATCTGGGGTAAGTTGCCTTTAACAATAATAGGTGGGGCAAACCTGATAAAGATGATATAGATGCCACAATTATTATACTTGTTAAATAATTGTCCCATATGGCTTCCACGGAAATTTTTTAAACAAATAGGTACCCTATTCAGAGATCTTATTTGGAGATGCAGCAGGGGTGATTTACTAAGAAGAAGGCACTGCACCAATTCATACATTAATTGGTGCGCTGGAAAAGTCATTAATTGAACGTGCGAACCGGCACACGTTGAAGCACAAATATCGATAATAAATACTTGCATAAATAAACTACATCTGACGCTAACTGTGGTTTTCTCATTGATAATAGCGCACACCCAATACAATTAATTTCATCTCATTGGATGTGTCTTGTTAGGCAATTAGTTAATTAGTTAATTAACCCTTTTGATGCTAATCTCATTCCTATCACTTCTAATATATCTTTGAAATGTGTTTTTTTCCTTTTTTACCCAAATCTTTCAATACATTACATTACAAAGAACAGAGAAGTGTTTCTAAACCCAATAAATTAATATGTTTAGATCTTGATCGTTATACACTTCAATCAGTTCTATCTTAAATAAATTAGATTTAGTGCAAGAGTCTGTTTGATTTCGTATAATTTGAATTCATTGTTCAAGTGCGTCTTCCTATTACCTATTTTGCCTAAATATCGAGTTGTACAGAGATTGGCCAATCAGATTGCATAGTGCATGACCATCCTAAGTTCCAAATTTGGAATGTAGATGTGCCATGACCCGCTTGTATTTTCCAAATGACATTTCTTGGGCATTATACAAGGCAGATGAAAAAACACCTTTTTTCAAGACATGCTAGAGTTATCAGGAATCTTCAAACTATGGCTCTCCAGCTGTTGCGGAACTACACATCCCATGAGGCATTGTAAAACTCACATTCACAGACATGACTAGGCATGATGGGAATTGTAGGTCCTGAACAACTGGAGTGTGGCATCTACCCAACTTCACTCTGCTGGTGGACACAAGAACCTACATCTATATATATATATATATATATATATATATATAGAGAGAGAGAGAGAGAGAGAGAGAGAGAGAGAGAGAGAGAGAGAGAGAGAGAGAGAGAGAGAGAGAGAGAGAGAGATAGATATTATTATTATAATACAGGATTTATATAGCGCTGACAGTTTACGCAGCACTTTACAACATTATATATATATATATATATATATATATATATATATATATATACACACACACACACACATACACTGAAGCAGGAAGCAATATACATGGGCCCAGAAGTGAATCTGTGCACAGGAAGTAGGTGTGTGTTTTGAGTCCAAATCATTTAGACATACACACATGACCCACACAAACACCACCCCATGTAAAAATAAATCAAAAACTATCTTAATTTCCAAATAAGGATCATCTCTTCCTCAGAGAACAGTGAGAGGGGCATGGTGGTGGGAAGAAATTGGCAGCAGTACAAGCAACTTCCTGGAGGGGCGCGATGTCATGCCTGTGTGCTGGCTACCGCTTCTGGGAACCAGATATGTGCCACGGGTACATACCTCTGTGCACACAGCAGTTGCGTATCTCACATACACAGCTGTCACGCATCTAGATGCATTTGGCGCATCTAGCTGCAGAAACCTAATTTTTATGGAAATTATTAGTAAAGCAGATGCAGATTTCCAGGACTGGACTAACAAATATTTATAGTGAAAAGCAACTGGTGTTTTCTAATAAACAAGGTCTAAATGCACCATTGACATGCATCACAGTTGAATGTGTCTTTGCAAAGTTAAACTAAATGAAATCCTTTCTTATTTTTGCTTGGGGATAGAGTGCAGAGGGATTAGAAGTCTTGTCAGTTTTTGGGGATGTCTTCAGGGAAACCAAGTGAGTGTTAGAACCCCTGCTTGTCTTTTTTAGGTTGGGCTTTGTGTCCGCTTTCTGAAAATTGCTTCACTTCCTGTCACATAGCCAAACAGGAAGTGAGGGTAAAACCCTACCAATGTCTTTCCTTGGGGACACACAGGTCAATCTAAATAGTTTCCCCATAGGTAAATTGCACTCTAGCATTTTGCTGTGTACACCCCAAATTATTAGGTATCTTGGAACTTGGGGTTTATTTACTAAAGGAAAATCCACTTTGCACTACAAGTGAACTTGGAAGTGCAGTTGCTGGAGATCCGAGGGGGACATGCAAGGAAAATAAAAAAAAAAAAAACCTCTTTGCTTCTACATGATTGGATGATAAAATCACCAGTGCTTCCACTCAGATTTACAGCAAGTACACTTGTATTGCAGAGTGGATTTGCATTTAATAAACCCCAAAATACCTAATAATTTGGGGTGTACACAACACAATGCTAGAGTGCAATTTGCCTAATGGGGACACTTATTAAAATTAATACCCATAAAAATACCCATCATTTTTATAAATAATAATTTTTATGGGTATTCATTTATTGTCACAATAATATATTTTTTGTGAACGGTATTTTTTGCACATTGAGCACATAGCACTTTATGAGGTATATATTGTCCATTGTAGTTTGCACATAAAGATAGGTAGCATAACGTGGTTGTTTAATAATATCAAAGTGGCTGGCACGGTTCTTCTTCTTTATAACACTTATATTCGCAGTTACCCAAAAATAGGGAAACTGTTTTTTTGACTGCAGCACATCGCATTAGTAAACGCACTAGTGATTATTATATTATAGTGTAGCATATTTAAATCATTGGCGCCGGTACTCTTACACATACACAAAAGTAAAAAATACTTGCTCTAAAACACATCTGTTTTGCAAAGACATAACAAACAAAATACCAAAAGAGAAACACACACACACACACAGAAAAGCCACCCCCATCCAAAATTAAGCACATCATCCAGCATGCTACACAATTACAGGTGAGACAAACACCCCTCGGTTCAGGGGGGAAAACAAAGAGCCTAATATGGGCAAAAGTTATACAACAAATACCATTGCAGTCTATGGGAACTGACTTGATAATTTTGCGAGTCCCCACTTGGCTGGCTTATATTCTAGTTATTGGCCTTAAAATGGGTATAGGGGCCCAGGTCATATCCTGAGGGACATATATCAATGTCACCAATTGGGACAACCCCAAAAACAAAACAAGGAGAAATGCCTTTAAAAATGCAAAATTGCTTAAAAGCTAGTAACTTGGGGGCGTACTCTGCCTGTAAAGTGGTGCATCTGTAGCATGTATCCAAAATGCTGCTTCAAAGATGTACGGCTTTAGAGAAAACTTTAAAATCTAAATTGCAGCTGCAAGATTTTAACCCAAAACAAAAACACATACAAGGCCAATTGGATCTGACTCTGTTAAGGCTTAAATGAGAACCCCCATCTGAAAAATACCACCCTAAACTAAAAAAATGTTGTGCCCCTCCCACTATGTAATATTTTACACTTATAAGATATACCTATTTTGTATATACATGCATTCAGACTCAATAGATGGTTTGAGCATGTACTGCATGTACATGTTCAAACCATCTATTGAGTCTGAATGCATGTATATAAAAAATAGGTATATATTATAAGTGTAAAATATTACATAGTGGGAGGGGCACAATTATTTTCGGGCATTAGAAGGCTGGACATAAATACAATGACTTTTCTTTGTTTTGTGTGTTTTTCTTTTTTCTTTGTTTTGATTTATTTATAGGCAATATGACATTTTGTCTCATGGATATCTTGTTTATGGACATTTTTGTTCAATTTCTCCCTTTTTGAGGTCTGTCTGTCAGGAACGTGCCAGTGCTGATTGGGGTCAATGTATGTCACAAGTGTATAATAGCAGAGTTGGCGAGTGCTAGCGTTGTTTGGCGCCGAGGAACTTTTAAAAGTGCCTCAGCTAGACTTGTGCAGTGCTGTTTTGTCTGCAGCTCTGTACCAGTGTTACCTGAAACCGTCCTGCTGATTGTTTACTGACCCGGCTCTGTCTGACTTCTCTACCTTCTCCAATCCGACCCGGCCTGCCTGACTCTGACTATGTCTGCTGTGAACCGTTGCCGACTTCTGCCTGCCTTACCGACTCTGCTATTGCCTGCTGTTCTCATCCTCCTGATCACCTGCCAACCCAGACCGTCTGACCCTGCTGTTGTCTGCTGTGTTCTTCTGTCTATTACCTGCCGACCCGGACTGTCTGACTCTGACTATTGCCTGCTGCCTTGTGTTGTTGTGTTCTGGCCTTCTCATCCAGCTCCAGCAGCCACTGTTCCTGCATCTCCTGCCACTCAGCTCGCTGACCACTTCTGCCTGCTGTCATCTGCAGTCCAGCCATCCCTGCAGGATCTCCATACAATTCCTGTGCCGACCACTACAACTTCCATAAGGCACTCCTACCCACTGTGCTCACGAGACCACTGTTTCCATTCCAGTGGCTCTTGAACCAGCGCTGTAAGAGGGGTCTTCTCCTACAAGTCGGGCTCTACTACAAGGTACCTAACACTGTCAGTGTTTGCATGTGCATATATATATATATATATATATATATATATATACATTTTAAACGTTGTAATGTTTTTAACATGTCAGCTGAAATGTTTCTTGCATTTAGCATAATCCTGGGCAGGAGGTTTTTTGGGTGTGCCTGATCAGGGTTTACTCCTTAAAACAGCCTGCTTAGTGTATGCTAATTTTGTTGTGAACAAGCAAGCTATCGCGTGTGAAACGTGTCATTTGCCTGTCCTGTGTTTGTCTGATACACTTGTGACAATAAAGGTACATCAAGCAAGTTTTTTGGAAGTTCAGAATGCGACCATTTCTTCGTTTTATTTGTTATGTTGGTGAGAGTGTCTTGGTCTGGGGCTGCATGAGTGCTGCCGACACTGGGGAGCTACAGTTCATTGAGGGAACCATGAATGCCAACATGTACTGTGACATACTGAAGCAGAGCATGATTCCCTCCCTTTGGAGACTGGACCACAGGGCAGTATTCCAATATGATAATGACCCCAAACACACTGTCAAGACTACCACTGCCTTATTAACCACTTCAATACCAGGCACTTAGACACCTTCCTGCCAAGGCCAATTGTCAGCTTTCAGCGCTGTTGCATGATTTGAATGACAATTGCGCGGTCATACAACACTGTACTCAAACAAATTTTTATAATTTTGTTCCCACAAATAGAGCTTTCTTTTGGTGGTATTTGATCACCTCTGCGATTTTTTTTATTTTTGCGCAACACATAAAAAAATAACGAAAAGTTTGAAAAAAAAAAAGTTTTTCTTTGTTTCCGTTAACATTTTTTGTAAATACAGGGGGTCCCCGACTTACAAACATCCGACTTACAAACGACTCCTACTTACAAACGGAGGGAGACAACAGGAAGTGAGAGGAAATCCACCCCTAGAAAGGGAAATTCACTCCTGTAAAGCCCCATACACACGGTCGGATTTTCCGATGGATTCTGTCCTATCAGACAATGTTGTCGGAAATTCCGACCGTGTGTAGGCACCATCGGACAGTTTCCATCGGATTGTCCGACGGACAAAGTCCTATCTCCTGCTGGATAGATTTTTTGACAACAAAGTCCGATCACACCAAATCCGATCGTGTGTAGCGAATTCCGACGGACAAAGTGCTACGCATGCTCAGATCACATTACAAGACCAAAGCTATTGGCTACTAGCCTCTACGTAGTCCCGTCGTAGGCAACAAACGTCACCACGTTCAGAATGATCGGATTTTCCGACAACTTTGTCCGACCGTGTGTACGCAAAACCAACATCGGACAAAGTACGACGGACATGATCCGACGGACCTGGTCCTCGGATAATCCGAGCGTATGTATGGGGCTTAAGAGTTATTATGGGTAAAAGGTGTCTCCACTGATGCTTTATCACCAGTCCATGCTTCCCTAACAACCCAAAATTTTCAAAATCCAATTGTCATTGGGACAGAAGCTGAGGTGAAATCTTCTGAACAGGGGCACAGACAGCAAAACAAATGTTACAGGGGTGATAACCCTTCTCTATGTTATCTAAAAAACGTAAAAATAGATTTTTTGGCTGGAGCTACATTAAAAAAATGTACCTGTTCCGACTTACAAACAGATTCAACTTAAGAACAACCTTACAGTCCCTATCTTGTTTGTAACCCGGGGACCCCCTGTAAGTATGTTTTCTTCTTCAATGATGGGCACTGATATGGCTGCACTGATGGGCACTGATAAGGCGGCACTGATGGGCCTGATGTCAGACGCGAGTGAGGAAAAGCCGATCAACGGCTCTTTCTGTTTACATTGTGATCAGCCGTGATTGGACACGGCTGATCACGTGGTAAAGAGCCTCCGCCGGAGGCTCTTTACCGAGATCGGTGGAGCGGTGTGTCAGCCTGACACACTGCTCCACCGATCGCAGCGATGCGCTCCCCCACGGGCGCACGGCAGCATGTTATCCTGAAGGACGTCATATGATGCCCAGTCAGGATAACAGAACCACTTCCCAGACGTCAATCTGCTATTGACCGGGCGGGAAGTGGTTAAAAAAGCTGAGGGTAAAGGTGATGGACTGGCCAAGAATGTCTCCAGATCCTATTGAGAATCTGTGGGGCATCCTAAAACAGAAGGTGGAGGAGCGCAAGGTCTCTAACATCCACCAGCTCCGTGATGTTGCCATGGTGGAGTGGAAGAGGACACCAGTGGCAACCTGTGAAGTTCTGGTGAACTCCATGTCCAAGAGGGTTAAGCCAGTGCTGGAAAATAATGGTGGCCACAGAAAATATTGACACATTGGGCCCAATTTAGACATTTTTACTTAAGGGTGTACTCACTTTTGTTGCCAGCAGTTTAGACATTAAAGGCTGTGTGTTGAGTTATTTTGAGGGGACAGCAAATTTGCACTGTTATACAAGCTGTACACTCACTACTAGGGATGAGCCGAACACCATCCAGTTCGGTTTGCACCAGAACCTGCGAACGGACCGAAAATTTGCGCAAACTTTAGAACCCCATTAAAGTCTATAGGAACGCGAACGTTCGAAATCAAAAGTGATAATTTTAAAGGCTAATTTGAAAGTTATTGTCCTAAAAAGAGTTTGGGGTCCCGGCTCCTGCCCCAGGGGACATGTATCAATGCAAAAAAAAGTTTTAAAAACTGCAGTTTTTTCGGGAGCACTGATTTTAATGACGCTTAAAGTGAAAAAAAAAGTAAAATATTCCTTTAAATATCATGCCTGGGGGGTGTCTATAGTATGCCTGGGAAGTGGCATGTGTTTCCCGTGTTTAGAACAGTCCCTGCATAAAACGACATTTCAAACGGAATAAAAGTCATTTAAAACTGTTTGCGGTTTTAATGTAATGTCTGGTTCCGGCAATATGGATGAAAATCATTGAGAAAAATGGCATGGGTAGCCCCCTCTGCCCATTACCAGCCCCTTTGGGTCTTGTACGGATATTAAGGGGAACCCCGTAGCCCAGGGGCGTACCTAGAGCATTTGGCACCCGGGGCGGATCCTATATATGGCACCCCCCCACCCCACCTTAAAATGTAAAAACACACCACTGTGCCCCCTGCATACCTCTGCATCCTTAAATATCTTTTTGTCACTACTGTGTACCCCCTCTCCACAACTGCCCCTCTGGACCCCTTTACATTACACAGCACCCTGCACCTCTGGACCCCTTTACATTATACTGCACCCTGCACCCTTTTACATTACACAGGACCTTGCACCCAAGCACCCCTTTACATAACACAGCACCCTGAACCTCTGGACCCCTTTACATAACACAGCACCCTGAACCTCTGGACCCCTTTACATAACACAGCACCCTGAACCTCTGGACCCCTTTACATTACGCAGCACCCTGAACCTCTGGACCCCTTTACATTACGCAGCACCCTGAACCTCTGGACCCCTTTACATTACGCAGCACCCTGAACCTCTGGACCCATTTACATTACGCAGCACCCTGAACCTCTGGACCCCTTTACATTACACAGCACCCTGAACCTCTGGACCCCTTTACATTACAGACCCCCCTACAGTGCAGACCCCCCCATAGTAAAGACCCCATCCATAATGGAAGGCCGGGTACCGGCCTGAAGTTATGGGAGGAGCCCGGAGGGTATTTAAGCAGCCCAAAGGCCGCCGGTCTTTGTCGGTTTCCTGTGCGTGATATCTGATACGTCAGACATCTAGGACCGACTCGTTCGAGACAAGCGCTGTTGGTGCCGTTTCGTGAGCTCCGTTTTCGTCTGTCCGTCTCCTCTTGTTGCAGTCCCGCGTCCCGTGTTCGTAAGTTGTGTTATCCCTTCGTGTCGCACTCGTGTCGCCGAGTCGCAGTTTCGTACAAAGAGTCTGGTTCGGCTGTCGCAGGTAGGGCTTCGGCTCCCACGTTTTTACGTTCTCATGCACTGCTTATCATGTCACTAAACTGTGGTCTGCGTAGCTCACGAACCACGCGCTGCTTGTCTCGAAACCTAAACACTTACTCGCACGTTTTTGGTTGTACACGATCGGGAGCCATCTAGCGGCACGCACATTCAGGGCCGCCCGCCACAACACTCCGACCGATGCCGCATCCAGCACTCAAGGGTTCCCCTTTCGCGGTCGTGCTACGCAGTCTTTGAATCGTTCAAACATGACTCACGCACGGGTGCCGTTCGCACTCACACGCATCGTTCATGTCCTGCCGTTATTCAAATCGGTTGCGCCAGCGAGCGTGCCGAATCGCTATTTGCATTCCGAATCGCTGTTGGCATGTCAATTGTACGAATCACTTCGACCGTGTCGAAACATTTCACGTATTAGCATGACAATCATTTCATCATTTCAAACATGGCTAACGTATCAGGCCATTCGGTCATGCTAAATCATTTCGCATCAGTTAAACAGGGCGTTCATGCCATCGTTTCGATCCTGGTCCGGTCGCATCCATAGATGCTCCGATCGGGGCGATCCAGATGCACGACTACCCGGCCTCATTTCGATACATGCGCCAAGGGCGGAATCGCATCACTGGTTGCGTACATTCTTGATTCTTGCCCCTGTCATGGTATATCATTTCTGTCACCTTACCACGCCCGGCATGAATGCAGTCACTTCCCGCACTAATTCGTGTCGGCGTGCCCTAGGCCCGGCCTCATTTCAATACATGCGCCAAGGGCGGAATCGCATCACTGGTTGCGTACATTCCTGATTCTTGCCCCTGTCATGGTATCTCATTTCTGTCACCTTACCACGCCTGGCATGAATGCAGTCACTTCCCCGCACTAATTCGTGTCGGCGTGCCCTAGGCCGGCCTCATTTCAATACATGCGCCAAGGGCGGAATCGCATCACTGGTTGCGTACATTCCTGATTCTTGCCCCTGTCATGGTATCTCATTTCTGTCACCTTACCACGCCCGGCATGAATGCAGTCACTTCCTCGCACTAATTCGTGTCGGCGTGCCCTAGGCCGGCCTCATTTCAATACATGCGCCAAGGGCGGAATCGCATCACTGGTTGCGTACATTCCTGATTCTTGCCCCTGTCATGGTATGTCATTTCTGTCACCTTACCACGCCCGGCATGAATGCAGTCACTTCCCCGCACTAATTCGTGTCGGCGTGCCCTAGGCCCGGCCTCATTTCAATACATGCGCCAGGGGCGGAATCGCAAAAAAAAAGAAAAAAAAAGGAGACTTTGATTCTTGTCCTTGTCATGTCATATCATTTCTGTGTCACCTTACCACGCCCCGGCGTTAATTGGTCACCTGCCTGTACGAATTCGCGCCGGCGTGCCCTAGGCCGGCCGCATTTCTAAAAAAAAAAAAAAAAAAAAAAGCTTGGAGTCGGACCCGGTGGCAGCTGGATGTCACAGTTCGGCCTCAGCGTACCCAGGCAGTTGGCCTCATTTCACGGTTGCCTCATTTCTGTACGTGCTCCAGAGTCCGGCTCACAGTCACCCCCATACGGTACGAACGGGCTGGACCCTGTCACGGGAAGTTCATTTCAGTTAAGGCAACATGTCATGTCAGTCATTCGTGTTGTTATCTGTCATTTGATTCCACAGCGGTCTCGGCAGTCGACTTAAGTCACTATCGCCTGTTGTTATCATCTACGTTGGGTTCCGTCGCTCTGGACGGCAGCAGTTTCAGGCTTTTAAATAGGTACTTTCTCTCACACTCTCTCAGGTCAGTCGGATTCAGTAGGTCCACCTGCACCAGCTTGATCAGGGTTCCAGCAGGTAAAAAAATAAAAAAAAAAAAAAAAAAAAACGCAGGGGCACGGGGGGGCTCCTGCTTTCTCATGGCAGGTACGTATACCATAGGTGACACGTCCAAACTCATTTCTTGTCACCTCTTTATAGGCCCAGCCTGCAGACACGTGACCAGTCTACTAAGTAACGGGTCTTGGCAGCCGCCATGTCATCAGTCGGCAGCGATGACCTCACCACCCCGCTATCCCCGGCGTCAGCCTCCGAGGCTGGCAGTGTCCAGTCTCTTAGGGCATGGACAATTCCCAGGCTGTCCGCCGAGCTGAGGCGCAGAGGGATACCCTTCTCGTCCGCGGCCAGGAAGGCGGAGCTATTCAGGCTCCTCTTCCCACCACCGGCCGCAGCAAGCCCCAGCAGCCAGCAGGCGTCTCTGGAATCGATTTCAGCCGCCGTCGCTCAGCTACACACCCTCGTGTCTTCCCTGTCTTCCTCAATCGTTGAGGTCCAGGACAGGGTGTCTCGTCTAGAGACCAGCCCGGCTGCCACGGTTCCGGACCCTGCGGTGGTCCCAGCCATCAGTGCACCGGCCGCAGGTAGTGAGCTTGCCACGACTACCGTTCACCCTTCCCACCTGGTGCCACCCAGCGTAAGGAAGGACATTCTAGAGGGCAGAGACGTTAACCTGGCCTCACTCTTGATCTCGGTCCATGACTTGGCCGAGAACAAGGCCTACACCTGGGGGGACGTCTCGGTGGTTTTGAAAGCAAAGGATCCGAGGCTCAACAGAAAGCTCACGGTGCCCGAGTTCACGCTCGCCTTCGGCATGTTCAGGGACGTGCTGTGCTCAGCCTCCCCCGGCAGACGGGAGGAACTGGACCTCTACCTCCATTTGATCGTAGACCTGGGCCACAAATACGGTGGCTCAGCGTTCTACGATTATCATCGGTCCTTCTCGGCCAAAGCCGCGGCCAGATTCTTACAGTTTCATTTGACAACAGACTGGAGCGTAGTGGACACGGAGTTGTTCTGCCGCCACTTTGCAGGTCTACGCTCCCCGCTATGTGCTGTCTGTCAGTCAGCGTCCCACACCACGGTCTGGTGTGCCAACATAGCCTCTGTCCATCCGATAGCTAGCACGGCCTCTACCAGCACGAACCAGGCTCAGCAGGCCCCGGCGCAAGGGCAGAAGGTGGACAAGTTGGGACGTCCGGTGCGGATGGTTGGGGGAGCCGCCATTTGCAACAATTTCAATTACGGCTCCTGCAATTTCAGCCAGTGCCGGCTCTTGCACGTTTGCACCCTATGCCAGAGGGCGCACCCCAGGATGCTATGTGAGGTCAAACAGAAGAAACCATGACTAAGCCGGGTCAATGTCCTTTGGCTCGATGTTTACTTGACCTCACACCCCACTCCGTAACTTGCCAGCTACCTCATCAGGGGTTTCACCGATGGGTTTCATACCGGGCTCATCACCCTGCCCCACTCCACCCACGAATGTCCGAACCTACGCTCAGCAGCAACAGATGAGCCGGCGATTGACGTCCTTCTGCAGACGGAGTTGGATCGGGACTTCATGATAGGCCCGTTCAGTCAGTCTCCCTTTAGCATCTGGAGGGTTAGCCCTATCGGGCTTGTACAGGGGAAATTTTCAAATAAAAAACGTCTGGTGTATGATCTGTCAGCGCCTCATTCTTCCGTCGTTCCCAGTCTCAACTCGCTCATCCCCTCCGAGGAGTTCTCACTGAAGTATACTTCGGTAGACATGGCTATCCAGGCCATTCTCAGGGCGGGGGTGGGTGCTTGGCTCTCGAAGGCGGACATATCCGACGCCTTCAAGCTGCTGCCCATTCATCCTTCCCTGTGGTGCTGGCACGGCATCAAGTGGAGGGAGCGATATTATTTCGCGACCAAACTGACCTTCGGGTCTAAGAGTAGTCCTTGGCTTTTTGACAAGTTCGCCGAGACCCTGGCGTGGATCCTTCTCCATGAAGCACAGTGCCACGAGGTCATCCATTATTTGGATGACTTCCTTCTGATAGAACCGCCCGGGGCTCCCCCAGGGGACCTGGGAAAGTTGAGGACAGTTTTCGACAAACTGAACGTCCCCATAGCGGAGCACAAGGTTGATGGCCCGGCACACAAGATCACGTTCTTGGGCATCGACCTTGACACGCTTGCCATGCAGGCCAGCCTTCCCGCGGATAAGTTGGACCGTATCAGGACGGTTCTGCGAGAGTTCACCCGGGTGGGGGGATGTACTCAGAAGCAACTTCAGTCTCTCCTCGGGATGCTGAACTTCGCTGTGAGGATCATCCCCCAGGGCCGCTCCTTCGTGTCCCGGTTATTGGTCTTCCTGTCCTACACTCAGGACCCGGACCAGGTCATCAGGCTGGATTCTGCAGCCAGGGCAGATCTGGCCATGTGGGAACACTTTCTTAGTAATTGGAACGGTGTGTCCCTGTTCATCCCAGTCGTGTCCACGCAGTCACCTCAGGTGGTGACCGATGCGGCGGCATCCACAGGATGCGCCGCCATTTTTGGCCATTTGTGGTTCGCCGCCCCTTGGCCTCCTCAAGCACTAGCCACACCGGGCTTCACTACCACGTCAGCCCTCTTTGAGCTCTTCCCCATCGTAGCAGCCGCTCACCTATGGGGTCACCATTGGTCTGGACAGACTGTGGCTTTCACGACAGACAATCAAGCCACAGCCGAGATCATCAGCAAGGGCAGGTCTAAGTCCAGGCCCGTCATGTCCTTCCTCCGCAGACTGGTCCAGCTATCCCTACAGCATCAGTTCAATGTTTACTGCTCATTCATTCCAGGGAAGTTTAACTCAGCAGCGGACGCACTCTCCCGTTTTAACTTTATTTCTTTCTTTGAACAGATGCCAGGAGCCTACCATCTTTCAGCCACTATCCCGGATTGGTCACAACTGACCTTGGACTAGCCCCACATCTACGCTCAGCTACCAACATCATTAACGCCTCGCTCGCCCGCAACACCCGTCGGGCCTACCGGACGGCCTGGAGGGCATTTAACAAGTTCCTGCCCCATCACCCTCGTGAGTCTTCCAGCCTCAAGCAGGTCCTGGCGTTTATCGCCTATTGTCATTCTCACCTAGCACTGTCACACAGCACGATACGCCAGTACGTGGCCGGGGTGCAGCACTACTTGTCACTTCAAGACCCCGCGAGGCCTTCGGTGTTCTCCTGCCACGCAGTGAGGGCTCTACTACGTGGAGTTCAGAAACACCAGCCGCCAGTCAGCCCGAAGCGGCTGCCTATCACGGGGGAGATCTTCAAGGGGATGTCTGACATCCTGGATAGGTCCCCTTTCGGTCTCCTCCTCAGCACCGTCCTGCAGGCTGCGATTCACATGGCGTTTTATGGGTTTCTACGGCCCAGCGAGTTCACTCGCAGCCACCCAGCCGGTCCAGTCTTGCATAGAAGTAATCTCTGCCGCCACCAGGATCACTACGTCCTTCACTTGGCGACATCCAAAACTCAGCAGCGAGGTTCCGGAGTAGATATTCACCTGTACAGGACTCACAACAACTGGTGCCCAGTTGCCGTGTTAAACCGCCTGACGGCACTGCTATCCAACCGCCCAGGGTCCAGTCCGCTTCTACCCTTTCCGGTAAAACCCCTCAACTCGTCGCAGTTCGTGGAACATGTCCGGGTCCTTCTCGGCAATCTTCAGTTGGACCCCAGCCAGTACTCCGGGCATTCATTCCGGATCGGGGCGGCCACGACGGCCTCAAGACAGGGGGTTCCGGACCACGTGATCAAGAAACTGGGTCGGTGGAAATCGGCCTGCTTCTCTCGCTACATTCCTAACCCACAGTTAGAGATGGCTCAGGCCTTTGCTCGACTTACTCAGTGACATTGCCTTTAATAAATAATTATCCCCTACCTGAAGGTTTTTGCCCCCTTATTTTGGTGTACCATACGGTAGACCAAGGCACACTTTCAGGTCTATTTCATGTTGGTGAGTTTTGTGTTGTTCCTATGTGTCATCGTTACTCATGTCGTCCGTAGGGCTCTAGACCATAAATTGGAAGGCCGGGTACCGGCCTGAAGTTATGGGAGGAGCCCGGAGGGTATTTAAGCAGCCCAAAGGCCGCCGGTCTTTGTCGGTTTCCTGTGCGTGATACCCACCCACCCTCCCCTTTTAAAAGCCTCTTCCAAGTATTCTTACCCCAGACTGAATACTCATTCCACATTATTCCATAACTACTTCTTATCATTCTTTATCTAGGGTATGCCCCCTTATTTTGGTGTACCATACGGTAGACCAAGGCACACTTTCAGGTCTATTTCATGTTGGTGAGTTTTGTGTTGTTCCTATGTGTCATCGTTACTCATGTCGTCCGTAGGGCTCTAGACCATAAATATATATATATATATATATATATATATATATATATATATATATATCATATATATATGTATATATATAATGTAGAAGGAGTAATAATATTGTACAGTACTATATATGTGGAAGGAGTATTTAGAAATAGGAGTAAAAAAATATATATATATATATGTGTTCGTAGATGGACTAATAATATTGTACAGGGGACACGCACGGGGCGGGGACAGTAGAAGTATGATTTGCATTCGGGGTAGAGGAGGAGGAACATCAGTGTAGAGGGCTGGACATGCGGAGTTCCGATCTGAGCCGACAGCCAGGGGAAACCGATATCGAGGGGGAAACTATTCTAACAACAACGGCTCTGAATCTGATCACCCCCCTACACAGAGACTCTGCAGCGCCGCGTCTATCACAGCCGAGCAGAGTGAAGCTGCCTTCCCTTCCTCCTTTATGTATACACAGTGCTGTGCATGCAGGAGGAGGGGGAGGCGGCTTCACTTGGCTCGGCTATGAGAGACTGATCAGAACCGTCCGCGACCACTCACCTCACCTGCCTGTGACCGTGCCGCTCCGGCACTTAAATCTGCGATGTCTCCGCTTCAATCGTGGAGGGGGGGCGCCGGCCTGACACCCCCCCCAGTGTGTGGCACCCGGTGCGGCCCGGCCCCCCCGCCCCCCAGTTAGTACGCCACTGCCGTAGCCAAATTTAAAAAAGGAAAGGCGTGGGGCCCCCAGGCCCTGTATACTCAGAACAGCAGTATACAGGCAGTGCAAACAAGACAGGGACTGTGTAGGTTTGTTGTTAAGTAGAATCTGGTTGTAATTTCGAACTGGTACATTTTTAAAGCGTAGCTCCAGTCCAAAAATCTATTTTTAAGCTTTTTGGAAAACATAGGGAAAGGTGATCACCCCTGTAACATTTTTTTTTTCTGTCTGTGCACCTCTTCAGAAGGACTTTCTGTCCCAATGACAAATGTTTTTTGAAAATATGTTTTTTTTTGTAAAACAAGGATTGGGATAAAGCATCAGTGGAGAGAGGAGACACGTTTTTCCCACATCAACTCTTACAGGGGAGAATTTCCCTTCCTAGGGGTATATTTCCTCTCACTTCCTGTTGTCTCCTTCCGTTTGCAAGTAGGAGACGTTTGTAAGTTGGATGTTTGAAAGTAGGGGCCTGCCCTATATGCTCTGCAGAAATTTGGGCCCAAGGTGTTGGTGTTGCCACAACACTGTAAGCCCTCAAAATGACTCTTGGTGGGCGCTGGAACGCCCTGCTGTGAACTATTATATCAAGAATTGTAATTACATGACATTGTTGAACAGTGGTAGAAAAATTGGGCCTTTGGTGGTGGTGGTGGTGGTGCTGGTGCCATAACACTGTAAGTCCTTACAGTTACTCTTGGTGGGCGCTGGAACGGGCCCTGCTGTGAAATATTATATCAAGAATTGTAATTACATGCACCTGTTGAACAGGGGCAGAAAAACTGGGCCTTAGGCACTGGTGCCACAACACTGCAGCACCTCACAGAAACTCTAGTTGGAGAACAGGAATAAGCCCTGCTGCAAAGTATTGCATCAAAAATTGTAATTACACGCCCCTGTTAAAAAGGGGCTGAAGAATTGGGTCTTAGGCATTGGTGCTGGTGTAACGACACTGCAACCCCTCACAGATACTCTAGTTGGAGTGCAGGAATGAGCCCTGCTGCAAAGTATTACATCAAAAATTCCAATTACACGCCCCTGTCAAACAGGGGCTGAAAAATTGGGCCTTAGGCACTGGTGCTGGTGCCATGATACTGCAATCCCTCACAGATACACTAGTTGGAGTGCAGGAATGAGCCCTGCTGCAAAGTATTGTATCAAAAATTGTAATTACACGCCCCTGTCAAACAGGGGCTGAAAAATTGGGCCTTAGGCACTGGTGCTGGTGCCATGACACTGCAACCCCTCACAGATACTCTAGTTGGAGTGCAGGAATGAGCCCTGCTGCAAAGTATTGCATCAAAAATTGTAATTACACACCCCTGTTTAAACAGGGGCTGAAAAATTGGGACTTAGCCACTGGTGGCGGCGCCCAGAACCAAAAATTTTCTTCCGAGCTATCAGCAGGATCATTGAGGAGGAAGAGGATAGTCAGTCAGCATAACAGGGTAGTCACTCAGCATCAGCATAGACAGTCTTGAAGGGATCTGACATTTCAAAAAAAAATATTCGGTTACATCAGCTTCAGGTGCTTGGTAGCTGGTGGTGATCCAAGACTGATTCATCTTTATGAAGGTCAGTCGATCAACCGAGTCGGTGGACAGGCGCACCCTGTGATTGGTTGCAAAACCTCCAGCAGCACTGAATGTGCGTTCCGAAAGAACACTGGATACTGGACAGGCCAGTAGCTCAATTGCCTTGCCCCTAGGTATTCCTGGACCATGTAAATCAGATGCTGGTGTAGTTTTATGTAGGAACAAGGGAGAAGGAGGGGTAGGCCTACCAGACATGCTAAAATATTATAGAGCAATGACATTAGTTAGAATCCTGAACTGGTTTCATGATCAGGATAATAAAGCATGGGTGCTGCTGGAAAAAAATCTGGCTGGCAGAGATTTAGCATGGGCACCATGGATACCAACTAAAGATAGGGGGCTATCGGAATGGACATCACCATTAACGAAGAACACGCTGTCGATGTGGGACAGAATGAATAAAACGGGAAGATATGCCCCGAAAATATCACCCTTAGCTCCATTGGGTGGGTATCCATGGTTCCCTCCAGGCGAGGAAAAAGGAGCGCTAGGACCCTGGGAAATAGAAGGAAAAACGATGAGTTTAAAATACGCCCCGGATGGGGTTATCCTGTCACAGAGGGACTTAGAATCAAGGTACGGAAGCTCGAGCTGGACGGGGTGGAGGTACAATCAAATGAAACAGTTTTACAAGAAACAAGATAAACAAATCCGATCACAGGATTCCTTAACGGTGTTGGAGAAAATGTGTATAGAAATATCAAAGCCCAACCATCTATTATCTCAGATGTATAAAATAGTACTCAGTGAGGAAGAAAATACAATACCATACTTTATAAGGGAATGGGAAAGAGAATTAGGGTACAAATTCACGACACTACAAATAAAAAAGGTAATAGAAGCCACTTACTCATCGTCAACAAGCTCAGCCACACAGGAAATGTCATATAAATTTTTAACCAGATGGCATAGAACCCCTGCCCGACTGGCACAAATATACCCAACCGCAGAGAGCTCCTGCTGGAGAGGATGCGGAGAAAAGGGAACTCACCTCCACATATGGTGGACCTGCCCTGAGATAAAGAAATATTGGGGTGAAATAGCCCCATGGATCAGGAAAATGGAAAAAGAGAAGATGGAGATGAAGCCAGAACATTACCTGTTCCATGGGGCTATGAACACCAAGGCAGCACACAAAGAAAATATGACACAGCACTTACTGAACGCAGCCAAGAAACTAATACCAAGAAATTGGAAACAGATTAAGGGCCCAACATTGGAGGACTGGAAAAGAGAGGTAGATAAAATCCAAGAGGCAGAGAGATGGGTATATAAAACGAGAAATCAACAAGAGAAATACGAGGCAATCTGGGAGGGATGGGAAGAACAAGCCAAGGAAATAGAAATTGAAATACAAGCCTGGAAAAGCGCAGGGGACTGAAGTAAACAGACGGGGAGGAGACCTGGGAAACTTATGCGGGGAATGTATAAATTAATTTTTATGGTTTTTTTTGCCCGCAAAACAGAAATGTAAAAGGAATTGCTGAATACAAAGTTGATGTATGCTTGTTGTGGAGGGAGAGGGGCGCTATCGGCGGCCGGGGATCATAGGGATGAGGAGCAAATTAAAATCGTTTTGAAATGTTTTTTTTTTTTTTTTTTTGACACCCCCATAAACATAAGACAAATCACATTGGATTAGGTAGGTATAAGGATGGGGTATAAGGAGAAAAAACACATAGATTGAGTGGTGTGTAGGGGGGGGGGGGGGGTGGGGGGAGGGGAGGGGGGGTAATAGGGGGAGGTTAAGAAGGGAAATTTGAGATTGGAACACGGATTGCGGAGTAACTGGGAAAAGCACACCTCCACAAGGAAACACTTAGGGAGGAATGAGCCTTCTCCCCCTAAATAAACAAACACATACAAACAAATGTATATATATATGGATGTATGTGTATAGATGTGTACATGTGCATATTAAGTCGTTTTTTTTATTTTTTTTATTTTTTTTCCTTTTCACTCACCACAAACAAAGGAAAATCACACTTGATCAGGAGGGCACAAGGATGGAGCAACACAACACTTAAATGGAGCAGAGTATAGAGGGAGGGAGGGGGGGGAAGGGTGATAGGGGAAGGTCGAGTGGGAGGGTAGGAGACCCTGACTCGGTCGGGGGAGACTGTAGGACACTTAAACACTTATATCCAACAGGTGGGAAGACACTAAGGTCACGTAGCAAGAAAGAAATTGAATATTATTTTGGGGAATAGGTGTTATATCACCTGAAGTAAAGAACGGGAAGGTGTTTTCTTTTTATTTTATTTTTTTTATTTTTTTTCTTCTCGGCTTTTTGCTGCTCCTCTCCCGGGGGACGGGGGCCGCTGGAAGGGCCAATCTTCAGACCACAGGGGTATTAAATGATTGGATAGACAAAGGAAATGTAATCAGCAAAATGTAAACTGTATAAATAAAATTATTAATAAAGATATAATTATAAAAAAAAAAATCAGATGCTGGTGATGGTTGTTAGAACCGATCATACCTTGGGGCTGCGGACTAAATTGTCTGAACGCAACGGTCAGACGGCCACCTTCTCCACCGCTCCTTCTTTTACTGACCGAAGCCTCAGCAACATGTTGTCCAGGACCAGGAATTTGGAACCTCCCAGTCTCTGGGAATGCGTTGCACAGACCTTTCTGCAAGGCCTCCCAGAGATGTCTTATCCTCTGCTCCATCTGCGACGGCAAGATAAGGTCGGCAACCTTACCCTTGTACCGTGAATCAAGGAGAGTTGCCAGCCAATAATGATCCCTCTCCTTGATCCGCTGAATACGAGGATCATTCCGCAGGCTTTGCAGGATCAGGGAGGCCATGCAGCGTAGGTTAGCTGAGGCATTCGGTCCGGAGTCCTCTGGGTCACTAAGGATGACATGATCCGCAGCCACCTCCTCCCAGCCACGTTTCTTGGGACTGTAAATCATCCCTAAAAGACTGCTGCTGATGCTGAGTGCCAGGCTCCACCTCCATGCTGACACAATACTACCCCTTCTCCTCCTCTTCCTGCGTGATCGATTAAAGGGGCATTGAGAGGCAAGGAAGTCCTCCTCTTCCTGCCTCTGTTCTGCCTCAAGTGCCTTTTCCATTATCCCACACAGTGTGTGCTCCAACAGGTGGACAAGAGGAACAGTGTCACTGATGCATGCACTGTCACTGCTGACAATCCTCGTGGTCTCCTCAAATGGTGACAGGACAGTGCATGCATCCCTGATCATGGCGTGGGGAAAAAAAAACAAGCTCACCTGACCCTGTCCTGGTACCGTAGTCACACAGGTACTCATTGATGGCCCTCTGCTGCGTGTGCAGCTGCTACAGCATGGCCAACGTTGAGTCCCACCTGGTGGGCATGTCACAGATTAGGCGGTTCTTGGGCAGGTTCAATTCCTTTTGGAGCTCAGCCAGCCGAGCACTGGCATTATATGACTGGCGGAAATGCACACAGACTTTCCTGGCCTGCCTCAGGACATCCAGTAATCCCGGGTACCTGCCCAAGAACCGCTGCACCACCAAGTTAAGGACGTGAGCCACACAGGGCACATGGGTCAGTTGTCCCTGTCGGAGGGCGGAGAGGAGGTTTGTGCCATTGTCGCAAACCACCATTCCTGGCTTAAGCTGGCATGGCGTCAACCTCTCAGCCTGCCCCTGCAGAGTTGACAGGACCTCTGCCCCAGTGTGGCTCCTGTCCCCAAGCACACCAGCGCAAGCACGGCATGGCATCTTTTTGCCTGCGTACTTGCATAGCCCCTTGAATGCCTACGGAGCACCGCTGGTTCCGAGGACAAAGCACAGGAAGAGGCCATGGAGGAAGAAGAAGAGGAGGGGGGGTGGAGGAGAGAGGTGTGTCACAATCACCAGTAGTAACATTTTGGAGGCGTGGTGGGGGAACAACCTCCAACACTACTGCACCTTGTCCTGCGTCCTTCCCAGCTGCCAGAAGGGTCACCCAATGTGGCGTGAAAGATAGGTAACGTCCCTGTCCATGCCTGCTGGACCATGAGTCAGCTGTAATATGCACCTTACTGCTGACCGCCCTGTCCAGCGAGGCATGGACATTGCCTTCCACGTGCCGGTAGAGAGTCGGAATCGCCTTCCGTGAGAAAAAGTGGCGTTTGAGAACTTGCCACTAAGGAACCGCACATTGCACAAACTCATGGAAGGGGGCTGAGTCTTCCTACTGAAAAGGCAGCAGTTGAAGTGCTAGCAATTTAGCCAAGCTAGCATTCAACCACTGGGCATGTGGATGGGAGTTAACTTCTTTCGACGGTCCAGCAGCTGGGGCAGGGAAATTTGTCTGCTCCAATCGGACGTCGGTGTACCGCTAGCATATTGCCCGCAAGTACTTTGCTGTGACACACCTAATTCTACACCTTCATTCCTCTCAGTGCAGGTTTCAGAGAGGACTGAAGGTATAGTGGGGTTGGAGATCCCAGCTGATGAGGAGCAAGGAGAGGTCCGCTTTGTTCTTTGGTGTGGGCCTTTAAGGTACGCTTGCCAACGAACTGCATGGCAGGCCGACATATGTCTGGTCAAGCATGTGGTGCCCAAGCGGCTGATGTTTTGGCCACGTGAGATACGCTTGAAACATATGTTGCAAATAGCAGCGGTGCGATCTGATGCACTCTTCTCAAAAAAGGCCCACACCAAAGAACATTTGGAATAACGTGCAGAGGCAGTGCCCTGCACAGGCGGAGCTCTGCGGTGTGATTCAGTCGGTGCGCTGCCCTTAAGCTGGCCCCTGGAGGGCATCCTACCTTGTTGGAGATGTGCCTCCTCCTCCTCTCTCCTATCAGGCACCCAGGTGGAGTCAGTGACCTCATCATCCGCTCCCTCCTCATCACTGGAGCAAACATGGCAGTATGCTGCAGCTGGTGGAACATGACTGCCAGATTGCTGTCCTTCTTGGGCATCTCCTCTCTCTGGGCTCACGCTACTGCCTTCCTCTAGCTGGGTATCATCATCAGAGCCTTCAAAACACTGGGCATCCTCCTAGAGCATGTACCCAACACTGTGCTCAAACAGTTCGGGGGTCTCCTCAGGAGGACATGGTGGGTCTAGGGAAGGAGTGACTGATGCCATTGAGACGAGGGAAGAGGCTGCGTTGGCAGCTGCTTTGCCAGTACCCTGAGCCTGGGTGAGAAAGGATGAGGAGGATGAGGAGGGCTTGGTTATCCACTCTACTAAGTCTTCGGCATGTTGCAGCTCAACACATCCAGCTGACGAAAATAACGAGAAGCGTGTCCCATGGCCACGTGCTGATGAGGATGCACCACGTCCACAACCAGCACTGTTGCCTCTAGACACAGAGCCTGCTTCCCCTCTTTTATTGCCTCATGACTGTCTGCCTCTCCTTGTTGGCCTTCCCGACATACTAATGGCCTGCAGAAGATGAGAACACCAGCAATTGGGGTAGCTTCAGGTGTACACTGTCCAGGTGGCACAATACACTGACTGTAACTGCTACAGCTGCCTGTGGTATAGGAAAAGAACAACAGCAATTGGGATAGCTTCAGGTGTACACTGTCCAGGTGGCACAATACACCGACTGTAAGTGCTACAGCTGCCTGTGGTATAGTAACAGATCAACAACAGCAATTGGGGTAGCTTCAGGTGTGTACACTGTGCAGGTGGCACAATACACCGACTGTAACTGCTACAGCTGCCTATGATATACGAACAGAACAACAACAGCAATTGGGGTAGCTTCAGGTGTACACTGTGCAGGTGGCACAATACACCGACTGTAACTGCTACAGCTGCCTGTGGTATAGGAACAGAACAACACAAGCAATTGGGGTAGCTTCAGGTGTACACTGTTCAGTTGGCACAATACACCGACTGTAACTGCTGCAGCTGCCTGTGGTATAGGACAAGAACAACACCAGCAATTGTGGTAGCTTCAGGTGTACACTGTGCAGGTGGCACAATACACTGACTGTAACTGCTGCAGCTGCCTGTGGTATAGGACCAGAACAACACCAGCAATTGGGGTAGCTTCAGGTGTACACTGTCCAGGTGGCAGAATACACTGACTGTAACTGCTACAGCTGCCTGTGGTATAGGACCAGAGCAACACAAGCAATAGGGGTAGCTTCAGGTGTACACTGTGCAGGTGGCACAATACACCCACTGTAACTGCTACAGCTGCCTGTGGTATAGGAACAGAACAACGCGAGCAATTGGGGTAGCTTCAGGTGTACACTGTGCAGGTGGCACAATACACTGACTGTAACTGCAATAGCTTCAAAGAAATTTACAACACTGTCTCTCCGTCTATCTCTCTCTATGAGCCACAACACACTACGCAGGCGGCCTTGTATAGTGTGCGGCGTGTACTAAACCCCCTGAGCCGTAATTGGCCACAGGCATCCTGCCTGTGGCCGATTATGGCTCTCTTCGCTGGTGGCGCTGTGATTGGCCAAGCATGCGGGTCATAGTGCATGCTTGGCCAATCATCAGCCAGCAATGCACTGCGATGCCGCAGTGAATTATGGGCCGTGACGCGCCACTCGAATTTGGCGCAAACGGCTAATAATGTTCGGATTTCTCCGAACGGGCGACTCGGGTTCGACTCAAACACAAAGATCATCCCTACTCACTACTTTACATTGTAGCAAAGTGCAATTTCTTCACTGTTGTCACATGAAAAAATATAATAAAATATTTACAAAAATGCGAGGGGTGTACTCACTTTTGTGAGATACTGTATAAATATCCCCGGATTAGATTGGAAACTCTGTAGTTGCCTAAGGATGAAGGAGGCTTATTATCTGGCATCCCAACTCCAGCAACTATATGGATGGAATACTAACGATTGCGAGGATCTCATACAACAAATTATATTTTCTCAATTGCCAGTAGATCCACTAGTGCAATCAATAGTAGCCTACCATTTTTATAATGAACGTAGATATCCAACATTTTATATGATACATAGAGTTTGGACCACAATTGCCTGAAGTGGCAAAGCTTGCAAATTTTGATTTGTGGAAAGAGTCTGGTATTTTGCTTCCTAGCCAACTTTATGATAATGATGTTTTATAATCGTTTGATAAATTGGCAGCGAAATATAATTTATCTAATAAATTATTTTTTCAATATTTACAGCTACGGCATGCTTTGCAAAGCCAAGCAAGGACCTTGTTATTCTAAACACTGGAAATCTTGCGAGCTACCATAAACATGTAATAAGTTCTTGTGTGGAAAGCTGCTAGCACTGATCACGTCCCATATGACTGTTCAATCAGCATAAAATAAAAGAAAGTGCTGTGCTAACCTGTACTAATTATTGTTTCCCTGTCTACTTCCGCATAAATATACACTCTAGAATATACAGTATCGGATACTAGGGGGGGGGGGACCATACCCAAAGTCTAGGTGGATACGATCAGGGAAAACAGGGGGGAGCCGAGAGGGGGACCAGAAGTGGTAAATGAGAGAGAAATAAGTTAGGAATAAGAACATATAATACACTGATAGTAAATAGATATGGTGTATCGCTTTGCACTTTATAACAAGGGAGACTTTGGGGGAGGTGGGGGGAGGGATGGATCATAAAAAGGTTAGTGGGGTTATAAAAAAGGCTAGAGAAGTACAGATGAGAGGGAGTTGAGGTATTGGTAGTAGCTGGGTGGACCTTTTAACGTATTTTCTTGGTCCCCACTTTTTGTTTTCTTTTTGTTTTGTTTCTGTTGTTTTTCTCGTTTTTTTTCTGTTTTCCCTTCTTTAAGGAAATAAGTATGTGGGACGCAGAATAATGTAATGATGGGTATTTATTCAAATTTATACATGACACTGTAATGAGATTATAACACTATGTATATGGCTTGAGGTGCCTCTCAAATGGTTGTATGGACTTTTGTAAAAATCATAAAAAAATAAAGGAGTTAAAAACAGAATATACAGTATCTATAGAAAAACAAATATATAAAGTGCTCTAGTGACAAAACGAATTATCCATAAAGTGACAAGTGTGCAACAGTATAATGCAACGTATAAAATAATAATATCATAAAAGACATTGTTTAAGTGCTCAAATTGTCTACACAAACGTGTTTCAGTGCACTAAAAGTGCTATGTGCAAAGTTCTATGTTAACAAATTCATGTGAAGACATGCGTTGATATAAAAGTGTGATATCATTTAAACTCTATTTATTATTAAAACATTAACCCCTTATTTAGAGTACTCACATTTCATGGGTGCTACAGTGCACCACTCTTTACAAGACCAAAGAGAACACTGTGTCCACTGAACTAATGTGTCCTTTCTTGCTGAGACCGATTCACTGCCTTATGTGTGTGTCCTTGCAATTAAGTTTGGTCAAAACACGCATATGAACCACCTCTGGGTTCAGACACACAACTAAGAGAAAGCTTGCCAGATAAACAAAAGGTAGTCTATAAACGTGCCCCAAATTTGAGGGATAAATTAGTACATAATGTTGTTGAGCCCCCTCCATCCAGGCCAGTGATGTTTTGGGACACCAAGGGCTTTCACGGTTGTGGCAGATGTTATAGTTGCACAAGGATTCCACTTCACTTTAGGAAATTGAAAACATTTATTAACCCTAACACCCAACAGTCATATACTATTATGCGGCGTACACACGGTCGAAATTTCCGATGGAAACAGTCCGATGGGAGCTTTTCATCGGATTTTCCGACCGTGTGTATGCCCAACGGTCTTTTTCTGTCGGAATTTCCGACGGACTTTGAATTGAGAACCTGTTCTCAATTTTTCCGACGGAAAACCTCTCTATCGGATTTTCCGATCGTGTGTATGCAATTCCGACAAGCAAAATTCCGGCGCATGCTCGGAAACAATTCGACGTATGCTCGGAAGCATTAAACTTCCCTTTTATAGTGCTGTCGAACGTGTTTTATCCCGCTGTGTTATTGACCGTCGGAATTTGGTGTGATCGTGTGTAGGCAACCCAGCTTGAGCGGAATTCCGTCGGAAAAACTGGCAGAGTTTTTTCCGACGAGAATTCCGATCGTGTGTACGCGGCATTAGAGATTTTATCTCATGTGACACTATTGGAGTTGTATATGCTATAAAATGCCCTTGCAATTTAATGTATGTGGGTAGAATCAAAAGGGCATTCAAAGTTAGAATGGAAGAGCATGTTAGGAACATTCGCAAGGGTTTTGACAAACATTTTTTATCAGTGCACTTTAGGGACAAACACAACAAACACCCAGCAGGGGTGCAATTTTGCGGCATAGAGGCCCCCGAAACATCATTGGAGGGGTTCTAACTTCATAAGGTAAATTAGCAAAAAAGAATCTTGGTGGGTACACCAATTGAGGTCCTTGGGGCCGGGGGTTTTAAATAAAGAATTTTATTTGAAATGTTTTCTTAGTAATAATTAACCCTATAGTAGTCAAATGGAGTAGTTCTTTGCCATGATATGTGACCTATGGGCTTTTTACTGAACCACGTTTTTAGAATATATAGTGGTATGACTGCGTATTTTAGGTGGTGACTAATAGTATAGTGTAGTGCCAATATGGGTGGTGACTAATAGTATAGTGTAGTGCCAATATGGGTGCCCCTAGTGGCCATCACACTGAGGTATGGGTCACTGCAAGATTGAATTACCCCTCTATCCATAGGCCTTTGGATAGTTGTCAAGTAGCTCTATACCAATCCTAGGATGGGTCATATAAATCTAATAGGGGTTCTGATTTTAGTAATGAGAACGGTATCATTAGCAGTAATCAGCATGGATTCATGAAGAATCGTTCTTGCCAAACCAATCTATTAACCTTCTATGAGGAGGTGGGTTGCCATCTAGATAAAGGAAGGCCCGTAGACGTGGTGTATCTGTATTTTGCAAAAGCATTTGACACAGTTCCCCATAAACGTTTACTATACAAAATAAGGTCCGTTGGCATGGACCATAAGGTGAGTACATGGATTGAAAACTGGCTACAAGGGCGAGTTCAGAGGGTGGTGAGAAATGGGGAGTACTCGGAATGGTCAGGGGTGGGTAGTGGGGTCCCCCAGGGTTCTGTGCTGGGACCAATCCTGTTTAATTTGTATTTGCGGATAGAACTAACGTGCCGGTATCCTGGAATTAATAATGATAATATCAAGGATAGGTAGAGATATACTGGCTTCCATTTCCAAAGCCACTCTGTGTATATACCTTGAGGATCCCACGGAGTTCTAATTAAGAATCCCCATGAAGGATAATAGTTTCAAATCGATGGCCTCAACACTATAGCAGATATAGCATCACATAAGTGAACTGAGAAAGAACAAAAGAAGAGAGGGATATATAAATATATGTCCACTAAGTTCCAACAGTATTTAATATTATCTATCAATGTAGTAGACCACAGCCTGGTTAATCCAAAAGCGTACCTAATAGCCATATGGGAAAGGGGAACTGCCACAACTGGAGAAGATCACCGGCTCTTCAAAGTACAGCTTTTAATAGCTGAATCCATCAATAGCAGACTCTATGTAAAGGAAAAATAGTAATGGCTAATAACAAAGCTCATTTTAAATTTTGTGTATGCCCGGGGCTATTTAGTCCCCAAGGCACCACCTAAAGCGAGGAAAACAGCCTAATAGTCAGTAGATATTTTCAATGAGTATACCTGAATACAGTTTGGCAGAGGCAGCTTCCCAGCACTCCATCTCAGACAACCATCTGATGGAGTGCTGGTTAAATAGTGTGTTTTGGCGCCAAGTTGGAGGGAGGAGGAAGGAGACCGCCCCATAGGGTTGATCAGAGATCACTCCGATCAGCTGGAGGGGCCGCCAAATCAGGCCGGGGGGATAGAGTCCGCATATGAAGCGGCTCGTCCGCCGCGGCCGAAAACGAAAGTGCGCGCATGCGCAGTAAAGAGTATGCGCATGCGCAATGGAGGAACGGGAGTAATTCCCGATCCAATCGAAGTAAAACAGTATTGAGGATGTAAAGCCCTTACCAAACACATACTGTCACTTGAGCCAGCATCGTTCAAAGTAACACTGGCTTATGGAAATGAGAACAAAGTCGGTTTGCAAGATCGATCCTAAGAGAAAAGTAGAAATAGATATCAAAGATAGAATAGAAACTTTTTGTAAAAATGTAGGTAAAAATAAACAAGGTTTGGAAATAAATAAATATATAAAAATTATACAAAAAAAGTGAAAAATAAAATATAAATAAGAATAAATAAAATTAAGAGTAAAAATTAATAAATAAAAAATAGATGAAAAGATAATAATAAAAAATCAAAAAACAAAAAACAAAAAATAGGGGTTTTGGAAAAACAAATAATAAGGGTGAAAATCAGAGTAAATTAAAATCAGTAATTTTTTCCTTCAACATTTGCAGACCATGTCCGAGATGGAAAAATGGGAAATGAGCCTCCTCCGACGCCACCACCGCAACGCCTCCTCCGAGGCAGCTATGGTTGGGTCAAATTCCCCTCCACAATGCCTGTTGAAATCCAAGCCAGAGGGAGATCAAAAAATAGCTCATTAGCCTTGGTGTTATGCTGGAATCATTATACCAATATACAGGGTTAGAGTTCCGCTTGGGTCCCATATGAGGTAACCGAAACAACACATTTTTCTTGATACTCCACTCAAGACAATTTCCCCGTGTCCTCTATAAATAGACAACATTAAGATCAAAAACAAATAGCGTTACATATCACATATAGTGGCAACAAATGTACAAACCAAGGAGATCCTATTTTATAAGTTATTTACAAAGAAAAGATTAATAATGCTTCAAACTGTCTGCTTCATTATAAAGAGTCCATAGACAGGCAGGCCATACTGTGCCAATGAAACCTTCTAGTCTATTGAGAGAAGGAGCAGACTTGTCCCAATTCCTAAGGATGGAGAGAGGGAGGTTTCCCAGGGGGGGTGGATATGCCCTGATTATAGGTAGGGTCAGAGGATAAGATCGATCATATTGATCGGGGGCCCCTGATTTGCCTACGTAAAACGCTCCACATTTACAAAAAGCTATATAGACTATCCCTTTTGTTTGACAGTTAGCTGAAAATTTAATGGTATGTGTTTCTCCATTGGGGAGTGTATAAGATGATCCCTCCAATATCCAATCACAGTAATCACAGTCATAACATTTAAACATTCCTGGGATATCTACTTCATGTTCGATGTGCCCTTGAAAGTGGGTATGTACCAACTTATCTTTTAGAGATTGGCATTTCTTATAGGTGATTTGGGGCTTAGCCCCAATATATTTTCCTACAATCCTATCTCCTGTGAGGAGATGCCAATGTTTCCCAATTATGTTTCGTATATCTTCATGATTACTTGAATACGTTGTTATAACTCGAGTAATGTTTCCTTGCTGTTTGTTACGTCTGTCCCCAAAGAGCAAATCAGCTCTATCTCTGTCAAGGGCCTTTTTAAATGCCTTTTTTAGGATGGTGTTGCTATAGCCCCGTATCCGTAGCCGTGCTTGTAACAGGTTGGCCTCTAATCTGAAGGCTTCCTCTGTTGAGCAATTTCTCCTCAGACGTAAATACTGGGAATAGGGGATGCTTCTAATCAAAGCTTGGGGGTGTGAACTACTTGCATGGAGGATGGTGTTACCTGCCGTTTTCTTTCTATACAGGGATGTGGAAATTGTTCCATCTAATTGTTTTTGTATGGTAAGATCTAAAAACGGTAGTGACTCCGAACTAGATTCCATCGTAAACCTAAGGTTGAAGTCATTAATGGAGAGCGCTCTCATAAATTCCCTCAGATTTTCCACACTCGACTCCCATACCAGAAAAATGTCGTCGATGTATCTATACCAGCATGATATGCTGGCCTGATACATCGATAAGTTAGGATTAGTGAGTATGGAACGCTCCCACCCCCCCAGGTACAAGTTAGCGTAGGATGGGGCACAGCATGTCCCCATCGCTACTCCCTGTACCTGGAGGTAGTGGGAGTCGTCAAAAGAAAAAACATTCTTTGTTAGAATATGCTTTAATAATTCCAATATAAATGTATTGTATGGTCTCCGTATCGGATCACCATCCCTAAAGAAGCCTTCCACAACCTCCAATCCCAGAGAATGAGGGATACTGCAGTACAGGGCCTCTACATCAATTGCAACTAAAAGGCTAGTTGGAGAAACCTTTTTGTTGTGCAAGACTCGTAATAGTGCTAAAGTGTCCTGTAGATATGAGGGGAGTTGTGTCACATAAGGACGCAAAAAAGCGTCCACTAGTCTACTACCCTTTTCGCTTTTAGCCCCTATGCCCGATATAATTGGGCGTCCCGGTGGTTTTTGCATATTTTTGTGTGTCTTCGGGAGTGAGTAGAAGGATGGGACTCTTGGATAGGTGGTTTTAAGGGCCTCAAATATATCTTTATCAATAATCCCCTCATTGAATGCTCGGGTAATAAGGATCTCATAATCTCCATTGAATGTTAGTATCTTTTCATAAGGAATGAGGCAATACCAATCTTCATTGGAGAGGATGTCCAAACACATTTGTCTATAATTTATGGTGTCCATTATTACTACATTTCCTCCCTTATCAGCCATTTTTATTGTAATTTCCTTGTTGTCTTGAAGTTGAGAGATCACAAGTTGTTGTTCTGACGTTAGGTTTTTTGTCTTCTGTGACCTAAAGTCTAATTTTTTGACTTCATTAGTTACTTGTTGTAAAAAGGTCCAGATGCTAGGGTTCGTTTTTAGAGAGGGAAAGTTGGTGGATTTATTTAAAAATTTGGGTATTTCCCTGGGTGGAATTGCCTGAGGGGGGTCCCCCGGATCAGGCGGGGAAGCCCCCTCCGCAGGACCACCCTGGGACTCTTCACTCTCATCCAAGAGGTCCATCAGATCTTTTAGGGCAAGGAAGTCCCTGACTGTGAATCCCTTCCATTTCTCACGCTCAATGTATTCTTGTTTTTTCTTTTTCCTTTCATCATCAAACATGAATTTATAGGTAAGTCTTCTAGCAAATAAATTTAGGTCCTTAACAACCTCAAAACTGTTAGTATAAGATGAGGGACAGAAGCTTAAGCCTAGACCCAAAACCTCTAGTTCCATGTGTGATAGAGATTTTGAAGATAGATTAATGACTTGTAACTGGTCCTCTATCGGTCTTTGTACGCAAATCTCTCCAGATTTTGCGAGGCTGTGGAGCGGTTTGGAGGGTCTTGTGTGGGGGGAAACAATTGAAAAACCTTTTCTTTTATATTTTTAGAAATCACTCCTCCGTTTCTTGCAGTATTAAAGCCTGGGAGGGGGGTTGATGGTGGAAGTAGGGGGGCTCTATTGGCTCCTGTCAGATGTTCTAGGTCAGGGGATTCGCCTACGGTTGGAATACGGGGATCTATCCCCATTAGGCCACCCCCTCTCATGTCATGGTTCTCATGTCCCTCATTAGGGTAGTCTTTTAGTTTTTTATCTTTTCCCCCTTTGTTTGCATTATCGCCTGTCGTTTGCCTCTTCCTTGATCCTCTCTGTCTTCCTCTACCACGTGTAGGGAAAGAGGATTGGTTTGAACGGGCTGAATAGGAGAAATTTGACGAATCAGAGTCAGTACCGTCTCTAAAGTCCCCATCACTTTGTGACTGTGTTTTGTCTGCATTTCGTTCCTGCTTTCTTTGGTTCTTTTTTCCTAGTTTCCCTCCCCTTTGGGGCCATCTATAGGCATACTTTCCATTAAACGCCATTTTGTCTCTAATAAACTTCACATCCTTTTTATATATAAGATCCTTATTAAATTTCTCCAAGTATTCTTTTAAGGATTTGTCCTTTTCTAGAAATTTGGGGTGAGCACATAGAGATACATTTTGTTTCTGAAACTCTATGATCTCAGTGTCAAGGTCCTTTATATCCTTATTATAGTGATCAATTAACGCTAACATCATTTTAGATGTACATTCCTGTAAGTTCAGTTCCCATTTTTGTTTGAAGTCCAAACTAGTCTCCCAAAGATTTGGGAAGACCTGAATTCTCAAACCTTGAGGATTCAGGCCTTCTTTAAGGTATCTCTCCAGAAATTTTACCTGCCAGAACAGGTTAGATTTCCTTTCGAGAGCCTGTCTCAATTTCGTTATTAGTACCTCGATTTCCAGTTCAATTCCATGATCGTCCCCACATTCTTTGTGTATCCTCGACATAAGCCCATCCCATTCAGAACCAGTATAGTCCGTCATTGTTGATTTTTCTATAGTAAAAGCCAATATTTTATATCTATGGGCAAAAAAGATGAAGCAAAAACAGAAATTGAAACAATGAAAAAAATCATATAAGAAGTTAAATATATAATGTCTAATATATAAATTAATAAGTCACAATTGTTCTTGTCCACTGAACCATATTGCTCAAAGTGGACTACTCCCAAAGCTAAAAGTGAGCCTTTTCGGCTCGAATAGATTTATAGAGGGATATGGAAAAGCTCAGGGGGGGTACCTCGTCCTAGAATTGTGTATAGAAAACGAAAAGGGGGGTTTTTAGCCAACCTAACGGACTATCACGGTACCTGAACGGACATATGTCTCAATACAAAAGAATAATTCTAAATACTTTTATTAACACATAATATACATAAAACATGTCACATATATGTGACATGTTTTATGTATATTATGTGTTAATAAAAGTATTTAGAATTATTCTTTTGTATTGAGACATATGTCCGTTCAGGTACCGTGATAGTCCGTTAGGTTGGCTAAAAACCCCCCTTTTCGTTTTCTATACACAATTCTAGGACGAGGTACCCCCCCTGAGCTTTTCCATATCCCTCTATAAATCTATTCGAGCCGAAAAGGCTCACTTTTAGCTTTGGGAGTAGTCCACTTTGAGCAATATGGTTCAGTGGACAAGAACAATTGTGACTTATTAATTTATATATTAGACATTATATATTTAACTTCTTATATGATTTTTTTCATTGTTTCAATTTCTGTTTTTGCTTCATCTTTTTTGCCCATAGATATAAAATATTGGCTTTTACTATAGAAAAATCAACAATGACGGACTATACTGGTTCTGAATGGGATGGGCTTATGTCGAGGATACACAAAGAATGTGGGGACGATCATGGAATTGAACTGGAAATCGAGGTACTAATAACGAAATTGAGACAGGCTCTCGAAAGGAAATCTAACCTGTTCTGGCAGGTAAAATTTCTGGAGAGATACCTTAAAGAAGGCCTGAATCCTCAAGGTTTGAGAATTCAGGTCTTCCCAAATCTTTGGGAGACTAGTTTGGACTTCAAACAAAAATGGGAACTGAACTTACAGGAATGTACATCTAAAATGATGTTAGCGTTAATTGATCACTATAATAAGGATATAAAGGACCTTGACACTGAGATCATAGAGTTTCAGAAACAAAATGTATCTCTATGTGCTCACCCCAAATTTCTAGAAAAGGACAAATCCTTAAAAGAATACTTGGAGAAATTTAATAAGGATCTTATATATAAAAAGGATGTGAAGTTTATTAGAGACAAAATGGCGTTTAATGGAAAGTATGCCTATAGATGGCCCCAAAGGGGAGGGAAACTAGGAAAAAAGAACCAAAGAAAGCAGGAACGAAATGCAGACAAAACACAGTCACAAAGTGATGGGGACTTTAGAGACGGTACTGACTCTGATTCGTCAAATTTCTCCTATTCAGCCCGTTCAAACCAATCCTCTTTCCCTACACGTGGTAGAGGAAGACAGAGAGGATCAAGGAAGAGGCAAACGACAGGCGATAATGCAAACAAAGGGGGAAAAGATAAAAAACTAAAAGACTACCCTAATGAGGGACATGAGAACCATGACATGAGAGGGGGTGGCCTAATGGGGATAGATCCCCGTATTCCAACCGTAGGCGAATCCCCTGACCTAGAACATCTGACAGGAGCCAATAGAGCCCCCCTACTTCCACCATCAACCCCCCTCCCAGGCTTTAATACTGCAAGAAACGGAGGAGTGATTTCTAAAAATATAAAAGAAAAGGTTTTTCAATTGTTTCCCCCCACACAAGACCCTCCAAACCGCTCCACAGCCTCGCAAAATCTGGAGAGATTTGCGTACAAAGACCGATAGAGGACCAGTTACAAGTCATTAATCTATCTTCAAAATCTCTATCACACATGGAACTAGAGGTTTTGGGTCTAGGCTTAAGCTTCTGTCCCTCATCTTATACTAACAGTTTTGAGGCTGTTAAGGACCTAAATTTATTTGCTAGAAGACTTACCTATAAATTCATGTTTGATGATGAAAGGAAAAAGAAAAAACAAGAATACATTGAGCGTGAGAAATGGAAGGGATTCACAGTCAGGGACTTCCTTGCCCTAAAAGATCTGATGGACCTCTTGGATGAGAGTGAAGAGTCCCAGGGTGGTCCTGCGGAGGGGGCTTCCCCGCCTGATCCGGGGGACCCCCCTCAGGCAATTCCACCCAGGGAAATACCCAAATTTTTAAATAAATCCACCAACTTTCCCTCTCTAAAAACGAACCCTAGCATCTGGACCTTTTTACAACAAGTAACTAATGAAGTCAAAAAATTAGACTTTAGGTCACAGAAGACAAAAAACCTAACGTCAGAACAACAACTTGTGATCTCTCAACTTCAAGACAACAAGGAAATTACAATAAAAATGGCTGATAAGGGAGGAAATGTAGTAATAATGGACACCATAAATTATAGACAAATGTGTTTGGACATCCTCTCCAATGAAGATTGGTATTGCCTCATTCCTTATGAAAAGATACTAACATTCAATGGAGATTATGAGATCCTTATTACCCGAGCATTCAATGAGGGGATTATTGATAAAGATATATTTGAGGCCCTTAAAACCACCTATCCAAGAGTCCCATCCTTCTACTCACTCCCGAAGACACACAAAAATATGCAAAAACCACCGGGACGCCCAATTATATCGGGCATAGGGGCTAAAAGCGAAAAGGGTAGTAGACTAGTGGACGCTTTTTTGCGTCCTTATGTGACACAACTCCCCTCATATCTACAGGACACTTTAGCACTATTACGAGTCTTGCACAACAAAAAGGTTTCTCCAACTAGCCTTTTAGTTGCAATTGATGTAGAGGCCCTGTACTGCAGTATCCCTCATTCTCTGGGATTGGAGGTTGTGGAAGGCTTCTTTAGGGATGGTGATCCGATACGGAGACCATACAATACATTTATATTGGAATTATTAAAGCATATTCTAACAAAGAATGTTTTTTCTTTTGACGACTCCCACTACCTCCAGGTACAGGGAGTAGCGATGGGGACATGCTGTGCCCCATCCTACGCTAACTTGTACCTGGGGGGGTGGGAGCGTTCCATACTCACTAATCCTAACTTATCGATGTATCAGGCCAGCATATCATGCTGGTATAGATACATCGACGACATTTTTCTGGTATGGGAGTCGAGTGTGGAAAATCTGAGGGAATTTATGAGAGCGCTCTCCATTAATGACTTCAACCTTAGGTTTACGATGGAATCTAGTTCGGAGTCACTACCGTTTTTAGATCTTACCATACAAAAACAATTAGATGGAACAATTTCCACATCCCTGTATAGAAAGAAAACGGCAGGTAACACCATCCTCCATGCAAGTAGTTCACACCCCCAAGCTTTGATTAGAAGCATCCCCTATTCCCAGTATTTACGTCTGAGGAGAAATTGCTCAACAGAGGAAGCCTTCAGATTAGAGGCCAACCTGTTACAAGCACGGCTACGGATACGGGGCTATAGCAACACCATCCTAAAAAAGGCATTTAAAAAGGCCCTTGACAGAGATAGAGCTGATTTGCTCTTTGGGGACAGACGTAACAAACAGCAAGGAAACATTACTCGAGTTATAACAACGTATTCAAGTAATCATGAAGATATACGAAACATAATTGGGAAACATTGGCATCTCCTCACAGGAGATAGGATTGTAGGAAAATATATTGGGGCTAAGCCCCAAATCACCTATAAGAAATGCCAATCTCTAAAAGATAAGTTGGTACATACCCACTTTCAAGGGCACATCGAACATGAAGTAGATATCCCAGGAATGTTTAAATGTTATGACTGTGATTACTGTGATTGGATATTGGAGGGATCATCTTATACACTCCCCAATGGAGAAACACATACCATTAAATTTTCAGCTAACTGTCAAACAAAAGGGATAGTCTATATAGCTTTTTGTAAATGTGGAGCGTTTTACGTAGGCAAAACCTTCAGAAACTTCTGGAGGAGAATTTATGACCACATTTACTATATACGAAAAAATCTGTTATATACACCAATAGGGCGCCATGTAGCGCTGTACCATAGAAATGACACCTCTATGGTCTGCTTCACGGCCCTGGAACATGTGGTAGAGGATCCCAGAGGGGGCAATATAGACAAAAAATTATTGCAGCGCGAAGCCAGATGGATCTTCAAGCTAAATGCCACAAGGGCCCCTGGCTTGAACGATTCCCTCAGTTTTCGCCCTTTCTTATGATTATTACCAATACCTCCCTCTCTCTCTATTTTTCCACATATATGTATATATTAATGCTTTTTCTCCTTTTTCCTCCCCCCCCCCTCCCCAGGGACTAAATTGTTCAAATCAGGGGCCCCCGATCAATATGATCGATCTTATCCTCTGACCCTACCTATAATCAGGGCATATCCACCCCCCCTGGGAAACCTCCCTCTCTCCATCCTTAGGAATTGGGACAAGTCTGCTCCTTCTCTCAATAGACTAGAAGGTTTCATTGGCACAGTATGGCCTGCCTGTCTATGGACTCTTTATAATGAAGCAGACAGTTTGAAGCATTATTAATCTTTTCTTTGTAAATAACTTATAAAATAGGATCTCCTTGGTTTGTACATTTGTTGCCACTATATGTGATATGTAACGCTATTTGTTTTTGATCTTAATGTTGTCTATTTATAGAGGACACGGGGAAATTGTCTTGAGTGGAGTATCAAGAAAAATGTGTTGTTTCGGTTACCTCATATGGGACCCAAGCGGAACTCTAACCCTGTATATTGGTATAATGATTCCAGCATAACACCAAGGCTAATGAGCTATTTTTTGATCTCCCTCTGGCTTGGATTTCAACAGGCATTGTGGAGGGGAATTTGACCCAACCATAGCTGCCTCGGAGGAGGCGTTGCGGTGGTGGCGTCGGAGGAGGCTCATTTCCCATTTTTCCATCTCGGACATGGTCTGCAAATGTTGAAGGAAAAAATTACTGATTTTAATTTACTCTGATTTTCACCCTTATTATTTGTTTTTCCAAAACCCCTATTTTTTGTTTTTTGTTTTTTGATTTTTTATTATTATCTTTTCATCTATTTTTTATTTATTAATTTTTACTCTTAATTTTATTTATTCTTATTTATTTTTATTTTTATTTTATTTTTCACTTTTTAATTGTCATATCTTATTTTTATTTATATTTATTTATTTCCAAACCTTGTTTATTTTTACCTACATTTTTACAAAAAGTTTCTATTCTATCTTTGATATCTATTTCTACTTTTCTCTTAGGATCGATCTTGCAAACCGACTTTGTTCTCATTTCCATAAGCCAGTGTTACTTTGAACGATGCTGGCTCAAGTGACAGTATGTGTTTGGTAAGGGCTTTACATCCTCAATACTGTTTTACTTCGATTGGATCGGGAATTACTCCCGTTCCTCCATTGCGCATGCGCATACTCTTTACTGCGCATGCGCGCACTTTCGTTTTCGGCCGCGGCGGACGAGCCGCTTCATATGCGGACTCTATCCCCCCGGCCTGATTTGGCGCATGCGCATAGCAGCGCCAATACTAGTGCACTCTGGCATTCCTTCTGGCGGCCCCTCCAGCTGATCGGAGTGATCTCTGATCGACCCTATGGGGCGGTCTCCTTCCTCCTCCCTCCAACTTGGCGCCAAAACACACTATTTAACCAGCACTCCATCAGATGGTTGTCTGAGATGGAGTGCTGGGAAGCTGCCTCTGCCAAACTGTATTCAGGTATACTCATTGAAAATATCTACTGACTATTAGGCTGTTTTCCTCGCTTTAGGTGGTGCCTTGGGGACTAAATAGCCCCGGGCATACACAAAATTTAAAATGAGCTTTGTTATTAGCCATTACTATTTTTCCTTTACATAGAGTCTGCTATTGATGGATTCAGCTATTAAAAGCTGTACTTTGAAGAGCCGGTGATCTTCTCCAGTTGTGGCAGTTCCCCTTTCCCATATGGCTATTAGGTACGCTTTTGGATTAACCAGGCTGTGGTCTACCACATTGATAGATAATATTAAATACTGTTGGAACTTAGTGGACATATATTTATATATCCCTCTCTTCTTTTGTTCTTTCTCAGTTCACTTATGTGATGCTATATCTGCTATAGTGTTGAGGCCATCGATTTGAAACTATTATCCTTCATGGGGATTCTTAATTAGAACTCCGTGGGATCCTCAAGGTATATACACAGAGTGGCTTTGGAAATGGAAGCCAGTATATCTCTACCTATCCTTGATATTATCATTATTAATTCCAGGATACCGGCACGTTAGTTCTATCCGCAAATACCACTACGCCACTGGCTAAACCCGGCACATCTTTGGTTTACTACTGCTAATTTCCTCTCTTTCTAATTTTTATGTGAGTATCTTCCTCATATACTTGTCTATATGGGATGTAATATCCACATATGGGACTGATTACCGGTTGATCACTTCTTAGAATCTTTACTGAAAATATTCTCCCCCTTTTTTTTTTTTTTTTTTTTTTTTTTTTTTTTCCCTCCTCCATTTGCAGATTATGCCCTGTTTGCTGGTTTCAGACCCCAAACTCGGCGAGTCCTTTCTGGCGATCCCGAGAGACTCACTTTTAGGTAACTAACTTGGGTGCGGCAGACATATACTAGCTTCTACCTTGTCAACATAAATTGGAAGGTAGGCAATTTTTAAGCTTTTTTGATTGCACTCACCCATTGTAAACTATTTGCACCTATATTATTGAGTATGGATCTAAATACATATAATCTGTCAGTCCATTCATGAATAACCCCCTGTCTTCTTGATATATACAACAGATATACGAACTGCTATACTCTGGTTCTGAAGAAGCTTTAAGCGAAACGCGTCAACCAGCATTCTGCGAGTTTGTTTCAGCATTCTGATTTACTAATAGCTATATGTCTATGTACATTCTTGGACTGCAATGACCCCCCCTTTTTTTATATGTGACATGTTTTATGTATATTATGTGTTAATAAAAGTATTTAGAATTATTCTTTTGTATTGAGACATATGTCCGTTCAGGTACCGTGAATGCCAAGCTGCTGCTAACTAGTAGATGATAGGCTTGGTAATGACATGCAATGCCAAGCTGCTGCTAACAAAGCAAACAGAATATTGGCATGCATTAAAAAGGGGATTCATTCCAGAGATAAAATGATAATTCTCCCACTCTACAGGGCTCTGATCCAGCCGCACCTAGAGTATGCTGTCCAGTTCTGGGCACCAGTCCTCAGGAAGGATGTACTGGAAATGGAGTGGGTACAAAGAAGGGCAACAAAGCTAATAAAGGGGTTGAAGGGGCGGGGATCAGCCTGTCAGTACTCACATAATACACCATGCACTGCATCAAATTGGTCTGAATGGCTATCGTTCCAGAAGGCAGACAAGCAGACTAAGGACTAGGGATGAGCTTCGTGTTCGAGTCGAACCCATGCTCGACTCGAACATCGTCTGTTCGCCCGTTTGGCGAATTCCGAACATTATGGTCCATTCACGCCAAATTCGAGTGGCGCGTCACGGCCCATAATTCACTGCGGCATCGCAGTGAATTGCTGGCTGATGATATGCCAAGCATGTACTATGACCCGCATGCTTTGGCCAATCACAGCGCGGAAAAAACGGAGAGCCGTAATTGGCCAAAGCCAGGGTGGCTTTGGCCAATTATGGCTCAGGGGGTTTAGTACACGCCCCACACTATATAAGGCTGCCTGCGCGGCGGCCTTGTGTAGTGTGTTGCGGCGGCGGAGAGAGATACACAGAGACAGTGTGATTTCATTTCATTGTGAAGCTGTTGCAAATACATGGGTGTATTGTGCCATCTGCACAGTGTACACCTGAAGCTACCCCAATTGCTGTTCTGCGCATCCTATCCGTAGGCAGATGTTGCAAATAAAGTGGGTGTATTGTGCCATCTGCACAGTGCACACGCCTGAAACGACCCCAATTGCTGTTGGCCTGCGCATCCTATCCATAGGCAGCTGTTGGAAATACAGTGGGTGTATTGTGACATCTGCACAGTGTACACGCCTGAAGCTACCCCAATTGCTGTTCCTCGCATCCTATCCATAGAAAGCTGTTGCAAATACAGTGGGTGTATTGTGCAAACTGCACAGTGTACACGCCTGAAGATACCCCAATTGCTGTTGTTCTGCGCATCCTATCCATAGGCAGCTGTTGCAAATACAGTGGGTGTATTGTGCCATCTGCACAGTGTACACGCCTGAAGCTACCCCAATTGCTGTTGTTCTGCGCATCCTATCCGCAGGCAGCTGTAGCATTTACAGTCGGCGTATTGTGCCATCTACACAGTGTACGCCTGAAGCTACCCCAATTGCTGGTGTTCTGCTGATCCTATCCGCAGGCAGCTGTAGCAATTACAGTCAGCGTATTGTGCCATCTGCACAGTGTACGCCTAAAGCTACCCCAATTGCTGGTGCTCTGATAATAATAATACTACAGGCAGGCAGTTGATTCTGCTAGCTGCAGTATATCAGTATATACCTCCCAGCTTTGTGCAGCTACATCTTCCTGCAGGCCATTAGTATGTCTGGAAGGCCAACAAGGAGAGGCAGACAGTCACAAGGCAATAAAAGAGGGCAAGCAGGCTCTGTGTCTAGAGGCAACAGTGCTGGTCATGGACACGGTTCATCCTCATCAGCACGTGGCCATGAGACACGCTCGTCCTTTTTTTCGCCAGCTGGATGTGCTGAGCCGCAACATGCCGAAGACTTGGTAGACTGGATGACCAAGCCCTCCTCATCCTCTCTCACCCAGGCTCAGGGTACTGGCAAAGCAGCTACCAACGCGGCCTCTTCCCTAGGCTCAATGGCATCAGTCACTCCTTCCCTAGCCCCACCATGTCCTCCTGAGGAGTTCCCCGAACTGTTTGAGCACAGTGTTGGGTACATGCTCCAGGAGGATGGCCAGCGTTTTGAAGGCTCTGATGATGATACCCAGCTAGAGAAAGGCAGTAACGTGATCCCAGAGAGAGGGGATGCTCAAGAAGGACAGCAATCCTAAAGCCTAAAGCTACCCCAATTGCTGGTGTTCTGATAATAATAATACTACAGGCAGGCAGTTGATTCTGCTAGCTGCAGTATATGAGTATATACGTCCCAGCTTTGTGCAGCTACATCTTTTTGCAGGCCACTAGTATGTCTGGCCAGCGTTTTGAAGGCTCTGATGATGATACCCAGCTAGAGAAAGGCACTAACGTGATCCCAGAGAGAGGGGATGCCCAAGAAGAACAGCAATCCTAAAGCCTAAAGCTAAATCCTAAAGCCTAAAGCCACCCCAATTGCTGATGTTCTGATAATAATAATACTACAGGCAGGCAGCTGATTCTGCTAGCTGCAGCTGCAGTATATCAGTATTAGGGATGAGCCGAACACCCCCCCGTTCGGCTCGCACCAGAACCCGCAAACGGACCTAAAGTCCGTGCGAGCATTAGAACCCTATTAGTTACAATGGATGCGAACGTTCAAAATCAAAAGTGCTCATTTTAAAGGCTAATATGCATGTTATTGTCATAAAAAGTGTTTGGGGACCTGGGTCCTGCCCCAGGGGACATGTATCAATGCAAATTTTTTTTTTTAAAACGGCAGTGATTTAAAAAATGCTTAAATTGAAACAATAAAAGTGTAATATTCCTTTAAATTTCGTACCTGGGGGTGTCTATAGTATGCCTGTGAAGGGGCGCATGTTTCCTCTGCTTAGAACTGTCCCTGCAAAAAGTGTCATTTTTGCAGGAAAAAAAGCTATTTAAAATCACTCGCGGCTAATGTATTGATGGCTCCCGTAACACAGAGAACAGTCATTCATTGAAAGCCATTCATAAAAAAAAAGTCATTGATAAAAAATTAAAAAAATGTTAAAAAAAAAGCGTGGGGGTCCCCCCAAATTCAATAACCAGGCCCTTCAGGTCTGCTATGGATATTAGCCAGCCAAAAAAAAATGGCGTGGGGTCCCCCTCAAAATCCATACCAGACCCTTGAGGTCTGGGATGGATTTTAAGGGGAACCCTAGCCAAAAAAAATGGCGTGGGGTCCCCCTCAAAATCCATACCAGACCCATACCAGCACGCAACCTGGCAGGCCGCAGGAAAAGAGGGGGACGAGAGCGGCCCCCCTCCCTCCTGAACCGTACCAGGCCACATGCCCTCAACATTGGGAGGATGCTTTGGGGGTCTGAGACCCCCAAAGCACCTTGTCCCCATGTTGATGAGGACAAGGGCCTCTTCCCCACAACCCTGGCTTTGGTTGTGGGGGTCTGCGGGCGGGGGCTTATCGGAATCTGGAAGCCCCCTTTAACAAGGGGACCCCCAGATCCCGCCCCCCCTGTGTGAAATGGTAAGGGTACCCTACCATTTCACCAAAAAAGTGTCAAAAATTGTAAAAATGACAGGAGACGGTCTTTGACAATTCCTTTATTAAAATCTTCTTTCTTCTTTCTTCTGGTCTTCCTTTCTTCATCCTTCGGTTTCTTCATCTTCTCCTTCCGGCATCTTCTTCCATCTTCTTCTTCCATCTTCTTCTTCCTCCGATCCGCTTCTTCTTGCGCTGGTCTTCTCGTCCTTCTCGTCCGGCATCTTCTTCCATGGCGTCAGCGTCTGTTCTTCTGTCGGGCCCCTCCTCGCAATGGGAGGCTCCCGCTGTGTGAGGCTTCGCTCCCTCTGACAGGTCTTTTATAACGGAGGGCACCTGGTGACCCCGCCCCCCTCTGACGTCATGGGGAAAGCCATAGGGAATTCCCCATGATGTCCCCGTGTGTCAGAGGGGGCAGGGTAACCAGGTGCCCTCCGTTATAAAAGACCTGTCAGACGCTCTTCATAATAATAATACTACAGGCAGGCAGTTGATTCTGCTAGCTGCAGTATATAAGTATATACGTCCCAGCTTTGTGCAGCTACATCTTCCTGCAGGCCATTAGTATGTCTGGCCAGCGTTTTGAAGGCTCTGATGATGATACCCAGCTAGAGAAAGGCAGTAACGTGATCCCAGACAGAGGGGATGCCCAAGAAGGACAGCAATCCTAAAGCCTAAAGCTACCCCAATTGCTGGTGTTCTGATAATAATAATACTACAGGCAGGCAGTTTATTCTGCTAGCTGCAGTATATCAGTATATACGTCCCAGCTTTGTGCAGCTACGTCTTCCTGCAGGCCATTAGTATGTCTGGAAGGCCAACAAGGAGAGGCAGACAGGCAGGCAATCTGGCAGTCATGTTCCCCCAGCTGCAGCATACTGCCAGGTTTGCTCCAGTGATGAGGAGGGAGGGAATGATAAGGTCACTGACTCCACCTGGGTGCCTGATAGGAGAGAGGAGGAGGAGGAGAAGGCACATCTTCAACAAGGCAGGATGCCCTCCAGCGGCCAGCTTCAGGGCAGCACACTGACTGCATCACACCGCACAGCTGCGCATGTGCAGGGCGCTGCCTCTGCGCGTTATTCCAAAAATTCTTTGGTGTGGGCCTTTTTTGAGATGAGTGCATCAGATCGCACCGCTACTATTTGCAACATATATCTCAAGCATATCTCGCTAGCCAAAACATCAGCCGCTTGGGCACCACATGCTTGACTAGACTTTTGTCAACCTGCCATGCAGTTTGTTGGCAAGCGTACCTAAAAGACCCACACCAAAGAACAAAGCAGACCTCTCCTTGCTCCTCATCAGCTGGGATCTCCAACCCCACTATACCTTCAGTCCTCTCTGAAACCTGAAAATTCCTGAAAACAGGAATGAAGGTGTAGAATTAGGTGTGTCACATCCAAGTAATTTCAGGCAATCTGCTATCGGTACACCGATGTCCGATTGTACCAGGCAAATTTTCCTGCCCCAGCTGCTGTACCGTCAAAAGAAGTTCACTCCCAGCCATCCACATGCCCAGTGGTTGAATGCTAGCTTGGCTAAATTGCTAGCACTTCAACTGCTGCCTTTTCAGTTGGTAGACTCTGCCCTCTTCCATGAGTTTGTGGAATGTGCGGTTCCTCAGTGGCAGGTTCCCAAACGCCACTTTTTCTCATGGAAGGCGATTCCGGCTCTCTACTGACATGTGGAAGGCAATGTCTTGGCCTCGCTGGACAGGGCGGTCAGTGGTAAGGTGCATATTACAACTGACTCATGGTCCCGCAGGCATGGACAGGGACGTTACCTATCTTTTACGGCGCATTGGATGACTCTTCTGGCAGCTGGGAAGAATGCAGGAGAAGGTGCAGTAGTGTTGGAGGTTGTTCCGCCCCACCACGCCTCCAAAATGCTACTACTGGTGATTCTGACACATCTCTCTCCTCCACCCCCTCCTCTTCTTCTTTCTTCATGGCCTCTTCCTGTGCTTTGTCCTCGGAAACCAGCGGTGCTCCGTAGGCATTCAAGGGGCTATGCAAGTATGCAGGAAAAAATATGCCATGCGGTGCTTGCGCTGGTTTTCTTGGGGGACAGGAGCCACACTGGGGCAGAGGTTCTGTCAGCTCTGCAGGGGCAGGCTGAGTGGTGGTTGACACCACGCCAGCTTAAGCCAGGAATGGTGGTTTGCGATAATGGCACCAACCTCCTCTCCGCCCTCCGACGGGGACAACTGACCCATGTGCCCTGTGTGGCTCACATCCTTAACTTGGTGGTGCAGCGGTTCTTGGGCAGGTACCCGGGCTTACAGGATATCCTGAAGCAGGCCAGGAAAGTCTGTGTGCATTTTCGCCGATCGTATAATGCCAGTGCTCGGCTGGCTGACCTCCAAAAGGAAATTAACCTGCCCAAGAACCGCCTAATCTGTGACATGCCCACCAGGTGGAACTCAACATTGGCCATGCTGCAGCGTCTGCACAGGCAGCATTGGCCATGCTGCAGTGTCTGCACAGGCAGCAGAGGGCCAACAATGAGTACCTGTGCCACTACGGCACCAGGACAGGGTCAGGGGAGCTTGTTTTTTTTCACCACGCCAGTGGGCCATGATCAGGGATGCATGCACTGTCCTGTCACCATTTGAGGAGGCCACAAGGAGGGTGAGCAGTGACAGTGCATGCATCAGTGACACTGTCCCTCTTGTCCACCTGTTGGAGCACACGCTGCGTGGGATAATGGACAGGGCACTTGAGGCAGAACAGAGGCAGGAAGAGGAGGACTTCCTTACCTCTCAAGGCCCCCTTTATCCAGACAATGTTCCTGCTGGCCCGCCGATCACACAGGAAGAGGAGGAGGAGGAGGAGGAGAATGAGGATTGTGTCAGCATGGAGGTGGAGCCTGGCACTCAGCATCAGCAGCAGTCTTTTAGGGATCATTCACAGTCCCAAGAAACCCGTGGACTTGTACGTGGCTGAGAGGAGGTGGCTGCGGATCATGTCATCCTTAATGACCCAGAGGACTCCAGACCGAATGTCTCAGCTAACCTATGCTGCATGGCCTCCCTGATGCTGCAAAGCCTGCAGAAGGATCCTCGTATTCGTCAGATCAAGGAGGGGATCATTACTGGCTGGCAACCCCCCTTGATCCACGTTACAAGGGTAAGGTTGCGGACCTTATCTTGCCGTCGCAGAGGGAGCAGAGGATGAAACATCTTCGGGGGGCCTTGCAGAAAGGTCTGTGCAACGTGTTCCCAGAGACTGGGAGGTTCTAAATTCTTGGTCCTGGACAACGTGTTGCTGAGGCTTCGGTCAGTCACAGAAGGAGCGGTGGAGAAGGTGGCCATCTGACCGTTGCGTTCAGACAATTCTTTATTCCGCAGACCCAAGGTATGATCGGTTTCAGCAACCATCGCCAGCGTCTTATTTAAATGGTCCAGGAATACCTAGGGGCAAGGTCAGACTTGGACACCTTTCCCACCGAAAATCCTCTGGGTTACTGGGTCTTTAGGATGGATCACTGGCCAGAGCTTGCACAGTATGCAATTGAGCTACTGGCCTGTCCTGCATCCAGCGTTCTTTCAGAACCGATCACAGGGTGCTCCTGTCCACCGACTCGGTTAATCGACTGACCTTCATAAAAATGAATCAGTCTTGGATCACCACCAGCTACCAAGCACCTGATGCTGATGTAACAGAATCCTTTTTTTTGAAATGGCAGATCCCTTTAAGACTTCCTATGCTGATGCTGAGTGACTATCCTGTTATGCTGAGTGACTATCCTCTTCCTCCTCAGTGATCATGCTGATAGCTTGTAAGAACAATTTTGGTTCTTGGCGCCGCCACCAGTGGCTAAGGCCCAATTTTTCAGGCCCTGTTTTACAGGGGCAAGTAATTACAATTTTTGATGCAATACTTTGCAGCAGGGCTCATTCCTGCGCTCCAACTAGAGTATATGTGAGGGGTTGCAATGTTGTGGCACCAGCACCAGCACCAGTGGCTAAGGCCCAATTTTTCAGCCCCTGTTTAACATGGGCAAGTAATTACAATTTTTGATGCAATACTTTGCAGCAGGGCTCATTCCTGCGCTCCAACTAAAGTATCTGTGAGGTGGTGCAATGTTGTGGCACCAGCACCAGTGGCTAAGGCTCAATTTTTCAGCCCCTGTTTAACTGGGGCGTGTAATTACAATTTTTGATGCAATACTTTGCAGCAGGGCTCATTCCTGCGCTCCAACTAGAGTTTCTGTGAGGTGTTGCAGTGTTGTGGCACCAGTGCCTAAGTCCCAATTTTTCTGCCCCTGTTCAACAGGTGCATGTAATTACAATTCTTGATATAATATTTCACAGCAGGGCATGTTCCAGCGCCCACCAAGAGTTATGCCCCGTACACACGGTCGGAAATTCCGATGGAAAATGTCCGATCGGACCATGTTGTCGGAAAATCCGACCGCGTGTGGGCTCCATCTGACTTTTTCCGTCGGAATTTCCGACGGAAAAAAATTGAGATCCTGCTCTCAAACTTTCCGACAGCAAAATCCGATCGGACTTTTTTCGATCGTGTGTAGAGAATTCCGACGGACAAAGTGCCACGCATGCTCAGATCAAATTAGGAGACCAAACCTATTGGCTACTAGCCTCTACGTAGTTCCGTTGTACGCAACGAATGTCACCACGTTCAGAATGATCGGATTTTCCGACAACTTTGCCCGACCGTGTGTATGCAACACCATAAATTGTAAAAAATATGGCGGATTTTGTGGTCGGAATTTCCGACCATGTGTACGGGGCATAACTGTGAGGACTTACACACGGTCGGAAATTCTGACCACAAAATCCGTCGGATATTTTTCTGACGGATTTCATCGGTTCGTTGCGTACTACAGAACTACGTAGAGGCTAGTAGCCAATAGCTTTGGTCTCATAATTTGATCTGAGAATGCTTGGCACTTTTTCCATCGGAATTCCCTACACACGATCTGAAAAAGTCTGATTTTGTTGTTGGAAAATTTTCGATTGTGAGGACTTACAGTGCTGTGGCACCAGCACCACCACTGGCACCAGCACCACCACCAATGGCCCAATTTGTCTACCACTGTTCAACAATGGCATGGTTCACAGCAGGGAGCGTTCCAGCGCCCACCAAGAGTCACTTTGAGGGCTTTGAGGTGTTGTGGCAAAGGCCCAAATTTCTGCAGAGCATATATGGCAGGCCCCTACTTTCAAACATCCAACTTACAAATGTCTCCTACTTGCAAATGGAAGGAGACAACGGGAAGTGAGATAAAATCTACCCCTAGGAAGGGAAATTCTCTCCTGTAAGCCCCCGTACACATGGTTGGAAATTGCGACCACAAAATCTGTCTAATTTTTTCCGACGAATTTTGTCTGAAACTGCTGTTGCATACACACGGTCGGACAAAGTTGTTGGAAAATCTGATCATTCCAAACATGGTGACGTTAGTTGCGTACTATGGAACTACGTAGAGGCTAGTAGCCAATAGCTTTGGCCTCTTAATTTGATCTAAGCATGCGTGGCACTTTGTCCGTTGGAATTCCCTACACACGATCGGAAAAAGTCCGATCGGATTTTGTTTTCGGAAAATTTGAGATCCTGCTCTCAAATTTTTTCCGTCGGAAATTCCAACCATGTGTATGGGGTATTAGAGTTGATATGGGAAAAAATGTGTCTCCTCTCCACTGATGCTTTATCCCAATCCTTGTTTTACTAAAAAAAACAAATGTTCAAAAAACATTGGTCATTGGGACAGAAAGTGAGGTGAAATCTTCTGAAGAGGTGCACAGACAGCAAAAAAAATGTTACAGTGGTGATAACCCTTCCCTATGTTTTCAAAAAAGCTTAAAAATAGATTTTTTTTGACTGGAGCTACACTTTAAAAATGTATCAGTTCAAAATTACAAAAAGATTCCACTTAACAACAAACCTACAGAGTCCCTGTCTTGTTTGCACCGCCTGTATACTGCTGTTCACAGCTATCTCCTTGACCTTCCCGCAAGTCGGGTAGCTGCTGGTAGCTTGTGCCTCTTGGTGCAAACCACTCTCTGCATCTTGGCCTCGGTGAGTACCCTTTTGCTGATACTGTTCTTACATAGAAACAATGGTCTGGCAATTACTTGACTTAATTACTTAATTATTCTGAATCTTGCCTGTCTGCCAACCGCAAGTACCTGTTTGCTTTGCTCAGTTTGCGCATGCCCTGGCATGCTGGCCAGGCACTATAGCATTGTGTATAAGTCCTGGGGCAACCAAGTACCAGTAGGTGTGCTTGCCTTATGGGAAAGGAGGCTACTATAGGTGAGGAACACAGAAGCCAGTGTCTGACCACCTGCATTAGGGATAAGCGTAACATTACTGGACTGTGCATTGGAAGCGGCCAATGGGAACTTTCACATAGCCTGTGAAAAATTGCACCTGCTTGGCGGGTATATGGCTGACGAAACTAAGATTTTCTACACTCACGGCAGTGGGCCTCCATGTCTGTGGCCTCCTTACTTCCCCAAAGTAGGACTACCCCATGAAATGGGGCTGAGGGGGGTATACCCTTAGGCGTAGCGGACCTGGAGGATCCCTATATTTGGGATGCTGGGGAGGAGGGGAGACCCCTGGGTTTGCATTTAGTGTTTATGTTTTTACACCTGTTCTGTTTTGCATTTTGTTAGTTTTATCCACATGGTCCAACCCTAGCCACTGTGTGTGAGATTAAGAAAGTCGTTACAGTTTTGATGTCCAATTTTAAGAGTGTCTTATAACGTCAGAGGTCTATGTTCACCTTTTAAGCGCAGCCGGGTTTGGCGGGAGATGAGTTCTTTGAAACCTCATATACTAATGCTACAAAAGACCCATTTTACTGTGGGGTCTTGCTGCTACATTTTTGATTGTTGGTTCCAGAGCACCTCTCCAATCAAACAGGCAAAACGGGTAGCTATCGCTATTCACAAGACTTGCCCCTTTGTGGCTGAGGAGCATTTAGAAGGCCCAGATGGTAGATTTATAATAGTCAAAGGGTCTTTACATGGTAGCCAACTTACTGTTTTTATGTTCCTAATTCAGGTCAAGTGGCCTGGGCAATGTTCTGAGCAGGGTACATGAGTTTTCTGTTGTTTTTTTTTATTATGGGCGGGGATTTCAATATCTGTATGGATCCTGGTATGCTCTTCTTTTACGTTAAAGCCCCCCTGTCCATGTCGGCTAGGAAGCACCTTTTCAGCATCCACGACTGGTTATCAGAGACGTACTTACCGAGACCGAGATGCTGAGAGCGGTTCACCCTTGCGACCCGGCGCAATCTGCCCCCTGGTGATGAGACAGGGAACAAACGGCACCAGGAGGCACAGGTCACCTCCGACAGGTGGACGGAACTGGTGAGATGCCTGGAGGAGATGTGGACCTGGCCCGGGCAGACCGGCAGATGGCAGGAAGGAGAGGCAGGAGCCCAAACACCCGGCTGAGAGACTAACACCGGTCACTGAGCAGCCAGCTGCTACGTAAGTCCAGAATGCAGGCCGAGGGTCAAACACAGGATCAATAGCAAAGTTAGTGGAAGCAAGCCGGGGGTCAAACACAGGATCAATAGCAAAGTCCGTGGAGGCAAGCCGAGGGTCAAACACAGGATCAAGCAGCAAAGTCTGTGGAGGCAAGCCGAGGGTCAAACACAGGATCAAGCAGCAAAGTCCGTGGAGGCAAGCGAGGGTCAAACACAGGATCAAGCAGCAAGGTCCTTTGAGCAGGCAGGGGTCAAACACAGGAGGAAGCAGCGGAGTCCGTTTAACAAGCCAGGGGGTCAAACACAGGAGGAAGCAGCAGTCCGTTTAACAAGCCAGGGGGTCAAGACACAGGATCAGATCTGGTTTTTACACAGGGACGCACAGGCACTAAGCTGGAAAGACAGACCAGCAAAGTGCCTGTGCGTCAGGCAGCTTTTATAGGCGCCCAGAGGACGCTAATTGTGCGCCATAGCGCACAAGCGTGCGCTAGTGCGCATGCGTGAGCGCCGGACCGCCGAGCCGCGAGTGCGCATGCGCCGTAGCGCCGGGCCCCCACGCATGCGCACTGGAGAGCGGGCCGCTCGTCTGGCGCCGGAGCCCTGACAGTGCCCCCCCCCCCGAGGGGTGGCCTCTGGACACCCAAACTGGCCATTAGTTCAGGGTGAGCCTGGTGGAATGCCTGGATCAAACGTGGGGCGTGTAGGTTCCTTGAGGGTTCCCATGAATTGTCCTCGGGAGGGTAACCCTTCCACCTAATCAGGTATTGGAGCTGCCTGCCCTTTTTCCTGCAACTCAGAATTTCCTCCACCTCAAACTCCTTCTCGCCCTCGACTAAAACAGGAGGAGGAGGTGGTTTTTCCCTGCCAGGGAAAGGGCTGGGGGTGGTGGGTTTCAAAAGGGAAGCATGAAAAACAGGATGAATCCTATAACTTGGTGGTAGATCAAGTTCGAAGGCCACAGGGTTTACTATCCTTTTGACCTTGAATGGGCCGATGAACCTTGGCCCCAATTTTCGGGAGGGGACAGGTAATTTCAGGTTGGTGGAGGACAGCCAGACCTCTTCGTTGACCCCAAACGCCGGATTTTCTTTCCTCCCTTTGTTAAAGTGCTTGCTGTACCCTTCTTGGGCCTCTTGCATACATTTTTGCAATTTTTGGATATTGATTTGTAGAGACTCCACACGATCTTGAGCTGCAGGGACAGAGTTTTCCGGTGGAGATTCGGGAAGAAATGAGGGGTGGAAGCCAAAGTTGGCCCAGAAGGGTGTTTGCTTGGTGGCGGAGTGGATACAGTTGTTATACGCAAACTCGGCGTATGGTAAGAGGGTAGACCAGTCATTTTGGGAATCAGAGCAGAAGCAACGGAGGTACTGTTCCAGTGTCTGGTTGGTCCTTTCCGTTTGACCATTGCTCTGGGGGTGGTAGGCAGAAGACAAGCAGATTTTTATTTCAAGAGACTTGCATAATTCTTTCCAAAATTTTGAAGTAAACTGGGTACCCCTGTCCGAAGTGATGCTTTTGGGTACCCCGTGAAGTCTTACGATTTCCTTGAAGAATACGTCAGCCGTGGTGGAGGCGGACGGGGTACCCACCAGGGGTAAAAAATGTGCCATCTTAGAGAGCCGGTCCACGATGACAAGAATAGTGGTGTATTCCTTAGAAGGGGGTAACTCTACGATAAAGTCCATGGAGACTTCTGCCCAAGGGCGATCAGGGATGGGTAGTGGTCTTAGTAGCCCCCAGGATTTGGTCTTAGGTCCCTTGCTGCGCTGGCATGGAACGCAGGAGGCGACATAGTCCCTACAGTCCTGCCTCCAGCCTGGCCACGAAAAGGAACGAGAGATAAGCTCAGTGGTTTTCCTGGAACCAAAATGGCCTGCTAACTTGTGGTCATGAAAGGTTTCGAGTACGAGAGGTCTTACTCCAAGGGGGACGAAGATCTTTTCCCCAGACCACAGGAGATCGTCGTGCTTGGCCAGAGAGAGGTTGGTAGGGGCCTGGTCATGTTCAGTAGCAGTTTTGATCGTAGTCATGAGATCCACCTGAGTAAGCAGGCCGAAGTTTTGTGGGGACAAGATAGTGCTAGGTTCGGTTTCTTGGGTAGACTCTAGGAACATGCGGGAGAGCGCATCGGCCTTTCCGTTCTTGGAGCCTGGTCTATAGGCGATGAGAAAATTGAATCTCGAAAAGAAGAGGGCCCATCTAGCCTGCCTGGGTCTCAGTCGTTTGGCTGTCCTGAGATATTCGAGATTTTTATGGTCGGTCCAAACCATAACAGGGTGAGATGCCCCCTCCAAGAGGTACCGCCACTCTTCAAGGGCAAATTTAATGGCTAGCAGTTCCCTGTCCCCCACGTCATAATTCCTCTCTGGCGGGCTCAGCTTTCGGGAGGCAAAGGCCACCGGGTGAAGGAGGGCCTTAGCGCCCTGGCGCTGGGAGAGGATGGCACCGAGAGCAGTTTCGGAAGCATCCACCTCCAGTACAAAGGGCAATGCGGGGTTTGGGTGCCATAGGATCGGGGCGGAGGAGAACAGGGACTTCAACTGGGCGAAGGCCGCCTGGGCTTCTGAGGACCAACGGAACTGACTGTGTTGATGGGTGAGTAGGGTGATTGGTGCCAAAATGGAGGAGAAGCCAATGATAAATCTCCGATAAAAGTTGGCAAACCCGATAAACCTCTGAACTCCCTTTTTATCTTTGGGGGCCAGCCAATCTTGGATGGCTTGGACTTTTTGTGGGTCCATGGCGACCCCATTGGTAGAGATAATAAACCCCAGGAATTGCACAGTGGACTTTTCAAATTCGCATTTTTCTGCCTTGAGATAGAGTTTGTGTTGCCTGAGGATGGTGAGGACTATTTTAACGTGCGTTCGGTGGAGTTCAGGAGTGGCAGAGAAAATGAGGATATCATCCAGATAGACCACTAGGAAGTCATCCAGGTATCTCCGGAAAATATCATTCACCAAGTGTTGGAATGTCGCCGGGGCGTTACAGAGCCCGAACGGCATTACAAGGTTCTCGTAGTGCCCGAACCTTGATCTGAAAGCGGTCTTCCACTCATCACCCGCCCTGATCAGTATGAGATTGTAGGCCCCGCGGAGATCAAGTTTGGAGAAGATCTGTGCACACCGAAATCGCTGGAATAATTCGGGGATGAGGGGAAGAGGGTACCTGTTTTTAATGGTAATTTTATTGATTTCTCTGTAGTCAATACAGGGCCTCAGTGAGCCGTCCTTCTTCTCAACGAAGAAGATGCCGGCTCTGGCTGGCGAAGAAGAAGGACGGATGAATCCTTTGGCCAGGTTCTTGTCAATGTAGGTTTTGAGAGTTGCTAACTCGGTTTCGGATAGGGGAAAAATATGTCCGAAAGGGACCGCAGCACCTGGCAAGAGGTCTATGGGACAGTCGTAGGTGGGTGAGGTGGTAGGCGGTCGGCCTGTTGTTTGTCGAAGACGTCCCTAAATTCCAGGTAGACAGGTGGGACGTGTTTCAGGCTGTCGGGCACTGGTACTAGAGTCGAGCAGGAAGCAAGGGTTGAGGAGGAGCAGTTTTGGGAACAGTATTGGGAGGGGAAGGAGACCTCCTTCGTCCGCCAGTTAATCAGGGGTTCATGTGCCTGCAGCCAGGGGAGCCCCAAGATGATGGGGAACATGGGAGATGGAATGATATCCAAGCGGAGGAGCTCCTTATGGCCAGAATCGGTGGTGACAAGGATGGGGCTGGTTTCAAAAGTGATCAAGCCGGAGCGCGGAAGGGATCCATCGGCTAGATGAACCTGGAGGCACTGCTTCTTGGGGACAAGGGGAAGCTGGAGCCGGGCAGCGAGGGAGGAATCCAAGAAGCAGCTGCAGGCCCCGGAATCAACTATGGCTGGGAGGCGGACCTCCTTTCCCGTTAACTGCAAAGAGATAAAGAGGATAATGTAAGTTTGGGACAGACCGGAAACCTGGTAGTTAAAGTTAAGTTTGGAAGGGGACTTACTAGGCCTAATGGGGCAGGTGTGAAGGAAGTGCCCGGAACCTCCGCAATAAAGGCACAGATTGGCCTGTCGCCTGCGTAAGCGCTCTTCTGGGGTTAAAGGGGCACGGACCAGGCCCAACTGCATGGGTTCAATTCCGGGAGGGGCCACAGGTGGCGCATGGAACGAAGGCTGGGCAGGACTCGGCTTGGGCAACATCCAACTGGGACCAGGCGTCTGAAAACGTTCAGCGCGGCGTTCGCGCAAGCGCCTGTCAATCTTGGTGACTGCTTGTATGAGGTCCTCCAGAGATTCTGGGACGTCGATCCGGGCAAGTTCATCCTTGAGGGTGTCGGAAAGTCCTTGGCGAAACTGATATTTGAGGGCCGGCCCGTTCCAGCCGGTGTCGGCTGACCATTTCCTGAATTCAGCAGTGTAGTCTTCGACCGGTCTCCGGCCTTGGGAGAGGTTGTGCAGGGTGGTTTCGGCGGTGGCCCCCTTCTGGGGATCGTCATAAAGCTGACCCATGATCTCAAAGAAGGTATCTACAGAGTTCAACACAGGGTCCCTCTGTTCCATTAGGCTATGGGCCCATGCCTGGGGTTCTTCGGCCAGGAGAGAGATGATGAACCCCACTTTTACTACCTCAGAGGAGAAGGTTCTGGGTTGCAGGGCCAAGTACAGGGAGCAGGCATTCTTGAATGCCCTGAATCTCTTGCGGTCGCCAGAGAATCGTTCAGGTATAGGCACCCTAGATTCAGGGGAGGCCACGACCACTGTGGGATTGATAGGAGCTGCAGACGGGGGAACCCCGCCGATGGTGGCAGAGTTGCCAGCTGCGGGGGCAGATGGCCCGGTCAATTGTTGTAGGCGGCTGTCAATTTGGGTGTAGCCCATTTGTAGTTTTTGGACAGCCTCAGTAAGTGCTGCCATCTGCTGACACAGGATCTCAAGGGGAGAACACGCTCTGTCGGTCTCGGACATGGCTGGTCTGTACTATCAGAAACGTACTTACCGAGACCGAGATGCTGAGAGCGGTTCACCCTTTCGACCCGGCGCAATCTGCCCCCTGGTGATGAGACAGGGAACAAACGGCATCAGGAGGCACAGGTCACCTCCGACAGGTGGACGGAACTGGTGAGACGCCTGGAGGAGATGTGGACCTGGTCCGGGCAGACCGGCAGATGGCAGGAAGGAGAGGCAGGAGCCCAAACACCCGGCTGAGAGACTAACACCGGTCACTGAGCAGCCAGCTGCTACGTAAGTCCAGAATGCAGGCCGAGGGTCAAACACAAGATCAATAGCAAAGTCCGTGGAAGCAAGCCGGGGGTCAAACACAGGATCAATAGCAAAGTCCGTGGAGGCAAGCCGAGGGTCAAACACAGGATCAAGCAGCAAAGTCCGTGGAGGCAAGCCGAGGGTCAAACACAGGATCAAGCAGCAAAGTCAGTGGAGGCTAGCCGAGGGTCAAACACAGGATCAAGCAGCAAGGTCCTTTGAGCAGGCAGGGGTCAAACACAGCAGAAGCAGCGGAGTCTGTTAACAAGCCAGGGGGTCAAACACAGGAGGAAGCAGCAGTCCGTTTAACAAGCCAGGGGGTCAAGACACAGGATCAGATCTGGTTTTTACACAGGGACGCACAGGCACTAAGCTGGAAAGACAGACCAGCAAAGTGCCTGTGCGTCAGGCAGCTTTTATAGGCGCCCAGAGGACGCTAATTGTGCGCCATAGCGCACAAGCGTACGCTAGTGCGCATGCGCGAGCGCCGGACCGCCGAGCCGCGAGTGCGCATGTGCCGGAGCGCCGGGCCCCCGCGCATGCGCACTGGAGAGCGGCGCCGGAGCCCTTACACTGGTGGACTGTTGGTGCATTTTACATGCAAATGATAAGGGCTACTCCTATTTCTCGCAAGTCCACCAGTCGCACTCTTGCATTGATTTTTTCCTGGCAGACTAAGCGTTTCTGTATAGAATACTGCTATCCACCCTATCACGCTCTAGACATGTGCAGAATGAAAAATAAATTGTTTTGTTTCATTTTGTTTCGATTCGTTATTTACATAAATTCATTGTTAAATTAGTTTAATTAGTTTAATTATTTTTATTTATTTGAATTGATTCGAATTTTCGAAATCAAATTCGGATCGATTCGAAAAGTTTTTGAATCAATTTTGAATAGTTTCGAATTCAATTAGTGCAAACATTTGCACGAAACGCGTTTACATTTTTGTCCCCTGCTCCATCTGTCAACCACTGTCAATCAGTCATATGAAGCTTCAATAAAAGGATTTTTGGAAGTGCAGTTGTCCGGAATCATTTCCTTATATTTCAAATTCAAATAGTTTTCCAATTTTCAAAGATAATAAAATAGAATAGAAAATAAAGGCATAGAATAGAAAATAAATAGAATAGAAAAGAATATAATAAAAAAAAGAATATAATATAATAGAGCAAAACAGAACAAATAGGATAGAAAAGAATAGAATGGAATAGAATAGAATAGAAAAGAATAGAATAGAATAAAAAAAATATATAAAAATATAATTAAATAGAAAGATTATAACCATCTTCTGAAATTGGAATAGAATAGAAAATAGAATTAAAAAATATATAGAATAGAATAGAATATAAATAATATAACCATTTTCCAAAATTCAAATAGAATCAATTCAAATTTGAATAGAATAGAAAAGAATAGAGTAGAATAGAATAGAAAATAACAATAGTATAGAAAAAAACAATAGAATAGAATGAATATAACCATCCAATCTATTCTTTTCTAATCTATTCAAATCCAAATTGATTCCATTTGAATTTTAGGAAATGGTTATATTCTTTCTATTCTATTCTATTGTTTTCTTAATTGTATTCCTTTTCTATTTGTTTATTCTATTCTATTATTTTATTTTCTATTCTATTTTATTATTTTCTATTTTAAATTTTGGAAGATGGTTATATTAATTCTATTCTATGCTGTTGTTTTTTTTCTATACTATTCTGTTCTGTTGTTTTTTTTCTATATTATTCTGTTATTTTCTATTCTATTCTTTTTTTTAACCATACATTTTTATTGAGTTTTACAGTTTACATGTGATAGGTGAGGCATTGTATATATCAAATAGATACAAGTTATGAATATCAGTTAATAAACTTACAAACTTAGCAACGCCACCCCTTTTGGGTACACACTGTAATCAGGCTCAGCTTAGACACAGTCTTAAAGTAGCTCTCCTTGGTCCTTGTTGAGGGTCTCTGGAGATGCACAAAGTAAGTTTCTATTCATAAAATGATTAGCATGTAAACCTTTAAACTTACAAACATTCATATATTTTCAGTATAAGGTGTTACACATAAGCCAGTATAGGGGTGGTTGTAATTATTGTATTAATTGGGGGTACACTGCTAGTACAACCACTCCCATTATTTAGTCCGACCACTGGATGTTCAGGTATTTATGGTAGTTATCAATAGGTTTAAACAGGAAGTCAGTAATCACAAGTGTGGAGAGGCATATTTTGAAGTTCTCCAGTTCTCCCAATATTTGTGGAAATCTGGAGCTCTTCTTTCTTTATATGCAAGTAATTTTTCCATGAGTTATTAGAAAGGGGGGGTGGTCTGTATACTATCTCTTAATATGACACAACTCCATCCCTATAATATATATAAAGTAGAACAAGTTAGCCCATGGGACTTTAAATGAGTTGTTCATATAGATCATAACGTATAAGTAATTGGTAAAGATTTTATTAGAGTTTCACAGACATAGTCACAGACATAGTCATAAAATAGTATATATAAAAACCATCATAAACCATAACTTGACCATAAACAAATATTGTTATAGTGCTAGAAGTACAAAAGTATACATATACAGCTTATATACTCGACGCGTTTCGCAAGCTCTGCTTGCTTCCTCAGGAGTGGATGTATATGTAGGGTATCTAAAAAGATAATAAGTATAAATAAGATATGGCATATAAATGGTAATTCGTTCAAAAAGGAGCATATGGCCTCCAAGAGGCACTCCATATTTACATTGTGGTCAGTTGGTCCAATGGACTGATCTCCAGAGGCGAAAGTGGTGAGTGCCTCCACCGGGAGCTGAAGAGGCATGGTTCGCAGCAAGCCACACGGGGGGACAAGTTGAGGGCAGACATGGCGATGAAGGAAAAGGAAGGATGTGATGTATCCTAAAATGCCCCATGACCACCAGTGTCGTAGCAGCTGAAATGAGAGTATATATGTAACTAAATCAATTAACAAAGTATTTGATGATAATCTGAGAGTATAAATGATATGATGTCACTATGGTAAAGTGAAATCATGACATAGTGGGCATGGATGCAGATAGGGGGGAGTGTGTGGAAAGGAAGTGCAGAGAGTGCAGCAATGTGAGAGGAAAGGAAAGGAAAGATAGAAAAAGAAAAGAGAGAGAGGGAAAAGAAAAGAGAAGCGAAAAAGAAAAAAGAAGGAAGGAAAGATACCCTATGGCGTGCCTCTTTAACAGAGACAGCGTGACAGGAAAAATGGCAATGAATGTAGATGTAAAAAATAGTAATCACCATGATGGTTGTATGGATGTATGGAAGTATAGATGTCTTTGTGCCGTTCGTGTCACAGGCTGAAATGGAAAGAGAGCAAGACAGGGGTGAAAAATAAAAGAAATAGTAGGGAAAAGGAAGGGCGAAAAAGAAATGAAAATTGTGTAGATGAAAGAAGTGAATAGTGCTGATGATGGGAAATGTAAATCTCAAATTTGTATGAGCAAGTGCAATAAAGTGAAATTAAATGACATATTAGATGTCAAAAGTGTGCTTACCCCTATATCAAACCTCGAGTGGTGCAACAACCTACAGGGTGGATGAAAAGCAAGAGTGTTCGCCAGGTCAGGAGCCCCCCGACCTATATCCCCGAGTGCGAGCGTTGGACCACGCCCCTAACGCCATGCGTGACGCGGCTATGGTACGTGCCCGCGCAGCGCATATGCGAGCACGTTCGGCCATCGTGATGACGCAATATACACCAGGCGTGGAGCCGCCGCAAATGCGGAAGTCCCACATTGGGTACAATAACATGGCGCCGATGTACTGGTGGCCCCTCCCCATTTCTGGAGAGGGGAGGGGACAGCAGGGAGGGTTAGTATAAACCCCCCCATTGTACATCGCAGCTCCCGGAGGGGACAAACAGACCCACAGTCACCAATGGATAGAGTACACAGGAACCAACTCCACAAGTAGCCCAGATGACATAGGGAAAATGAATGAATAGAAGCTCATGTAGGAATACCCATGGCAATTGGCAATTAGTATTAGTAATTATGACCACGAGAATAGTAGACAGACCGAGTGGGCAAGTAGGTGTCTTCCACCTGGTAAATTATGAGAAAGGGGGGGTGGTCTGTATACTATCTCTTAATATGACACAACTCCATCCCTATAATATATATAAAAAGTAGAACAAGTTAGCCCATGGGACTTTAAATGAGTTGTTCATATAGATCATAACGTATAAGTAATTGGTAAAGATTTTATTAGAGTTTCACAGACATAGTCACAGACATAGTCATAAAATAGTATATATAAAAACCATCATAAACCATAACTTGACCATAAACAAATATTGTTATAGTGCTAGAAGTACAAAAGTATACATATACAGCTTATATACTCGACGCGTTTCGCAAGCTCTGCTTGCTTCCTCAGGAGTGGATGTATATGTAGGGTATCTAAAAAGATAATAAGTATAAATAAGATATGGCATATAAATGGTAATTCGTTCAAAAAGGAGCATATGGCCTCCAAGAGGCACTCCATATTTACATTGTGGTCAGTTGGTCCAATGGACTGATCTCCAGAGGCGAAAGTGGTGAGTGCCTCCACCGGGAGCTGAAGAGGCATGGTTCGCAGCAAGCCACACGGGGGGACAAGTTGAGGGCAGACATGGCGATGAAGGAAAAGGAAGGATGTGATGTATCCTAAAATGCCCCATGACCACCAGTGTCGTAGCAGCTGAAATGAGAGTATATATGTAACTAAATCAATTAACAAAGTATTTGATGATAATCTGAGAGCATAAATGATATGATGTCACTATGGTAAAGTGAAATCATGACATAGTGGGCATGGATGCAGATAGGGGGGAGTGTGTGGAAAGGAAGTGCAGAGAGTGCAGCAATGTGAGAGGAAAGGAAAGGAAAGATAGAAAAAGAAAAGAGAGAGAGGGAAAAGAAAAGAGAAGCGAAAAAGAAAAAAGAAGGAAGGAAAGATACCCTATGGCGTGCCTCTTTAACAGAGACAGCGTGACAGGAAAAATGGCAATGAATGTAGATGTAAAAAATAGTAATCACCATGATGGTTGTATGGATGTATGGAAGTATAGATGTCTTTGTGCCGTTCGTGTCACAGGCTGAAATGGAAAGAGAGCAAGACAGGGGTGAAAAATAAAAGAAATAGTAGGGAAAAGGAAGGGCGAAAAAGAAATGAAAATTGTGTAGATGAAAGAAGTGAATAGTGCTGATGATGGGAAATGTACATCTCAAATTTGTATGAGCAAGTGCAATAAAGTGAAATTAAATGACATATTAGATGTCAAAAGTGTGCTTACCCCTATATCAAACCTCGAGTGGTGCAACAACCTACAGGGTGGATGAAAAGCAAGAGTGTTCGCCAGGTCAGGAGCCCCCCGACCTATATCCCCGAGTGCGAGCGTTGGACCACGCCCCTAACGCCATGCGTGACGCGGCTATGGTACGTGCCCGCGCAGCGCATATGCGAGCACGTTCGGCCATCGTGATGACGCAATATACACCAGGCGTGGAGCCGCCGCAAATGCGGAAGTCCCACATTGGGTACAATAACATGGCGCCGATGTACTGGTGGCCCCTCCCCATTTCTGGAGAGGGGAGGGGACAGCAGGGAGGGTTAGTATAAACCCCCCCATTGTACATCGCAGCTCCCGATTCATTCATTTTCCCTATGTCATCTGGGCTACTTGTGGAGTTGGTTCCTGTGTACTCTATCCATTGGTGACTGTGGGTCTGTTTGTCCCCTCCGGGAGCTGCGATGTACAATGGGGGGGTTTATACTAACCCTCCCTGCTGTCCCCTCCCCTCTCCAGAAATGGGGAGGGGCCACCAGTACATCGGCGCCATGTTATTGTACCCAATGTGGGACTTCCGCATTTGCGGCGGCTCCACGCCTGGTGTATATTGCGTCATCACGATGGCCGAACGTGCTCGCATATGCGCTGCGCGGGCACGTACCATAGCCGCGTCACGCATGGCGTTAGGGGCGTGGTCCAACGCTCGCACTCGGGGATATAGGTCGGGGGGCTCCTGACCTGGCGAACACTCTTGCTTTTCATCCACCCTGTAGGTTGTTGCACCACTCGAGGTTTGATATAGGGGTAAGCACACTTTTGACATCTAATATGTCATTTAATTTCACTTTATTGCACTTGCTCATACAAATTTGAGATGTACATTTCCCATCATCAGCACTATTCACTTCTTTCATCTACACAATTTTCATTTCTTTTTCGCCCTTCCTTTTCCCTACTATTTCTTTTATTTTTCACCCCTGTCTTGCTCTCTTTCCATTTCAGCCTGTGACACGAACGGCACAAAGACATCTATACTTCCATACATCCATACAACCATCATGGTGATTACTATTTTTTACATCTACATTCATTGCCATTTTTCCTGTCACGCTGTCTCTGTTAAAGAGGCACGCCATAGGGTATCTTTCCTTCCTTCTTTTTTTCTTTTTCGCTTCTCTTTTCTTTTCCCTCTCTCTCTTTTCTTTTTCTATCTTTCCTTTCCTTTCCTCTCACATTGCTGCACTCTCTGCACTTCCTTTCCACACACTCCCCCCTATCTGCATCCATGCCCACTATGTCATGATTTCACTTTACCATAGTGACATCATATCATTTATACTCTCAGATTATCATCAAATACTTTGTTAATTGATTTAGTTACATATATACTCTCATTTCAGCTGCTACGACACTGGTGGTCATGGGGCATTTTAGGATACATCACATCCTTCCTTTTCCTTCATCGCCATGTCTGCCCTCAACTTGTCCCCCCGTGTGGCTTGCTGCGAACCATGCCTCTTCAGCTCCCGGTGGAGGCACTCACCACTTTCGCCTCTGGAGATCAGTCCATTGGACCAACTGACCACAATGTAAATATGGAGTGCCTCTTGGAGGCCATATGCTCCTTTTTGAACGAATTACCATTTATATGCCATATCTTATTTATACTTATTATCTTTTTAGATACCCTACATATACATCCACTCCTGAGGAAGCAAGCAGAGCTTGCGAAACGCGTCGAGTATATAAGCTGTATATGTATACTTTTGTACTTCTAGCACTATAACAATATTTGTTTATGGTCAAGTTATGGTTTATGATGGTTTTTATATATACTATTTTATGACTATGTCTGTGACTATGTCTGTGAAACTCTAATAAAATCTTTACCAATTACTTATACGTTATGATCTATATGAACAACTCATTTAAAGTCCCATGGGCTAACTTGTTCTACTTTATATATATTATAGGGATGGAGTTGTGTCATATTAAGAGATAGTATACAGACCACCCCCCCTTTCTCATAATTTACCAGGTGGAAGACACCTACTTGCCCACTCGGTCTGTCTACTATTCTCGTGGTCATAATTACTAATACTAATTGCCAATTGCCATGGGTATTCCTACATGAGCTTCTATTCATTCATTTTCCCTATGTCATCTGGGCTACTTGTGGAGTTGGTTCCTGTGTACTCTATCCATTGGTGACTGTGGGTCTGTTTGTCCCCTCCGGGAGCTGCGATGTACAATGGGGGGGTTTATACTAACCCTCCCTGCTGTCCCCTCCCCTCTCCAGAAATGGGGAGGGGCCACCAGTACATCGGCGCCATGTTATTGTACCCAATGTGGGACTTCCGCATTTGCGGCGGCTCCACGCCTGGTGTATATTGCGTCATCACGATGGCCGAACGTGCTCGCATATGCGCTGCGCGGGCACGTACCATAGCCGCGTCACGCATGGCGTTAGGGGCGTGGTCCAACGCTCGCACTCGGGGATATAGGTCGGGGGGCTCCTGACCTGGCGAACACTCTTGCTTTTCATCCACCCTGTAGGTTGTTGCACCACTCGAGGTTTGATATAGGGGTAAGCACACTTTTGACATCTAATATGTCATTTAATTTCACTTTATTGCACTTGCTCATACAAATTTGAGATTTACATTTCCCATCATCAGCACTATTCACTTCTTTCATCTACACAATTTTCATTTCTTTTTCGCCCTTCCTTTTCCCTACTATTTCTTTTATTTTTCACCCCTGTCTTGCTCTCTTTCCATTTCAGCCTGTGACACGAACGGCACAAAGACATCTATACTTCCATACATCCATACAACCATCATGGTGATTACTATTTTTTACATCTACATTCATTGCCATTTTTCCTGTCACGCTGTCTCTGTTAAAGAGGCACGCCATAGGGTATCTTTCCTTCCTTCTTTTTTCTTTTTCGCTTCTCTTTTCTTTTCCCTCTCTCTCTTTTCTTTTTCTATCTTTCCTTTCCTTTCCTCTCACATTGCTGCACTCTCTGCACTTCCTTTCCACACACTCCCCCCTATCTGCATCCATGCCCACTATGTCATGATTTCACTTTACCATAGTGACATCATATCATTTATACTCTCAGATTATCATCAAATACTTTGTTAATTGATTTAGTTACATATATACTCTCATTTCAGCTGCTACGACACTGGTGGTCATGGGGCATTTTAGGATACATCACATCCTTCCTTTTCCTTCATCGCCATGTCTGCCCTCAACTTGTCCCCCCGTGTGGCTTGCTGCGAACCATGCCTCTTCAGCTCCCGGTGGAGGCACTCACCACTTTCGCCTCTGGAGATCAGTCCATTGGACCAACTGACCACAATGTAAATATGGAGTGCCTCTTGGAGGCCATATGCTCCTTTTTGAACGAATTACCATTTATATGCCATATCTTATTTATACTTATTATCTTTTTAGATACCCTACATATACATCCACTCCTGAGGAAGCAAGCAGAGCTTGCGAAACGCGTCGAGTATATAAGCTGTATATGTATACTTTTGTACTTCTAGCACTATAACAATATTTGTTTATGGTCAAGTTATGGTTTATGATGGTTTTTATATATACTATTTTATGACTATGTCTGTGACTATGTCTGTGAAACTCTAATAAAATCTTTACCAATTACTTATACGTTATGATCTATATGAACAACTCATTTAAAGTCCCATGGGCTAACTTGTTCTACTTTATATATATATTATAGGGATGGAGTTGTGTCATATTAAGAGATAGTATACAGACCACCCCCCCTTTCTCATAATTTACCAGGTGGAAGACACCTACTTGCCCACTCGGTCTGTCTACTATTCTCGTGGTCATAATTACTAATACTAATTGCCAATTGCCATGGGTATTCCTACATGAGCTTCTATTCATTCATTTTCCCTATGTCATCTGGGCTACTTGTGGAGTTGGTTCCTGTGTACTCTATCCATTGGTGACTGTGGGTCTGTTTGTCCCCTCCGGGAGCTGCGATGTACAATGGGGGGGTTTATACTAACCCTCCCTGCTGTCCCCTCCCCTCTCCAGAAATGGGGAGGGGCCACCAGTACATCGGCGCCATGTTATTGTACCCAATGTGGGACTTCCGCATTTGCGGCGGCTCCACGCCTGGTGTATATTGCGTCATCACGATGGCCGAACGTGCTCGCATATGCGCTGCGCGGGCACGTACCATAGCCGCGTCACGCATGGCGTTAGGGGCGTGGTCCAACGCTCGCACTCGGGGATATAGGTCGGGGGGCTCCTGACCTGGCGAACACTCTTGCTTTTCATCCACCCTGTAGGTTGTTGCACCACTCGAGGTTTGATATAGGGGTAAGCACACTTTTGACATCTAATATGTCATTTAATTTCACTTTATTGCACTTGCTCATACAAATTTGAGATTTACATTTCCCATCATCAGCACTATTCACTTCTTTCATCTACACAATTTTCATTTCTTTTTCGCCCTTCCTTTTCCCTACTATTTCTTTTATTTTTCACCCCTGTCTTGCTCTCTTTCCATTTCAGCCTGTGACACGAACGGCACAAAGACATCTATACTTCCATACATCCATACAACCATCATGGTGATTACTATTTTTTACATCTACATTCATTGCCATTTTTCCTGTCACGCTGTCTCTGTTAAAGAGGCACGCCATAGGGTATCTTTCCTTCCTTCTTTTTTCTTTTTCGCTTCTCTTTTCTTTTCCCTCTCTCTCTTTTCTTTTTCTATCTTTCCTTTCCTTTCCTCTCACATTGCTGCACTCTCTGCACTTCCTTTCCACACACTCCCCCCTATCTGCATCCATGCCCACTATGTCATGATTTCACTTTACCATAGTGACATCATATCATTTATACTCTCAGATTATCATCAAATACTTTGTTAATTGATTTAGTTACATATATACTCTCATTTCAGCTGCTACGACACTGGTGGTCATGGGGCATTTTAGGATACATCACATCCTTCCTTTTCCTTCATCGCCATGTCTGCCCTCAACTTGTCCCCCCGTGTGGCTTGCTGCGAACCATGCCTCTTCAGCTCCCGGTGGAGGCACTCACCACTTTCGCCTCTGGAGATCAGTCCATTGGACCAACTGACCACAATGTAAATATGGAGTGCCTCTTGGAGGCCATATGCTCCTTTTTGAACGAATTACCATTTATATGCCATATCTTATTTATACTTATTATCTTTTTAGATACCCTACATATACATCCACTCCTGAGGAAGCAAGCAGAGCTTGCGAAACGCGTCGAGTATATAAGCTGTATATGTATACTTTTGTACTTCTAGCACTATAACAATATTTGTTTATGGTCAAGTTATGGTTTATGATGGTTTTTATATATACTATTTTATGACTATGTCTGTGACTATGTCTGTGAAACTCTAATAAAATCTTTACCAATTACTTATACGTTATGATCTATATGAACAACTCATTTAAAGTCCCATGGGCTAACTTGTTCTACTTTATTCCATGAGTTATTGGTTGTTAACGCTAGATATTACTACTTTGATGTGAGGAGGCGTTGGAGAGTGCCATTCTTTCGCCAGGGAGATGCGGGCAGCAAACAATATATGTACTACTGTTTTCCTCAGTGTAGGAGGAAATTGTTCAATACCAATGCTGAGCAGTGCTAATGCTGGGTTTATAAAAATGTGATGTGTGTAAGTACTTTGATCGTGAATGATACTTCTTTCCAGAAGGTTTCAATTATCCCGCAGCTCCACAGTGTGTGAAGTAAGCTGCCAGTGATTTGACAGTTCCTCCTACAGAGTGGGGGTATGTTTGGGTCCATTTTATGAAGGCGTAGGGGTGTTAGGTACCAACTGTGTAAGATTTTTTTGGGCGTTATCCCTGTGATCTACACAAGCTGAGGATTTACTATTGTATTTCACAGCTAGGTGCCATTGACTTAACGAGTATTCTTTTTGTAGTTCCTGCTCCCACTTTGCCATGTTGGGTAGTTTGGAGTTCACATATAGAGGGGTAGTAAGTTTGTAAAATAAAGATATCCCTTTCTTTTTTCCTGGGTGTTTGTTGAGTAGGTAGTCCCATAGTGCTTGAGGTATTTCTATTGGGCTAGGTGTGTTGGTGGATGTATAGTGCTTTATCTGAAATAGTTTGTAGCTGTCTAATATCTCCTGCTCCTCCATATTCTTTTCTATTCTAATCTATTATTTTCTATTCTATTTTCAAATAGATTCTATTCTTTTTTATTATTTTCTTTTCTATTCTATTATAGTCTATTCCTTTTTTTTTCTATTCTATTCTTTTCTAATGCATTCAAATTAAAATGTATTCTATTTGAAATTCGATGTTATTCTATTCTATTCTATTCTATTCTATATTTTTGCTTCTATTATATTCTAGTCTATTCTGTTCTTTTATTTTCTATTTTATTTTGTTCTGTTTTACTCTATTATATTCTATTATTATATTTTCTGTTACATTACATATTTACATAGTTACATAGTTAGCTAGGCTGAAAAAAGACATCAGTCCATCCAGTTCAACCATAAAAAAAAGAAATAATAAATAAAAATAAAAAATATCGTACAATCCAATATACCCAATTCTATACCCACAGTTGATCCAGAGGAAGGCAAAAAAAAACCCCAGCAGAGCATGCTCCAATCTGCTACAGCAGGGGAAAAAAATCCCTTCCTGATCCCCCAAGAGGCAATTTGATTTTCCCTGGATCAACTTTACCTATAAATGTTAGTACCCAGTTATATTATGTACATTTAGGAAAGTATCCAGGCCTTTCTTAAAGCAATCTACACTAACAGATTACACTATTCAATTTTTTCTTTTTCTATTCTATTCCTTTTTTTTCTATTCTATTTTATTCTCTTTGGAAATTCGAAAACTATTCGAATTTGAACACTGTTCGAATTTGAAAACTTTTCTAATTTGAATTTGAAAACTATTCGAATTAGAAAATGATTTGAAAACAATTCGAAAACGATTAAAATTCCAATTTCGTCCGAATTTTTTTTTCGGTATTTTGGATTCGTTCAAATTCAGTACTATTGTAATTTGGAAATTCGGATACATACAGATTTCCAAAAAAATTCAATTTATCTGAATATAAATTCAGAACGAAAAGAACAGCACATGTCAGACCATGCCCCTGTGGAATTGATTATTGCACCATTGTGTGGGTTGTGCAGACCATGGACGTGGCATCTTAACGAGAACCTGTTGGATGATGCAGACGTGGATGGGTTCAGTCCGTTACCACCTTAAAGCAGTAGTTTCTTGAAAATTCCATGGGTGACATCTCTGAGTGTGCTCTTTGGGAGGCGCACAAGGTGGTGTTTTTAGGAGTGTTCATTACTCTTTTCTAAAGAAACAGCTCAATTCTAAAGTTCATAGGCTGTTAAACAAATAGCTGACCTGTCCCTTCTGAGACTGCGTTTTGTGGCCCACAAGTTTTATGAACAGAGAAACAAATGTTGGTTAGAGTACTTTGATGAAAATCCATGTTGCCCGAGTCCCATTTGTCTTGTCACAGACATGAGAAAATTCCACTCGCCTTCTGAGATTGCCACCCATGCGGAGGAATCGAGGGCAGCCAGGGAGGTACCCGGTATGATCAAACGTATGCCCTCTGGAAAGAGTACGGGGCAAGATGGCCTCACCAATGCCAATCTGCTAAAATATACCTTCTCCTGCTGCCTTTGACTTTGTATCTTAACTCATTGACTAAAAATGGCCACATCCTGCCCAAGGCTTTATGGGCACACGTTACTGTACTCCCTAAAGAGGGCAAAGACCCAGCACTTTGCCAGAGCTATTGTCCAATCTCCCTCCTAAACTTGGACATTAACCACTTGCCATCCGCGCTATAGCCGAAAGACGGCTACAGCGCAGACTTCATTTGCCAGAAGGGTGTCCCTGGATGTCCTCCCATGCTCGCCTGCGCACCCCCTGTGGCGCGCTCTGTGATCAGCGAGTCTGAGACTCGCCTGATCACAGATCGGAGTAAGGGGTCGATCCCGACCCCTTACCACGTGATCAGCTGTCACCCAATAACAGCTGATTATGTGATGTAAAAAAAGCCGATCCCCGCGGAGAGGTCCCGATCGTGAAGGTACCTAGCAGTGCCCACCAGCGCCACCTACCAGTGCCCACCAGAACCACCTACCAGTGCCCACAGTACCACTCATCAGTGCCCACAGTGTCACCTCACAGTGACACCCCACAGTGCCCACAGTGCCACCTATCAGTGCCCACAGTGCCGTCTATCAGTGCCCACAGTGCCGCCTATAAATTAATCCGTGCATCACTACCAGTGCTGCCTATCAGTACCACCTACCAGTGCCCATCAGTGCCACCTACCAGTGCCCATCATTGCCACCTATCATTGCCCATCAGTGCCATCTGTCAGTGCCACTCATCAGTGTCACCCATCAGTGTCACCCATCAGTACCACTCATCAGGGCCCATCAGTGCCATCTTATCAGTGCCCATCAGTGTCGCCTTATCTGTGCCTATCAGTGTTGCCTTATCTGTGCCCATCAGTGCAGCCCATCAGTGCCCATCAGTGCAGCCTCATCAGCGAATATCAATGAAGGAGAAAAATTACTCGTTTGCAAAATTTTATAACTAACTATGAAACATGTTTTTTAATTTTTTTTCAAAAATTGCTGTCTTTTTTTGTTTGTTTAGCAAAAAATAAAAAACGAAATGGTGATTAAATACCACTAAAAGAAAGCTCTATTTGTGTGAAAAAAAATATAAAAATTTCATTTGATTACAGTGTTGTATGACTGCACAATTGTCATTCAAAATGTGACAGCACTGAAAGCTAAAAATTGGTCTGGGCAGGAGGGGGGTTTAAAGAGGAAGTAAACCCTCTTTTACAACTTTAGCTTACAGGTAAGCCTATATTAAGGCTTACCTGTAGCTAACAAGGATATCTCCTAAACCTGCACGGTTTAGGAGATATACCTGTATTTGCATGTGCCGACGTCATGCGGCACATGCGCACTTGCGACAACTGAAGCAACGGCGCTATATGCCGATGCTTCAGTTGTTACTATGCCGCTCTCGTGCGCATGCGCGTGACGTCATCGCGGCTCCGGCAAATCACAGCGCCGGAGCCGCGATACCCGGAAGTCACTCCGGGAGAAGATGTCGGCGGTCAGAGGGGGAGAAGAGGACCAATGCCGGGGCTTCGATCTCAGGTAAGTGATACATAATTAGCTAGTATGCTATGCATACTAGCTAATTATGCCTTTGTCTTGCAGGTTTTTTTTTTTTTTTTTTGTTTTTCTTAAGAGGGTTTACTTCCTCTTTAAGTGCCCAGTAAGCAAGTGGTTAAGATCTTGGCCAAGATCTTGACAAACTGGCTTAAAGATTTTCTGGGAGAGCTGATCCATAGGGATCAGGTGGGAATGTGCCTGGTAGGGAGGGTAGGGACAACTCTCAAAGGGCGATTTCTCAAATTCATTGGGCCAAGGAGCGGTCCCTCCTTTGTCTTATCCTCTCGTATGATACTGAAAAAGCTTTTGATGGGATCGATTGGCTGTTCAAAATGCTAGTGCTACAGAAGCTTGCACTGGGGGGTAGGATGAGGGTGTGAGTAGCTGCCTTATACTGGTGTCCCACGGCCCAAGTGAATGTGAACCAAGTTATTTATTTCCCCCCTAACCATTTCCAACGGGGACCAGGATGACGTGTCCCCCTATCCCTGTTACTTTTTATTTTAGTGATGGAAGCCTTCTTAAGAAATGTCATGATGAATCCTAATAACCTGGGCATCCAGGTAGGGGCTACAGAAGAAAAGTTAGCCGCTTTTGTGGAAGACATCATTTTCTTTTTTAGTAACCCTCGGGTGGCCCTCCCAAATCTTCTCCAGGAAGTGGAGAGGACCTTTCAAACTTCAGGATAATTTTTAGTAAAATCGTGCTAAAGCCCCTTAATGTGCCTTTAGAGGATAGTAAAACTATGGCAGACTCCTTCCCCTTTAAGTGGCAGGATGGCCCTATTAAGTATCTGGGTGTTTCCCTGACCACTGGTCCAAAGGATCTATTTCAGGCTAACTTACCTCCACTCCTGACAGCAGTAAAAGCTGATTTGGTGGCTTGGGGTAATACCCAGTTTACGTGGCTAGGTAGAATAAATATCTAAAAGATGACGGTGCTTCCACAATTTTTTTTTTCTTCAAATGTTTCCAGTATTAATACCAAAAGCGTACTTTCAGCAGGTTTGTCGCATGTTTACCTCCTTTGTATGGCATGGCAAGCCCCCACATCTTTCCTATGACCTTTTGTTCCTGCAAAGGTGATGGGCGGATTAGGCCACCTGGATCTTTCCCTTTACTACCAAGCTAATGTGCTAATGCACATTGTTAATTGGAACCTACATACCCTGGAAATGCTCTGGGTTCCCCTTCAGAAAACCATGGTGGGTAGCAATGTGGCGCATGCACCTTGGCTACCTTGTACATACAGAGGGATGGCAGATTCCGATTTCCCCACTTTCTCGGGTTGTTGGCAATCTGGGACAGGTTAAATGGAAAATATGCTCTAGGCAAACCCCACTTCCCATTGTCTCCTCTGGGCGGTTTCTCCCAGGTGAACAATTGGCCTTCTTCATTTCCTGGGGGAAGGGTGTAGGAAATCCACTGATTCCAGTTCATGCATGGCTCAAGGCTGAAACCCTTATCCACGATTAGACAGGAGTGGGGTATTAGTGCGCTTGATGGATGAAAGTACACTCAGCTACAATCCTTCTTTGGGAAGCTTCCATGCCCAGTCTGCTCTCGAGATACCCTCTCTAACTTTGAGGCCTTATGCCTATATGGTGACCAAACCACCCGATTGTTATCTAACCTTTACAACATGCTATTAAACCAATATACACATACAGTACCCTACTATATGAGAAAATGGGAAAGGTAATTGGGTCTGACAGTGAGATAATAATACAATAGGGGCGCTATCTTTCGAAATCGATTTATATAAAAAAAACGATTTATATAAAAAATATATAAATATGTGATACTTAAATCCTTCTTTCATTAGGGTGATCTTGCAAGTGAGTTTCCCTGTGCCTATAGTTTGGTGTATAAGTCCCTATTTCCAAAGAAACCGTGTTAGTTCTATATAGTGATATCTAGCTCTAATGCGACTTCAATGCTCCAAATAGTTGGCATATGCCCATGTGTTTCTATCTAGTGACACTCGTAATATTGCTATTTTATAGTGTACCACTCAGAGGTTTTTGGTAGCGATTTGTTGCTGTGATTGCAAATTTTAGCAGTTCCTTTGTGATAACGCTCTAATCAGAGTGCAACTACATATGCTTGATCTATACAATTCTACATGCTACCGCATACATTGTTCAATCAAATCACAATTGGAAAAAGCTGCTACACAACATAATCGCACTAATTGGTCATTGATAATGCTATAATCCCACGTGCAGAGTCCCAAAGTGTATTTGTCTCCCTTGACAAAATCTTGTATAAATTACTCAAACGTGAAAAAATTTTTTTTAAAAAAAACATTGATTGAAAAAAAGAAAGTTTGTGACAACAATTCTTTCCTGACAGACTCCATGGCAGCCTACGTGTGGGTTAACCCCGCCTCCTCTCCAATGCTATAGGACCCCATTCAAATAAAAGAGAGCTCACCGCTAGGCACTGTGTTCCTTTTTTGTCCTCCTCATGGACCTACATCACGTTTGTTCCTGTTGGCGTCCGGTCGGAATAGTAAGGATGGATCGTTCCCTTCATGCGGTGCAACCAGGAGCCCAGCTACGAGCGGGCGAATATCTTTTCAAATGGCACTGGATTCCCCAGTAGTGGGCGGAAAGGTGGTCTCGGTGTACCTGCAGGTGGACGCTTCAACGGCTGGCAAGGTCTGCAATTCCTCATGTTTATCTCCATGGCAGCCATTTCTTTGTTTATGCTTGTTATATGTGTCCCTGCTTTCCTCTGGTACTTCCCGGTACTCTCGGTACCTCTGTTTTGCTCCTCATGGCGCCTGGAACGCTTCTGCGTTCCAGGCAGCCGTGGCGCTTCCGGGTCGCGGCCGCCGACATCGTTCTGCGCATGCGCGAGGCCTCCGTAAAAGCGAGGCTTGGCTCGCGCGTGCGCGGAGGGTCGAATGGTCCGGCGGCCGCGCAGGCGCCGTTCGGCTGTTCCCCACGGCGCAGGCGCGGTGTGGGGGAGAGCGGTGACGTCACTCAGGCGGGGGAATTCAAAGATCTGCCATCTCCTGTCGGATTGGGATTCCACAGGCAGTGTGCGGCAGTCTTCCCCCGCCTGGTCTGCAGTTGGACTGGGTCTCTCCCCTTAAAGGGGAGAAGTGTGTGTTGAAATAAAAATAAAAATAAATAAATAATTATTTAAAAAAAAAAAAAAAAAAAAAAAAAAATAAATAAATAAATATAAAAAATCTCTGTCTATAAAATACAGATTCAAGCTTTTGTTTTGGTATTTGCCATGCTGCAACTCTTTTAGGATGTTATCATCAGTATTATTGTCTATACTTTAAAAAAAAAAAAAAAAAAATAAAAAATAAAAAATAAAAAAAGGGAAAATGTGTGTATACATGTGTGTACGTACGGATGTACGTATGACAATTTCATGGTCTTTCGCGTTGGCTTGTTTTTTGTGTGATTTTTTCCGGGTCAACTGCAGACCATCCGTGCATGTGTTGACGTCCTGTCCTGAGGTTATGGACAGGTCACTGCTTTTTATATGGCCAGCCCTCACGCACAAGGTACGTGCAGGTGAGGGGAGGGGTTGAGGTTTGCATTTGATGTCCCCCCCCCCCCCCTCTTCTTTTTCAGCCCCTCCTGATTGGACCCTGAAAATGGTGGTCCAGAATGCCAGAGACCTTGCCAGGCCACAACATTTCAAGAGGAGATGGTGCAATTCCTCCTCCGACTAGAGGAGACGTTGCCATTCCTCCTCCGACTAGAGGAGACGTTGCCATTCCTCCTCCGACTAGAGGAGATGTTGCCATTCCTCCTCCGACTAGAGGAGATGTTGCCATTCCTCCTCCGACTAGAGGAGATGTTGCCATTCCTCCTTCAGATAGAGGAGATGTTGCCATTCCTCCTCCGACTAGAGGAGACGTTGCCATTCCTCCTCCGACTAGAGGAGACGTTGCCATTCCTCCTCCGACTAGAGGAGACGTTGCCATTCCTCCTCCGACTAGAGGAGACGTTGCCATTCCTCCTCCGACTAGAGGAGACGTTGCCATTCCTCCTCCGTCTAGAGGAGACGTTGCCATTCCTCCTCCGACTAGAGGAGACGTTGCCATTCCTCCTCCGACTAGAGGAGACGTTGCCATTCCTCCTCCGACTAGAGGAGACGTTGCCATTCCTCCTCCGACTAGAGGAGACGTTGCCATTCCTCCTCCGACTAGAGGAGACGTTGCCATTCCTCCTCCGACTAGAGGAGACGTTGCCATTCCTCCTCCGACTAGAGGAGACGTTGCCATTCCTCCTCCGACTAGAGGAGACGTTGCCATTCCTCCTCCGACTAGAGGAGACGTTGCCATTCCTCCTCCGACTAGAGGAGACGTTGCCATTCCTCCTCCGACTAGAGGAGACGTTGCCATTCCTCCTCCGACTAGAGGAGACGTTGCCATTCCTCCTCCGACTAGAGGAGACGTTGCCATTCCTCCTCCGACTAGAGGAGACGTTGCCATTCCTCCTCCGACTAGAGGAGACGTTGCCATTCCTCCTCCGACTAGAGGAGACGTTGCCATTCCTCCTCCGACTAGAGGAGACGTTGCCATTCCTCCTCCGACTAGAGGAGACGTTGCCATTCCTCCTCCGACTAGAGGAGACGTTGCCATTCCTCCTCCGACTAGAGGAGATGTTGCCATTCCTCCTCCGACTAGAGGAGATGCTGCCATTCCTCCTCCGACTAGAGGAGATGCTGCCATTCCTCCTCCGACTAGAGGAGATGCTGTCATTCCTCCTCCGACTAGAGGAAATGTTGCCATTCCTCCTTTGTGTAGAGGAGATGTTGCCATTCCTCCTCTAAATCATTGCATCTGCTGTCAGGTCACCCGCTTGGATCGCAGAGCCTGCCGAAGATGATGGACATGAGTCCAGGAAGGCAAGTCCATATATGATCCGTGTTACGCCCAGGCGATTGGGGCCAAAAATTAGGAGACGAATAATATGAATGTGGAGTATATACCACACATGGAGCCTGTTTTTATATTCAGGCTCTTCCCAGCCCTACGCTGTTTCTCGGGATTCCTCGGTCAGCAAGTTGGAAGGCTGAGGCCTTGTCGTTCTCTGGTTCCTCCACGAGTCAAAGCAGTTGCGGAAGCCCTTATTTGGGTAGACCATTCCACTCCCCGGATAAGCAAAGTAGTTCTTAGGCATCCGGGAAAAAGGAATCTCTCTCTGTCTCTCTTTTGCCCATTACGGTTTGAAATGATGACGAGTGGAGCAAGATGGACAAGAAAACTTCTATGTCAAGCAAAGACCTCCAGGCTATATCCTTTCAAGGCAGGAGAGGTGAAGTGTCTGGGAAACTTTCCCCTTATGTATATGATTATGCTTTCTTTAAGAAGATGCAGTGTCCTGGACGGGCATGTGAGAAAATGTTTCAAAACTTCAGGATAAGCGTATGGCTCTGCCGATATGGCTAGTAAACCTGCACTGGCTCTAGCAGCTAGGTCTAAAGATATGGAAACCCGAACAGAGTACAGATTCTCGTACTCAGAAGAGTTCTCCAAAGATTTAGCAGTGAAGGAGCTGGTGTCAATCTGTTCCTCCGGTTGGCTTGGTGGTCTTCGGTCACGGTTCAACGGGCCTTATAGTTACACCGTCCCCAGGACGATAAATTCCAGGGGGTATATTTCCCCTCTTCTTGGCACAATAAGAGAACAGTTTATAAAGTACATTCAGGCGTTTTCGCTATTCTCAATCGACTTAAAGATGCTTACCTCAATGTTCAGGTAGCAAAGGAGTTTCTCAAATACCTCCGGTTCCATCTGAATTCTTTGTAAAGATTCTTCTGCCCATAATGGCCCTCATCGGAACGAGAAGGCTATGTCGGTATCGCTGTTCCAACGACCTTCTGTTGCTGTCTTAGGACAAAGTTCAGCTGCGAGTTCGCATGGAATAGGTTTCTCCATCGTGACTAACTTTGGGTGGCCCTTTGGGAAAAAGCCACCTAGAACCAGTCCGGCTGATATTCTTCTGGGCCCAGCTCGTTGTAGTGGAAAGCACCATCTCTCTTCCAGTGGGGAAGATTACAGTCAAGCAGTCCCTGCAGAAGTTTTACCCTGTCTTGTCAGGTTTATGCAAGTAACGGATATCAAGGGGCATTAGTCAACCTGTTCACATGTCATCAATAATGAGGAGCAGCCACTTCTGGTGACTGCAGCACAGAACTGGCTCAGACTGCCACTCCCTGGTCCCATGTCGCGAGTTAAGGTCATGACCTATGCCAAGCAGTACCGGTTGGGGAGTCTGCTGCACATCGGACTTTGTTCAAGGATACGAGTCTTCCCAGCCTGAGCTAGTACGTCTTGGAACTTCCGGCAGCCTGGTGTGCTTTCAGTCATTCTCCTATCTGTGGAAGGGAGAGTCGGCCTTATCAGGTGTTCATCGCTGTGTTATCCATTCTCATGTGAAGAATCATAGAGGTTCTCAAAGCACCACATTATTCCGGAAGATCGAACCCATCATGTCCTGGGTCCAGGCGATGTTTTATTGGCATACTTCCTCAGAGTCCAGAACATCCGGGTGGATTTCCTGTCACGCATTTGGTTAAGTCACTAACGAGTGGTCTCTTCGTGTGCAATCATTCAAGTAGATTATGTCCCGGGGAGTCAATCCTGGGGTAGATATATTCTCTTCCCAGGTAACTTTAAGCTGGTGGGGTATTACACTCAAGGAGCAGTCCGGCATCCTTGTCCACCTCAGGTGTACTTCAAGGGTGATTTCCACTTTCATGAGTTCTATGAGGACGAGTACGAATTAGGTCGATAGAAGGTGGGCCAAGTCTGTGGCGTTCTCTTATTCTTCAGGTGGAGATCCAGAGGTTCAGATTTATTTATTCGGGCCTAGATTTATCTCTGTCCATCAGCTCTTTAGAGTCCGAGTCTCAGCCTTGTCGGCCTTCTTCGGAGCTCGGCGGGTTGTTCACCGTTTTAATCTGATGGTTCTATAAGGTGTTAAAGCTCAGCCCTCAAGGAAGACCAAGATTCCCCATTTGGATTCTTTCCCTTGTCCTCAACTCACTGTCAGGGTTCAGTAATACGGGGTCCTCCACGCTTGCTATCTCGAGACCACTTTCTTTGTGGCCATTACCCTCGCCAGGAGAGTCTTGGAAGTTGTGTCCCTAAGTTACGAGGGTCCTCTTCTGTCCTTCTTTCCAATCCAGGTGGTCCTTATTCCTATGTCTGGCTCAATTCTGGAAATTGCCTCAAGTTCTATAAGAGCCGGGGGATTCTCCTAGTTACATTTAGGTCCAAAAGTCCACTAAAGTTAATTCTCTGGATATAGGCGGAATTCGGAAGGTATAACTGTGAGTGGTTTCCAGCTTCGACTAGAAACAACTGCGACTTGGATCATCTAGTTCATCTTTCAGCCTTTTTATAAATAGGGGCCTGGTCCCTCTGGAAGAAGTATGGCACGTTATGCCAGGGATATAGCGGTTTCATGGGCAGCAGCCCAGCACGGGGCTCCAGACGTGATCTACAAAGCGGCCTCATGGGCCTCTATTAAAATGTTATCGTCATAATGCTGAGTCCGCTTCGCTATCTTCTTTGAAACTTCAGTAATAGATCGTGTCGGTTGACGGGTCAAATTGGAATTTAGTGCTGTTCAGCATACCCACCCGTGTGGATTGGCTAGTTATTTCCCACACGTAGGCTGCCATGGAGTCTGTCAGGAAAAAGGAAAATTTATTATCAAATACTTACCGTAATTTTCCTTTCCTGATGGACTCCATGGCAGACGGAGTTCCCACCCATCAGTCATTGAGTAGGCTAGTTACGGAACACAGTGCCTAGCGGTGAGCTCTCTTTTATTTGAATGGGGTCCTATAGCATTGGAGAGGAGGCGGGGTTAACCCACACGTAGGCTGCCATGGAGTCCATCAGGAAAGGAAAATTACGGTAAGTATTTGATAATAAATTTTCCTTTTTTGCTCATAAGTGATATTTCACTCATTCCAGAGTAGCGTGACAACCTTCACCACAAAGTTCTTCTTTCACCCAAAGTGACAAAGCAAATTATTTAGCTGGCCGCTTACCAGATGTAGTTGATTGCTTTAATTAAAAAACAATCAAACGCGCTTATACAGGACTTATCCTGTTCACAGATACACCAGTACTTTAGACAACTCTTCCTCCTGGCTATTCTGTTTTTATCTAGTTTTTAAATAAAGCAAGATTACACTATGAGGTGTGTTTTTCTCTGCTCCCACCTATGTATCCACTATGACCTGAACTGATCTGTGAGGAGGAAGAGTTGTCTAAAGTACTGGTGTATCTGTGAACAGGATAAGTCCTGTATAAGCGCATTTGATTGTTTTTTAATTAAAGCAATCAACTACATCTGGTAAGCGGCCAGCTAAATAATTTGCTTTGTCACTTTGGGAAAGAAGAACTTTGTGGTGAAGGTGGTCACGCTACTCTGGAAGGAGTGAAATATCACTTATCAGCAAAATAATAGTTTTTTTTTCTTTTTTTCAATCAATGTTTTTTTAAAAAAAAATTTTTTCATGTTTGAGTAATTTATACAAGGTTTTGTCAAGGGAGATAAATACACTTTGGGACTCTGCACGTGGGATTATAGCATTATCAATGACCAATTAGTGCGATTATGTTGTGTAGCAGCTTTTTCCAATTGTGATTTGATTGAACAATGTATGCGGTAGCACGTAGAATTGTATAGATCAAGCATATGTAGCTGCACTCTGATTAGAGCGTTATCGCAAAGGAACTGCTAAAATTTGCAATCACAGCAACAAATCGCTACCAAAAACCTCTGAGTGGTACACTATAAAATAGCAATATTACGAGTGTCACTAGATAGAAACACATGGGCATATGCCAACTATTTGGAGCATTGAAGTTGCGTTAGAGCTAGATATCACTATATAGAACTAACACGGTTTCTTTGGAAATAGGGACTTATACACCAAACTATAGGCACAGGGAAACTCACTTGCAAGATCACCCTAATGAAAGAAGGATTTAAGTATCACATATTTATATATTTTTTTATATAAATCGTTTTTTTTATATAAATCGATTTAGAAAGATAGCGCCCCTATTGTATTATTATCTCACTACCACTAAATCGCATGATTTCAAAGGGAGCGGCACATTACATTATACTTTTATATATATATGTTTTTGTACACTTATATAAACTAAATTTATATTTTTCCAGTAACTCAATATTTTCCAAGCGCGGGGTTGAAATAACCAACTGACGGTTGTTTACATCCCAATTGGGTCTGACAGCAGTATAGAAAAAATTACAATGCTAGCCCATACTACTTTGGTTAGTTCGAAAACACAGGAGTTCTGCTTTAAAATGTAAGCATGATGGTGCTGCACTGTTCCGTATATATACACAGATGTGCTGGCTTCATACTGGAGGGGTTGTGGGCAGACTGGTACATTCCTGCATATCTGGTGGGACTGTCCCTTGATCAAACCACTCTAGGTCAGAATTCCAGAATCTGCCTAGAGTGCATGACCCCCTACCGATGCTTTTCCACCATTGCACATTGTCAATAGGGCTTATAAGTGCCCCTTACTCCCCCACCTTCTATAGGCAAGTAGTAGCCTCATACCACACCACTGGAAGTCAGCTATGGTTCCAACCATTAGGGATTGGCTAGAGAGAGCTCAAGAGATTCAGAGTGTGAAAGAATGGAGACATCAGTGCTCTGATACTTATTAAAAATATTATAAGACATGGGCGCTATGGATTGCTTTTAGTACCTCTGATGTTTATAAAACAGTTATTATAGTGATTACTCTGGTGGTGATTGTTCTCATATGCTTTAGGGAATGTACTTTTTAGGACTATAGGTAGCTGGGGTTGGACTAAAGGAAATGGTGGTAGTAGAGGTTTGTTTCTTTTATGGGTCTTCTTTCTGGTCCTATTCATAAGGATGGGTGGACCCTTAGGTCCATCTACCCTTATGCCCTGTACACACGATCGGACTTTCCGCCAACAAAACCAAGGATTTTTGTTCGAAGGATGTTGGCTCAAACTTGTCTTGCATACACACGGTCACACAAATGTTGGCCAACAATTACAAACGTGGGAACGTGGTGATGTACAAGACGTACGACGAGCAAAGAAAAAGGAAGTTCAATAGCCAGTGCAGCTCCTTCTGCTTGATTCCGAGCATGCGTGAACTTTTGTGCGTCTGACTTGTGTACACACGATCGGAAATTCCGACAACAAAGTTTTGTTGGTGGAAAATTTGAGAACCTGCTAGCCAACATTTGTTGGTGGAAAGTCCGATAACAAATGTTCGATGGAGTATACACACGGTCAGACTTTCAGCCAACAAGCTCTCATCCAACATTTGGTGTTGGAAAATCCAATCGTGTGTACGGGGCATAAGACTTTTTACCTATTTTTTCTGACTTTCTCTGGTTCTTTATATGTTTCTAGATGTTTTCCCCTTTTCTTTTCCTGGGCCTATAAGCCACCTATATCTGGTTGGTTTGAGGGGAACCATTGGTAGGCCCTTAACTGGAGCACAGAATGGAGGGAGGGACTAGTTGAAGCTATGTATTAGCTGGCTCTATGGATTGTCTTACCTAAAGGTGGCTACCTGCCCTTATTCAGTATGCCTGTACTGAACTATATTTCTTTCTATATTTTTATTTTCACCCAGAGTATACTGTTCTATGCTGTTTTAATTTTCATACATATGAAAAACTAAATAAAGATTTTGCAAAAAAAATAACAAACTTGTTATACTTACCTGCTCTGTGTAATAGTTTTACACAGAGCAGGGTCCCCCACTGGTGCACTCCATTTATCTTCTTCTGTGAGTGCCCTCCATATCAAGCCGTCTGCTATGGGGCACTCATGTGGGCGCACTCGCAAGATGGGTTGTGTGTGTCCATTGAAACACACAGCATGGTTTGGGCCCGGCCCGACTCTCTCCCTACTGGTTTTGACTGACAGCTAATTGCTCCCACCTCTATTAAGACCAGGGGGAGGAGAGAAGAGCTGCAGCAGACGGGCACAGCGCTGGATCAAGAATGGTAAGTGTTTAAGGGGAAGTTTGGGGGGGAGCTGATATTGAAAGTTTTTTTTTTTTTACCTTAATGCATAAAATTGCACTTTAATTAATTTTAGTTTCCAATGGTTATATTGTAGCTTTCAAGATATTATATAGTCAAAGCAAAGCTATATGATCAAAGAAAACTTAGTCCCATCTTTCCTGCCTTCCTAAACTCTATAGAGTTATAAATTTGACGAGCAGCCTTAGCGACCAAAGGGGAAGTTTAGGAAATGGGACAGAGGGGGTCTACAATTTACAAGAAAATTCAAAGTTTGCAAATAGTTTGAACTGCCTAATTCTAATTGGATATACTAAGCATATGCTCATGTTAAATTATAAAACCTTTATTTTAAAAATAAATTGAAGTACAAGTGTGAAAGCAGGAATTGGAGAGGTAATGCTTGTGCCTGCACAATTCTTTGGTTGTGTAACTCTATTCAACGTAAACAGGAAAACCTAATATTACATATTTTAATATATTTTCCCTTGATCATCCAACATCTTCTTGCACTCACAATGAATTTCTTGTTTCACTTCCTCACTCTAGGCAGACATCTGTTTCAAAGACTGGAAAGTATTCATTGATGAATAAACACCCCTTCCATCTTCCTAAACTAGAAGTATGATGACAACCTATCCTGCAAAATAGTTATACTCATTAAGATGTTCTATGATGAATCCATTCTATGACAGAATTGCACAATATAACTTTCTACGTACACAATACTTAAACAATTTGCAGACTATGCATATCTTCCGAGTGCAGTCAGCATAGTTTCTCATTTGTCAGCTTAGTTCATCTGTGGGTTCAAGGTTACTTTAAATAACTTTAAAATGTAAGACTATTTGTCTGGAATGCCAGTGACTCACAGGCCCTCAGATGAAGTATCACTAGCCTTAGGTCAGTGACAATGTATTGTTTAGCATTTTAGGTACATTTTTAAGTTGCACTTTGCCCCAGAGCTGAGAGAATGTGGTGAAATTTTACTTAGGAAAGAATACTTAATCACATGCAAGCAGGGCTGGTGCTAGACTATTTTGTGCCCTAGGTAAGACTACTTGCGCCCAACCCCCCCCCCCCCCCCCGGAAAAAAAAAGCTCCTAACAGTGGGACGAGGATTGGGGGAAGAGGGAGAGAGATGATTGGGGAGAGAGAGAGTATTTGGGGAGAAAGAGGGGATTGGGGAGAGAGAGAGTGGGGGGAGATAGAGAGAAAGGATTGGGGAGAGAGAGGGGGAGAAAGAGAGAAAGAGGGGGGTTGGGGGAGAGAGAGAGATGCTTTGGCAATGCTAACATGTATTTGGTCCTGCCAATAAAGCTTATTTGAATTGAATTGAATTGATGCTTGTGGATGAGAGAGGGGGTGATTGGGGATGAAAGAGAGGAGAGAGGGGTGGGATGGAAGCATGAGAGAGAGAGAGAGAGGGGGTTGGGGGGAGAGAGAGAGGGGATTGTGGGAGAGAGAGGGGGGATTGTGGGAGATAGAGGGGATTGGGGGGGGGGATTGGGGAGAGAGAGGATTGGGGAAAGAACGAGAGGGGGGATTGGGGGAGAGAGATGATTGGGGAGGGAGAAAGGATTGGGGGGAGAGACAGAGAGAGAGAGAGGGGGGATTTGGAGAGAGAGAGAGAGTGTCAGGAACCATGAATCAGACTGAGACAAAAGTACAGTCAAATCACACTTGTAAAAAGTAAACAGAGTAAACATAGTCAAAACATAGCCAGAGTTCAGGAACCGGAACGGATAGTCAGACAAGCAAAAATGTCAGGGAGCCAGAGAACAGCGTAGTAGAACAGCAAGCAGGATCTGGAGCCAGAAGGAATGTCAGCCAAGCAAGTGTTTAACAGGAACACAGGAGAGCATCTCTTGAGATGTGACCAAGGCAAAGGCAGAGTGGCAGATCACCCTGTGGCTAGGTGACAGATGCACACCGTAGGGAACAGGAGTGCACCGCAAGGTAGTGGACCCTATGGCTGACTGCAGTGGAGGGGAGTCAAGGTGGTACGGAAGACAGGACCGCAGGACACCAAGACGGATCCCTCCGGGGTTAGAGCATAAGATTCCCTGGGGCGCGGAGTCTAAGAGCCAGCTGGTGTTCACCAGAGCCTCTAGTGGTGAGGATGGACTGGGCTGCAACTGGCTCCAGGTCGCGACCCCCAGGGTCCCCCAGCTCACACCCACAGTAGGCAACAGGAGGACAGGGATGGTGAGGGATAAGCCAAGGTCTGGGCCACAAGCAGACAAGGACAGCAAGGTACACGCCAAAGGTTCAGGGTCACAGGCAACCAGGGATAGTCAGGGACACGCCAGAAGGTCAGGGTCACAGGCAAACAGGTATAGTCAGAGACACGCTATAGTCGGTAACAGAACAACAGCAGAGCACACGGCAGGTAACAGAAAGCCAAACACACAAAGGTTGATCAGCAGGGTTGGCCTGCAGTGCACAGGTTAATATAGAGTCCTGTGATAGGAGCTAGGGTGGAGCCCTGCCAGAGGAGGGATATAAAAGCAGTCAGGTGATGGTCGGCTGGTCCCTAGAGATGAACACAAGGAGACAGGTAAGCAGACAACTCTATTGCATAACCATGACAGTACCCCCCCTCTTACGAGGCCTCCCCCTTCCCGGCCTGGGACCAGGTTTGGAGGGGAACTTCAAATGAAACCTCCTCAACAGACGAGGTGCAAAGACCTCAGAAGCCGAAATCCACGACCTCTCCTCAGGACCAAACCCTTTCCAGTGCACGAGGTACTGGAGAATGCCTCTACAGAGTCTGGAGTCCAAAATCTGGCTAACCTCATACTCCTGATTATCCTCAGAGACCGGTGCTACGGTAGAGAAAGGACGAGAGAACTTATTGAGGACTAAAGGCTTCAGAAAGGCAACATGGAAGGAGTTAGAGATTTTGAGGCTTTTGGGAATCTGGAGCTTGAAACAACAAATCTTGGGGCAAATTTGAGAGAAGGAACCTGGAGTTTGATGTTCCTGGTGGAGAGCCAGACCTTGTCTCCTGGCATAAGAGAAGGTGGCTTACGTCTGCGACGGTCAGCAAAATTCTTGAATTTATTGGCAGCTTTCTGGAGAGAATCATGAACGTCAGCCCACACGGAATTGAATGATTTCTGAACAGTAGCCAAAGCTGGGATGTCAGAAGAACAAGTCATAGGAAGAGGGAGTTGAGAATGTCTTCCGTAAACAGTGACAAAGGGTGTTTTCTGAGAACTGATGTTGACATGATTATTGTGGAAGAACTCAGCCCACGGTAATAGTGATGCCCAATCATCATGATGGGCCGAGATCAAGGTACGGAGAAAGACCTCCAACTCCTGATTAACCAGGCCATTGGATTGAGGATGGTAAGAGGAGGTAAAATCCAAGGTTATGTCGAGGGATTTGCAGAAGGCTCTCCAAAAACGAAGTAAACTGCACACCCCTGTTTGAAACTACATGGGAAGGAACACCATGAAGGCAGAAAATCTCCCGTACAAAAATGGGAACCAAGGCAGGGGAAGAAGGGAGACCAGGAAGAGGAACAAAATGAGCCATCTTGGATAACCGATCGATCACCACCCAAATGGCCGTATTATTCTCCGACAGTGGAAGATCAGTGATAAAATCCATGGCGATATGAGACCAGGGCTCCTTAGGAATGGGCAAGGGCATGAGAAGGCCAGCAGGGGCTTGAGTGGAAGATTTAGACTGAGCACAGACGTGACAAGCCTTAACGTAGTCTTTAACATCCGAGCGGAGATTAGGCCACCAGTAGTGACGACTGATGAGCAAGAAGGATCGGAGGAACCCGGCATGACCTGCCACCTTGGAATCATGTCCCCAACGAAGGATCTTAGCTCTGTGGGAACAAAGGCCTTTCCAGGAGGAATTTTTGATTCCAGGGTGGTAGAATGGGCAACAATGCATGAGGTAGGAATGATCGGCTCAGGATCAGGGGTGGACTCCTCGTCCAAAGTGTCAAATTACCTAGAGAGCACATCAGCCCGACCGTTGCAGGAACCAGGTTTGTACGTGATCGTGAATTTAAAACGGCAAAAGAAGAGACTCCACCTGGCCTGTCTGGGGTTCAGACGTTTAGCATTCTGTAGGTATTGTAAATTCTTGTGATCAGTAAAGATCGTTATGGAGTGAGGGGAACCTTCCAAGCGATGACGCCACTCCTCCAACGCCAATTTAATTGCGAGAAGTTCCCGATCACCAATGGCATAATTTCTCTCTGCCTGAGAATTTTTTTTGGAGAAGAAAGCACATGGTTGACGTTTCTTCTCAAAGAGCTGAAAAAGCACAGCTCCCACCCCTATCGAAGAAGAGTCTACTTCGATAAAAAATGGGTCCCCAGGATTTGGTCTCCTCAAGAGAGGTCCAGAGACAAAGGCCTGTTTCAGATCGTGAAACGCGGAGACAGCCTCGGGAGGCCAGTCTTTTGCATTCGCACCCTTCTTGGTCAAAGCGATAATAGGCGCGGCAATGGAAGAGTAATTCCGTATGAACTGCCTGTAATAGTTTGTGAAGCCAAGAAAGCGCTGTGTGGCCTTGAGGCTAGCGGGAAGGGGCCAGTTGGTAATGGCTGAGACCTTTCCGGGATCCATGCGAAGACCCAAACTAGAAACAAAACATCCCAGAAACAGGACCTCAGAACATTCAAAGGAACATTTCTCCATCTTGGCATAGAGATTATTCTCTCTAAGGCGCTGAAGTAGGGTGCGGACATGGTTTCTGTGAGCAGGCAGATTTTCGAAAAGATGAGAATGTCATCCAGATAAATGACAACAAACTGGTACAGTAGATCCCTGAAGATTTCATTGACAAAGTTCTGGAACACAGCAGGAGCATTACACAACCCAAAAGGCATAACCAGGTATTCGTAATGCCCATCCCTAGTGTTAAATGCAGTCTTCCGCGGGTCAGGGTAGGAGGATGAGGACATGAGTACGGGATTGCCTCATGGAGGGAGTGGCCAAGACCCGAGTAACAGCTGACGGCCAGAGAAATATGAGAGCACGCTGTGTGTGAGGCGGCGTGTCTCTCAGGAATGACTCCCCAGCGCGAGGAATATCCCCGGAACCAGCGATTAGGAGAAGCTGCTGAAGCACTCAGAGAGCCGGGTGATACAGCCGGTCTACGGCGGTGGTTTCTTCTCCCCCCCCTTCCCACTCTCTTTCTCTCCCCCGCTCGCCGCCCCCTCTGCTGTTTCTCCTGATGCCATACTCCTGTAGAAGCCACGAGGATAAACGGACACACAGAGATAAAACGACACCCCCCCAGAATACAAGCCCGGACCGTCTATAACAAGGGTAAGTCCCCTTAACAGGGGTGATAAGCATTTAAAGGACTGACGAGACAGACGAGGATTGCATTGGTGGGGTGAGTGCCAATTTTAGTTTCTCTCAAATATGTGAACAAAAGGAGGAATGTATATGAGAACTTTTATGGCAAGATCTGGTGTAAAATCTGTGTGAAAAGCGATATACAAACATATATCCGTAAAAATCGGCCGCAGCAGTGACGGAGGGGAAAGGTTAAGAGGTTCAGGACACAAACTGGGACAAGATGGGAGAAAATATAAAACCTTAAATACTGCTATGTGTCCACCCCCATTTGTACCACAGCCGCAGGTCACTTATCCACCTCTATTGATAAAGACAACAAGAGGACTATAGTCACAGAATTTTCTTTTTCCTTTTTTTCTCTTTTTTTTGTTGCGGTGATGTCTTTTTTCCTGGAAAAGTTTAGAACTTTTGTTCACGGTGATATGAACATATATGTTTAGTAACTAGGTGGATGATGGTATGGACATTTAAGAAAAGAAATACATCAAGTCTGGAAGCAATGTCCTTTTCCATTTTTTCTTTTTCTTTTCTTTTTCTTTTTTTTTTGTCTTTCTTTCCCTGCCGTTGCATATGACCGCTACAGAGGGGTAATATAAAATAGAGTGTTTTCCTTCAAATTAAGAGGGCAAACAGGTAAAGTGAATACGAGCCACAAGGACATCATATACAAATAGATTTAAACGACTTAAATGACCTATAGTCGAGAATCACTATCACTATCAACTTGTTCATGGACGCTTTCTTAAATAAATTTTCCCCAAACGGTAAAATACATTGATCGGACTGATAGTAGGGGGGAAAAATAAAAATAAAAGCGCTAGGCCACTAAAATAAAAGGGCCCAGAAAGCGGGAAAATATAGGGAGAGAAATTTGCCCTCCCCCCTCTCTTTCCTTATTTTTTATTTTTTTTTTTGGGGGGAATAATACTACAAAGACGGGATATCAATAGGGGAAATAGATTAAGGCCCATACGCTCCAGCCGGATGTCCTTTTCTGATTTAGATCTATAGAGACACAATAAAAGAGCCAGGAGCGGAGGCAGGGGAGACACCGGAGCGGAGAAAGAGGGAAAAAAAAGGGGGGATAAAAAATATAGTATGAAAGGTAAGACCAATAAAGGAGGTGAACCTAAAACCCCAAAAGATAAAGTAAATATGAGTACAATTAAACACTATATGGTAAAAGGTCTCAGCCCTAAAAGCCCAGGCCCAGGCCCAGAAAGACAACAAATGAGTAAACAGGCCAAGAAGAAGGAAACTAACAAGAAAAAGGAAGAACCGGTCGAAGCCTCAGGAGGAGAAGTAACCCTGGAGTCCGAGGTAGATAGAAGTGCCCCGGAAGAACTAACTATGAACCCCCAGATGCCAACTAAAAATGAAATCTCGGAGATGCTTCTCCGAATGGAAAACTCAATCAAAAAGGATATTTCAGCACTTCGATCAGACCTTGGCCATCTCCTAAATCGCATAGAGGAAATCGAGAATAAAACAGATAAAAATATCCAGGAGATGACCAGGATGAAAGAACAACTTAAAGAGACAAAATTGAACCAGAGGAGATTGAATTATAAATTAGAGGAATATGAGAACCAAAACAGAAGACGGAACTTAAGAATACGAGCACTAGCAGAGGAAAACGGTGAAGACCTTAGGAAAACAGTAAAAGTGATCTTCAATCCTATCTGGAACAAGGGCCCCGAAATGGAGCTGAAGATAGACAGGATACATCGAGTAAGGAAACCTCAACATATCCCAACAGAAAGCCCTAGAGACATTCTGGTAAAATTTCAGAACTATGAAGATAAGGCAACAATATGGAGCAATTTAAGAGGGAAACCCCCAATAAAAATTAATGGTACAGAAATACAAATATATTTGGACCTGGCCCCCGGAGACGTTGGCCAGGAGGCAAATTCTTAGACCATTATTAAATCAATTGAAAGCGCAAAACGTGAAATATATTTGGGGCTCCCCGGCCTGTTTAATAGGCTATAGAGAAGGCAGATCCGCGAAACTTACATTCCCCGAAGAGTTGCCAGAATTTTGCGGTAAATTAGATTTACAACCAATCGAAATTCCAGAGTGGTCGCAAAGAGAAGGCCTGGGATAAAACGTGGCTTAATCAATTAAGATTGATCCCTCTTCCCTTTTTTTTTTTTTTGGGGGATCGGCGAGAGTGGGTGGGGGGAGGGGTCCTCGCGCATTAAGGGAGGAGAGCTCTGCCCAGTTTAAGCACTCCACTCCCCTCCTGGGACTAGCCCGTGGGAGGGGCGCGGAGGGCTAAGTGGGCGTAGAGCCACACCTCGAGGAAGGAAGACCTGGGACTGAGATGAAGTTTGTTTCACCCCATGGTCTAGAGGTCAGTATTGACCAGGAAAGGGGGGGGGGTGGGTAAGGGTAGAGAAGGTGGGCGGGGTGGGTACGGAGATGGGTAAGGGTAAGGGAATGATACCTCTCGTCTTACGCGATAAGGAAAAAACAAAAGGAAAAATTTAATGCAAGATTAAGTTTCTGACATATAACGTCCGAGGACTGAACACATCTGCCAAAAGACACAAGATCTTAAAAGAACTTAAATACCATCATGCAGACATAATCTTTCTCCAAGAAACACATCTTTTTTCAGGAAATAATGTAAAATTACATTCAAAGGAACACCCTACCTGGTTCTATGCCGATTCAACGACTAATAAAGCAAAAGGAGTTGCAATCAGGTTTTCAAGAGAAATTAGATTCAAAATAGAGGAAAGGCTTACGGACCCAGAGGGGAGATTCCTTTTTTTAAGAGGATATATAGGGGAAATAGAATGTACTTTGGGTAATATATACGCTCCAAATAAAAAGCCAGCAGAATTTGTAAAAAAAATGAAAGGGACCTTAGCACAGTTTAGGAGAGGGATAGTAATAATGGCAGGAGACTTGAACCTATGTTTGAGCCCACAGGAGGATAGTACGTCCCGTGTGCAGGGGACGGGACAGGTGTCTCTCAAAAAATTGAAGCAAAAACTACACCAAAATCAATTGGTGGACGTATGGAGAGCTTTGCACCCCAAGGCACGAGATTACACCTTCTTCTCCCCGGTACATGGGACGTACACACGCATTGACTATTTTTTAATTGATCATAACGCACTGACTAAAGTGACAGAGGCTGAAATAGGGATCGCTACTCTTTCAGACCATTCTCCAGTAATGATGACTATAGAAGAAATGAGACCACAGAGACCAGCCTTCAATTGGCTATTAAACGAGGCGCTTCTCAGCGAAAAACAAGATGCAGAAAAAATAAGCGATGAACTGACGCATTTCTTTGAAATAAACGATACACAAGATATCTCATACTCTACATTATGGGAAACACATAAAGCATTCATAAGGGGTATATTTATATCCATGGGGGCCGGGAAAAAAAAGGTGAAAGAAAGGGAAACCAGAAGCCTAACAGAGGAAATATATGAACTGGAACAGTTGCATAAAAGACCTGAAGGGAGACACCAAGAAATATACCATCAATTAATATCCAAAAGAGAAGAACTAAAAGATCTATTAACACAGGATACAAAAAGGGTTTTCAATAGAATTCTGAAAGAAAAATATCTGAGCGGCAACAAAATTGGGAAACACCTGGCAAAGACCCTAAGGACGGAAAAGTCGAGAAACTACATCGAAAAAATCCGAAATAAACAAGGAGAATTAGTTTATAAAACAAAAGAGATAGCAGAAGTTTTCCGAGATTATTATAGTACACTTTATGATGTCAAGAAAGGCAAAGTAGATAGAGGAAAAACAACTATGATAAAACAGTTTCTAGATAAATCAGGAATATCCCAACTAAACACAAATGATAGCGAAAACATGGAAAGCCCAATCACAGAGCAGGAAATAAAAAAAGCTATCCTACAAACACCAACAGGGAAAAGCCCAGGTCCGGACGGATTCCCCATGAAATATTTCAAGAAATTCGAGAAAATCCTGATACCCCGGCTCTGTAATTACATGAACGGACTCGGAATAGACTATGGGTTAAGCTCAGAAGCACAGAGAGCACAGATAACTGTAATGTTAAAAGAAGGTAAAGATGAAAAGCTATGCCCAAGTTATAGACCAATTTCACTCCTGAATTGCGACACAAAACTTTATGCAAAAGTCCTGGCCAACAGGCTAAGAGACAAAATTAGGGAATTGGTCCATAAGGACCAGGTAGGCTTTGCGGCAGGAAGAGAGGGGCGCGATAATGGAGTCAGATCACTCCTGCTGTTGCAAAAAACGAATGTCCATGGGCCCCCAAGTCTATTTCTGTCAATTGACGCTGAAAAAGCGTTTGACAGAGTAGACTGGGGGCTCATAATGGAGACACTGAAGTACATGGGCTTAGGCGACAGGATGATACAAAGAATTAGGGTATTATATGAAGTACTGACTGCAATAATAAAAATCAATGGGGACTACTCAACTCCCTTTACAATGAGAAATGGGACGAGACAGGGGTGTCCCCTGTCCCCACTCCTTTTTGTGCTCTCGCTTGAACCATTATTAGCAACAATCAGAGCAAAAAAAGATATCAAAGGAATAAAAATCGGCGACGTCGAGCATAAAGTCGCAGCCTTCGCTGACGACCTGCTGTTCTACGTCTCGGAACCAAATTATACAATGCCACGACTGATAGAAATGTTAAAACAATACGGAGTAATAGCAAACTTCAAAATTAACAAATCAGAGATTCTGAACATAAATATGGAACCAAATGAGGCACATGAGATACAAAAAGAATACCCATTCCCTTGGAAGAAAAAAGGTCTATAATACTTGGGGATTAAACTAGCAAACTCAGTAGAACAATTATTCAATGAGAACTATATCCCACTACTGGATGAAATCAAAAACGAGACCAAAAAACTATCCCTAAGGCCCCTATCATGGTTCGGCCGGATCAACACAGTCAAAATGGTGCTGTTACCTAAAGTTACATATAAATTTTCAATGTTATCAATCCCTCTACCAGACTATTACTTCCAAACCTTAAATTCCATAATAAGCAGGTTCATCTGGCAAAATAAAAAACCCAGGATCTCCCGCAATATTTTGAGGCAGAATAAAGATCAGGGAGGAATGGGGATCCCGGATCTAAAAAAATACTATTACGCGGTCATGGTGTCACGAGCATTAGAGTGGGCACGGGAAACAGAAGATAAACACTGGGTTAAAATGGAGAGCACTATAAGCGGAAAAAATTTAAGAAAGGTTATTTGGATACCTCCACACTTAAGAAGCCTGGGCACTAACACACAAAAAATAACTAAAAATGTATTAAAAATATGGGATTTATTACACAAACAATATAAGTGGAAGTATAATTCACCGTTAATGATTTTGAGTGACAGTGAGTATTTCCCACCAGGAGAAAGACACGTAGGGGGTCAATGGTTAGGGGAAAACACGCAGTTAAAAGATATAATAGATAAAGGAAGAATAAAAACACTAGTAGAATTACAGCACAATCCAACACAAATAAGAGTAAATGAGTGGCGATATTTACAGTTGGCCCATTTTGTAAGGAGTCTTCCCCAACCGCTAAGAACAAAAGAAAACTATACAGCATTGGAAAAAATCTGCGTCGACACAGGGGGAGAAAAAAAGAAAACAATATCCCGGCTTTATAGAGCCATCCTTGCAGAGGAGAAACTGGAGATACCGCCTTTCTTTTTAAAATGGGGCACGGAGTTGGGTGCACATAACTACATGCACAAAGTCAAAAAAATATTGAAACTAACCCATATATCAGCTATAGACACCATGACGGCGGAGATGAACTATAAATGCCTCTTTAGATGGTATATGACACCTGATAAACTTAACAAATTCTACTTAGATAACTCACAGAATTGCTGGAGGGGATGCAATGAGCCGGGCACTATGGCCCACATTTGGTGGGAATGCCCAAAAATAAAAAAATTCTGGAGAGAGATTCTAAGCCTCATACAAATAATTACTGACGTAACTATAAAGGAAGATCCCTGGATATGTTTATTCCATGGGACAGATGACCCAATAAAACAATATATAAACACATTGATTCCCCAGATGCTAAATGCAGCCAAGGGTCTTATCCCGAAAAAATGGCAACATGAAGAAGCCCCAACCAAAAGAGAATGGGTTCTACGAGTGGAAGAAATATATCATCTCGAAAAATTAAGGTATAATGGAGAAGGAGAAGAGGATGACCCGAAAAAATGGAAAAGATGGTAGATATTCAAACAGACATGGGAATATGCTGAAACGATTATATAAAATGGAAGGAAATAGAAAAACGGCTTCCGAGATAAGGAAAAAAAAAAAAAAAAAAAAAAGACGAGAGGTATCGGGAAACAGGGAGGGCGGGAATGGGAGGGGGATATGGGGGAAAAGAAATAAGGGTGAAAAAAAAAAGAAGAGGAAAAAAAAAAAAAACCCCACATACTATAAAAGAGAAACAAATATTTATAATAAATAACATAGAACATGATAAGTTTCACGGTTCAAATCACTAAGTAACAAAAATCCACAATGATGTGAAATATAACGAGAGATGTAAATGAACATCAAGTTGAATACTAATCTCTTGAATATTGCTGATGTGGAAAAAAAAAAATGCAGTCTTCCATTCGTCACCTTCTCGTATTCGAATGAGATTGTACGCACCCCTGAGATCCAACTTAGTGAAGATGGAAGCCCCCTTCAACCTGTCGAATAGCTCAGATATTAGAGGTAAGGGGTAAGGGTTTTTGATAGTCACTGCGTTTAAACCTCTATAGTCAATGCAGGGTCTGAGGGTACCATCTTTTTTGGCAACGAAAAAGAACCCTGATCCTGCAGGCGAAGAGGATTTCCGGATGAAACCTCTCTCCAGATTCTCGGCGATATACTCAGACATGGCCTGGGTCTCTGGAATGGACAGAGGTAGGTACGACCCCTGGGAAGGGTTGCTCCAAGGACAAGGTTAATAGCACAGTCAAAAGATCTGTGGGGAGGAAGCACCTCAGCAGACTTCTTACAGAACACATCCCGGTAATCGCTGTAAGCCGCGGGAAGATCAGACGATACAGATGTGGTAGCAATGGGAAGTTTCCCCTTGGGGGCCACCTTGAGAAGACAGGACGAGAAACACGAAGGACCCCAAGCCAGGATCTGCCCAGAGACCCAGTCCACATGTGGAGAGTGGAGCTGTAGCCAAGGAAGGCCCAATACAATGGGGGTAGAGGCCTTGGGTAGAATGAGGAAGGAAATCCACTCCTGGTGGTGTATCCCTACCGACATCCTAATGGGTAGCGTCTGAAAAACGGATAGGGCCCCCTGGGAGCACTGTGCCATCAATAGCCGAGACTACCAGTGGTGTAGTGAGGGGAGAAAGGGTAAGCTTCATAGAAGAAGCAGTTCTCCAGTCCATAAAATTGCCGGCAGCCCCGGAGTCCAGATAGGCTAGAACCGATTGGGGAGAAGTACCTACATAGAGGAACACCGGAAGAAGAAGACGAGAAGGTGATGTTTCTGGGTCCAATACTCCACCTTCCAAATGTATTAGACCCGAGCGTTTCCCAGACGCAGCGAGCAGGAGTCACGAAAATGACCCTTGCCCCCACAATAAAGACACAAGCCCAGAGTTCTGCGTCTAGCACGTTCTTTGGGGGTTAGTCTGGTCCAGCCCAGCTGCATGGGTTCCTCAGCAGGCAGAGGATGCTCCACGGGGCGACGGGGAAGAAGTTCAGGCTGACTAGGACCTAAGAATGCTGGCGTCTTTTTTCTAAGGACCTCTCCTGGAAACAAATGTCAATCTGATTGCATAAGGAAATGACATCGTCCAGACCGGCGGGGATAGCTCTTCCTGCTAATTTCGTCCTTCACTCGGTCAGAGAGGCCATGTAAAAAGGTTGCGACCAGGGCCTCATTGTTCCAGCTCAACTCAGCCGTGAGGATACGGAACTGAAGTACATATTGTCCCACTGAACGAGCTTCTTGGCAAAGGCGTAAAAGGGCACTAGCCACAGAAGAAACCCGAGCTGGCTCCTCGAAGATATTTCGAAAGAGCTTCAAGAAGTCGGACAGGCTGGAAACCACCTGATCATTTTTCTCCCACAGGGGAGCAGCCCAAGCTAAAGCTTCACCGGAGAGGAGGGAAATGATATAGGCAACCTTTGCCCGATCAGACAGAAAGTTTTGAGGCTGGAGCTCAAAATGAATGGTGCATTGGCTGAGGAAGCCCCTGCAGGCCTTGGAGTCCCCAGAGAAACGGGACGGAGCTGGGAGTAAATATGAATGCGTGGATGCGACTGGTGCAGCTGCTGGCTGTACTTGAGGCTGCGGGTTCGCGGCTCCCAAGGAAGCCTGCAGCTGCTCGAAGCGGGAAGCCAGATCTTGAAGGAATCACATCACCTGAGTCTGATTGGATTCCTGAGTCTCGAGTCTTCGAACTATGCCCTGCAAAAGATCATCTGCTGGAAGCGGCACGTCAGCCGGGTCCATGGCTGATCAAACTGTCAGGTCACCCTGGGGCTAGGTGACAGATGCACACCGTAGGGATCAGGAGTGCACCGCAAGGTAGTGGACCCTATGGCTGACAGCAGCGGACGGGAGTCAAGGTGGTACGGAAGACAGGACCGCAGGACACCAAGATGGATTCCACCGGGGTTAGAGCATAAGATTCCCTGGGGCGCGGAGTCTAAGAGCCAGCTGGTGTTCACCAGAGCCTCTAGTGGTGAGGATGGACTGGGCTGCAACTGGCTCCAGGTCGCGACCCCCAGAGTCCCCCAGCTCACACCCACAGTAGGCAACAGGAGGACAGGGATGGTGAGGGATAAGCCAAGGTCTGGGCCACAAGCAGACAAGGACAGCAAGGTACACGCCAAAGGTTCAGGGTCACAGGCAACCAGGGATAGTCAGGGACACGCCAGAAGGTCAGGGTCACAGGCAAACAGGGATAGTTAGGGACACGCCAAAGTCGGTAACAGAACAACAGCAGAGCACACGGCAGGTAACAGAAAGCCAAACACACAAAGGTTGATCAGCAGGGTTGGCCTGCAGTGCACAGGTTAATATAGAGTCCTGTGATAGGAGCTAGGGTGGAGCCCTGCCAGAGGAGGGATATAAAAGCAGTCAGGTGATGGTCGGCTGGTCTCTAGAGATGAACACAAGGAGACAGGTAAGCAGACAACTCTATTGCATAACCATGACACAGAGAACATCTGGACTGGACGGCTTAATTAGGCAGGACTGATGAGCAGGATCATCAACAGGTGAGTCACTGTGGAGAGATAGGAGCTGTCAATTAGCTGACAGCTGAGCGGCCAGCTCAGAGAAGGAAGGGCTGCGCCCAGCCTTGACAGAGAAATGCTTGGGGATGAGAGAGGGGATGATTGGGGATGAGAGAGGGGATGATTGGGGATGAGAGAGGGGATGATTGGGGATGAGAGAGAGGAGATTGGGGGTGAGAGAGAGAGAGGGTTGGGGTGAGAGAGAGAGGGGGATGAGAGAGTGATGAGGGAGGGGGTGAGAGAGAGGGTGATGAGAAAGAGAGGTTGGGGATTGGGAATGAGAGAGAGAGAAGGAGAGGGGTGAAAGGAGGGGTGAGAGGGAGGGGATGAGAGAGTGGTCAGAGGAGAGGATGAGAGAAAGGGGGGATTGGGAATGGGAGAGAGAGAGAGAGAGAGAGGGGTGAGAGAGGGTTGAGAGGGGAGGATGTGAAAGGGAGGGGGATTGGGGATGAGACAGAGAGAGGGGGTTGAGAGAGAGCGGGGAATGAGAGAGAGAGTATGATTGGGGATGAGAGAGGGGGATGAGAGAGTGGTGAGAGGGGAGGATGAGAGAGAGAGGGAATTGTCGATGAGAGACAGAGGGGAGGATGAGAGAGGGGTGAGAGAGAGGGGGATAAGAGAGACAGAGAGGGTAAGATAAACAGAGGGGGTGAGAGAGAGAGGGGGGGGTAAGAGACAGGGGATGATTGGGGATGAAAGAGAGGGGAGGATGAGAGGATTGGAGATGAGAGAGAGAGAGAGAGAGGGATTGGATATGAGAGAGAGGGGATTGGGGTGAGAGAGAGAGGGGATTGGGGATGAGAGAGAGAGGGTAAGTCTGTGGGGAAGTGTGTCATGTGATGCCAAGTACCTTGATTGGGGATGAGAGAGTGAGAGAGAGAGAGAGAGAGGATCAGGGATGAGAGGGGAGGATGAGAGAGAGCAGGGATAAGAGAGAGGGGGGTGAGAGGGGAGGATGATCATACACATGACACACTTACACACGGACTGGGACCCCCTGTCCCAGTCCGTGGGTAAGTGTGTTATGCGTATGATGCCCAGTACCTTAAAGCGGTTCTGCACACATTTCATTTAGTAAATCTCTTTGCCTTCCAAATCAGGCAAAGAGTACTAAATGAAATGTGTTTTTTTTTCACTTACCTTGTAATCGATGACTTCCTGTCTTCTGTCTCTTCGGGGGTGGGCGGGGTCTGTGCGGGGATCCTCGTCACGCCGCACTGTCTCCTGGGATCTGGTGTCATTGATCCCAGGAGTCTGTGCGGGCATCTTCCGAAATCTCGCGAGATTTCGGCCACATCTTCCGAAATCTAGCAAGATTTCGGACACATCTTCCGAAATCTCGCAAGATTTCGGACACATCTTCCGAAATCTCGCGAGATGTCGGCAGATGTGCCGACATCTCGCGAGATTTCGGAGAACGTGAGCTGCACTTTGCCGTTACTGCGCACGCGCGAGCTCGGCGCAGTAACGGCGGTGCATGCTGGGCCATCTAAAGTGCCTGTGGGGTTTCACATGCCCACAGGCAAGATGGCCCCCAGCAGAAAAGAAGAATATAAAGAATTTTATCGGAGGAAAACCGTCTGCGATCGAGATGGAAGATGGAACAGGTGAGTCCCCCAATTTAGCTATATGGCCTTGGCATATTCCCCCAAAAAAAAAAAGCAGTGCAGAACCGCTTTAATTAGGGATGAGAGAGAGAGGGGGATCAGGGATGCGAGAGATTGAGAGAGGGGAGGATGAGAGAAAGAGAGAAAGAGAGGATTGTGGGAGAGAGAGAGAGGAAGTGAGGATTGGGGCGAAAGAGAGAGAGAGAGAGAGTGGATTGGGGGAGAGAGAGAGAGAGGATTGGGGATGAGAGAGGGGGTGAGAGGGGCGGATAAGAGAAAGAGAGAGGGAATTGGGGATGAAAGAGGGGCCCCTAGCCCTGTCTGCAGTGCCTTCTGTGCACCCCCTGTCCCAGTCTGTGGGTTAAGTGTTATGATGCCCAATACCTCCTTCCATAGGATGATTGGAGATGAGAGAGAGAATGAGAGAGAGAGGGGGTGAGAGGGGCGGATAAGAGAAAGAGAGAGGGGATTGGGGGTGAAAGAGGGGCCCCTAGCCCTGTCTGCAGTGCCTTCTGTGCACCCCCTGTCCCAGTCTGTGTGTTAAGTATGTTATGATGCCCAGTACCTCCTTCCATAGGATGATTGGAGATGAGAGAGAGAATGAGAGAGAGAGATAAAGAGAGGGGATTGGGGATGAGAGAGAGGGGATTGGGGATGAGAGAGAGAGGGGGTGAGAGAGAGAGGGGGGTGAGAGAGAAATAGGGGTGAGACAGGGGTGATAGGGGAGGATGAGAGGAAGAGAGAGAGAGAGGGGATTGGGGAAGAGAGAGATGGGCCCCTAGCCCTATCTGCAGTCCCTTCTGTGCACCCCCTGTCCCAGTCTGTGGGTAAGTGTGTTATGTGTATGTTGCCTGGTACCTCCTTCCATAGGTTGTTCACACTGGCCAGCAGCAGGGAGGGCCCTTCTCCTTCTGGCTGGTGAGGATGGGGGTGCTCTGCTCTATGTCATAGACCGCAGACTGTCCCGGGTAGCAGTCCCTGGCTGCATGCGCCCCCGGCCTTTCCTCAGGGGGCCCCCAAACCATCTGTCCTCCGGGCTACTGGGAGTGGAGAGGAGGGCAGGTAACAGTCCTTAGCTGCATGTGCCTCCCGCTGGTCCTCGGGCCCCCAATCTGCCTGTCCTTTGGCTGCTGTCGGAGCTGGGAGTGGAGAGGAGGCTGGGTAACAGTCCCTAGCTGCATGTGCCTCCAGTCGGTCCTCGGGGGCCCCAATCTGCCCCCGAGGACCGACTGTGGAGAGGAGGTTGGAGGAATCCAGCCTCTGGGTGGCGCCGCCGCTTTGGGGTTGCTGTGCCTGCTGATCCTAGCCTCTCTGGTGGTCAGGGAGATCGTCTCTCTCCCGGGCACTAGCTTCTTCCTGCTTCCGCCACAGCACCAGGGATATAACAAAAAGCGCCACTCTAAGTGCAGTAAATCAAGTATTTTTAATGAAAGCTAAAAGCATGGTACTCACAAAGGTACAAACATGACAGGCATATGGGCATGAACTGCCGGATGTCCGTAAAGGGGAAAGACTTCATACACTGGATGGCAGCGGTGTCTGGAAAGCAAGCTGGAACGGAGATTGCTGACACTTCCTGCGGATGGAACACAAGCCGACAACCTTTGTGAGTACCATGCTTTTAGCTTTCATTAAAAATACTTGATTTACTGCACTTAGAGTGGTGCTTTTGTTCTATCCCCAGTGTTCTCAGAACATTGCTTCTTATGCTTCAACGGGGCAGCTTTCCAAAGCTGCTATTTTTCTATATTTTACATGGACTTTATTCAAGCCATTGTGTTTTATATTTCATTGTTTTAGCTGCCACCTGGTGTATTCAGTCTTTTTTGTGAGCATTTAAGCCCCATACACACGCTCGGATTATCCGAGGACCAGTTCCGTCGGATCCTGTCCGTCGTACTTTGTCCGATGTTGGTGTTGCGTACACACGGTCGGACAACGTTGTCGGAATTTCCGGTCTGCAAGAACGTTGTGACGTAAGTCGTCTTCCACGAGACTAGAAAAGGGAAGTTCAGCACCACGTCCCGGACCCGTTGGGCTCCTCCTGCTGATCCTGTGTTTATCGCGAGTTAGTTGAAGTTTGGGGACTTACGATTCGCGCTTCTCAGTTTTGTCACTCAGATCGTTACTGCTCTTCAGTTTGTGCTTGTCGTGCGTATCTGTTTATTAGTGCGTGTAGTCAGTTCGCATTTGTTGGTCATTGCGGCCTATATCTTGATATAGGACGCTTTGATTTGCACTGCTTATTGTCTGCTCGTTTCTGGTATTCATTTCGTTCTTTCAGGCCTTGCTGTTTATCGGTGCTTTCTGTTTGTCCGTTCTGACCAGCCGACCGCTTGTGAGCGATGTTTCCCGTACGTACTCGTAGCCGAGTTCGTGCTGTACGCGGAATTGGTGTCGGGCTTTTAGCTTTGAGCCAAGACCCGTCCATGAACAGAGTGACGAGGAGTATGTGGACCAAGAATTGGTTGCTTCAGCGTGATCAGTTCTCGCACATGCCTTTGCTTCGTGAGATCCGGGAGAATAATCCTGATGATTTCAGGAACTTTCTCCGGATGACGGACCCCGTTTTTCACCGTCTTTTGGTTTTGCTGACCCCTTTTATCAGCTGGCAGGATACCTGCATGAGACAAGCCATCACTCCGGAGCAGAGGCTTGTTGCCACGTTGAGGTACTTGGCGACAGGGAGAAGCCTTCAGGATTTGAAGTTCTCCACAGGTATCTCTCCCCAGGCTCTGGGAATCATTATTCCAGAGACCTGTTCTGCCATCATCCAGGTCCTGCAGGAGGACTATATTAAGGTAACATTTCTCCTTTACTATTCCCTTCTATGTATGCTCTGTTTGCTAATGTCTTGTATTTTTGACCTCCTTCCCTAATTACCATGATTGCAATATGCTCTAATATGCTGTGCCCCTTTTCTCCTTCCTGCATTTTTCCCTTCACTTACCTCCCCAGCATGCTCTTCTGGCCCAATAGACACCTATGGCCTAGTCACTTAAGCAATGTATTTTGTCTGCTGCATAGTATTGTTTTCCCCCAAGCACCCCCTAAAATATGCACAAATGTTTGCTGTGTGTTTTACTTCATGCAGAGCCCCATTTTTGCAAATTTTTTTTAGGGGGGGGGGGGATTTGGAATGTTCTTTTATTGTTCCTGTGGGCTGCCAATAGTGTTAAGTAAGGAGGGTCTGGCCAAACTAGCACACATTTTTGAACCATTTGGCAATCAATGAAGTGCAGAGGGTTACCTGTCCAACCCCCCCCCCCAAACCCCTAGTTATTGTCAATGGCCCATCAGAAGTGGGGGGATTGATGGGGGGTGAGTAATCTGCTGGGGGGACCCTCTACTTTTCGGTGCAAATACTTTCCATCTTAAAATGTAAAAGTCTGATCTTGTTCCAAGATGTTTAGTGTCTAATCTGCTTGCAATGTTTATGTGCAAAGTGACTATTTTTTTTTCTTGTTTCACTCCACAGTTCCCTTCCACGCCACAGGAATGGCAGACTGTGGCCTCCCACTTTGCCAGCCATTGGGACTTTCCTAACTGCGGAGGTGCAATTGATGGGAAACAGTGCAAAAGTGCCCTGGAAAATACACTTGCAGTGCAAACTGGAATTGCCTTTAGTAAATAACACCCATTGCCCCCCAAATCCTTTACATTTCACATACATAATGCTTTTGTTTTTTTCAATAATGAAGCCACACATTTAGTAATTTAACAAAGTTTACTTGCAACACATTCACAAGTGCGTTTTCAAACTTCTTGGCAAAACTGACAAAGATCTTGGTTCTTTCCAACATTGTTTACAAACATTCCGCATTTGGGAAAACCAGGCATGGAGCAAAAAAGAACATAGGAACTTGCAAAGTTCAACTTTCTAAAGTGAAGACAAGATCAGACATGACTATATGCTAAAAGTGTGTTTGATCTTGCCTTCATCACATGGGGGGGTCACCCCTGGAAACTGGACATTAGATGGTAAAACACATGCCTAGAATGTTGAAAAGTGCCATTTCCCATCATGGGGATCAATGGACGTTTTTTGGGGGTGCAACCCCTTCACCACACCCACTTTAGTAGTTACTAAAGTGGTTGCACCCCCAAAAAAACTTTGTCATTCATCCACCATGATGGGAGCTAGCACATGTGGACACAATGTGTGCATGTTCCAAATTTCACACAGTTCTTAAGTTGCAAATGTGGTCAGAAACAGTCACAAATGTGTGTTAATTACTTGGTGCGTTTTCAGATTTTTCCTAAAACATCAATGATGTTCTTCAATTTTTTTTGAACATCATTGATGTTTTGCTTTATGTCATCTAGATCTCGATTGCAGACCATTATCTCCCCGATGAGGACGTGGGCACTTTCTGTGGTAAAGTGCGATTCTTCTTCCACAACATCCACGTCACCTAAAAACAACCAAAAAAAAAAATGTCTCTTGGAAATGAGGCAGGCATACATTGATTAGCTTACCAGTAGCTGTGTTCTCCCACACTCACCTGTTGTGGTGACAAGTTCTCCAATTTCTATGATCTCTCCTTCCTCCTCCTCCTCCTCTGCTTCTGGTGTTTCCCCTTCTTTGGTAGGTATGGGTTTTTTGTTTTCCTCAGACGTCCCGAGTTTTCGATCCCCTAGGAGAATGTACAAAAGGAACATTTAGCACCACAATCTATCGACTTTCAAACATTGCTTGAAAGTGAGGAACAATATTTTTGGTAGGCCAGTTACAAATGACAACAACATGAATGTAGTCACTTTGTAAAGGTTCTAAACTTACTAGCTTTTTGGTAGAAGTTTGTCTGATGGAGACCCCCCTCTAGTATCCACTGGAGCACATGTGTGGAAAAGCATAATAAAAAGGGGGTTTGGGTGTCCCAGCACTAGTGCTCTAGAGTCCAGATGGGTAAACAGCTACTGGGTGACCTCTCCTTTACATTGAATAAATTGGCTTTACATTCTTGATGACATCTCTAGTGACAACAAACTTCCTTTCAGTAAAAAATTCTCCATACCTCGTATTATAAGTGGCCGAACGATCGAGGTTGAGTACGATCGAATGGACACACACGAACATGACAGTGGCAGAAAGATCGAGGTTGAGTACGATCGAATGCACAGACGAACATGAAAGTGGCCATTTTAAAATGTACAACTTTGCAAAAATCCAAACACGTGGAGCAGTATGCAAGCAAGGAATCAAACACAAAACACAACTACTTACTTTTTTGAAGAACTCGCTTGATCTTTCTGTACTGATCGGGCTCCCTCAGTTTCAGGTCTGACCAGCGTTTCCTCAGTTGCTCCTTGGATCGTTGTACCCCAAAATGATTGTGCAGCCTCCTCACAACTTTAGACATGATCTTGGCCTTTCGGACATTGGGGTTGAGGTAAGGCCCATACTTCCCATCATAGTCGCTCCTCTTTAATATGTCCACCATCTCCAACATTTCTCCAAATGACATATTGGAGGCCTTGAATTTCAGGCTCCGGGATCGGGACATTTCTGCCTCCGGGCCTTTCTTCGTCCTCCTCCTCGTTGGTGGGATATTTGGGGCGCACCTGCTGTGTCCCCGCCATGTGCTCTCCCCACTGTGCCGTAAAGAGAAGGGGTGGGGAATAGCCGAGAAAGATCGTCAGGGGCGGGCGGAGTTTGACGCATGCGCACTGTATATAAAACGTCACACGCCTGTGTCGTAGCCACGATCTGTGAGACCAGGGGAGAGAAAGCTCACGCACGAGACGATCGCTAGAACAAAGGTACAATTTGAAGTTGGTACATAACTAGCCTAGACTGATTAGACCTTGAGGCTTATTTATGGAGAAGATTAGGAGAGTTTAGCCTGACATTATTTATAGTGTTTTGTGTGGTGTTGTGTCTTGCAGAGATTATGGACGGCTTCAACCATGTGAGTTTTCTCCCCCTCTTCATTGATAAGTATAGGGAAATGCCCCTATTATGGCAGGCGAAACACCGAGATTACAGCAGCAAACCAAAGAGGTACGCAGCCATGAAAAACTTGTGGCATTTGTAAAGCCAACGTTCCCCACGGCAACCATGGAGAAGTTAAGACTAAAAATTGGCAGCCTGAGGAGTACCTATTTCAGGGAGCGCAATAAGGTCCTGAAGTTCCAAGCATCTGGAGCTGCAGCAGATGAGTTCTATGTCCCCACGCTCTGGTACTATGAGAGGCTCCATTTTCTCAAAGACCAGGCTAATGTCAGGAAGTCACTCTCGACTCTTCCTTGCACGCGTCCTTTCATGCACGCCACCCCTGATGAGGCTTCCGAGGAGCAACCTGGGCCTTCCAGTCTGGAAGAGGTGGAGGAGCCCAGCTTCAGCCAGGTATAATAGTTTTGTACCCATTTTTGTGAAAAAGGAATGATGTTCACTTAATTCAGGATCCCCAATTGCTTAGTTCCTAAACGTGTTTGACATATCAACAGACAGTAGTGTTGGAGACATTTGGGGCCAGAATCTAAACTGCAGGGCTGAGAATTGTATGGTTTTCTATTTGTAAACATTTTGCAACAGTCACTAGATGAATATTGTGTGCGTTTGATGACCAAATAACTCAAACTATGTCCCTTTTTCATACACAGGAATACCTCAGCCAGGAGGTGGCTGTGGAATGTGGCAGTCAGGAGGAGGCAGGGGTTAGTGGCAGCCAAGAGGTGGGTAGTGGCAGCCAAGAGGGGGGTAGGCGTAGGAGCCTGACTGTCTCCCAAGTCCCTCCCCTCCGCCTTCCCTACAGAAGGGCGAGAAGGGTGGGGGAGGTGGGAGAGTCAGCGCTCCAGCTGATCAGAGATGCTTCAGCCTCCCTATATGCCACACCCACCTACGAGGAGGCCTTTGGCTCCTTGGTTGCCACAAAAATGAAGGGTATGGAGGTGGGGCAACGCAGCATGTGTGAGGGGGTCATCCTCAAGGTCCTAAATAAGGGTATGGCTGGGGGGATGACCCCACTCACACATGTTTGCGATAGGGACCATGCTCCGCCTCCTCCTCCTCCTCCTCCTTCTGCCACCCCACCAGCACCACAGCCACAGCATACAAGGAAGCATGGAAGGAAGACCTGAGAGTGACGACCTGGATTCAGTCTGGTCTGAGAGAAGATGGAGCCTCTCGTAGGACCAGAGCCTGGGGACCTAGATGGCATCTGCTGCAGTTCCGGATGTTTTGGACTTCAGGACCAGATAGCACTCCCTTATTATTTAGAAAGGTACTCCTTAGGCCCCCAATTTTAGACGCTTCAAAAATGATGTTTGCCGTGGGGGTCCAAGGCTTTGCAAATTCCCCAAGTTTCTCCATCGCTGCGTTCCTCTTTGGTTTGTTGCTGAGACCTAAATAAAGGTATTTTTGATTTGAAAGAATCATTGCCTATGTGTTTTACTTTTCTACAATGACAGTTTATTTGTGAGTAGGCAGGTAGATTTCACAAATCATAAAGTCTAATTAACAAGGGGCACCAACAACAAACAAACTCCTAGTAAATTTAAGCAACAAATAGAAATGTTAACCACTTTCAGACCGGACCAATTTGCAGCCAAAGGACCAGGCCCCTTTTTGCGATTCGGCACTGCGTCGCTTTAACTGACAATTGCGCGGTCGTGCGACGTGGCTCCCAAACAAAATTGACGTCCTTTTTTTCCCACAAATAGAGCTTTCTTTTGGTGGTATTTGATCGCCCCTGCGGTTTTTATTTTTTGCGCTATAAACAAAAATAGAGCGACAATTTTGAAAAAAATGCATTATTTTTTACTTTTTGCTATAATAAATATCCCCAAAAAATATATTAAAAAACATTTTTTTCCTCAGTTTAGGCCGATACGTATTCTTCTACATATTTTTGGTAAAAAAAATCGCAATAAGCGATTATTGATCGGTTTGCGCAGAAGTTATAGCGTTTACAAGATAGGGGATAGTTTTATAGCATTTTTATTAATAATTTTTTTTTTATTAGTAATGGCGGAGATCTGCGATTTTTTTTGTGACTGCGACATTATGGCGGACACATCGGACATTTTTGACACATTTTTGGGACCATTGTCATTTTTACAGCAATTAATGCTATTTAAATGCATTGATTCCTGTAAAAATGACACTGGCAGTTTAGGGGTTAACCACAAGGTGGCAGTGTAGGGGTTAAGTAGGCCTAGGGGTGTGTTTCTTATTGTGGGGGGGCGTGGCTGTCAGCTAGTGAATGCTGATCTCTGCTCCAATCACAGGGAGCAGAGATCGGCGTCACTAGTTGCTAGGCAGAACGGGGAGATGCTGTTTATCTCGGCATCTCCCCGTTCAGCCGTCCCGTGAGACGATCGCGGATGTCCCCGCGGCGATCGAATCCGCGGGGACCGCGATCGGACTCACGGGGGTCCCGACCGGCACGGGAGCGCGCCGCTCCCGGCGCGCTCCCGATGGCACGGACAGGCAGAAAGGAGGGACTTATATATACGCCCTCCTGCCTGTACGTGCCATTCTGTCGACGTACATCTGTGTGCGCCGGTCGGGAAGTGGTTAATAATGTTGTTTTGCTAAGTTGAGACACACAACCCCCCTCAAAAATCTAAATAAATTATCCTGAAAATATGTATTCCAAACAAAATAAAAAAATGACAAATCATCCCAAAAATATAACAAAGATTCTTTTACGATCTGAGGAAAAATAAACATCTAGTCTAGAAATCCTGAAAACGAATAAAGAAATAAGTTTGGGAGAAGTGCGGGTGAATAGGAGCAGCTAAAACACGTCATTTTTCTTGCATTGTAAAGAAAAAGAGAATGCGCTGCATTAAAGACATTTTAACATTGCAGTGTGACGAATGTGCTGTGTCGATTAGGAAAGGTAGTTTTACCTGACCGAGCGCTTCCGTCACAGAATTTCTTCTGAGCATGCGTAGCACTTTGTCCGTCGGACTACGCTACACACGATCGGATTTGGTGTGATCAGACTTTGTTGTCAAAAAATCTATCCAGCAGGAGATAGAACTTTGTCCGTCGGACAATCCGATGGAAACTGTCCGATGGTGCCTACACACGGTCGGAATTTCCGACAACATTGTCTGATAGGACAGAATCCATCGGAAAATCCGACCGTGTGTATGGGGCTTTAGGTTGGTGTTAAACATTGTGTGGATATTAGCTCTCATTATACCTTCCCATCTGTTCCCGCCACAGCCACGCCACTGGTCCAGGACTCCCCATGCCAGCCCTGCATGCAAGGAATCTTTTATATGCACATGATGATGAAAGTCAGCAGAGCTTCACATTTATTCACTAAGCTCTTGGGAACATTCCCTTGCAAAGTGAACAGTCTATATGCTTCATTCGCAGAACCAGATCGCATGTGGTATTTAGGTGTTTTACCAAATACTGCATGCGATCCTGAAAATTTAAATTCACTATTGCTTTATGCGGTATTTACTGCTTTAAGCAAAAACGCTCAGTAAATACCGCACAAAACAGGAGTGAAAGTCAATTCACATAAGGGGGAAAAAAAATGAATGCGGCAAATAAGCAGTGGTCCCGGCATGCAAAATATAAGTAACCGGGAGACGCCAGCATCCTAACAACCAGTAAACAACATGTTTGCTAAGGAGTGAGTGGCTGCTGTGTCCTTAACATCCGGTGAGTCATCAGTCATGAGGGTTTTTTTGACATTTAGCTGTCAGTGGGTAATCCCGCTGACAGCTAAATGTCAAAAATAAATAAATACCAGCACTGAAAAATTAAAAAAAAATGGCATGGGGTCCCCCCCAATCCATACCAGGCCCTTCGGATCTGGTATGGATTTTGAGGGGAACCCCTACTCCAAAATGTAAAAGAAAAAAATGGCATGGGCCCCCAAAATCCATACTAGACCCTTATCTGAGAATGCAGCTCGGCGGGGGGGGGGGGGGGGGGGGGGTGAAGAGCGAGTGAACCATACCAGGCCACATGCCCTCAATATGGAGGGTCCTTTGTGGGGACAAGGGCCTGCTCCCCACATTCCTGGCCAGTGGCTGCGGGCAGGGGCTTATCAGAACATGGAAGGAAGCCCGTTTAACAAGGGGGCCCCCAGATCCTGCCCCCCACGTGAACGAGTATGGGGTATATAGTATCCCCTACTCTTTGACCAAAAAAAAAGTGTAGTGTAAAAAAAGACAGTAGATACCTGCCAACAATGCCATCTCGAAAAAAAACTTTTAAAAAAAAACGCTTCGCTTCCAATGAAGATGGCAGCCATCTGCCAGCTTCGCTGTCTGACAGTTCTTAACCACTTTCAGACCAGACCATTTTGCTGGCTTAAGACCATACCACTGTTTGCGATTCGGCACTGTGTCGCTTTAACTGACAATTGCGCAGTCGTGTGACGTGGCTCCCAAACAAAATTGACGTCCTTTTTCTCCCACAAATAGAGCTTTCTTTTGGTGGTATTTGATCACCCCTTCGGTTTTTATTTTTTGCGCTATAAACAAAAAGAGCGACAATTTTGCAAAAAACACATTATTTTTTACTTTTTGCTATAATAAATATCCCCCAAAAATGTATAAAAAAACATTTTTTTTCATCAGTTTAGGCCGATACATATTCTTCTACATATTTTTGGTAAAATAAGTGATTATTGATTGGTTTCTGCAAATGTTATAGCGTTTACAAAATAGGGGATAGTTTTATGGCATTTTTATTAATATTTTTTTTTTACTAGTAATGGCGGCGATCAGCGATTGTATTGTGACTGCGACATTATGGCGGACACATCAGACATTTTTGACACATTTTTGGGACCATTGTCATTTATACAGCAATCAGTGCTATACAAATGCACTGATTCCTGAGTAAATGACACTGGCAGTGAAAGGGTTAACCACTAGGTGGCAGTGTAGGGGTTAAGTGTGTCCTAGGGGCGTGTTGCTAACTGTGGGGGGCGTGGCTGTGTTGTACACATCACTGATCTCTGCTCCAATCACAGGGAGCAGAGATCAGTGACACTGTTGCTAGGCAGAACGGGAGATGCTTGTTTACTTTAGCATCTCCCCGTTCTTCCTCCCCGTGAGACGATTGCGGGTATCCCCACGGCGATCGAGATTCCGAGGGACCTGCGATCGGACTCACGGAGGTCCCAACTGGTGCTTACGCGATGGCACAGCGGCAAATTTAAAGGGATGTACCTGTACGCCCATTTGCCTGTCCGTGCCATTCTGACGATGCCTACGTGTGTGCGCCGGTCGGGAAGTGGTTAAATAACTAAGGGGCGGTGCCAACCGGTGACATCAGTGGGTGGCACCGCCTCCTTGTTATATCACCAACTGGGGCATACTGGGTCGGTTCCAGATTCCTATAAGCCCCATGCCTGTACACCCCCACAACCACCGACGGGTTGTGGGGATAAGGCCCTTAAAAAGGTGCTTGGAGGGGGGCAGAGCGCTCCCTTGCCTTAAGCATCCCCCCTTCTTGAGGGTGTTGTGCAGAGTATTGAAATAATGTGCTGGAAGCTTCTTGTTTGCAGCACTAGCTTTGCTTTTATGGACAAATAGCAGAACATATCTTACAGCATGTCTTTATCAGGGAACAGGAACAAAGAGGATACAACTACTACATACACTGAGAGAGATAACACTTCCTCTAATTACATTACCATAGATACACACTACAGTGTCACCTGCTGGATAGAGGGCATGTGGCCTGGTATGGTTTAGGAGGGGGGGCGCATGCTCCTCCCCCTTTTCTGACCTGTCAGGCTGCATGCTCAGATAAGGGGGCTGGTATATTTTTTTGGAGGGACCCCACACCATTTTGTAAAAAAAAAAAAAAAATTGGCATTGGGTTCCCCTCAAAATCCATACCAGACCTGAAGGGCCTGGTATGGATTAGAGCAGGGAGGGGAACGCTGTTTTTTTATAATTAATCTTTCTCTCCCAGCATTTTTTTTTACATTCAGCTGTCAGTGGGGAACCAAACTGACAGCTGATGACTCATTGGTTGTTAAGGATGTGGTGGCCACCTGCTCCTTAATACCCATGACAGTTACTGGTTGTTAAGGATGCCAGAAGCCGTCCGCTCCTTAACAACCAGCTATTTACAGCCTGTGTTAAGGATTAGGGATGAGCCGAACACCCCCGGGTTCGGTTCGAACCAGAACCTTCGAACGGACCGAAAGTTCGCGCGAATTTTCGAACCCTATACGTTATAATGGACGCGAACGTTCGAAATCAAAAGTGCTAATTACAACGGCCAATATGCATGTTAATGTCATAAAACAGGTTTGGGGACCCGGGTCCTGCCCCAGGGGACATATATCAATGCAAAAAGAACTTTTAAAAACTAACGTTTTTTCGGGAGCAGTCATTTTAATGATGCATAAAGTGAAAAAAAAAAAGTGAAATTTTCCTTTAAATATGGTACCTGGGGGGTGTCTAAAGTATGCCTGTGAAGTGGCATGTGTTTCCCGTGTTTAGAACTGTCCTTGCACAAAATGACATTTGTAAAGAAAAAAAGAAGCCATTTAAAACCACTTGCGGCTTTAGGTTTGTTCTTAAGTAGAATCTGAACAGGTACATTATGAAGTGTAGCTCCATCCCAAAAAAATCTATTTTTAAGCTTTTTGGAGAACATAGGGAGGGGTTATCACCCCTGTAACATTTGCTGTCTTTGCACATCTGTTCAGAACATGTCACCTCACTTTCCGTCCCAATGACAAATGTTTTTGGAAAAGTGGGGTTTTAATTGAAACAAGGATTGGTGATAAAGTATCAGTAGAGAGGAGATACCTTTTTCCCAAATTAAATCTAACAGGATAGAATTTCCCTTCCTAGGGGTAGATTTCCTCTCACTTCCTGTTTTCTCTTTCCATTTGCAAGTAGGAGTCGTTTGTAAGTTGGATGTTTGAAAGTAGGGGCCTACTCTGCAGAAATTTGCCCTATTAGATGTTGGTGTAGCCACAAGACTGGTGGGCACAGGAATGGGCCCTGCTATGAGTTAATAGATCAAGATTTGTAATTGCATGCACCTGTTGAACAGGGCAGAAAAATTGGGGGTGGTGGTGGTGGTGGACGGTGTTGCCACAAGACTGTAAGCTCTCACAGTTACTCTTGGTGGGCGCAGGAATGGGCCCTGCTGTGAGTTATTAGATCAAGATTTGTAATTGCAAGCACCTGATGAACAGGGCAGAAAAATTGGGCCTTTGGCGGTGGTGGTGGACGGTGTTGCCACAAGACTGTAGGCCCTCACAGTTACTCTTGGTGGGCGCAGGAATGGGCCCTGTTGTGAGTTATTAGATCAAGATTTGTAATTGCAAGCACCTGATGAACAGGGCAGAAAAATTGGGCCTTTGGCGGTGGTGGTGGACGGTGTTGCCACAAGACTGCAGGCCCTCATAGTTACTCTTGGTGGGCGCAGGAATGGGCCCTGCTGTGAACTATTAGATCAAGATTTGTAATTACCCGCCCCTGTTAAACAGGGGCTGAAAAATTGTGCCTTAGGCACTGGTGCTGGTGCCACAACACTGCAACCCCTCACAGAGACTGTACTTGGAGCACAGCAGTCACACGTGTTGCGAAGCATTTTTTTTAAAAAATTGTAAGTACCCCGCCCCTGTTAAACAGGGGCTGAAAAATTGTGCCTTAGGCACTGGTGCTGGTGCCACAACACTGCAACCCGGCCCTCACAGATACTGTACTTGGAGCACAGCAGTCACACGTGTTGCGAAGCATTTTTTTAAAAAATTGTAAGTACACGCCCCTGTTAAACAGGGGCTGAAAAATTGTGCCTTAGGCACTGGTGCTGGTGCCACAACACTGCAACCCGGCCCTCACAGATACTGTACTTGGAGCACAGCAGTCACACGTGTTGCGAAGCATTTTTTTAAAAAATTGTAAGTACCCGCCCCTGTTAAACAGGGGCTGAAAAATTGTGCCTTAGGCACTGGTGCTGGTGCCACAACACTGCAACACGGCCCTCACAGAGACTGTACTTGGAGCACAGCAGTCACACGTGTTGCGAAGCATTTTTTTTAAAAATTGTAAGTACACGCCCCTGTTAAACAGGGGCTGAAAAATTGTGCCTTAGGCACTGGTGTGGTGGCATGGATCATTGAGGAGGAGGAAGAGGATAGTCAGTGAACATAAGAGGACAGTCACTCAGCATCAGCATAGGCAGTCTTGAAGGGATGTGACATTAAAAATTATTCGGTTATATCCGCCTCAGGTGCCTGGTAGCTGGTGGTGATCCAAGACTGATTCATTTTGATGAATGTCAGTCGATCAACCGAGGCGGTGGACAGGCGCACCCTATGATCAGTCACAAATCCTCCAGCAGCACTGAATGTGCGTTCGGAAAGAACGCTGGAGGCAGGACAGGCCAGTAGCTCAATTGCATACTGTGCAAGCTCTGGCCAGTGATCCATCCTCAGGACCCAGTAAGCCAGAGGATTTTCGGTGGGAAAGGTGTCCAAGTCTGACCTTGCCCCAAGGTATTCCTGCACCATGTATATCAGACGCTGGCGATGGTTGCTGGAACCGATCATACCTTGGGGCTGTGGACTAAAAAATTGTCTGAACGCATCGGTCAGACGTCCACCTTCCCCACCGCTCCTTCTGCCACTGACCGAAGCCTCAGCAACTCGTCGCCCAGGACCAGGAGTTTGTAGCCTCCCAGTTTCTGGGAACGCGTTGCACAGACCTTTCTGCAAGGCCTCCCTGAGATGTCTCATCCTCTGCTCCCTCTGCGACGGCAAGATAAGGTCCGCAACCTTACCCTTGTACCGCGGATCAAGGAGAGTGGCCAGCCAGTAATGGTCCCTCTCCTTGATCCGAAGAACACGAGGATCCTTCCGCAGGCTTTGCAGGATCAGGGAGGCCATGCAGCGTAGGTTAGCTGAGGCATTCGGTCCGGAGTCTTCTGGGTCACTGAGGATGACATGATCGCCAGCCACCTCCTCCCAGCCACGTACAAGTCCACTGGTTTGTTGGGACTGTACATCATCCCTAAAAGACTGCTGCTGCTGATGCTGAGTGCCAGGCTCCACCTCCATGCTCACACAATCCTCCTCCTCCTCCTCCTCCTCCTCCTCATCCTCTTCCTGTGTGATGGGTGGGACAGAAGGAACACTGTCCGGATAAAGGGGGCCTTGAGAGGCAAGGAAGTCCTCCTCTTCCTGCCTCTGTTCTGCCTCAAGTGCCCTGTCCATTATCCCACGCAGCGTATGCTCCAACAGGTGGACAAGAGGGACAGTGTCACTGATGCATGCACTGTCACTGCTCACCATCCTCGTGGCCTCCTCAAATGGTGAGAGGACAGTGCATGCATCCCTGATCATGCTCCACTGACGTGGGGAAAAAAAACCAAGCTCCCCTGACCCTGTCCTGGTGCCGTAGTCGCAAAGGTACTCATTGATGGCCCTCTGCTGCGTGTGCAGTCGCTGCAGCATGGCCAACGTTGAGTTCCACCTGGTGGGCATGTCACATATTAGGCGGTTCTTGGGCAGGTTCAGCTCCTTTTGCAGCTCAGTCAGCCGAGCACTGGCATTATAAGATCGGCGGAAATGCACACAGACTTTCCTGGCCTGCCTCAGGACATCCTGTAAGCCTGGGAACCTGCCCAAGAACCGCTGCACCACCAGGTTGAGGACGTGAGCCATGCAGGGCACATGGGTGAGCTGCCCCTGTCGCAGGGCGGAGAGGAGGTTGGTGCCATTGTCAGAAACGACCATTCCTGGCTTAAGCTGACGTGGCGTCAACCACCTCTCGGCCTGCCCCTGCAGAGCTGCCAGAACCTCTGGCCCAGTGTGGCTCCTGTCCCCCAAACACACCAGCGCAAGCACGGCATGGCATCTTTTTGCCTGCGTACTTGCGTAGCCCCTTGTACGCCTACGGAGCACCGCTGGTTCCAAGGACAGAGCACTGGAGGAAGAAGAAGAGGAGGGGGTGGAGGAGAGAGGTGTGTCACAACCAGTAGCAGTAGTCGCGTTTTGGAGGCGTGGTGGCGGAACAACCTCCAACACTACTGCACCTTGTCCTGCATCCCTCCCAGCTGCCAATAGAGTGACCCAATGGGCCGTGAAAGAAAGGTACCGTCCCTGTCCATGCCTGCTGGACCATGAGTCAGCGGTAATATGCACCTTACCGCTGACCGCCCTGTCCAGCGAGGCATGGACATTGCCCTCCACATGCCGGTAGAGAGACGGAATCGCCTTCCGCGAGAAAAAGTGGCGTTTGGGAACCTGCCACTGAGGAACCGCACATTGAACAAACTCACGGAAGGGGGCCGAGTCTACCAACTGAAAAGGCAGCAGTTGAAGTGCTAGCAATTTAGCAAGGCTAGCATTCAACCGCTGGGCATGTGGATGGCTGGGAGTGTACTTCTTTCTACGGTCCAGCAGCTGGGGCAGGGAAATTTGCCTGCTGCAATCGGACGTCGGTGTACTGCAAGTACTTGGTTGTGACACACCGAATTCTACACCTTCAGTCCTCTCAGAGCAGCTTTCAGAGAGGACTGAAGGTGTAGTGGGGATGGAGATCCCAGCTGAGGAGGAGCAAGGAGAGGTCCGCTTAGTTCTTTGGTGTGGGTCTTTTATGTGTGCCTGCCAACGAGCTGCATGGCAGGTCGCCATATGTCTGGTCATGCTTGTCGTGCCCAAGCGGCTGATGTTTTGGCCACGCGAGATACGCTTGAGACAAATATTGCAAATAGCAGTGGTGCGATCTGCTGCACTCGTCTCAAAAAAGGCCCACACCAAAGAACTTTTCTGATAACGTGCAGAGGCAGCGCCCTGCACAGGCGGAGCTCTGCGGTGTTGTACAGTTGCTGTGCTGGCCTCTACCTGGCCTCCAGGGGGCATCCTGCCTCGTTGGACATGTGACGCCGCATCCTCCTCCTCCTCGTCCTCCTCCTCATCCTCTCTCCCTTGAGGCACCCACGTGGAGTCAGTGACCTCATCATCCCCTCCCTCTTCACCACTAGAGCAAACCTGGCAGTAAGCTGCAGCTGGTGGAACAGTACTGCCAGATTCCTCAAGCTGGGTATCGTCATCCGAGCCTTCGAATCGTTGGGCATCCTCCTGGAGCATGTACCCAACACTGTGCTCAAAGAGTTCGGGGGACTCCTCAGGAGGACATGGTGGGTCTAGGGAAGGGGTGGCTGATGATGCTCTGTCAGTACCCTGAGCCTGGGTGAGAGAGGATGAGGAGGATGAGGAGGGCTTGGTCATCCATTCTACCAAGCCTTCAGCATGATGCGGCTCCACATGTCCAGCTGCCGAAAACAAAGACGCGCGTGTCCCATGGCCACGTGCTGATGACGATGCACGACCACGTCCACGTCCACGGCCACGTCCACTAGAAACAGAGCCTGCCTGCCCTGTGTTCTTGGCTCTGCACGCTCTGCCTCCCCTTGGCGGTCTTCCAGCCATTGTAGTCGGTAGTCCTGTGGGTGCTGCTGAGAAGAAAATATAGGAGCTCTGTGTGATGCCACTAACACACTAGAAGTCCTATGGGTGCTTCTGCAAAGAAAATAGAGGAGCTCTGTGTGATGCCACTAACACACTAGAAGTCCTGTGGGTGCTGCTGAGAAGAATATATAGGAGCTCTGTGTGATGCCACTAACACACTAGAAGTCCTATGGGTGCTTCTGCAAAGAAAATAGAGGAGCTCTGTGTGATGCCACTAACACACTAGAAGTCCTGTGGATGCTTCTGCAAAAAAAATAGAGGAGCTCTGTGTGATGCCACTAACACACTAGAAGTCCTGTGGGTGCTTATGCAAAGAAAATAGAGGAGCTCTGTGTGATGCCACTAACACACTAGAAGTCCTGTGGGTGCTTCTGCAAAGAAAATAGAGGAGCTCTGTGTGATGCCACTAACACACTAGAAGTCCTGTGGGTGCTTCTGCAAAGAAAATAGAGGAGCTCTGTGTGATGCCACTAACACACTAGAAGTCCTGTGGGTGCTGCTGAGAAGAATATATAGGAGCTCTGTGTGATGCCACTAACACACTAGAAGTCCTATGGGTGCTTCTGCAAAGAAAATAGAGGAGCTCTGTGTGATGGGACTAACACACTTCAAGTCCTATAGGTGCTTCTGGGAAGAAAATAAAGGTCTGTGTGATGGGACTAACACACTTCAAGTCCTATAGTTGCTTCTGGGAACAAAATATAGCTCTGTGTGTGTGATGGGACTAACACACTTCAAGTCCTATAGGTGCTTCTGGGAACAAAATATAGCTCTGTGTGTGTGATGGGACTAACACACTTCAAGTCCTATAGGTGCTTCTGGGAACAAAATATAGCTCTGTGTGTGTGATGGGACTAACACACTTCAAGTCCTATAGGTGCTTCTGGGAACAAAATATAGCTCTGTGTGTGTGATGGGACTAACACACTTCAAGTCCTATAGGTGCTTCTGGGAACAAAATATAGCTCTGTGTGTGTGATGGGACTAACACACTTCAAGTCCTATAGGTTCTTCTGGGAACAAAATATAGCTCTGTGTGTGTGATGGGACTAACACACTTCAAGTCCTATAGGTGCCTCTGGGAACAAAATATAGCTCTGTGTGTGTGATGGGACTAACACACTTCAAGTCCTATAGGTGCTTCTGGGAACAAAATATAGCTCTGTGTGTGTGATGGGACTAACACACTTCAAGTCCTATAGGTTCTTCTGGGAACAAAATATAGCTCTGTGTGTGTGATGGGACTAACACACTTCAAGTCCTATAGGTGCTTCTGGGAAGAAAATATAGCTCTGTGTGTGTGATGGGACTAACACACTTCAAGTCCTATAGGTTCTTCTGGGAACAAAATATAGCTCTGTGTGTGTGATGGGACTAACACACTTCAAGTCCTATAGGTGCTTCTGGGAACAAAATATAGCTCTGTGTGTGTGATGGGACTAACACACTTCAAGTCCTATAGGTGCTTCTGGGAACAAAATATAGCTCTGTGTGTGTAATGGGACTAACACACTTCAAGTCCTATAGGTGCTTCTGGGAACAAAATATAGCTCTGTGTGTGTAATGGGACTAACACACTTCAAGTCCTATAGGTGCCTCTGGGAACAAAATATAGCTCTGTGTGTGTGATGGGACTAACACACTTCAAGTCCTATAGGTGCTTCTGGGAAGAAAATATAGCTCTGTGTGTGTGATGGGACTAACACACTTCAAGTCCTATAGGTGCTTCTGGGAACAAAATATAGCTCTGTGTGTGTGATGGGACTAACACACTTCAAGTCCTATAGGTGCTTCTGGGAACAAAATATAGCTCTGTGTGTGTGATGGGACTAACACACTTCAAGTCCTATAGGTGCTTCTGGGAACAAAATATAGCTCTGTGTGTGTGATGGGACTAACACACTTCAAGTCCTATAGGTGCTTCTGGGAACAAAATATAGCTCTGTGTGTGTGATGGGACTAACACACTTCAAGTCCTATAGGTGCTTCTGGGAAGAAAATATAGCTCTGTGTGTGTAATGGGACTAACACACTTCAAGTCCTATAGGTGCCTCTGGGAACAAAATATAGCTCTGTGTGTGTGATGGGACTAACACACTTCAAGTCCTATAGGTGCTTCTGGGAACAAAATATAGCTCTGTGTGTGTGATGGGACTAACACACTTCAAGTCCTATAGGTGCTTCTGGGAACAAAATATAGCTCTGTGTGTGTAATGGGACTAACACACTTCAAGTCCTATAGGTGCCTCTGGGAACAAAATATAGCTCTGTGTGTGTGATGGGACTAACACACTTCAAGTCCTATAGGTGCTTCTGGGAAGAAAATATAGCTCTGTGTGTGTGATGGGACTAACACACTTCAAGTCCTATAGGTGCTTCTGGGAACAAAATATAGCTCTGTGTGTGTGATGGGACTAACACACTTCAAGTCCTATAGGTGCTTCTGGGAACAAAATATAGCTCTGTGTGTGTGATGGGACTAACACACTTCAAGTCCTATAGGTGCTTCTGGGAACAAAATATAGCTCTGTGTGTGTGATGGGACTAACACACTTCAAGTCCTATAGGTGCTTCTGGGAACAAAATATAGCTCTGTGTGTGTGATGGGACTAACACACTTCAAGTCCTATAGGTGCTTCTGGGAAGAAAATATAGCTCTGTGTGTGTAATGGGACTAACACACTTCAAGTCCTATAGGTGCCTCTGGGAACAAAATATAGCTCTGTGTGTGTGATGGGACTAACACACTTCAAGTCCTATAGGTGCTTCTGGGAAGAAAATATAGCTCTGTGTGTGTGATGGGACTAACACACTTCAAGTCCTATAGGTTCTTCTGGGAACAAAATATAGCTCTGTGTGTGTGATGGGACTAACACACTTCAAGTCCTATAGGTGCTTCTGGGAACAAAATATAGCTCTGTGTGTGTGATGGGACTAACACACTTCAAGTCCTATAGGTGCTTCTGGGAACAAAATATAGCTCTGTGTGTGTGATGGGACTAACACACTTCAAGTCCTATAGGTGCTTCTGGGAACAAAATATAGCTCTGTGTGTGTGATGGGACTAACACACTTCAAGTCCTATAGGTGCTTCTGGGAAGAAAATATAGCTCTGTGTGTGTAATGGGACTAACACACTTCAAGTCCTATAGGTGCCTCTGGGAAGAAAATATAGCTCTGTGTGTGTGATGGGACTAACACACTTCAAGTCCTATAGGTGCTTCTGGGAAGAAAATATAGCTCTGTGTGTGTGATGGGACTAACACACTTCAAGTCCTATAGGTGCTTCTGGGAAGAAAATATAGCTCTGTGTGTGTGATGGGACTAACACACTTCAAGTCCTATAGGTGCTTCTGGGAACAAAATATAGCTCTGTGTGTGTGATGGGACTAACACACTTCAAGTCCTATAGGTGCTTCTGGGAACAAAATATAGCTCTGTGTGTGTGATGGGACTAACACACTTCAAGTCCTATAGGTGCTTCTGGAACAAAATATAGCTCTGTGTGTGTGATGGGACTAACACACTTCAAGTCCTATAGGTGCTTCTGGGAACAAAATATAGCTCTGTGTGTGTGATGGGACTAACACACTACAAGTCCTATAGGTGCTTCTGGGAACAAAATATAGGAGCTCTGCCTGCCTGCCACGAACACACTACAAGTCCTATAGGTGCTTCTGGGAACAAAATATAGGAGCTCTGCCTGCCTGCCACGAACACACTACAAGTCCTATAGGTGCTTCTGGTAACAAAATATAGGAGCTCTGCCTGCCTGCCACGAACACACTACAAGTCCTATAGGTGCTTCTGGTAACAAAATATAGGAGCTCTGCCTGCCTGCCACGAACACACTACAAGTCCTATAGGTGCTTCTGGTAACAAAATATAGGAGCTCTGCCTGCCTGCCACGAACACACTACAAGTCCTATAGGTGCTTCTGGTAACAAAATATAGGAGCTCTGCCTGCCTGCCACGAACACACTACAAGCCCCTCTTTCTCAATCAATCTTTGTAACTGAATCTATCTAACTCAATTTCTGTAAGTGAATCTCTCTACCTAACTAAATCGAGCAGAGTGTCACAGAATCAGCCTGCTCAATCTGCGCCGGAACAGCATGTGACCGGCGCAGACGGCGTGGCGGCCTTTTATAGGGGGGGGCGTGTACTACAGCCCCTGAGCTGTAATTGGCTACAGGCGTCCTGCCTGTAGCCAATTATGGCTCTTCGAGTTTCCGGGGCTGTGATTGGCCAAGCATGCGGGGTCACAGTGCATGCTTGGCCAATCATCAGCCAGCAATGCACTGCGCCGGCCGCGCCGGCCGCAATGCATTGCGGGGCCGCTCGCATCACACGAACGTGATGCGAGCGGCCAAAATAGTTCTGGGCTCGCCGAGCGAGCGAACGCCCGGTGCTCGATGCGAACGTGGGTTCGCATCGAGCACCGGGCCCATCCCTATTAAGGATGACGGCTAAGATACTTTACAGCCTGTGTTAAGGATGCAGGCTTTCACTGCTAAAATACTGCATAAAATAAGTCACGCTGTATTTTAGTAGCATTTTTTAGTGAATGACAGAAAACTTTTTGAAAAACGTTGTGAAGTATCTTACTGCATACTTGGATGTGGTAAAATACCACATTGTGAATAAAGCCCATTATGCCTTTAGTAAATTCCAGATTCTAGGTCAAGAAATGTTGTACTGAGAAAGACAAAAAACCCTGATTCTTGAAACTGTGAGATTTTCTGAATAGGAGGAACCTATGTTGCTGTGTGCTGTTCGATGGAGCAACATGTTATGGTTCAAATAAAGCAGAAGAAAAGCAACCAGTGTGGACAATCTTTTATATAAAATATGCTCAGGTATAGGAGTGTGGGCCTTAGGCCAGGAAAACAAAAGTGGCTAAGAGGGCAGAATGGCTTTTTTCAACAGGTATATGCACACCCTTCCCATGTCCTGAGGTAAGGAAAACGGAATTGACAGAATATCCATTACATTCTAAATAATGAACAAACTCAACAAAGGATAATAAACCCCTCCTTTTTCCCTCCCCCCCTCTCCCCCTTTTCCCCATCCCTCCTTTTTTTTTTTTTTTTTGGTGTCGTTGTTGTTATTGTTCCCTTGGCCTCTCCTCCATCATCTGTAGGTATATGGGAATCCGCTTTAAACTGACGTTCACTCCTATTCCTCAGTAAATTGTTTTTAAATTGAAATTGCCACAAATTGAGTACCCTACAACCAATGGGATATACCTATAAGGTAGGCAATTCAGTTATTAATTAAAGTGTGGGCTATAAGAATGATGATCATATTATTGATGGGACATTTTGGAGCAATTGCCGGCTCACTGATGAATAATTCTCACTTTTTCCTGTTTTGCAACTATATTTAGACACATAAATTGCTGCTCTTTGGTTCTGATGAAGCTAAAAGCGAAACGCGTCAACCATCGATTGACCAGCAAGTAAAATATACCAATGGAATTTTTTAATGTCTTGATGTATATCCTGTACTCGATGGCCAAACTGTTGTAAATAATTTTCTGTTTTCATCTTTTGTGGTATATATTTGTATATTGTTTTGTATTTTTTCTAAATAAACCAATGAAATATTGATTACGGAATATCCGTTTTTGTTCAGGTGCCGAGATAGTCCGTCAGGTTGGCTAAACCCCCTCTTGTTCCTCTTTTTCTTTGTAGATTTTTACATTTGGTCATCACATGAACAAGATGTAAGTAAAAATTTCCTAAATGGGGTTACATGACCTAACTCTTCCAAACATTATAGGTGATATACTGCATAAATACTGCAACAAACACAGAGAAGCATAATTTGACCAGCTTAAATAAACCCATTATGGTCAATTTAACCGGCTCAAATTTATCAACTTTGCCCCCAAGGGGAAGATTAGTCTTGGCCTAGCTCTGACTCATTACCCTGTCCCCCTTCCCCTCTAGTCATTACTTTCTTGCTTTGTCTTTCTTTTCATACTACTTTTATGTCAATGCTTCAATTTCACAATTATCATTTATACAGTATGGGTTCTTAGTGACGTTTTGAATGTTTTGAGGATGCCTCCCAAAAAGTCGAGTGAAGCCTATCTATACTATATATACTATTTGAGGGGATACTGTATGTCCCTTTATGCATTGTAAACTTTAGTGTGTGGCTCACATCTTTATTACCCAATTTGGTGGGGAAGAGTAACTTTTGTATTATTCTACGTGGGCCTGCAAATTGTTGTAGGGCTACCTAAGTCCTATCCACGTTATAAACCCCATAAAACATTGAAAACAAGCAAAGGACTGTTTTCTGTGTTTAAATGCATGAAGGAAATGTTGTGTGCCTGGCCGTGTAGCAGTGGGGAATCCTAACTTCTGCAGCTCCTACGAGGGGTGTGCTACATATATATATATAAATATTACAGAAATTATGCCAGTATACAATAAGTACTAGTAACGCATTTAGGCTAGACTAGAATTTTGTCTGTGAACCTTTGCCCCATTTTTTGGAGCTCTATGAGTGATATAAAAAATTTTGTAATCAGTAACTTGTCTTGTAATAAATACAAGTTGTTGCATGTAATATGACTACTACCAGTGTTGTAATAAGGGAAAGGCTGCTGGGAAGTGCAGCAAGCCTCACCTCACTTGGTTAATTAGTAGATCATCTTAAACTGTGTACAAAATAGCACCAGCTGTTAGTAAGGGTCGCAAAATAGCATGATTACCATTATTGCAAGTGCAATTTAATTTTGTGGCAGTTTTATATATATATATATATATATATATATATATATATAGTATTATAATTATAGCTTGATGCAGATTGAAACAGAAAAATTATTTTAATGACTTTCCATTAAATGATGTATCTCTACGCTAGCTACATATATATTTATAGTCGGAGCCCTATAAACAGGAGAGATGTGAAACACATAAACACGCCACAAGACTAACAACATAAAGTAGACCTGAAGTGTGGCCTGGTTGGCTGGACGCTATGCCAAGAAAAGGGGGCATACCCAATATAAGTGAGTGGATGGTTGCAGAGGGGATGTGTTTTTAGAGAAGTGCCCTGAAAAGGGCAATGGATGAGAGGGTACCGCACACTGAAACCGACAAAGACCACCGGTGGGTGGTCTGTTTAAATAGCCCCCCGGGCTCCTCCCAAAAATTCAGGCCACCATACTGGCCTTCTTATTTATGGTCAAAGCCCTATAACCTGGAGAGATGTGAACCACATAAACACGCCACAAGACTAACAACATAATGTTTACCTGAAGTGTGCCCTGGTTGGCTGGACAGTATGCCAAGAAAAGGGGGCAAGAACATTTGGATACGGAGGTAAATATTTTATTGAGCTGGTAAGGTACTACTTAACAAGCTTACTGAAGGCTTGCGACATCTCTGCTCGAGGATTCTTGATGACATGGTTCGGTACCCCGTGATGTGGCTGATGCTTCTCCGATCCGGAAGGAATGTCCAGAATAGTGGCCGAGGTCAAGGCCTAAGTTTTTTTGCCAATAAAAGTTTTTATTAAGCAAGAGAAAAAGGTTACAATAGAAACCACACAATATCAGTAAATTTATTAATAATTGCATATCTGTACACAGAGTCAAACTGTATGAAAATAAACATCGACTAAAATGAAGACATTTAAACTTCTTATTCGCTGTGCATATTTGAGATTAATGGAAGAAACAAGTGTCAATCATTACTCTTGACATCTTGTGTTGGGCCTCAAGTTATGCTATCTTGGAAGATAACTTCCCTATCTGTTTTTCTGCTTCCCTTTTGTAATGAGCCCCTATTCTAATGAGTCCTCTCTGTATTACATATTTGTCAGCTTCCCAAATTGTTAGGGGTGAGAGATCATTCGTGCAGTTGTCTGTGAAGTAGTTGCGTAATGCATCGGTTATCTTTGGGAGTAATTCAGTGTAGGTCAGTAAGGAGGGATTCAGCCTCCACATGCAAGGTTTAGGGCGCAAGCCAGAAGTTTTTATTGATTTTATTGAAATCTTTTTTTTTTTTTTGGAATTTTTTTTTATTTTTCTTAACAAACACAAACAATACAGACCCACAACAGCTCCGCCAACATCTGGCTATTAACAGGGACGGGACCCACGCAGGGGGTCACAGAGTATCGTTACAATATCGAGGACCATTAGAATATTTATACCTTAGTATAGCAGCAACAATAGGTTGTCCTGGCTCCTGCTCCATGGGTGGACTGATAATGAGCTAGCTCACCTAGAATATCCCGCTAGCCCGGGTTGGTTTATCAGGATGTTAAGGAGAGCCATCATATATCAGAGAGGTCACCTAATCTGTTACAGCAGTGGAGGGTTCCTCTAACCACTTACTCCAGACTGTCATGTTTTTTTGGACAGCCTCTATGTGTGTAGGTGTCCCTGTAGAGGGGTATCACATTGTTAACAAGTGTTTTCCATAAACCTATAGAGGGAGGAGTCTTTCACTTCCAGCATAGGACAATGGATTTCCTGGCATAGAACAGCAGGAGACCCAACAAGGTTCTCTCAGCCACTCTGGGCACCAAGTCCTCTACCAGCCCCAGCAGGCATATTCTTGGGGATGGATCAATAGAGATACTTAGCAGATCATTCACCTCTGAAAGAATTTGTGACCAGAAACCTGTAATTACCGGCAGGACCAAAAGATGTGGATAAAGTACCCAGGGGCATGGTCATACCGCCAGCATTCCGGGGAGAGAGAAGCCCTCATCCTGTGCACCTGAGCGGGAGTAGGATATGCCCTATGGACAATCTTGTATTGAATGAGGCGGTCTCTCAAGGAAACCAGTATTTTAACTGTAGATATCTGAATTTGTGCGAAAGCGGGGCGTTGTGTTGAGACATTAAGTGATCAAAGGAGAATATCGTTAGGTCTTAATATGGTACCTGGCCTATAAGACATGCAGGACAGCGGCGCCGACACATCAGCGGGACGCAGCATCGGAGGAGGGTCGTCGGCGGGAGCAGCGACAGAGAAGACAGAAGAAGAGCGGAAGAAGAAGCAGGGGAAGAAGGAGAAGACCGGAGGATGAAGACGTGGGAGAAGATGGAGGAAAAAGCGGAGAAGAAGATTTTTAACAAAAGATTTCTCAAAAACTGTCTATTGTATTTTTTAACACTACACTATTTTTTTCCAGGTGAATGGGTAGGGGTGCAATGTACCCCATACTCATTCACATAGGGGGGGCGGGATCTGGGGGCCACTTTGTTAAAGGGGGCTTCGAGATTCCGATAAGCTCCCCCGCCCGCAGACCCTGACAACCACCGGGCAAGGGTTGTCGGGAAGAGGCCCTTGCCCCCCATCCCAAGGTGCTTTGGGGTGGGGGGGCGCAGAGCCCCCCCACCCAAAGCACCCATCCCCCCATGTTGAGGGCATGTGGTCTGATATGGTTCAGGGGGGAGCTCACTCATCTCCTCCCTTTCCTGACCTGCCGGGCTGCATGCTCGGATAAGGGTCTGGTATGGATTTTGGGGGTCTCCTCCGAATCCATACTAGTTCCAAGGGCCTGGTATTGACCCAGGGGGACCCCACGCAATTTTTTTTCACATTTTTTTTTTTAGCCGGCAAAATGCAAAACGCAAATCGCTGCAAAATCATGGTAAAATCGCGGTAAAAACGCAGTGCTTGCATTTTGGATTCGGGTCCATTGAATTCTATTACATGCAAAACGTTGCATTTTGCGGGAAAAAAAGTCCCCGACCCCTTTCCAAAAATGCAGAGGCACTAAAATGCATTGATGTGAACATGTTCCATAGGAACCCATGTTAAAAAATTTCCCTGCAAAATCCATCAAAAAATGCATTAGTGTGAATCAAGCCTTAGTGGGAAGGTGTGTGGATGTCAGGTGGCTAAAATCAGCAATCACTGCATCTTTAAAATGCCAATCAATAAATTTAGTGTGTACATTGATGTCCACAAATATATACGCAAAATAAACATGAAGAGATATTTTTTGGGCATCAACTCAGGGCCAATGAATACAATTGATAACACTACCATTGGTGTTGATAGTGGATTGAAAAACCAATCATTATTTAATCCTCCACAACCTTCTTTTTTTTATAACAAAATGTTATTATTTTTCCAACATGTTCATTCTACCTAAATTCCATACATTTCATTTCTTATTTATAGCTTATATCTTTCTACATCCAGTATTTTATCCCTATTACCTTTCCCTCCCAAAAAAAAAAAACACCTTCCGCTTCTTTTTCCCCTTCCTCTTCCCCTTCCCTTTCCTTTCCTTAGAGTTTATCCCCCCTTCCCTCATCTCCCTCCTCACTACCCCCACCACCTTGTGAACATCTTTTACTTACATATATTTTCAACCCCCCTACATCAAACACATTCAGTTTCCACTACAACATTATCAACATCACATAACTATATATATTTCATCATTCCCTTTTTACCTCCCCCTTCCCCTCCCTTTCTTCCCTCTAAATGTATCCTCGTGTTCCTCAAAATATCTTATTTAAATCTTTGTACGGGGAGTATGAGGGGGTGTGGAACAATTTTAATTAATTTCCTTCCCACCTCCCTCCTCCTCCCTTAAACCTTTGTGCACATTATCCTTTTTCCCACTTCCATTCGTGATATCCTCCCCCTTTCCATATGGGGTCCCCATATTCACTCCCACCTTATAAGTGATCAAAGTGAGGTGCATTAAGGTGGGGGGGGGGGGGGGGGAATAAGAAGAAGAGGAAAAAAATAAGATTTTTTTTTTCCCTTTTTCTTTCCTTTTTTTTTCCTTTCCCTTCCCCTTTTAAAATAAAACAAAATGTATAATCCCTCCCCCTCCCCTCTCCCCCCTATCTCCCTACACTTTGCTTACGGGGTATACGGGCCATGTGGGGATCCGTCCCCACCTAGCCCTCCTCCCCTTTCACGCCTGACCCCTCCCAGTGGGACCAATCTCCTCCTTCTCATTGAGTAAAGTGGCACGGCAAGAACATACATATCTAATCAGTTCTATCTTATCTCTGGTGAATAAAGTGTCCATCCTTCCCATATATCATTAAATTCTACCTGTTTATCTCTAATCAAATACATCCATTTTTCAGCCTCCATTATCTTATCTACTTCACTTTTCCAATCAAGCAATGTGGGGCATGTAGGCTGTTTCCAGTACCTTGGAATTAATGCCTTTGCTGCGTTCAGCAGAGATATATGCTTTATTTGAGGATGGTATCCCATGGAACAAGAAGTGCATAATAGAGACTTCTATCAGTTTTGAGGTCAATCTTGATCCATGGGGCCACAGCCTCCCAAAATGTTTTCACTTTCGGACTCGTCCACCATATATGGAGAAAGGTGCCTCTCTGGGCACACCCCCTCCAACAACGTGCATCCGCATTTGGAAACATTTGTGCTAAGCGAACTGGGGTAGGGTACCATCTGATTAAAAATGTATATTCCATCTCCTGAGTATGGGAACTTATTGAGGAGCCATGGGTTACTTTAATCATCTTTTGTATTTGCGACATAGAGAACCTCTGTCCTATTTCCTTCTCCCACTCCCTAATATAATAAGGTGTTGATGTACTTTGAGCTTTAAGTATCCATTTATACATCCTAGATAATAGATGATTAGTCTCTGAGTTCTCTATACACCATGATTCGAATGTGGTGAGGGAGTCTGTGGCTCTCATCAATAGTTTCTTTTTATTAAAAAAATCCACTATTTGATAGTATCTCTAGGTAACCATTGGAATATCTCTCCAAGTTGATATCAAGTTGGTTAGTGACGCCAGTGTGCCCTTGGGGGCTAGCTTGGCACATGTAACCCCCCCTGTCTCTACCCCATCCTCCCACATTTCTCGAGATTGTTGCAGATAGGAAAAGATAACCACCGCTCCAGGACGATCCCTCAGAGCGAATGCTCCTACTCCTGTTTGGGAGCCCCAGGTGCTGGCTAATGACACAATAGATTTAAAAAATCAGGAAGAACTCCGGACAGCCGCACACCGGGAGAAGATAAAAATTCAATGAATTTATTTAAAAAGCAGGATTCACATCAATCCACGACACGGCAAAGCAGAAAGGGGGGGGCACAAAGCTGACGCGTTTCGCACTATGCGTAGTGCTTACTCATGAGTAAGCACTACGCATAGTGCGAAACGCGTCAGCTTTGTGCCCCCCCTTTCTGCTTTCCCGTGTCGTGGATTGATGTGAATTCTGCTTTTTAAATAAATTCATTGAATTTTTATCTTCTCCCGGTGTGCGGCTGTCCGGAGTTCTTCCTGATTTTTTAAATCTATTGTGTCATTAGCCAGCACCTGGGGCTCCCAAACAGTAGTAGGAGCATTCGCTCTGAGGGATCGTCCTGGAGCGGTGGTTATCTTTTCCTATCTGCAACAATCTCGAGAAATTTGGGAGGATGGGGTAGACGGTGTGCGGCTGTCCGGAGTTCTTCCTGATTTTTTAACTCCCAAATTTCTCCCTTCCTCCCCCAGATAAAACCATGGGTATCCCTCCATTGGCGTTAATGGTGATATCATAGGAGCATGTTTACCTGAGGCATTTAACTTGTCCCATAATGATAAAATTGTCTTAGTTATTAGTGATGTCCACTCTGACAATCCCCTATTCCCAGCTGGAATCCAAGGGACTCCTTCTAGGTTCCTGCCTGCCATAGTTTTCTCTAAGTTCACCCATAGTTTATTTGAAGAGTCATGGCGCCAGTTCATTATCCTCACCATCGACATAGCTTTATAATATAAATGTATTTCTGGTAGTCCTAACGCTCCCTCTGATTTGTGTTTCCTTAAAATGTCATATGACAGCCTTGGATGTTTATCTCCCCACACGAAATTTGATAGAGCCCATCTCAGCTGCCTAAAGAAGGGTTGTGGGAGAGTCACGGGCACTGTTGATAAAATATAAATAATTATTGGTAGTACATTCATTTTAAGTGCGTTCACTCTCCCAAACCAAGGCAGTAAGAGGCCTTTCCAGTTTTGTAAATCCTTTAATACCTTTATTAACAACGGGCCATAATTGAGATCATATAGCCATTTTAAATTTGATGTTATGTGTATCCCTAAATATACCAAGGAGTCTAAACTCCAAATAAAAGGGAAAGTTTGTTGCATAGAGGCCCTCATCCTACTAGAGACATGGCTTGGCATCAAAAGCGACTTTTCAAAATGTATTTTGAAGTTGGACAGACCACCAAATCTGTCCACCTCCTGCATCAATTCTTTTAATAAGTCTTGGGGATTAGAAAGGTAGAACAGAAGGTCATCGGCATATTATATACAGTGGTGTGAAAAAGTGTTTGCCCCCTTCCTCATTTCCTGTTCCTTTGCATGTTTGTCACACTTAAGTGTTTCGGAACATCAAACCAATTTAAACAATAGTCAAGGACAACACAAGTAAACACAAAATGCAATTTGTAAATGAAGGTGTTTATTATTAAAGGTGAAAAAAAATCCAAACCATCATGGCCCTGTGTGAAAAAGTGATTGCCCCCTAAACCTAATAACTGGTTGGGCCACCCTTAGCAGCAACAACTGCAACCAAGCGTTTGCGATAACGTGCAATGAGGCTTTTACAGCGTCCTGGAGGAATTTTGGCCCACTCATCTTTGCAGAATTGTCCTAATTCAGTTACATTAGAGGGTTTTCGAGCATGAACGGCCTTTTTAAGGTCATACCACAACATCTCAATAGGATTCAGGTCAGGACTTTGGCTAGGCCACTCCAAAGTCTTCATTTTGTTTTTCTTCAGCCATTCGGTGGTGGACTTGCTGGTGTGTTTAGGATCATTGTCCTGCTGCAGAACCCAAGTTCGTTTCAGCTTGAGTACACGAACAGATGGTCGGACATTCTCCTTCAGGATCTCTTGGTAGACAGCAGAATTCATAGTTCCTTTTATCACGGCAAGTCTTCCAGGTCCTGAAGCAGCAAAACAGCCCCAGACCATCACACTACCACCACCATATTTTACTGTTGGTATAATGTTCTTTTTCTGAAATGCAGTGTTCCTTCTACGCCAGATATACTTGGACACACACCTTCCAAAGAGTTCCACTTTTGTCTCATCGGTCCACAGAATGTTGTCCCAAAAGTCTTGGGGATCATCAAGATGTGTTGTGGAGAAATTGAGACGAGCTTTGATGTTCTTTTTGCTCAGCAGTGGTTTTCTCCTTGGAACTCTGCCATGCAGGCCATTTTTGCCCAGTCTTTTCCTGATGGTGGAGGCATGAACGCTGACCTTAACTGAGGCGAGTGAGGCCTGCAGTTCCTTGGACATTGTTGTGGGGTCTTTTGTGACCTCTTGGATGAGTCGTCGCTGCGCTCTTGGGGTAATTTTGGGCGGCCGGCCACTCCTGGGAAGGTTCACCACTGTTCCATGTCTTCACCATTTGTGGATAATGGCTCTCACTGTGGTTCTCTGGATTCCCAAAGCTTTGGAAATGGCTTTATAACCCTTTCCAGACTGATAGATCTCAATTACTTTCTTTCTCAATTGTTCCTGAATTTCTTTGGGTCTCGGCATGATGTGTAGCTTTTAAGGATCTTCTGGTGGACCTTACTGTGTCAAGCAGCTCCTATTTAAGTGATGCCTTGATTGTGAACAGGTGTGGCAATAATCAGGCCTGGGTGTGGCTAGAGAAATTGAACTCAGGTGTGGACAACCACAGTTATAGTATGTTTTAACAAGGGGGGCAATCACTTTTTCACACAGGGCCATGATGGTTTGGATTTTTTTTCACCTTTAATAATAAACACCTTCATTTACAAATTGCATTTTGTGTTTACTTGTGTTGTCCTTGACTATTGTTTAAATTGGTTTGATGTTCCGAAACACTTAAGTGTGACAAACATGCAAAGGAACAGGAAATGAGGAAGGGGGCAAACACTTTTTCACACCACTGTATGACCTTGTGATCTACTGCCCCAATACGAATCCCCATGATCCTCCCATTCCTCCTAATCATACATAAAAAAGGCTATAAAACCAGAGCAAACAAAAGTGGGGAGAGTGGACACCCTTGTCTAGTCCCATTCTGTATATTAAAATACTCTGACAACCCACCATTTACTTTCACCCTTGCCCTGGGATTGTTATATAGTGCCAACACCCATCCCATCATACGTTCTCTTAGGCCCACCTCCCTCAAAACCTCGGACACAAAGACCCAATTGACCCTATCGAATGCCTTCTCGGCATCCATCGAGAGTACCACCCTTGGAATTAGGTTTGGTCCGTTTTGCACCCAATGTAAAATATGTAAGGCTCGTATTCAAAGTTAGTAAGGTTGAATAAAGACACCAGTCCATCCAGTTCAACCTGAGTGAGTGTCTACAATTGTCCCTATCCCTGTACATAGCACACTTACATCACATGTCCCTACCCTCAAGGAGCCCACAATCCAAGGTCCCCATTCATATACTAGGGCCAATTTTGGACAGAAGCCAATTAACCTACCTGCATGTCTTTGGATTGTGGGAGGAAACCGGAGTAAACCCACGCAGGCACAGGGAGAACATGCAAACTCCAGGCAGGTAGTGTCGTGGTTGGGATTTGAACCAGTGACCCTTGTTACTGCTAGGTGAGAGTGCTAACCACTACACCACTGTGCCGCCCTACAATATTGTATTATCTCTAGCTTTGCAGCCTTTTAGAAATCCTGTTTGATCTAGATGTACTATTTTTGCGATGTGGTCTTGCATTCTGAGGGCCAAAATCTTAGATAGGATCTTCGTGTCCGAGTTCAAGAGGGAGATGGGCCTATAGTTGGCACAATAATGAGGGTCCTTCCCTACTTTCGGTAGGACTTTCACATGCGCCATTAATGCTTCAGGGGGCAATGGACTAGACCTTGTGATAGAGTTAAATTAATTACATAGGGGGGTATATTAGGTCTGCTAAAAACTTTTTATAATATTTGTTTGAAAAGCCATCCGGGCCCGGACTTTTACCCAATGATAATGTCATTATCACCCTGCTTAATTCCTCCACTGTTATTAGTTGTTCCATTTCCTCTAATGCTGGGGTTGGAATAGCAGGTAACTCTGAAGGCCCTTAAGTAGTCTCGGATTTTTTCCCTTTCTTCCCCCACCCCTCCTTCTCCTGTCCCTGCCGAAACCGATTCTATGTCATACAATAATTTATAATAATTTTTAAACTCTGCCGCTATCTTTTGGGTGTCAATTATTTGTTTCTTATTCACTACTAAGTTATGGACATCAAAATTGGTGGTATCCAAAGTAAGCTAAATAAACTTAGATTGAATTAATAGCGCTTGCTCACACTCTACACTAATCTAAAGAGATATATGGTGTTACCAAATTATTATTATTATGTGATGAAATATAAAATAAACAAAAATACAGTTGTGTATACAAATTATTCAAACTACCACCTGGTGATAAGTGAATAAAACAAATGTCATACAAACTATAAAAATAGCACCACTAATAAAATATATAAAAATATATAATATAAATACTGAAAAAAGTGAGTAAAAAATCACACAATTATTTAACCAAACAAGGAAATGTGAAAAAAATGTGCAAACAATTTCCAAACAAAGTCCTTCAGAGGTGAAAAAAGAAAGTTCTTTTCCTTTACAAATCCTTATTTTCAAAGGTGTTTAAAGTAATCTTCTTGCACCACACCGCTGTGTTATAAGTGACCTCTCCCAAAGGAATCTCACTCACCAGATCCTGATGCTCGCACTTTCGTGACGAGCAAACACGCTTATAAGAACTCAAACAGTAATCCAGTGGTTTCTCCACGCTATCCACTAGGTGATGTAGTGATCATCCATATGTAAGCAAAAAAAGTGCTCCAATAGTGTAATCAAACAAAACCACTTTTATTTAAAAACACACAACACAAAAGCTTTAACCGATTCACTCACATTTTTTTAAAAACAAACCAGCAAAAGTGAAAAGGTAATCTCCACAGCAAGCTTCAATTAAAATATCACAATCACCAATACGGTCTGTAGTCGCGGCGGACTCGAGGTGCAACAGATACTCCTTTGTCTCACCCTCTCCTCGTAGCTCAGACCTCAAAAAATAGCAAGGCTCTCCTCCTGTTTGAATATGGCGCTGGTGCTGTTACAAACAATTGCTGCTCAGCCACGCCCCCGACATGTTTCGTCACTCTCACAACTTATTCATGGGGTTGGCTGAGCGGCATAGCAATCACTGTTAAAATACACCCCACTTCAATGTGATTGGTGGGGATGCGGGCCGATGTGCGCAGGCACGCTTACGTCCCTATCATGCTGCGCGCATCCGCTCGTCAGCATGTTTACTAGTCCTCTGCCCATTGCGCTCTACGTCATGTCGTCACGTAACGTGCGCACGCCCATCACCGTATACGACCTGCCTCTCTCTACTGTAATACCAGTCTTCCAAGTGGCTAGCCGCGCATGCGTGTACCTGTAGAACAACGTAGGCTGAATCCATACTGCGCTTGCGTGCACCTCGTGTCCCTGTTCATACAAAAAACGGACATCCTCACTTATTTATAGTATTAGCCACACTATTATGCAGTTAGAATCCAATAATCACATTTAGTTCATCTAACGTAGTATTATGGCTTCTACGTTTAACATATTGAATAATGTTGTGTGAAATAGTGAAGATTATATAATCACTCCTGATTCCAAAACTAAAATATTCTAATATTTTTTAACATATTGATTTTAAAAATAATTCAAAATTACATCAATAAAATATGAACCTATACTTCCTCACAAGAGGTATTAATTGGATGGCTGGGATAATGAACTACCAAACTATTTTATCGTAGTTATTAATAATTATGATGGGTCTAACATATCACAATACTTGACAATGTGTTGGATACATATCAATCACTAATATATAACCGAAGCTCAAATCTTGGTCACCATCTTTATTTGAACTGCAATATTAGATAAAGGGACACTCGTTCCCATATTAGCATGTATCCTATTCCACACATAATGGGATGATTCCACTCTATCTCACCAATGTGTGGCTCAAAAATTATTTAAAAAACAGTTTAGGTCAAGTTCGATGTTTAATCCTCTCAGAGTGAGACATTTAAAGAGAAAGATCCACCGAGTTTCCCTCTGCGATAAATCTCTCACTCGGTTTGACCCCCTCCGCGATGGATGTACAGTGTCAATATCAACAAATTGTAATAAACTAGCATCACGATTGTGCTTTTCTCTAAAATGTAAGGATACACTGTGAAACCTGAATCCCTTTTTAATATTCGCAAGGTTTTTCAGATATACGTATTCTCAGTGTCCTTTTTGTTCTCCCCACATAAAATAACCTACAATAAACTACAAATGAGGTATTACATGTAATAAATTCCTTAATAGGAAAATGTTCATTGTCATTATTTGTTACATTTGTAATTCCTCTATTTGATACCTTTACAGTTCTGCAGCATATACAGTTTCTACAGCAGTAGAAACCTTTCAGGTCTATTTTTACCACTCCTTCTCCAGGGGGATCCAAATTTTTTTTCACAATTTGGTCCCCAAAATTGGGGGCTTTTTTGTAAATAAATTTTGGCTGTGGGGCAATATTTCACCCAAATGTCGGTCTCTCCGTAATATGTGCCAGTGTTTCCTAAAGATATCTTCAATATCCTTGTATCGAAAATGGAAACTGGAGATAAATGTAATCTGATGAGGGTTGGTCATCAACCAATTTTTAATGTTAATATTGTCCTTTTTCTTTAAACACTGTGCTCTCGGTATTTTAGCTACATCATTTATAATCTTATCAACTGTGCCTACCTCATAACCTTTTTTCACAAATCTCCCTTTGAGGATATTGGCCTGCTCATAGAAATCCTCCAAGTCAGTACAATTTCGACGGACACGTAATATTTGTCCCCTTGGTATGTTTTTTATCCAAGCCGGGTGATGACCACTCCGGATGGACAAATAACTGTTACGGTTTGTTGACTTGAAATAAACATTTGTGCTCAACACTCCTGAGTTTTTTCTAATAGTCAAATCTAAAAAATTAACCGAAGTTTCACTGATCTGAAAATCCAGTCTGATATTGTTATGGTTGCCATTCAGATACTCAAGAAATTTTACCGTAGATTCCTCGGACCCCTCCCATATAAATAGGAGATCGTCAATGAATCTGCATAAAAAAAATCTTAATTGAGGTATCTGTTTGCTGAATATTTGCCTATCCTCCCACTCTGGCATGAACAGGTTGGCGATGCTGGGGGCATATTTAGCCCCCATCGCAACGCCAACCTGTTGAGAAAAAAACTGATCACTAAACCACTAAACCAAAAATAGTTATGTGATATACAAAAATCCAGTACTTGACCTAAAAAATGTTTTTGCATATGTGGGATGACATCTCGCTTACTTAATGCCAAATTGAGGGCTAGAGAGGCATCTTCATGTTTTATTATAGTGTATAATGAGGCCACATCCGCCATTACTAAAAACGAGGGTGCGGCCTCATCTCAACATCCTGTAATTGGAGTAACAGATCAGTTGTGTCCTTTAAGTAGGCCTTGGTTACTTTGACACTGGGTTGCAAAAATCTGTCCAGATACTCTCCCAATCTGGCTGTCACAGATCCAATGCCATTAACTATAGGGCGTGGGGGAGGTTTCTGTATGTCCTTATGGAATTTGGGCAATGTATATACAATCGGGATCCTACATGCGTTCGGGACCAGATATCTCCTTTCCTTTGCATTAAGGGCATTAATTTATAAACCCCATTCCACCAATGACATTAATTGCAGCATATATGGTTCTGTTGGGTCAGATGCAAATTTTTTGTATGTTACATCATCTCGCAACAGTTCCATAATTTGGTTCAAGTAGAACTTCCTATCCATTATCACGACCCCCCCTCCCTTATCCGCAGGACGGATTATAATGTTCTTCCTCCACTCCAGGGATTTAATACCCTCCCTGATATATTCAGGGTTAACTTTACTTTTCGGGGTCACATCCTCTAAATCATTTAAAACAAGGTTTTTAAAGACTTCTATAAAGTGGTTACTCGGATTTTGGGGGTTGAGTGGGAGGATAGGCACATATTCAGCAAACAGATACCTCAATTAAGATTTTACCGCAGATTCATTGACGATCTCCTATTTATATGGGAGGGGTCCGAGGAATCTGCGGTAAAATTTCTTGAGTATCTGAATGGCAACCATAACAATATCAGACTGGATTTTCAGATCAGTGAAACTTCGGTTAATTTTTTTAGATTTGACTATTAGAAAAAACTCAGGAGTGTTGAGCACAAATGTTTATTTCAAGTCAACAAACCGTAACAGTTATTTGTCCATCCGGAGTGGTCATCACCCGGCTTGGATAAAAAACATACCAAGGGGACAAATATTACGTGTCCGTCGAAATTGTACTGACTTGGAGGATTTCTATGAGCAGGCCAATATCCTCAAAGGGAGATTTGTGCAAAAAGGTTATGAGGTAGGCACAGTTGATAAGATTATAGATGATGTGGCTAAAATACCGAGAGCACAGTGTTTAAAGAAAAAGGACAATATTAACAATGAAAATTGGTTGATGACCAACCCTCATCAGATTAGATTTATCTCCAGTTTCCATTGTCAATACAAGGATATTGAAGATATCTTTAGGAAACACTGGCACATATTACGGAGAGACCGACATTTGGGTGAAATATTGCCCCCACAGCCAAAATGTATTTACAAAAAAGCCCCCAATTTTGGGGACCAAATTGTGAAAAAAATGTTGGATCCCCCTGGAGAAGGAGTGGTAAAAATAGACCTGAAAGGTTTCTACTGATGTAGAAACTGTATATGCTGCAGAACTGTAAAGGTATCAAATAGAGGAATTACAAATGTAACAAATAATGACAATGAACATTTTCCTATTAAGGAATTTATTACATGTAATACCTCATTTGTAGTTTACCTCATGTGGTGCCCATGTGGGTTATTTTATGTGGGGATAACAAAAAGGACACTGAGGATACGTATATCTGAACACCTTGCGAATATTAAAAAGGGATTCAGGTTTCACAGTGTATCCTTAAATTTTAGAGAAAAGTACAATTGTGATGCTAGTTTATTACAATTTGTTGGTATTGACACTGTACATCCATCGTGGAGGGGGTCAAACCGAGAGAGATTTATCGCAGAGGGAAACTCGGTGGATCTTTCTCTTTAAATGTCTCACTCCGAGAGGATTAAACATCGAACTTGACCTAAACTGTTTTTTAAATAATTTTTAAATAATTTATGAGCCACACATTGGTGAGATAGAGTGGAATCATCCCATTAATGTGTGGAATAGGATACATGCTAATATGGGAACGAGTGTCCTTTTATCTAATATTGAAGTTCAAATAAAGATGGTGACCAAGATTTGAGCTTCGGTTATATATTAGTGATTGATATGTATCCAACATATTGTCAAGTATTGTGATATGTTAGACCCATCATAATTATTAATAACTACGATAAAATAGTTTGGTAGTTCATTATCCCAGCAATCCAATTAATACCTCATGTGAGGAAGTATAGGTTCATATTTTATTGATGTAATTTTGAATTATTTTTAAAATCAATATGTTAAAAAATATTAGAATATTTTAATTTTGGAATCAGGAGTGATTATATAATCTTCATTATTTCACACAACATTATTCAATATGTTAAATGTAGAAGCCATAATACTACGTTAGATGAACTAAATGTGATTATTGGATTCTAACTGCATAATAGTGTGGCTAATACTATAAATAAGTGAGGATGTCCAGTTTTTGTACGAACGGGGACATGAGGTGCACGCAAGCGCAGGATGGATTCAGCCTACGTTGTTCTACGGGTACACGCATGCGCGGCTAGCCACTTGGAAGACTGGTATTACAGTAGAGAGAGGCAGGTCGTATACGGTGATGGGCGTGAGCACGTTATGCAACGACATGACGTAGAGCGCATGCGCAGAGGTCTAGTAAACATGCTGACGTGCGGACGCGCGCAGCATGATAGGGACGTAAGCGCGCCTGCGCACATCGGCCCGCATCCCCACCAATCACATTGAAGTGGGGTGTATTTTAACAGTGATTGCTATGCCGCTCAGCCAACCCCATGAATAAGTTGTGAGAGTGACGAAACATGTCGGGGGGCGTGGCTGAGCAGCAATTGTTTGTAACAGCACCAGCGCCATATTCAAACAGGAGGAGAGCCTTGCTATTTTTTGAGGTCTGAGCTACGAGGAGAGGGTGAGACAAAGGAGTATCTGTTGCACCTTGAGTCCGCCGCGACTACAGACTGTATTGGTGATTGTGATATTTTAATTGAAGCTTGCTGTGGAGATTACCTTTTCACTTTTGCTGGTTTGTTTTTTTTAAAATGTGAGTGAATTGGTTAAAGCTTTTGTGTTGTGTGTTTTTAAATAAAAGTGGTTTTATTTGATTACACTATTGGAGCACTTTTTTTGCTTACATATGGATAATCACTACATCACCTAGTGGATAGCATGGAGAAACCACTGGATTACTGTTTGAGTTCTTATAAGCGTGTTTGCTCGTCACGAAAGTGCGAGCATCTGGATTTGGTGAGTGAGATTCCTTTGGGAGAGGTCACTTATAACACAGCGGTGTGTTGGAAGAAGATTACTTTAAACACCTTTGAAAATAAGGATTTGTAAAGGAAAAGAACTTTCTTTTTTCACCTCTGAAGGACTTTGTTTGGAAATTGTTTGCACATTTTTTTCACATTTCCTTGTTTGGTTAAATAATTGTGTGATTTTTTTACTCACTTTTTTCAGTATTTATATTATATATATTTTATTAGTGGTGCTATTTTTATAGTTTGTATCACATTTGTTTTATTCACTTATCACGAGGTGGTAGTTTGAAAAATTTGTATACACAACTGTATTTTTGTTTATTTTATATTTCATCACATGATAATTTGGTAACACCAAATATCTCTTTAGATTAGTGTAGAGTGTGAGCAAGCGCTATTAATTCAATCTAAGTTTATTTAGCTTACTTTGGATACCACCAATTTTGATATACAGTCTTTTAAGTAGCAGCTGCAAGTAGTTGGAATTTCTCTTTGGTGCAGTGGTGGATATTTGAATTGGGGCGGAGAATTCAGATTCCAGTTGTTTTTACATAATCAAGTTATGGACATGTCTTAACTCCTGTTGTTTCTTTAGTTGTCTTGCCAACAGCTTTCCCCCTTTGCTACCTTGTTCATAAAAGCGATGGGCAAAGTACCTTATTTTTCACCTTTCGGTCAAAGCATTGAATCAGTTTCAGTCGCAATTCCTCCAATCTATCAGCCTCTCCTTGGTTTCGACTACTTTTATGTTTGATCTCTAATTTATGTATTTCCTCTAGGATATCTGCCATTTCCTTTTGTTTTTCCTTTCTAAGGCGTGAGCCCTGTACAATCAGTTCCCCTCTACCCTCCACGCTACCAATTTGTTATGCAATATTTCAAAGATCTTTTTATCGTCTAAAATGGACTCGTTTAGTCGCCACACCTTTTCTTTACTATCTGCCGCTCTCAGTCCCAGATTCAACTCTATTGGAGCATGGTCTGAGACCGAAATTGATCTAATCATGGAAGATTGCACCAAGTGTAAATCAAATTGGTCCACCATAAATAAATCGGTCCGTGAATATGTATCATGTATTTTAGAATAATAACTATGAAATCCTTCCTAATGGGGAGAGGTTTTGTCCTAGATTTGCCGCCACCTGCCATACACAGGGACTCATATATCTGATGACAAGCCAGTGTGGAGTGTTCTACGTTGGGAAAACGGGCAGACAGTTAAGGCAAAGGAAAAAAATGATCATGTATATTACTCTGGTAACGGCAAGATGCTGACACCCGTTAGTCGCCACCTTGACCTCTACCACCGCTTTGATACTTCATGTATATCTTTCGCTGTTCTGGCCGTCGTCCCAAAAAACCCTAGAGGGGGTAAATGCATTATTTTCTGCTCCCCCTCCCAACAGTTACTCTAATTCCTTGTTCACCATGTTAGTGGACTGTGTTTGAAAGATTTCATTGGCAGAAATAGTAAAAAGTAACTACATTCCCCTGGGACTAGATCTATTTAGAAAAATATGTCCACTATTGCTAAATTTTTGTGACCACTGGCGGTTGCGGGTGACCATATGGGTTGGGAATTGATGGAATGCCATATGTGTTTTCCCATAATTTCTATGTTCAGATTACAACGTTTAAATATATGTATAACAGAATAAATGTGAATATTATGATCTGCTGTTTAGAATCCCAATACGGGTAATTACTGAATAATATGCTGTATTTGTTTACATTTTTTTGTTTTAATTTCTCGCTGCCTGCTGTGGACTTTCATGTGTATGCTTTCCAGATTTCTGGATAGTTGGACATGCCATTCAGTAATCACGAGATAATGTTTTTTTATGGAGTATTCTATTACTTGGAGTGCTGAACCTATGCTCAGCCATTGTGGCGTGCGTTCATTTGGAGGGTCAGGGACCGGCGTATTGAGTGTAGAGGGGATTAGCGTGCGGAACTCAGTATGGGGATATTTGGTTGCTGGGTATGGCCATGTAGCGCTGCACATCCGGTTTCTTTTCTTGACCGGATGTGCGGCGATTGAAGGGGACTAAGGCCGCATGTTGTGGGTCTGCTTGCCTGTCTCTGCTCCTGCGCGGGGGTCTTTCTGGGGCCGCTATTGCGGCGTTCTGTGTCGGCGCATGCGCAGTAGCCTTTGGCCGGAGAAGGAGAGGAGAGGGCTGGCCCTATGACACGCCCCTCCCCTCCCTCGGAACAGCCTATTTAGGCGCCAAACACCATGCCACAAACCCCGTAGGATTGAGTGCTGTGCAGCACTCACAATAACAAACATTGCAAGGCGCCCCTCTCTCTCTCTTTGTGGATCCAGGTAGGACTTTTTTGCGCTCCCCTCCCTTCCAAACCCTATTATATCCAGCACTTCGGTGCTGCAGATACTGCAACCTATATGCACATATATCTTTATATGAGATACTTAAATTATTGTATCTCCACAGGATAATATGCAGTTATCTGTGAGGCAGTTTTTTGGCTTCTGTGGCTGTGAAGAACTTCATGTTAATTGAAGGGCTTATCTCCCTCTTTGAACCTGGCAACAGACCCACCTGACAAGAGAGGTTTCTTATTACAATCGAGGCACCTGCGATTTAACTTTTGCATGTTTATCCAACATGTTAACCACTTTCAGACCGGACCATTATGCAGCCTAAAGACCAGAGGACTTTTTACAATTTCGCACTGCACTGGTTTAACTGGTAATTACGCGGTCATGCAATGTTGTACCCAAACGAAATTTGCGTCCTTTTCTTCCCAAGTGATTGAATAATGACAAAAAAAAAAAAATGTTTACAAAAAGTTGTCACTAAATGATATATTTCTCACACATGCCATGGGCATATGTGGAATTACACCCCAAAATATATTCTGCTGCTTCTTCTGAGTACGGGGATACCACATGTGTGGGACTTTTTGGGAGCCTATCCGTGTACGGGACCCCGAAAGCCAAGCACCGCCTTCAGGATTTCCAAGGGTGTAAATTTTTGATTTCACTCCTCACTACCTATCACTACCTATCACAGTTTTGAAGGCCATAAAATGCCAAGATGGCACAAAACCCCCCCAAATGACCCCATTTTGGAAAGTAGACACCCCAAGCTATTTGCTGAGTGGCATGTTGAGTCCATGGAATATTTTATATTTTGCCACAAGTAGCGGGAAAAATGACAAACTTTTTTTTTTTTTTTTGCCCAAAGTTGTCACTAAATGATATATTTCTCACACATGCCATGGGCATATGTGGAATTACACCCCAAAATAAATTCTGCTGCTTCTTCTGAGTACGGGGATACCACATGTGTGGGACTTTTTGGGAGCCTATCCGTGTACGGGACCCCGAAAACCAAGCACCGCCTTCAGGATTTCTAAGGGTGTAAATTTTTGATTTCACTCCTCACTACCTATCACTACCTATCACAGTTTTGAAGGCCATAAAATGCCAAGATGGCACAAAAACCCCCCCAAATGACCCCATTTTGGAAAGTAGACACCCAAGCTATTTGCTGAGTGGCATGTTGAGTCCATGGAATATTTTATATTTTGCCACAAGTAGCGGGAAAAATGACAAACTTTTTTTTTTTTTTTTTTTTGCCCAAAGTTGTCACTAAATGATATATTTCTCACACATGCCATGGGCATATGTGGAATTACACCCCAAAATAAATTCTGCTGCTACTTCTGAGTACGGGGATACCACATGTGTGGGACTTTTTGGGAGCCTATCTGTGTACGGGACCCCGAAACCAAGCACCGCCTTCAGGATTTCCAAGGGCGTGAATTTTTGATTTCACTCCTCACTACCTATCACTACCTATCACAGTTTTGAAGGCCATAAAATGCCAAGATGGCACAAAACCCCCCCAAATGACCCCATTTTGGAAAGTAGACACCCCAAGCTATTTGCTGAGAGGCATGTTGAGTCCATGGAATATTTTATATTTTGCCACAAGTAGCGGGAAAAATTACAAACTTTTTTTATTTTATTTTTTTTTGCCCAAAGTTGTCACTAAATTATATATTGCTCACACATGCCATGGGCATATGTGGAATTACACCCCAAAATATATTCTGCTGCTTCTCCTGAGTATGGGGATACTACATGTGTGGGAATTTTTGGGAGCCTATCCGTGTACGGGACCCCGAAAACCAAGCACCGCCTTCAGGATTTCTAAGGGCGTAAATTTTTGATTTCACTCCTCACTACCTATCACAGTTTTGAAGGCCATAAAATGCCCAGATGGCACAAAACCCCCCAAATGACCCCATTTTGGAAAGTAGACACCCCAAGCTATTTTATGAGAGGCATGGTGAGTATTTTGCAGCTCTCATTTTTTTTTGAAAATGAAGAAAGAAAAGGAAAAAAAATTTTTTTTTTCTTTTTTCAATTTTCAAAACTTTGTGACAAAAGCGAGATCTGCAAAATACTCACCATACCTCTCAGCAAATAGCTTGGGGTGTCTACTTTCCAAAATGGGGTCATTTGGGGGTATTTTGTGCCATCTGGGCATTCCATGGCCTCTGAAACTGTGATAGGCAGTGAGGAGTGAATTCACAAATTCACACCCTTAGAAATCCTGAAGGTGGTGCTTGGTTTTTGGGGCCCCGTACGTGGCTAGGCTCCCAAAAAGTCCCACACATGTGGTATCCCCGTACTCAGGAGAAGCAGCAGAATGTATTTTGGGGTGTAATTCCACATATGCCCATGACATGTTTGAGCAATATATCATTTAGTGACAACTTTGTAAAAAAAAAAAAAAATAATAATAATTTTTATTTTTCCCGCAACTTGTGTCAAAATATAAAATATTCCATGGACTCGACATGCCTCTCAGCAAAAAGCTTGGGGTGTCTACTTTCCGAAATGGGGTCATTTGGGGGGGTTTTGAACTGTCCTGGAATTTTATGCACAACATTTAGACGCTTATGTCACACATTACCCACTCTTCTAACCACTTGAAGACAAAGCCCTTTCTGACACTTTTTGTTTACATGAGAAAATAATTTTTTTTTGCAAGAAAATTACGTTGAACCCCCAAACAATATATATTTTTTTAAAGCAAAGGCCCTACAGATTAAAATGGTGGGTGTTTCATTTTTTTTTTTCACTCAGTATTTGCGCAGCGATTTTTCAAACGCATTTTTTTGGGAAAAAACACACTTTTTTAAATTTTAATGCACTAACACACACTATCTTGCCCAAATATTTGATGAAATAAAAAATTAGATCTTAGGCCGAGTACATAGATACCAAACACGACATGCTTAAAATTGCGCAGAAACGTGCAGCGGTGACAAACTACATACATTTTTAAAAGCATTTAAACGCCTTTACAGGTTACCACTTTAGATTTACGGAGGAGGTCTACTGCTAAAATTACTGCCCTCGATCTGACCTTCGCAGTGATACCTCACATGCATGGTGCAATTGCTGTTTACATATGACGCCAGACCGACGCTTGCGTTCGCCTTTGCGCGAGAGCAGGGGGGGACAGGGGTGCTTTTTTTTTTTTTTTTTTTTTTTTATTATTATTGATTTTGCTTTTTTATTTTATTTTTCAACTGTTCCTTTCATTTATATATATTTTTTATCATTTTTATTGCTATCTCAGGGAATGTAAATATCCCCTATGATAGCAATAGGTAGTGACAGGTACTCTTTTTTGAAAAAAATTGGGGTCCATTAGACCCTAGATCTGTCGTCTGCCCTCAAAGCATCTGACCACACCAAGATCAGTGTGATAAAATACTTTCCCAATTTCCCAATGGCGCTGATTATATCCGGCGAAATATAAGTCATGAAATGCTCGTAGCTTCCGGTTTCTTAGGCCATAGAGATGATTGGAGCCATTCTGGTCTCTGATCAGCTCTATCGTCAGCTGGCGGAACCACCGGCTGCATTCTCAGGTTCCCTGTTGGGACAGGAGAGCCAGAGAAAACCATGGAAGACGGTGGGAGGGGGGGCATTCCCTCCCACTGCTTGTAAAAGCAGTCTAGAGACTAATTAGCCACTAGGATTGCTTTTACATGAAAGCCGACCGCTGGCTGAAAAGAATGATACCAAGATAATGCCTAATCCTGCCGGCATCATTCTGGTATAACCACTCAAAGTCCAGCAACATACCAGTACGTTGCTGGCCCTTGTTTGGCATATATTGTAATCTTTTTTTTCATGCAGCCTGTGGGCTGAACGAAAAAAAAAGATTGATCGGTGGGTATGCCCACCATTAGAACCTCCCTTCATCCACCCACTTCTAATGATGGGCATACATGCACCATTTTGTTTTTAACTGTGGTGGTGAAATCACCTCCAACAGCGCTGGAGTCACGGATTTATGTATCGTGGGAGCAAGCGCTGTTGCTGTCAAGATAAATAAATCCGCGCTGCAGCTGAATGGCGTACCTGCTAAGCAAATTATGGTTAACAATAAAACAAAGTAACATTACAGTATAACAGTAAGATTTACCATACCTGCAAAGCAAATACCAAAAAAAACATAGTAAAAAATAAAACATTTTTTAATGCAACCTGTGCCTAAAATATATATATGCCGAAGCATGGGGGCATCCTCCCGCAAAAAAGTTATGCCGCGTACACACGGTCGGAATTTTCCACGGGCAAGCCTCCGTCGGAATTTCAACCGTATGTAGGCGGCATTAGGAGCAAATCGCTCCTCCGCCCTCTGCTGCCCCCATGCTTCGGCATATATGCTCTTTTTTTTTTAACTGTGGTGGTGAAATCACCTCCTACAGCGTTGGAGTCACGGCTTTATGTATCGTGGGAGCAAACGCTGTTGCTGTCAAGATAGATAAATCCGCGCTGCAACTGAATGGCGTACCTGAAAACAAAAAAAATGGTTAACAATAAAACATTGCAGAATAGAATACAGTAAAAAGGAGAACAATAGAGAGAGAATAGAGAGAAAGAGAACAATAAAACAACTATTTTTGTTTTTTTTATTTTATATTTTTTTTGTTTTATTTTCTACTTTTTTTTTTTAAACTTTTGTTTGTAACTGTAACAGTTCTAACGGAACTGTTGTAACGGTTCCATCGGTTTTGGTCTCAAAATGCGATGGCATTCTTGAGAACGTGTGCCTAGTCTGTGCAATGCTGTACCCTACGCTAATACTCAACTAGTGTATGGTAGCGTTCGAAACATTCACCGATGCAAAGACCAGGATTGTCAGGACAGCGGGGACAATAATAGCGGGTGTCACGCCTAAATCCGCGCTTTCTGCAGACACGACATTTTCTTTGGGGGGCTTGTTGGGTAGGGGTACTCGGGAGGACATAAATAAAATGCCGCTCATGCAGCCGGCTAACTGCATTTGGTTGGGGAATGTGAGGCGGAGCACCGTCTGGAAACAGAAGGGCTCCGATGATCTCTTCCTGGAATTTAAGGAAGGATCCAGTACGTCCTGAAGCTCCGTATAGCACATGAGCATTCAGCAAAGCCAATTGGAAAAGGTAAATAGACACTTTTTTGTACCAGCGTCTAGCCTTACGGGCAACTAGGTACGGCGCCAACAAATGGTCGTTGAGGTCCACCCCTCCCATGTTTTGGTTGTACTCGTGGACACAGAGGGGTTTCGTCACAACACCAGCCGCCGTAGTAATTTGGACCGTCGTGTCTGCATGAAGGGAGGTAAGAACGAAAACATTCTTATTATCCCTCCACTTCATAGCGAGCAAGTTATTACACTTCAAGCAGGCTCTCTCCCCCAGCCTAAGACGGGACTCTACAAGCCGCTGGGGAAAGCCCGGCGATTAGGTCGCACGGTGCCACATGCTCCAATCTGATGATCAAACAAATGACTAAACAGTGGCACGCTCGTGTAATAATTATCCACGTACAAGTGGTACCCCTTTCCGAATAAGGGTGACACCAAGTCCCACACAATCTTGCCAGCGCTCCCTATGTAGTCAGGGCAGTTTGTCGGCTCTATGTGGCTATCTTTGCCCTCATAAACCATAAATTTACATGTATAGCCTGTGGCCCTGTCACAGAGCTTATACATCTTGACCCCGTATCTGGCACGCTTGCTGGGAAGGTATTGTTTGAATGACAAGCGGCCAGTAAACTTAATCAGGGACTCGTCAACGCAGACAACTTGATGGGGAGTAAACAAGTCTGCAAAACGTTGGTTGAAATGGTTTATGAGGGGCCGAATTTTATAGAGCCGATCGTATGCAGGGTCTCCACGAGGACGACAGAGTTCATTGTCGTTGAAGTGCATGAACCGCAAAATCTGTTCGTATCGTGCCCTGGACATGGAGGCAGAGAACACGGGCATATGGTACATTGGCTCAGTGGACCAATATGAACGCAACGTACCCATTTTAACTATGCCCATGATGAGGGAAAGGCCCAGAAAGATCTTAAATTCGGGGACCGTAATTGGTCTCCAATCTCTGGCAAGGGTGGACAACTGGGGATTAGCAGCGATGTGTTGACCAGCGTACAAATTGGTTTGGTCCACAATAGATCTATAGAGATCTTCGGTGAAAAACAGCGAAAAAAAATCAAGTGACGTAAAATCAGCTGTTTCCACCTGAATACCGGGTTGGCCAGTGAATGGGGGAAGTACGGGTTCTGCAGAAGTGGTGGGCACCCAATCAGGATTGGCAAATTCTGCAGGAAGGGCACTATGGGCACGACGGGCCTGTCTTTGTCGTCTTCTTGGTGGCAGCGGGACACTACTTGTGCTTGCCACCTCGCCAGCTGAAACTGCACTTATGGGACTCGCCACGTCACCACGTGATACTGCAGTGCTGGTTTGACTACGTCCAGGGTGTACTAGGCCGCTGGTGCTTGCCTGTTCACCAGAAGGAATAGCGGCTCTAGTACGTCTCTGCCTCCTACGAGCGACCTGCGGTTCCTGCACCTCAACAACAGAAGAAGGAGTTTGGGGTCTGGTACGCCTGACCTTAGCAGGGACCACAACTCCGCCGTCAGAGCTATCTGTCATGGAGCCGCTGTCGTCTACAGGATCGTATTCTGAGCCTGATTCTGACAGATGAGTGACCTCCTCTTCACTATCTGTCATGCTCAGAAACAAGTAGGCCTGTTCACTAGTGTACGTTTGACTTGCCATTTTGGGCTCTAAATTTAGTAGTACACTAGTGAGACTCACAGGGAAAAAAAAAGCTCCTGACTGTTAGCGACTGAATCAAAACGCTACCAAAAAACTGTAAGCGATCGCAGGGATCAGGCCTGACTCTGCGAACGCTGCAGTTATGTGTGCTTAGTGTTTTGTAAGTGACAGTGATCGATCGATACTGCACTTGGGTGGGCTGGGCAGAGGGGGAAAACGCAGGTGCTAGCAGGTATCTGGGCTGATCCCGCTAACAATGCGTTTTTGGGAACCCTAAACAGCTGGGGACGCTAGTATAGATCTGATCAGATCAGATATCGATCTGTTCAGATTCTATACCACTAAGGGAGGTGTATGCTGCGTGCGTGGGTGTTTGCGGTACTGGCACTAACCCGACGCTGCCTGGGGCGACGCAGACCTTATTTGACTCTAAAACCTTAGTTATATCACCCGCTGGGCGATCAGGGGGTTAAACCTTTATTAGGTAATAAACGGCGGGTGCCCTGAAACTATAAAAAATAAACTAACTGACCAGCGTCACCCGTAACAGTTATATGGTGATCACTGGTGAAAGGGTTAACTAGGGGGCACTCAGGGGGTTAAAACCTTTAGTAGGTAGTATATGGGGGTCCCTGACCCTATAAAATGCTGCGGCAAACCTAAATACCTACCTCCCTAACTAGCGTCAACTGTGACACTAATACAGCGATCAAAAAAAACGATCGCTTAGTGACACTGGTGACGGGGGGTGATCACGGGGTTAAACCTTTATTAGGGGGGGTTCCTAGACCTAAAGGGGGCTAAATCTAACTGCCCTAACAGTTATTAGGGTCACAATGCACCAATGCAGTTAACAGTAAAAAAAATAAAAAAAAAATAAAAAACTGCTTTGGTGTCACTGTGACAGGGGGTGCAGGGGGGCAATCGGGGGGGGCTGGGGTGTGTAAAGTGTGCCTAGAATGTTCTACTGGTAGTGTAGTGTAGTGTAGTGTAGGTGTTGTGCAACTCACGTGTCTTCTCTCCTCGGCGTCGGTTCGAAAAGACCGCCACGAGGAGAGATGACCTCACTTCCCCTGGCTCTGTACACAATACAGAGCCAGGGGAAGCATTCCATTGGCTGGGAGCGATCGCTCCCCCAACGATGCCGACCGCCGCAGGCACCGGGGGGGGGCCCGATCGGGCCCCCACCCGCAGACACCGCCGCACAGGGGGGGGGCCCGACGGGCCCCCCACCCGCAGACAGGTAGGGACGTATATACTGTACATATCTTCCGGTCGGCAAGTGGTTAATGACAGGACACCTTCCTACTAACTGTTTACCTTACTTTTTACTGCCCTAATACTAATTCATGGTAAGACATTTATAATTATAATCAATATAGCCTTGTAACAATATTTCTTTATGCCCCTTTTTAGGTGCTATCTATGCTAATTTTTGATACAGCCTTATATGAGCCTTTGCTATAGAAACCGACTAAAATTATATACTATATAGATCAATTTAACCTCATTACAAAGCGGCATATATATATATATATGTATTTGTATATATATATATATATATATATATATATATATATATATATATATGTATATCTATATAAACTGCCTAGGCGGTTCCTATCCTTCAGCTTTGTTCCCTGCTGTTTGGCTCTCCAGATTTTGAATACTCACAATCAAACAAATAGTCACACATTGGGTAACCCTGCTGTTTATCTGGCTTGCTGCATACCTTTTCCTCTATTTGCTGCTCCCCCCTCCCCGCAGTGCCCATGGTTTTGCTTGAGCATGGGTCCAGACACTCCACACTACAGAAAAATAATACCTTTTTTCTTTTTGTGTTTATATGTAAAAATGTGCTAATTTTTATATGTTGTTAATTTCCAAAAATTTATTGTGATATATATCATCATAGAATCAATCGCTCCTGAGGAAGCGATAACTTCAAAAAGCGCGGAACATGTCGAGCCAAATCCTCTGATTAGAAAAAACGGACCCCCGCATCAGCATCACCCCAAATCTACAGGACTCAGTTCTATCTTTATATATACCATTTATGCCAGCGACTACTATAAAATATCTGGTTTTGCATACCTTTTATATGTGTTAACCAAGATAAATACATCATATTGTTTGGGCGTTGTTTTGCTGATAAGGAGGTCTGATATTGTTTATCATTTGCTAAATATATTTTGAGCATATGTAATCGCTGATCTACTGCGATTCAATATATATATATATTTTTTTAATAAAATACCCTTTTTTGATATTTTCTAGTATACGTATCTTTGTGCCTATAAAGTCCCTTTTCTTTAGTTAGTCTCTCTATACAATTACTTGCGGGACGTTGGCACATTTTTATTGGGTTTGGTCATACTATCACCATATGACCTTACCTTTCGAATGCACAGTTAAAAGTAATTTAACCTTAGAAGGTTATTCATGAATCTCCAAGCCCCTCACGATAATACCGGCGCCAGGGTGGTGGTTAGTCTTGACGCTGCCAAGGCTTTTGATTCAGTAGAGTGAGAATACCTTTGGGAATGTCTTCGCAGATTTGGTTTTGGTCCCAGGTTTGTTAAAGGGCTTAAACTTTTATACCAGGCTCCCACTGCCCGCATCCAAGTGAATGGACAGATGTCTGATCCCTTCTCGCTGTCCCGTGGAACCCGCCAAGGATATCCTATCTCTCCCATGTTGTATGCACTAGCCGTTATGCCCTTGGCTATTGCCATTAGGGCGCACCCTGACATTCGCGGCCTATGGTTGGAACAGGTGATGGAGGTCATCAGCTTATATGCTGATGACATGCTGCTGTACTTGGAGGACGATGGTCCCTCCTTGTCTGCAGCCCTTCACTTGATTCAAGGCTTTGGCGCCTACTCGGGACTCCAGATAAACTGGGCTAAATCCCAAATTCTACCCATAGACCTCACTGCCCCCACAGCTGCACAAGCCGAAATGCCCCTTGTGTGCACCAGCCAGATTAAATATCTGGGTGTACAATGCTCCCGGTCCCTTTCAGATTTTGTACATTTGAACCTAGACCCGCTCTTTGCACTCCTGAAATGCAAAACACAAGTATGGTCCAGACTCCCTTTAGGGGTCATGGGCCGGCTCAATTTAGTGAAGATGATCCTCCCTTCTAAACTACTTTATCTTTTCTGACATGCTCCGCTCAATGTCCCGGTCCATATGTTTAGGAATATGGAATCTATCCTTAATACCTTTGTGTGGGGCTCCTCCAGGCACAAACTGGCGTGGCGGACCCTTAAATGTCCCATCCACCTGGGCGGTGTTGCTCTGCACTCTACTACATTGCTTCCCAACTGTCCCATTTTTTCTACTTTAATAGACATGACAAAACCAGATACTCCACACTGGTCTGCACCGCTGCCACTGACGTAATAGCTCATCCCTTTCAACTATTGTTCTGTAAACATCAGGGTCTATCACGTCTGAGAGATAAACGCCACATGCTAGTACACCACAACAAAATTTGGCACACAGGACTTAATATCACTGGGGCCCCTCCCCTACATGCCCACACCCCATTATGGGAAAACCCTCTCCTTTCAGAACTGCTGACAGTCCCAGACCACAAGATATGGATAGTCCGGAGAATTATTTACCTGTCCCAACTCTACACTGGACGCACAATAAAAACGTTTCAAGCCCTGAAAGAGGAATTTGATCTCCCCAACTTCACATTCTTTCGATACCTACAGATCAGCCATGCCATTCGAACTCAATTTGGAAACCATGCCCTTTAAACATTGGCCCTGATGGATATAGCACTTGGGGACGATCCTAAAAAATTGATATCCCTTCTTTATACGCAGCTCCTCACTCCCAGAGCCACAGCACATGCTTACCAGCTTAAGACGAAATGGGAGGCGGACCTTGGGGAAATAGCAGACGAGCAATGGGGGGAGATCTTGGAGACACCCAAAAAGATGTCACCCAAGCTCTCAGACAGACTTACGCACCTTTATATACTTCACAAATCATACCTCACCCCGACTCGCATCTCCAAATATAAAGCTGACACTGACCCAATGTGCCCCAGATGCGGAGACGCCAACAGTACTTTCTACCATCTTCTATGGTCCTGTCCCCCCATCCAACAGTACTGGGCACAAGTTATTAAATTCCTTCATGACCATATGGGATCCCCCCTAACGCTGTGCCCATGCCAGTGCATACTTGGCCTCCTCCCCCTTCCTGAAGAAGAAAAGTATCTCACCACATTCCTGCAGGAAACCCTGTTTACTGACAGGATGCAAATAGCTCAACTGTGGCTCAGGCCTGCTTCGCCCACGATCCAACAATGGAAGAGGGCTGTGAATCTCACGTTACCTTACAAGAAAATTCTTTACTTGCATCGTGGATGCCCAGATAAATTCAACAAAATATGGGATAGATGGGTCGATGATGCCTCCACTTGTGATACCTAAGGTTTATGGATATATAGGAACACGGATCTGGGACGATCCGCACGGTTAATCAGTTAATATGTATATTGTCTGCATGCGGATATGGATGCTAACACTGCTGAATTATAAACTATATAATGCTTGCGGTATTAACTCGTATTGACTCTAGATATGTATGTCAGACAAATGTTGTACATCCCGTTACCATATAGGGATGCCTGTTGCACCCAATACCTGTTTTATGTTTTTCTTTTATTCTGTATTGACTTTTATGCTCAATAAACTTTATTTTGGTTAAAAAAAAAAAAAGTGATAGAGTTCTTATTTTTTGGGGTTATTTGATATTTCAGGGACTTGCAGTCATCAATTCAGCTATGAATTCGAAATCATATCAAAGTGTACTTAATAGGAATGTATGCCATCTGTACAAAAGTTGAAGCTAAGCTGGAAATGTATCTTTTAATACAAAAATATTTTGAAGCTTGTTGGCAAATCCAGGAATGGCTCAAAACAGAAACAATAAAGGGTCATGGACTGGCCTAGTCAAAGCCCTAATTTGAATCCCATTAACATGTTATGCAAGGATTTCAAATGGTTAGTTCATGCAAGCAAACCCACAAACCATCTTGCAACTTAACACATTTTGTAAGGAGAGAGAAATCAAAAATGCCACTAATGACACCTTTTTTTTATTGCAATCTGTGCCAAAAAAAGAGTAAAAAATATATGTCAAAGCATAGGGGCAATCCATCCCTAAAGTTAGGGGCAATTCACCCCTCCACTCCTGCCCTATGCTTCGGCATATATGCTCTTTTTTTAAACTGCTGTGGTTAAATCACCTCCTACAGCACTGGACTTGCGGCTTTACGTATCGTGAGAGCAAACCCTGTTGCTATCAGAATAAATAAACCTGTGCTGCAGCTGAATGGCGTACCTGCAAAGCAAATAATTCTTAACAATAAAACACAGTAACATTACAGTAGGACATACCAGACCTGTAAAGCAAATACAAAAAAACACAGTACAATAAAACATTACAGTATATCATAAAATACAGTATAACAGAGGAGAACAATAGAGAGAGAAGAACAATAAAACGACAACTATTTTGGGCTTTTTTTTTTTATGTTTTTTTTTTTTTTACACTTTTATTATAACTTTGAATGTTCCAGCTAAGTATCTCTCAAAATGCGATGGCCAAGTAACATCTTTCGAAACCCTGTGTAAGTGTGCCCTAGGACTGTGCCATGCTGTACCCTATGCTAATAGTCCTCTAGTGCGTGGTAGCGATGGAAACATTCACTGATGCAGAGATCAAGTTGGTCAGGACAGGAGGGACAATAAAAGGAGGTGTCATGCCTATATCTGCGTTTTATGCAGACACTACATCTTTTTTGGAGTGTTCTTTGGCCTGAGGTACCACAGAGGACTTATGGAAAGTGTCCCTCATGCAGCCGGCTCCATGCATTTGATTGGGAAGTTGGGCCACAGAACTGTCACATACCTGGTTGGAGGCTGAAGTTCTGAGAGGGCTCTCCTTGCAGCTAAGTGATACACCCCTTAGGATGGTACAGAAGGTGTAGTGCCCAAATAAGCACAGGTTTCCAGATGGGTACAGGAGGGTAGAGTCGGTGGTCACCGGATAATGCAGGATACACAGCTAGGCCAAAGTCTCTAGGGATACTCAGTAGCACTTGGCAAAGGTGTGTTCAGGAGATGGTAGCAGAAGCCAGGCCGGGGGTCAAACACTGTGGATCAGAAAGGAGGAGGCAGGTAGCAAAGTCTGTGATGCAAGCCGGGTTCAGACACTGGAGACAATAGCAAAGTCGGTAACGCAAGCCAGGGGGTCAAACCAGGAGAGCAAATCAGACAGGTCAGGAGCAAGCTGGGTCACAACAGGAAATCCAAGTATAGTATGCACAGAGGCTCAAGAACATGGTAAGCCTGACGACAATCCAGCAATGTGATGTGTTTAGCAGCAGTCTTATATTGGCCAGTAAGTGGCCGCATCTGTCAGACTATGTGCTTATTGGTGTACACACATACGCCAATTAGTGCTGTTGCGCATGCTCGTTTGCACATTAGCCCGGTACCAGTGCGCAAGACAACGGCGTCCATTACCAGTACTGGCACTATTGCCAGTTCTCCTACGCCCATTTCCAGAAGGGCTGTGATGATCTCTTCCTGGAATTTTAGGAAAATCCAGTTTGTCCTGACACTTTGTTGTATAGCACATAAGCATTCAGCAGAGCCAATTGAAATAAGTATACCGACTTTTTTTCTACCAGTGTCTGGCTCTACGGGAAATTAAGTACGGCGTCATCATCTGGTCGTTGAAGTCCACCCCTTCCCATGTTAAGGTTGTATTCGACGGACTTCACAACAACACCAGTCGCCGTTGGAATTTCGACTGTCGTATCTGCGTGAATGGAGGACAGAACGAAAACATTCCGTGTGTCCCTCCACTTCACTGCAAGCAATTTATTACTTCTTAAGCAGGCTCTCTCCCCCCATCTAAGTCAGGATTCTACAAGCCATTGGGGGAAGCCCCGTGATTAGATTGCACTGTGCCACATGCGCCAATTCCACAATCAAAAAGGTGACTAATCCCGCGTACACACGAGCTGACTTTTCGACGGACTAGGTCCGATGGTCTTTCTGACGGATTTTTGACAGTGTTCCGACAAACTTTTCGAATTAACGGACTTGGCCACACACAATCACACTAAATTCTGACGGATTCGAACGTGATGACGTACGACCGGACTAGAATAAGGAAGTTCGTAGCCAGTAGCCAATAGCTGCCCTAGCGTCGCTGTTTGTCCGTCAGACTAGCACACAGACGAGCGGATTTTTCGATAGGAACTGGGTCCAGCGGAGTTCCGGCAGGAAAATTTAAGCTCTATTTCTAAAGTCTGTCGGATTTTTCGACAGTAAAAGTCCGATGGAGCCCACACACAATCAAATTGTCCGACGGATTTGTTCCTTCGGACCTTTGCTGTCGAAAAGTCCTCTCGTGTGTACGCGGCATAAAAAGTGGCACGCTTGTGTAATAATTGTCCACATACAAGTGGTACCCCTTTCCGAATAAGGGTGACACCATGTCCCAAACAATCTTACCGCTGCTTCCTATGTAGTTTGGGCAGTTGGGGGGCTCCACGTGACTATCTCTTCCCTCGTAAACCATAAAGCTATATGTATACCCTGTTGCCCTGTCACAGAGCTTATTCAACTTGACCCCATATCTGGCACGCTTGCTGGGGAGATACTGTTTGAAAGACAGGTGGCCAGAAAATGTCATCAGGGACTCATCAACGCAGACATCTTTATCAGGAATAAACAAGGCTGCAAATTGTTGATGAAGTGGTTTAGGAGGAGCCGAATTTTGTTGAGCTGATCGTATTGAGGGTCACCAGGAGTTCATTGTCGTTGAAGTGCATGAACCACAAGATCTGCTCGTATCTAGTCCTGGCCATGGAACACAGGCAAATGATGAATTGGGTCAGTGGACTAATATGACTGCAACTAATTTTTTTTAGTTATGCCCATGAGGAGGGATAGGCCCAGAAAGGCCTTAAATTCGGGAACCGTAATAGGTTTCCAGGCAAATTCTCTGGCAAGGGTCAAATGGAGATTTGTGGCGATATATTGACCATATAAATGACTTTGGTCCACAATAGATCTGTAGAGATCTTCTGTGAAAAACAGTGAATAAAAGCCAAGGGAAGTAAAATCCGCTGTTTCCACCTGAATTACGAGTTGGCCAGTGAATGGGGGAAGTACGGGTGCTGCAGAAGTGGTGGGCTCTACGGGCCTGCGTTCAAACTTCTTTTGTCTTCTTGTGCTAGCCACCGCACCAGCTTGAACTGCACTTATGGGACTCGCCAGGTCACAAAGTGTTACTGCCCTGCTGGTTTGTCTATGACCAGGATGTACTGGGCCGCTGGTGCTTACCAGTTCACCAGAAGGTTGAGCGGCAATAGTACTGGCTCTCTGCTCTATACAAGAACATTACGGTTGTTGCACCTCAGCAACAGAAGAATGGGGTCGGGTATGCCTGACCTTAGCAGGGACCACTACTCCGTCGTCAGAGCTATCTGTCACAGTGCCGCTGCCCTCTACTGGTTCATATACTGAGCCTGAATCTGACAGTGAGGCTGCCCCTTCGCTCTCATCCGTCATGCTCAGCATCATGAGGCCTCTTCACTAGTGTACCTCTGGCCTCTTCACTAGTGTACCTCATTTCGGCCACTTTCCGAGCGTGTGGACTTGCCCACACACGCACGGACTTCTCCAGCGGATAATCCGCCGGCCAAAAGTCCGCGGGACTTTTGAAAATGAACGGACTTGCCCACAGGGGGCTTATCGGAATCTGGGAGCCCCCTTTAATAAGGGGGCCCCCAGATCCCGGCCCCCCACCCTATGTGAATGAGTATGGGGTACGATGTACCCCTACCCATTCACCTAAGGTGTAAAATGTAAAGTACAAAAACACACACACTTTTGAAAAAATATTTTATTGCACTGCTCCGGGGGTCTTCTTCCGTCTTGGGGGTCTTCTCGCCGGACTCCCCCGCTCTCTTCTGCTCTTTTACCTAGCTCTTTCACGAGGGGGGGAGTCCGGCTACCTTCTTCGTCGTCGCCGCCGTCTGGGGGTCTCGATCCGCCTTCGGGGTCTTCTTCCGTCTTGGGGGTCTTCTCGCCGGACTCCCCCGCCATTTACCAAGCTCTTTTACCGAGCGGGGGAAGTCCGGCTACCTTCTTCGTCGTCGCCGCCGTCGTCTGGGGGTCTCGATCCGCCTTCGGGGGTCTTCCGGGGGTCTCTTCTGTTCTTGCGGCGGTCGTCGTCTTCCGCGCCGCCGGCGCCTTGTCCTTCTTGTTCTTGTTCTTGTTCTTCTTCTTCTTCCGATGTTGACCCGACGCTCTCTCTGCCCGGAATGCCTGTGCCGCTCTGCGCTCGGACTTATATAGGGGAATGGGGACAGGGTCACATGCACATGTCACATGGTGACCCCGCCCCCGTGCGCTGTCACAGTCCCAGCATCCTCCGGGACTGTGACAACACAAGGGGGCGGGGTCACCATGTGACATGTGCATGTGACCCTGTCCCCATTCCCCTATATAAGTCCGAGCGCAGAGCGGCACAGGCATTCCGGGCAGAAGAAGAAGAACAAGAACAAGAACAAGAAGGACAAGGCGCCGGCGGCGCGGAAGACGACGACCGCCGCAAGAACAGAAGAGACCCCCGGAAGACCCCCGAAGGCGGATCGAGACCCCCAGACGACGGCGGCGACGACGAAGAAGGTAGCCGGACTTCCCCCGCTCGGTAAAAGAGCTTGGTAAATGGCGGGGGAGTCCGGCGAGAAGACCCCCAAGACGGAAGAAGACCCCCGAAGGCGGATCGAGACCCCCAGACGGCGGCGACGACGAAGAAGGTAGCCGGACTCCCCCCCTCGTGAAAGAGCTAGGTAAAAGAGCAGAAGAGAGCGGGGGAGTCCGGCGAGAAGACCCCCAAGACGGAAGAAGACCCCCGGAGCAGTGCAATAAAATATTTTTTCAAAAGTGTGTGTGTTTTTGTACTTTACATTTTACACCTTAGGTGAATGGGTAGGGGTACATCGTACCCCATACTCATTCACATAGGGTGGGGGGCAGGGATCTGGGGGCCCCCTTATTAAAGGGGGCTCCCAGATTATTAAAGGGGGCTCCCAGATTCCGATAAGCCCCCGATAAGCCCCCGCCCGCAGACCCCGACAACCAACGGCCAGGGTTGTCGGGAAGAGGCCCTTGTCCTCATCAACATGGGGACAAGGTGCTTTGGGGTGGGGGGGGGCGCACGGCCCCCCTTTCCCCAGGGCACCCCCCATTTGAGGGCACGCGGCCTGGTGGCTCAGGAGGGGGGGGGCGCTCACAAGCAAAAAAGCACCTAGTTGTCAGAGACTGCTTCAATCGCTACCAAAAAAGAATTAACTGTTAGCGTTCGCAGGGATCAGGCATGACTCTGCTAACACTGCAGTAATGTGTGCTGTGTTTTGTAAGTGATCTATTGCACTTGAGTGGGCTGGGCGGAGGGGCTAAACTCAGGTGCTAGCAGGTGTCTGGGCTGATCCTGCTAATGCCCCGTTTTTGGAAACACTATACTACTGGGGACACTAATATAGTTCTGAGCAGATCAAAGTGTACCTTCATGTACTGGTGTCAGTGTATTGTTGTGTACTCATGGTAAGATGTTCTTTCACACTGGAACCCAAAAGGGCTCCACGAGGGGAGGTGACATTACTTCCTCTGCCTGTGTGTACATCACATAGGCAGAGTACAGTCTGCCATTTGCCAGAACCGATCACTAGGTCCAGGACAGAAAGCATTGGCCTGGAAACTGATCGGTTCTGGAACAAATTTGATCGCCATGAGCACGGCTGGAGTGCGCGCGCCCCCTACCCATGGGCGCAAGCACAGTACAGCTATGGGTGTTCATGCAGGAGTGCCAAACTGCCGCCGTATAATGACGGTGGCTGGTCTGCAACTAGTTCAAGTGTGACAGCGCAGAATGCTAAAAATTGGCCTGGGCAGGAGGGGGGTTTAAGTGCCCAGTAAGCAAGTAATTAAAGTAGAGTCAAGAACATTTGTATACTCCTAGATTAGTGTTTTTTACACTGCTGGCTGCAGGCCAGCAGTGGTCTATGGCTATATCAGGTGGTCCCTAACCATCGTCCTCCACTTTTGCAGTCACTGTTGGCAGTGGGCAGGTGGATCCTTTTCTGCTACAGCTTCGACCAATTAAAGGACAAGTATGGTTTCATACTGTGCTGTCACTCATGATATCACTAATGACTCCATAAAGCAAAACATTTCTCCTCGTCTATCCCTTCATTGTCAATTGCCAGAGCAATATTTGAGCCATGAACAGAGCTTTTGGGTAACAGGAAAAGGCAACCCAGCACCAAAAATATATATGTCCACAGGGGTGATTATGGGTGCTATTCTCTTAGTCTAAATTAGATGATTGTGGTAGTGAAAAGACAGAGTGAAAATATTTGGAAAGAGGGGATTGATTAGGAAACAGAACAGTATTGGCAAGCACATGCACAATCTAAAAACTAAGCACCTCCTGCTTACGTGCTTCTTACCTATGTTTGCATATTTATTCCTCTTTCCAAAGGTGTAACTATAGCCATAGCATATCATCTGTCCGCTCACTCCAGTCCAGTACATGACTTGACTATAAGTCCTTAGCCAAGCTGTGTACTGGACTGGAGTGTGCGGACAGCCAGTCACCATGCTTTTGAGCCCCATAGCAGTTACCTGATCTTCTACGGCTATAGTTACACCTTTGGAAAGAGGAATAAATATGCAAACATAGGTAAAAAGCAAGCAGGAGGTGATTAGTTTTTAGATTGTATGTGCAACCACCCCTGTGGACATATATTTTTGTAAGCACTGCTTACAAAGTGGGGTAGAGCAGAAGAGGAGGAGGAGAAGTCAGGCAGCCATTGATCTGAGCCAGGTGCCACACAGTGACAGAACACAGATAAAGATGAAGATCATAACACTCACACACTGTACAGAGTACTCCAGTCCAGAATCTCCAGACACAACTCGACTCCTGGCTGCTGTGCTGCTGTCACTCCCAGAGTCCCAGGTCAGGACCCAGACTAATCCCTTTGCTGCATGATCATAGCGATGGGTGGCAGACCGCGGGTGCTGGAGAAGGTAGGTGGAGCAACTGCAGCACTAACACAGCCTCGCTCCTGACCCCGCCACACTCTGATAGCCTGTGAGTGTGATGTCACTGGTTTCTAGGTGCCAGGGGGTGCGGTCCTAGCAACCAGTTCCGCCGGTGATCAGTTAGGGTGGCTTCCACTAGATATGTGTCCTCTATTTCTTTTTGGACACTGTATTGTCCCGGAATGAAGGTGCCCGGGACCTGGGACAGAGATGTTAATTGCGGCAATTCGATCCACCTTGAGGATCCCTGATTCCGGGGGGCACTTGCCCCCCCCCCTGTGAATGCCCATGCTAGGAAGTGTCTATTAACAGGCACATTCGGCTGCACAGGGCATGCATTGTCAGTCACAGAGAGGAGGGTTGCTGAATGTCTGCATTAGACAATTAGTTGTTTCTAATCAAGCATTAGCATTAAAATGTAAATGGCTAAATCTTTAAGAGAGCAAATCTTCCAAGGATGAGGTCTGCTTTCCAGGACTTAAACTGGGAGGGAATATTGACATCAATGGACACAGAACAGAAATGGGAATTCTTCAAAGTGACTGTATGTAAACTTACTGCAAAGTATAGTGCCGTGGGCAATAAGTTTAAAAGGCTAAAAATAAAACCTATGTGGCTCACGGCCAAAGTTAAAATAAATGTAAGCTGTAAATAATAAGAAAAAGAGCCTTTAAAAAATATAAAAATGAAGGAACTCTATCATCATTTAAATGTTACAAAGAATATACCAGAATATGTAAAAAGTAAATCAAGGATGCAAAAATTCAAAACGAACGACAGTTTGCAAAACATAGTAGGACAAACCCCCAAAAATTCTTCAAATATATTAATAGTAAAAAGGTCAGGTCTGCGCATGTAGGCTCTTTACAAAATAATCTAGAGTGGGTGACTAGGGACAAAGAGAAGGCAAATTTATTAAATACTTTCATTAGCTCTGTGTATACAAAGGAGCATGGGGGAGCTCAAGTCCATAATGGGGGTGGTAGTGACACAGCCCCAAATGAACCACAATGGCTCAAAAGTGATACAGTCCAGAAATATTTAGACAGAATAAAGGTAGATAAAGCACCTGGACCAGATGGTATCCACCCACAGATTCTAAAATCATTGAGCTCTGTCATTTCAAAGCCATTGTATCTAATTTGTAGGAACTCGTTAATGTCTGTAATGGTACCACTGGATTGGCGCAGGGACAATGTGGTGCCCATTAGGGATGGGCCCGGTGTTCGATCCAAACCCATGTTCGATTCTAACCCATGTTCGAATCGAACATCGGCCGTTCGACCGCTCGTCGAGCCCAGAACTATGTGGGCCGTTCGCATCAAATTTGTGTGATGAGAACGGTCCACAATGCACTGCGCCAGTCGCAGTGCATTGCTGGCTGATGATTGGCCAAGCATGCACTGTGACCCCGCATGCTTGGCCAATCATAGAGCCAGCGGCGAGGAGAGCAATAATTGGCCACAGGCAGGATGCCTGTGGCCAATTGTAGCTCAGGGGGTTTAGTACACGCCCCACACTATATAAGGCCGCATGTAGTGTGTTCCGGCGTTAGTCAGTGACGGTGTCAGTGTGTCACAGGTACTCACCCGGGCCGAAATGCTGAGAGCTGCTCCCCTTGCGACTAGGTGCACGATGCCTCTGGAGTGGGTACAGAGGTCACCGGGCACAAAGATGCATGGGTTGCCAGCAGGTGTGTTGCAGGTGGTGTGCAGTAGCGACGTGGACCAGGTGAGGCTGATGCTGCACTGGAAGTAGACACCTGGCAGGACCGTGATGAGGCAGAGGGTGTATAGGTGCCAGAACATACATTGGAAGAAGACCCTTAGGTGCATATGAGAACTGGAAGTCCAGAACGCCAGGCCGAGGATCAAACACAGTAGATCAAGCAGAGGAATGTCCAGCAAGCAGGCCGAGGGTCAAGCACAGGTAATCAGGCAGAAGAGGTATCCAGGAGGCAGGCCAGGGGTCAAACACAGGTAAGTAACTCGGAGAATGTCCAGCAAGCAGGCCGAGGGTCAAGCACAGGTAATCAAGCAGAAGAGGTATCCAGGAGGCAGGCCAGGGGTCAAACACAGATAAGTAACTCGGAGAATGTCCAGCAAGCAGGCTGAGGGTCAAGCACAGGTAATCAGGCAGAAGAGGTATCCAGGAAGCAGGCCAGGGGTCAAACACAGGTAAGTAACTCAGAGAATGTCCAGCAAGCAGGCTGAGGGTCAAGCACAGGTAATCAGGCAGAAGAGGTATCCAGGAAGCAGGCCAAGGGTCAAACACAGGTAAGTAACTCAGAGAATGTCCAGTAAGCAGGCCGAGGGTCAAGCACAGGTAATCAGGCAGAAGAGGTATCCAGGAAGCAGGCCAGGGGTCAAACACAGGTAACAGCAGCGGTGGTCAAGCGGGTTCCGTGTCAGGCACAGGTAGTCAGGCAGATACAGGATACAAGGTACTGCATACAAGGTACTGGATACAGGGACTGGAGCCAAGACTCAGGAAGTAGAGACAACAAACCAGCGATTAGTGAAGGGAAAGGGAAGGCCTTTTAAAGGCCAGGTAAGTGGTCAGGTGGGATACCCGGACGAGTGCGCATGCGCACTCGTCCTCTGTCAGCGCCGCGCATAGCGGTGAGCCGCACTGGATGGGCTGTATCAGATACCCGAGCGACGTGAACCCGCGCATGCGCACCCGCTACCCGGCGTACCTGCACTGTTTGCTGAGCCGCTCTACCGCGTGTGCGCATTCTTGGAACCCGGCGCCGAAGTACGGTATTTCCCTGACAGTGCCCCCCCCTAAGGGCAGCCTCCGGATGCCCAGTCCAGGGTGTCTTTGGTGGTATTCTCGTATTAATCGAGGGGCATGGATGTTTTCAGATGGTTCCCAGGAACTGTCTTCAGGGGGATAACCCTTCCATTTGACTAGGTACTGAGCCTGCCCTCTTCTCCTTCAGAAATCCAGGATCTTCTCGACCTCAAATTCCTCCTCTCCCTGGATAGTGAAGGGTGGAGGAAGTGCCATCTGCCTGCCAGGAAAAGAATTGGCAATTATAGGTTTCAGTAGAGAAGCATGGAACACTGGGTGGATCTTATAGGAGTTGGGCAAGTCTAGTTCAAAGGCAACTGGGTTGATCACCCTCTTGACCTCAAAGGGACCGATGAACCTGGGACCAAGTTTCCGGGATGGACAGGGTAATTTCAAATTAGCAGTGGATAGCCAAACTTTTTCACCAACCTTGAACGTCGGACACTCCTTTCTGCTCCGGTTGTACTGTAACTCGTACCCTCTTTGAGCCTCCTTCATGGTCTGCTGAATTTGGAGGAAGTTGTCCTGTATATGCTTGACCAGCTCCTGTGCTGCTGGGGTAGAGACGTCTGGAATAGAATCTGGAAGAAAAGAAGGGTGATATCCGTAGTTTGCCCAAAAGGGCGTTTGGTTAATAGCAGAATGTAGGGAGTTGTTGTAAGCAAACTCTGCGTAGGGTAACAGGCCTGACCAGTCATCTTGGGAATAGGAACAGAAACATCTCAAATATTGCTCCAGGGTCTGATTAGTCCGCTCAGTTTGGCCATTGGTTTGCGGATGGTAAGCTGAGGACATGGAAGATTTGATCTCTAGAGCCCTACAGAGGTCTCTCCAAAACTTGGACGTGAACTGTACCCCCCGATCGGAGGTGATGTTGGCTGGTACCCCGTGCAGCCTTACAATTTCCTTGATGAAAATATCTGTAGTGGAGGCAGCAGAAGGGGTACCCTTCATGGGCAAGAAGTGGGCCATCTTTGAGAGGCGATCTATCACGACTAGGATAGTGGTATAGAAATCTGAGGGAGGCAAGTCTACAATAAAATCCATGGAAATCTCTTTCCATGGACGTTCAGGAACGGGTAGAGGTCTCAACAGACCCCGGGACTTGGTGTTGGACCCCTTGTTTCTCTGGCAGGTGTCACAGGAAAGAACATAGTTTTGGCAGTCCTTTCTCCAGCCTGGCCACCAATAGGACCGACTCACCAGGTCGGCCGTTTTCTGCATTCCAAAGTGGCCAGACATCTTGTGGTCATGGAGGGCCTGCAGGATCTGGAGCCTGACTGGAGGTGGAACAAATATTCGGCCATGTGCCCAAAGTAATTCCTGTCTCTTTTCAAGGAAAGGTAAGGAGGGGACAGAGAATTGGTTGGAAGCCTGTTTAAGAGCTACGGTTAGATCAGGTTGGATGGCATGGAGGAAATTATGTGCAGACAGAATGGTGGCGGGTTCCTTTGAGGACTCTGTATTCAGGAACATGCGGGATAGAGCATCAGCTTTGCCATTCTTGGAGCCGGGACGGTAGGTTATGTGGAAATTGAATCGAGAAAAGAACAAGGCCCAACGGGCCTGTCGGGGTCTTAGGCGTTTTGCTGCCCTGAGATACTCCAGATTGCGATGATCCATAAAGATGAGAATGGGTTGGGAGGCTCCCTCCAACAGGTATCTCCATTCTTCTAATGCGAACTTGATCGCAAGTAGTTCCCGGTCGCCTACGTCATAATTCCTTTCTGGGGGACTCAGTTTTCGGGAGGCGAAGGCGACCGGGTGGAGCAAGGCCTTTGGGCCACTTCTCTGTGACAGGATTGCTCCTGTAGCAGAATCGGAGGCGTCTACCTCTAGCACATAGGGGAGCTCTGGGTCAGGATGCTTAAGTAAGGGTGCGGAGGAGAAAAGTTCCTTGAGTTTTTCAAATGCGCCTTGCGCTTGGGGAGTTGGGTGATTGGGGACACAATTGCAGAAAAACCTTGAATAAAACGTCTATAGAAGTTTGCAAACCCAATAAAGCGTTGAACTGACCTCTTGTCTGTGGGAGCAGGCCATTCCTGAATGGCCTTCACCTTTTGTGGATCCATCAGAACTCCTCCGGTGGTGATGATGAAGCCCAGGAACTGGATGGTGTCTGTTTCGAACTCGCATTTCTCCCCTTTGACATAAAGTCCATGCTTGCGAAGGATGAGAAGGACCTTCCAGACATGTTGATGGTGGGTTTCTAATGAATCAGAGAAAATCAGAATATCGTCAAGGTAAACAATGAGGAAGTTATCCAGATACTCACGGAAAATGTCGTTGACTAAATGCTGGAAGGTAGCTGGAGCGTTGCAGAGCCCGAAAGGCATGGCCAGATACTCAAAATGACCGAATCTCGATCAGAAGGCCGTTTTCCACTCATCCCCCGGGCGTATTCGTACCAAGTTGTAGGCCCCACGTAAATCAAGCTTGGTGAAGATTTTGGCAGTTCTGAGTCGCTGGAAAAGTTCGGGGATGAGCGGAAGTGGGTACCTGTTCTTGACGGTGATTTTGTTTAGTTCTCTGTAGTCCACACAGGGCCTGAGAGAACCGTCTTTTTTCTCCACAAAAAAGATCCCAGCCCCTGCTGGAGAAGAGGATGGCTGAATGAACCCCTTGGCGAGGTTCTCATCAATATAAACACGCAGGGCTTCTAGTTCAGTTTCTGATAAGGGGAAGATTCTTCCAAATGGGATCTCAGCTCCTGGCAGAAGATCGATTGGACAGTCGTAGGACCGATGAGGGGGAAGAACTTCAGCCTTTTTCTCGTCAAAAATGTCCATGAAGTCTTGATAGGCTACTGGAACATGTTGAAGGTCCTTGAGACTGGGTTGCATGGTAAGACAGGTGGGAGATTTCGAGGTAACTTCTGGGAAGCAGTGCTGTAAACAGTAGGGGGAAGAAAACACTACTTCCCTGCTGTTCCAGTCAATCCGAGGATTGTGGGCCTGTAACCAAGGATACCCCAGGATGATAGGGAACATTGGAGAGTGGATTATATCAAAACGTAAAAGTTCATGATGACCCGAATTGGTGTAGGTCAGGATGGAGCCGGTCTCCTGGGTAGGGATGGGCCAGGTGTTCGATTCGAACCCATGTTCGAATCGAACATCGGGTGCTCGCCCGCTCGGCGAGCCCAGAACTATTTGGGCCGCTCGCATCAAATTCGTGTGATGCGAGCGGCCCGCAATGCATTGCGCTAGTCGCAGTGCAATGCTGGCTGATGATTGGCCAAGCATGCACTGTGACCCCGCATGCTTGGCCAATCACAGCGCCGGCAGCGAGGAGAGCCATAATTGGCTACAGGCAGGATGCCTGTAGCCAATTATAGCTCAGGGGCTTTAGTACACGCCCCACGGTATAAGAGGCCGCCGCCACGGCAGCCTCGCATATTATGTTTCAGTCACAGTGTCAGCGTGTCAGTGTGTTGCTGACTGCTGACAAGATATGCTCTATTTCTTGAGATTTGTGTGTGCGTGCTGTTAGAACAGCATTGCAGTATCACATCTGGGGGGTGTCTATAGGTGGCCTGTGAAGGGGGGCAGATTTCCTGTGCTTAGAACTTTCCCTGCAAAAAGTGTCATTTTTGCAGGAAAAAAGCTATTTAAAAGCACTCGCGGCTAATGAATTGATGGCTCCTGTAACACAGAGAACTGTCATTCATTGATAAAAAACAAAAAAAAAAGCGTGGGGGTCCCCCCAAATTCAATAACCAGGCCCTTCCGGTCTGGGATGGATATTAAGGGGAACCCCAGCCAAAAAAAAAAAAAAAAAATGGCGTAGGGTCCCCCTCAAAATCCATACCAGACTCTTGAGGTCTGGGATGGATTTTAAGGGGAACCCTAGCACAAAAAAATGGCGTGGGGTCCCCCTCAAAATCCATACCAGACCCTTATCTGAGCACGCAACCTGGCAGGCCGCAGGAAAAGGGGGGGACGAGAGCGCCCCCCCTCTCGCCTGAACCGTACCAGGCCACATGCCCTCAACATTGGGAGGATGCTTTGGGGTCCCCCCCAAAGCACCTTGTCCCCATGTTGATGAGGACAAGGGCCTCTTCCCCACAACCCTGGCCATTGGTTGTGGGGGTCTGCGGGCGGGGGGCTTATCGGAATCTGGAAGCCCCCTTTAACAAGGGGACCCCCAGATCCCCGCCCCCCCCCCCCCTGTGTGAAATGGTAAGCCTACCATTTCACCAAAAAAGTGTCAAAAATTGTAAAAATGACAGGAGACGGTCTTTGACAATTCCTTTATTAAAATCTTCTTTCTTCTTTCTTCATCCTTCGGTTTCTTCATCTTCTCCTTCCGTCATCTTCTTCCATCTTCTTCTTCCATTTTCTTCTTCCTCCGATCCGCTTCTTCTTGCGCTGGTCTTCTCGTCCTTCTCGTCCGGCATCTTCTTCCATCGGCGTCGGTGTCTCTTCTTGGGCCGCTCCTCGCAATGGGAGGCTCCCGCTGTGTGAGGCTCCGCTCCGTCTGACAGGTCTTTTATAATGGAGGGCACCTGGTGACCCCACCCCCTCTGACGCACGGGGACGTCATGGGGAATTCCCTATGGCTTTCCCCATGACGTCAGAGGGGGGCGGGGTCACCAGGTGCCCTCCGTTATAAAAGACCTGTCAGACGGAGCGGAGCCTCACAGAGCGGGAGCCTCCCATTGCGCGGAGCGGCCCAGAAGAGACGCCGACGCCGATGCCGGACGAGAAGGACGAGAAGACCGGAGCAAGAAGAAGCGGATCGGAGGAAGAAGATGATGGAAGAAGAAGATGCCGGAAGGAGAAGATGAAGAAACCGAAGGATGAAGAAAGGAAGAAGGAAAACCAGAAGAAAGAAGATTTTAATAAAGGAATTGTCAAAGACCGTCTCCTGTAATTTTTAAAATTTTTGACACTTTTTTGGTGAAATGGTAGGGGTACTTTTGTACCCCCTTACCATTTCACACAGGGGGGGGGGCGGGATCTGGGGGTCCCCTTGTTAAAGGGGGCTTCCAGATTCCGATAAGCCCCCCGCCCGCAGACCCCCACAACCAATGGCCAGGGTTGTGGGGAAGAGGCCCTTGTCCTCATCAACATGGGGACAAGGTGCTTTGGGGGGGACCCCAAAGCATCCTCCCAATGTTGAGGGCATGTGGCCTGGTATAGTTCAGGCAGGAGGGGGGGCCGCTCTCGTCCCCCCCTTTTTCCTGCGGCCTGCCAGGTTGCGTGCTCGGATAAGGGTCTGGTATTGATTTTGAGGGGGACCCCACGCCATTTTTTTTGGCTAGGGTTCCCCTTAAAATCCATCCCAGACCTCAAGGGTCTGGTATGGATTTTGAGGGGGACCCTACGTCATTTTTTTTTTTTTTGGCTGGGGTTCCCCTTAATATCCATCCCAGACCTGAAGGGCCTGGTTATTGAATTTGGGGGGACCACCACGCTTTTTTTTTTTCATTTTTTTTATTTTTTATCAATGATTTTTTTTTTTATGAATGACTTTCAGTTTCAATGAATGACTGTTCTCTGTATTACGGGAGCCGTCAATTCACATTAGCCGCGAGTGATTTTAAATAGCTTTTTTACTTGCAAAAATAACACTTTTTGCAGAGACAGTTCTAAACACGGGAAACATGCGCCCCCTTCACATGCATACTATAGACACCCCCCAGGTACGAAATTTAAAGGAATATTACACTTTTATTGTTTCAATTTAAGCATTATTAAAATCACTGCTCCTGATAAAACGGGCGTTTTTAAAAAAAAAAATTTTGCATTGATACATGTCCCCTGGGGCAGGACCCAGGTCCCCAAACACTTTTTATGACATTAACATGCATATTAGCCTTTAAAATTAGTACTTTTAATTTTGAACGTTCGCATCCATTAAAACTAATAGGGTTCTAAAGCTCGCACAGACTTTAGGTCCGTTCGTGGGTTCTGGTGCGAGCCGAACGGGGGGGTGTTCGGCTCATCCCTACTCCTGGGTCACAGGTCCTGAGCAGGGTGAGGAGCCGTCAGCTAACTGGACTTGGAGGGGTTGCTTCTTGGGTTTCAGAGGGAGGTTCAGGTGCCGTGCCAGGGTTAAGTCCATGAAGCAACTACATGCCCCTGAATCAAGGATGGCTCCCAGCTGGAAAGCTTCTCCCGCCACCAGTAGGAAGAGAGCGGAACAATAAGGTGAGAACGAGGGACCCCGGTAGTATGGGAGCTCAGAAGGGACCGAGGAGGGCACTTACTAGGTCTCACTGGGCACTTCAGTAGGTAATGTCCTGTACCACCACAGTATAGACAGAGATTAGCTTGCCGGCGACAGAGTCTTTCCTCAGGAGACAAGGGGGACCGTACCAGGCCTAACTGCATGGGTTCCCCACGAGGGGGAGAGCGAAAGTTCAGAGAAGGAGCAGGTGCCAAGGGAACCCAGGGCATCATCCAGGTGGGCCGGGGATTCTGGAACTTCTCTGCCCGTTGTTCCCGCAAACGACGATCCAGTTTAGTGACCAATTGGTAGAGGTCTGACAGGGTGGTTGGGACTTCACCCCGGGCCAGTTCGTCCTTTAACACCTCAGAGAGTCCCAGACGAAATTAGTACTTCAGGGCAGACTCATTCCACTCTGTGTCTGCAGCCCATTTACGAAATTCCACTATATGGTCCTCTACGGGCCTTTTACCCTGGGATAGGGTGTGCAGAGTGGATTCTGCCGTAACTGTGCGTTGGGAGTCCTCATAAAGTGCCGACATGGCAGAGAGGAAAGTCTCTACGGAATCCAGCTGTGGGCTCTTTTGCTCCATCAAGTGGTGTGCCCAGGACTGAGGTTCATTGGAGAGCAAGGAGATGATGAAACCCACCTTGGTGGATTCCAACTGAAAAGTCCTGGGTTGCAGGGCCAGGTGCAGTAAACAGGCGTTCTTGAAAGAACAAAATTTCTTTCAGTCCCCGGAGAAGCGTTCCGGTGTGGGGACCCTGGGGTCTAGGTTAGTCATGACGTAAGCAGGGAGGGCACCTCCAGGTGCTTGAGATGAAGTGGAGGTGCTGGCTGCAGGAGGTGACAGGTCCGCTTGATTAGGAGAGAAGGTCAAGTGCTGGAGACGTCCCTCAATTTGGAAGTAAGAGTTTGGAGGCTTGTACAGCCTGAGTAAGGGCTGTCACCTGCTGGCATAGGGCCTCAAGGGGTGAACCAGCTCTGTCGGCCTCGGACATTGGCTGGTTTTGTACTGTCACAGGTACTCACCCGGGCCGAAATGCTGAGAGCTGCTCCCCTTGCGACTAGGTGCACGATGCCTCTGGAGTGGGTACAGAGGTCACCGGGCACAAAGATGCACGGGTTGCCAGCAGGTGGGTTGCAGGTGGTGTGCAGTAGCGACGTGGACCAGGTGAGGCTGATGCTGCACTGGAAGTAGACACCTGGCAGGACCGTGATGAGGCAGAGGGTGTATAGGTGCCAGAACATACACTGGAAGAAGACCCTTAGGTGCATATGACAACTGGAAGTCCAGAACGCCAGGCCGAGGATCAAACACAATAGATCAAGCAGAGGAATGTCCAGCAAGCAGGCCGAGGGTCAAGCACAGGTAATCAGGCAGAAGAGGTATCCAGGAGGCAGGCCAGGGGTCAAACACAGATAAGTAACTCAGAGAATGTCCAGCAAGCAGGCTGAGGGTCAAGCACAGGTAATCAGGCAGAAGAGGTATCCAGGAAGCAGGCCAGGGGTCAAACACAGGTAAGTAACTCAGAGAATGTCCAGCAAGCAGGCCGAGGGTCAAGCACAGGTAATCAGGCAGAAGAGGTATCCAGGAAGTAGGCCAAGGGTCAAACACAGGTAAGTAACTCAGAGAATGTCCAGTAAGCAGGCCGAGGGTCAAGCACAGGTAATCAGGCAGAAGAGGTATCCAGGAAGCAGGACAGGGGTCAAACACAGGTAACAGCAGCGGTGGTCAAGCGGGTTCCGGGTCAGGCACAGGTAGTCAGGCAGATACAGGATACAAGGTACTGGATACAAGGTACTGGATACAAGGTACTGGATACAGGGACTGGAGCCAAGACTCAGGAAGTAGAGACAACAAACCAGCGATTAGTGAAGGGAAAGGGAAGGCCTTTTATAGGCCAGGTAAGTGGTCAGGTGGGATACCCGGACGAGTGCGCATGCGCACTCGTCCTCTGTCAGCGCCGTGCATAGCGGTAAGCCGCACTGGATGGGCTGTATCAGATACCCGAGCGCCGTGAACCCACGAATGCGCACCCGCTACCCGGCGTACCTGCACTGTTTGCTGAGCCGCTCTATCGCGCGTGCGCATTCTTGGAACCCGGCGCCGAAGTACAGTATTTCCCTGACACAGTGACATCTGCTGTGCCTGTGATTCATTCTGCAGTGCTGAGTGCTGACATTATCTGCTGTGATTCTGGGGACCAGTGTAGTGTGTGCGTGCTGTTAGTACAGCGTTGCAGTATCACATTAAACCACCTTTACCCTTCTGGCCTGTTGTGTCATCTAAGGCAGCCATCTGCGGCTAATGAATTGCTGGCTCCCGTAACACAGAGAACAGTCATTCATTGAAAGTCATTGATAAAAAAAAAGTCATTGATAAAAAAAAAGCAAAAACAAAAAAAAAGCGTGGGGGTCCCCCCAAATTCAATTACCAGGCCCTACAGGTCTGCTATGGATATTAAGGGAAAGCCCGCTTCAAATTTTAAAAAAAAATGACGTAGGGGTCCTCCTAAATATCCATACCACACCCTTCAGTTCTGGGATGGATTTTAAGGGGAACCCCGGACAAAAAAAAAAATGGCGTGGGGTCCCCCTCAAAATCCATACCAGACTCTTATCCGAGCACGCAACCTGGCAGGCCGCAGGAAAAGAGGGGGGGACGAGAGCGGCCCCCCTCCCTCCTGAACCGTACCAGGCCACATGCCCTCAACATTGGGAGGGTGCTTTGGGGGTCTGTGAGGGGTCTGTGACCCCTCAAAGCACCTTGCCCCCATGTTGATGAGGACAAGGGCCTCTTCCCCACAACCCTGGCCATTGGTTGTGGGGGTCTGCGGGCGGGGGGCTTATCGGAATCTGGAAGCCCCCTTTAACAAGGGGACCCCAGATCCCGCCCCCACCCTGTGTGAAATGGTAAGGGGGTACAAAAGTACCCCTACCATTTCACCAAAAAAGTGACAAAAATGGTAAAAATTACAGGAGACGGTCTTTGACAATTCCTTTATTAAAATCTTCTTTCATCTTTCTTCTGGTCTTCTTCCTTCTTCCTTTCTTCATCCTTCGGTTTCTTCATCTTCTCCTTCCAGCATCTTCTTCCATCTTCTTCCATCTTCTTCTTCCTCCGATCCGCTTCTTCTTGCTCTGGTCTTCTCGTCCGGCATCTTCTTCCACGGCGTTGGTGTCTCTTCTTGGGCCGCTCCGCGCAATGGGAGGCTCCCGCTGTGTGAGGCTTCGCTGCGTCTGAAAGGTCTTTTATAACGGAGGGCGGGGCCACCTGGTGACCCCGCCCCCTCTGACATCATGGGGAAAGCCATAGGGAAGTCCCCATGACGTCCGCCCGCAGACCCCCACAACCAATGGCCAGGGTTGTGGGGAAGAGGCCCTTGTCCTCATCAACATGGGGACAAGGTGCTTTGAGGGGTCACAGACCCCCAAAGCACCCTCCCAATGTTGAGGGCATGTGGCCTGGTACGTTTCAGGAGGGAGGGGGGGCGCTCTTGTCCCCCCCTCTTTTCCTGTGGCCTGCCAGGTTACGTGCTCGGATAAGGGTCTGGTATGGATTTTGAGGGGGACCCCACGCCATTTTTTTTTTGGCCGGGTTCCCCTTAAAATCCATCCCAGACCTGAAGAGTCTGGTATGGATATTTAGGGGAACCCCTACGTCATTTTTTTTAAAATTTGAAGTGGGGTTCCCCTTAATATCCATAGCAGACCTGAAGGGCCTGGTAATTGAATTTTTTTTTATCAATGACTTTTTTTTTATCAATGACTTTCAATGAATGACTGTTCTCTGTGTTACGGGAGCTGGCAATTCATTAGCCGCAAGTGATTTTAAATAGCTTTTTTTCCTGCAAAAATTACACTTTGTGCAGGGACAGTTCTAAGCACGGGAAACATGCGCCCCTTCACAGGCATACTATAGACACCCCCCAGGTACGAAATTTAAAGGAATATTACACTTTTATTGTTTCACATTAAGCATTATTAAAATCACTGCTCCTGAAAAAACGGCAGTTTTTAAAAAAAAAATTGCATTGATACATGTCCCCTGGGGCAGGACCCAGGTCACCAAACACTTTTTATGACAATAAAATGCATATTAGCCTTTAAAATTTGCACTTTTGATTTCGAACGTTCGCGTCCATTGTAATTAATAGGGTTCGAATGTTCTCACAAACTTTCGGTCCGTTCGCAGGTTCTGGTGCGAACCGAACCCGAAGCCCATATTTAAAAAGGGATCAAAGTCTTTAGCAAGTAATTCCCCATACATACAATCGGACTTTCCGGCGGACTTTCCGGTGGACAAACCGCCTGACTTTCCAGCGGTGGTCCGACGGACTTTCGAAATGAACGAACTTGCCCACACACGGAGTAAAGTCCTTTCATTTTGAACGTGACTCGAGGTACCCCTACCCATTCACCTAGGGAAAAAAAAGTCAATAAAAAACACACTAGACAGGTTTTTAAAGTAGTTTATTAGGCAGCTCCGGGGGTCTTCTTCTGACTTTGTGGGTCTCTGCGCGCTTTCCGGCCTCTTCACCCGCTCTCCGGTTGTTCTGCCGGGCTCCTCCGCTTTCTTCTTCCAGCTTTTTTACTAGCGTTGGCCTGGGCTTCTGGTTCATCGTCACCGCCGCCGTCTTATTCTTCTTCTTACTTCTTCTCTTCTTCCGATGTTGACACGACGCTCTCTCCCGATGTAATGGCTTGTGCAACGAGCATGCCCCGGGACTTGATGTCATAAGGGGCGGGGTCACCGTGTCCACGCCTCATGCCTATATAAGTCGTTGCGCACATCGCACAAACTATTACAGCGGGAGAGAGCATCGTGTCAACATCAGAAGAAGAGAAGAAGGAAGACGACGAAGAAGACGGCGATGACGAACCAGAAGCCGGGGCCAACGCTAGTAAAAGAGCTGGAAGAAAAAAGCGGAGGAGCCCGGCAGAACAACCGGAGAGCGGGAGAAGAGGCCGGAAAGCGCGGAGAGACCCCCGAAGTCGGAAGAAGACCCCCAGAGCTGCCTAATAAACTACTTTAAAAACCTGTCTAGTGTGTTTTTTATTGACTTTTTTTCCCTAGGTGAATGGGTAGGGGTACCATGTACCCCATACTCATTCACATAGGGTGGGGGGCCGGGATCTGGGGGCCCCCTTATTAAAGAGGGCTCCCGGATTCCGATAAGCCCCCCTCAGACCCCGACAACCAATGGCCAGGGTTGTCGCGAAGAGGCTCTTGTCCTCATCATATATGGGGACAAGGTGCTTTGGGGTGGGGGGGCCGCAGGGCGCCCCCCTTCCCCAGGGCACCCACCCCCCATGTTGAGGGCACGCAGCCAGGTATGGTTCAGGAGGGGGGGCGCTTGCTTGTCCCCACCCCCTTTCCTGACTGGCCGGGCTGCGTGCTCGGATAAGGGTCTGGTATGGACTTTGGGGGGACTCCCACACCGTTTTTTCGGCGTAGGGGGTTACCCTCAAAATCCATACAAGGCGACAGGGCTCGCAAGGTGTCAGTCTCACCGATCAAAGCGGTGAGATTGACTTCCTTCTCTAGTCCCGTCGTACCTCGTGTCACGTTCAAAATTAACGGACTTTACTCCATGTGTGGGCAAGTCCGTTCATTTCGAAAGTCCGTTGGACCTGCATACAGACGGGCGGACTTCCCGACAGGAACTGGGTCCGGCGGACTTTTGGCGGGAAGATTTAAAACATATTTTAAATCTAGGTCCAGCGGACTTTTGGGTAGAAAAAGTCCGCTGGAGCCCACACACAATCGCAATGTCTGCCGGACTATGGTCCGCCGGACCAAGTCCGCTGGAAAGTCTGATCGTGTGTACGTAGCATAACTATAGACCTGTTAGTTTAACTTCTATGGTACTGGAGATTTTAATAAAAGACCACATAGACGAGTTCTTGCTGGAAAAAATATATTTTAAGCAACAGACAGCATGGATTCATGAAAGACAGAAATTGTCAAACAAACCTGATTTCTTTTTATGAGCAAGTAAAACCTTGGACAGAGGGGTGGCTGTGGACGTTGTATACCTGGATTTTGCAAAAGCGTTTCACACAGTTCCCCACACATGGCTAATGTGTAAGGTAAAGTCTACAGGTTTGGAAAGATCAATTTGTAAATGGATAGATAACTGGCTAAAAGACATAATTCAGAGAGTAGTGGTCAATGACTCTTAAGCCCCATACACACGGTCGGATTTTCGCATGGATTCTGTCCGATCGGACAATGTTGTTGAAAAATCAGACCATGTGTATGCACCATCGGACAGTGTACGTCGTATTGTCCGACGGACAAAGTCCTATCTCCTGCTGGATAGATTTTCCGACAACACGGTCCGATCACACCAAATCCGATCGTGTGTATGGTAGTCCAACCGGACAAAGTGCTACGCATGCTCAGATCACATTACAAGACCAAAGCTATTGGCTACTAGCCTCTACGTAGTCCCGTCGTAGGCAACAAATGTCACCACGTTCAGAATGATCGGATTTTTCCGACAACTTTGTCCGACCGTGTGTATGCAAAACCAACATCAGACAAAGTATGACGGACATGGTCTGACGGACCTGGTCCTCGGATAATCCGCGCGTGTGTATGGGGCTTTACTCTGAATGGTCTAAGGTTATCATTGATGTACCCCAAGGTTCAGTGTTGGAACCCTCACTTACTCACAGTAATATCTTTATAAATTATATAGGGTCTGGGATTAAAAGGAACATTTCTGTCTTTGCAGATGACACTAAGCTATGCAGTGGAATAACGTCCTTACAGGATGTCTCCAATTTACAAGCCAACCTCAATGTCTAATTGGGCAACTAAGTGGCAAATGAGGTTTAATGTTGATAAATATAAAGTTATGCACTTGGGGGCTCAGAATATGCATGCATCATACATACTAGAGTGAGTACAACTGGGGGAATCAATGGTGGAGAAGGATCTGGGGTTTTGGTAGATCATAAGCTCAATAATAGCATGCAATGCCAAGCTGTGGTTTCCAAAGCGAGTAAAGTCCTTTCTTGCATTAAGAGAGGTATGGTCTCCAGAGAGAGAGTGTCAGAATCCATGAATCAGACCGAGACAGAAGTACAGTTAAATCACACTTGTTTAATAATAAATGTAAACTGAACAAACGTAGTCAAGACAAAGTTCGGTAACCGGAACGGATAGTCAGACAAGCCAGAAAGTCATGAAGCCAGAGACCAGCATAGTGGAACAGCAAGCAGGATCTGTAGCCAGAAGGAATGTCAGCCAAGCAAGTCTTTAACAGGAACACAGGAGATAGTCTCTGTGATGTTGATCAAGGCGAAGGCAGAGATCATCTGGGCTGGACGGCTTAAGTAGGCAGGACTGACAAGCAGGATATCATCAACTGGTGAGTCACTGTGGAGAGATAGGAGCTGGCAATTAGCTGACAGCTGAGTGGCCAGCTCAGAGGAAGAAAGGGCTAAGCCAAGCCCTGACTGTACCCCCTCCTCAATGACCCCTCCCCTTTGAAGGACCACCAGGCTTGAGGGGAAAACGTCTATGGATATCACGGAGGAGGACAGAGGCATGTACGTCCGAGGATGAGACCCAAGAGCGTTCCTCCTGACCGTACCCTTTCCAACGCACCAGGTACTGTATGAACCCATGGAACCTACAGGAGTCAACAATGGACTGTACTTCATACACCACATACACCACAACCTGTACAGGGTGAGGACGTAGCAAGGTGGTAAAGCGGTTTCAGACCAAAGGTTTTAATAGGGAGACATCAAATACATTAGCGGTACACATTTTAGAAGGAAGGTCTAATGCGTAAGCCACTAGGTTAATCCTGTGAAGAATACGGAAAGGCCCAATAAACTGAGGTGCGAACTTCAGAGAGGGAACACGAAGTCGGAGGTTGTGAGATGACAGCCAGACCCTGTCCCCAACCTGGTAGAAAGGCGCAGGCAGACGTCTGCGGTCAGCATAGAGTTTGTACCTATCATTAGCATGTCGCAAAGCCTCCTGGACTTGTGCCCAAGTGGAATGAAGACCACGGAGATGCTCCTCTAATGCAGAAATACTCTGCGGAACAAATGAGTCAGGCAACATGGATAGTTGGAAACCATAGTTCACCATAAACTGGAACAATCAGGAAGCAGAATTCAAGGCACTATTGTGAGCAAACACCACCCACGGTAAGAGGTCTGACCAGTTGTTATTATGGTCAGAAATATAGCAATGTAGGATTTGCTCCAAGGACTGATTGGCTCGTTCTGCAGCCCCATTAGACTGTGGGTGATACGCAGAGGAGAAAGCAAGTTGAATTCCCAACTGTGCACAAAAGGCTCGCCAGAACCAGGACACAAACTAACGCTGTCTGAGACAATCACCGGTGGGTCCAGGGCCTCTCTCCATTGGGTATGGGTTGTAGGAGGCCCACTGGAAGGTGTCGTGGAGTCTTACTCTGAGCACACACGGAACAGGCAGCTACGAAGGTGGTTACATCAGCACGTGGACTAGTCCACCAGAGTTGTTGGGAAATGGCTCAATATAGTTGATTCCTCCCAGGGTGGCCAGCAGCCTTGGGAGAATGGTAAGTCTGGAGCATGGCAGTACGGAGACTCTCTGGCACAAAGCAGCGGTCACAAGGTTTCTTAGGAGGAGCATGGACCTGAGTAGCAAAAATTCTGTCACCCAAAAGAGAAGTGAGACTGGTGTGAACTGTAGCCAGAATACGATCAGGTGGTATCACAGGAACCGGGACCGACTCTATCTTGGAAGTGGAGGAAAATTGTTGTGACAAATTGTCAGCCCTTACATTCTTAGTACAGGGTAAGAATGAGACAATGTAATTGAAACTTGACAAGAAAAAAGCCCATCTGGTAGAGAGGCATTTAGCCTCAGACAAGAATGTTAGATTCTTATGGTCAGTGAGAATGAAAACTGGCACAGTGGTACCTTTGAGGAGACGTTTCTATTCTTTCAGGGCTAAAATGATTGCTAACAGCTCTCTGTCACCAATCTCGTAATTGCACTCCGCAGGTGATAATTTCTTGGAAAAGTAGCCACAAGGATGTATAGCACTCTCAGAGGTAGGACGTTGAGACAGAAGGGCGCCAACTCCAGTCTCAGAAGCATCAACCTCAAGAATAAAAGGTAACGTAAGATCAGGATGTGCCAACACAGGAGCAGAATCAACGGCAGCCTTGAGACTCTCAAAGGCCTTAATGGACTCTGGAGACCAACTCTGTGGGTTACCGTCCTTTCTGGTCATATCAGTCAGGGGCTTTACCAGAGACAAGAAGTTACAAATAAACATCCGATAATAGTTGGCAAAGCCAAGAAAATGCTGCAGAGGATGTAAACCCACGGGTCGGGGCCACTGTAGGACTGTTGAAAGTTTCTCTGGGTCCATCGAAAAAAACAGAAGTGGAAATTACATAACCCAGGAATTTAACCTGTTAACGAATGAATTTGCACTTCTCCAATTTACAATACAGATTGTTCTCTCTTCGTTTCTGAAGCACATGACAGACATCTGTGTGGTGGCTCTTCAGGTACTTGAAAAATATGAGGATATCGTTGAGATAAACCACCACATGTAACTGCAATGAATCTCAGAGGACATCATTAATAAATTCCTGGAAAACTGCTTGGGCGTTACAAAGGCCAAAAGGCATTACGAGGTACTCATAATGGCTGTTCTGGTATTAAACGCAGTTTTCCACTCGTCGCCCTCCTTAATTCTCATGAGATTGTATGCCTCTCTCAAATCAAGCTTTGTGAAAACCGTTGCTCCCCTGAGGCGGTCTAATAACTCTGTAATCAATGGAATCATTCTTAATCGTGAAACAATTGAGACCCCTAAAATCAATACAAGGTCTCAGTTCACCACTCTTCTTTTTGCGGATGAAACCTTGAAAAAAGTGTGTCTGCAACAAACTCCTCCATGGCCTTATCCTCCAAGATCGACAAAGGGTAAACCTGGCCACAAGGGAGTATGTGTCAGGGCTGGGCTCAGCCCTTCCTTCTCTGAGCTGGCCACTCAGCTTTTGGCTAATTGCCAGCTCCTAGCTCTTCACAGTGACTCACCTGTTGATGATATCCTGCTCGTCAGTCCTGCCTACTTAAGCCGTCCAGCCCAGATGATCTCTGCCTTCGCCTTGGTCAACATCACAGAGACTATCTCCTGTGTTCCTGTTAAAGACTTGCTTGGCTGACATTCCTTCTGGCTACAGAGCCTGCTTGCTGTTTCACTACGCTGATCTCTGGCTTCCTAACTTTCTGGCTTGTCTGACTATCCATTCCGGTTACCAAACTTTGGCTATGTTTTGACTACGTTTGTTCTATTTACATTTAAACAAGTGTGATTTGACTGTACAGAGAGATATCATTGTGCACCTGTACAAATCATTAGTAAGACCTCATCTGCAATATGCAGTTCAGTTTTGGGCACCAGTTCTCAAAAAGGATATCGGGGACTGGAGAAAGTGCAGAGAAGGGCAACCAAACTGATAAGAGGCATGGAGCAGCTCAGCTATGAGGAAAGATTAAAGGAACTAAATCTATTCCCTCTTGAGAAGAGGAGATTAAGGGGTCCATATAGTGAACTTGGTGTTGAGTTATTCACTTAAGGTCATCACAGAGGACAAGGGGGCACCACTCTTTACATCTAGAGGAAAATACGGAAAGGTTTCTTCACAGTAAAAGCTGTGAAAATGTGGAATAGACTCCCTCCAGAGTTGGTTCTGGCAAGCTCAGTAGATTGCTTTAAAAAAGGCCTGGATTCTTTTCTAAATGTACATAATATAACTGGGTACCAACATTTATAGGTAAAGTTGATCCAGGGAAAATAATTGCCTCTTGTTAGATCAGGAAGGCATTTTTTCCCCCGCTGTAGCAGATTGGAACATGCTCTGCTGGGGGTTTTTGCCTTCCTCTGGATCTGTGGGTGAAGGGTTGTGTATATGGGATTGTATTTTATTTTATTTTTTTTGGTTGAACTAGATGGACTTGGGTCTTTTTTCAACCTGACTATGTAACTATGTAACTATCTCATTTTAGCAACAGTGCTCCTCTGTTGTACCGACACTGCCAGACGTCCATCTCTTTTCCTGTAATAAGAACAGTTTGCTCTCCAAAGTCCTTTTCATTCTTCTCTCCTGATGTCACAACCTCAGACATGAATGGAATTCCAGACTCCTTTTCTCCAGCTTTGTCAGAAACAATAATATTTAACAGTCAGACTTCATGTAGGACTATTTTAGCTCCTGGAATCAAAGAAACAATTCATCTAATATGTAATAAAAGGAGGCATTATTAACTTTAGGCAGAAGCTTTTATATAAACTTTTACTGCTAGTTTTATAGAAACCAATTTTTTTCTTTGAATGCTGTCTGCATCTACTGGAACAATGCAGTATATTCAAGCGCTGCAGCACACCCTCATGGTAGTTGGCGGAATTACCCCAGAAATGTTTTCAAAGAAAAGACCAATTATTCTAGCCTGTGAGATGCTGCTGAAGCCTAATCCCATTGAAATAACATTTTCTTTGCACGATTTGTAAATGTAATGTCTGTGTTGGTAAAGCTACAAAATATTGGATTCTACAGAACAAAGTGGAAATCCATCAAATAAATTTTCTGAATAGCCGTTTGTGATTAACCATTTTTAAAATAAAGCTGCTTTGTAACTGATCCACGGTGAGCACTTATGCCGCGTACACACGACCGGACTTTTTGATCGAACTGGTCCGACGGAACTAATCCGTCTGACAATTCGACCGTGTGTGGGCTTCATCGGACCTTCAGCGGACCTTTTCTGTCGAAAACCAGACGGACTTTAGATTTAGAACATGTTTCAAATCTTTCCGACAGACTCGAGTCCGGTCGAAAAATCTGTTCGTCTGTATGCTAGTCCGACGGACGAAAACCGATGCTAGGGCAGCTATTGGCTACTGGCTATGAACTTCCTTATTCTAGTCAGGTTGTACGTCATCACGGTCGAATCCATCAGACTTTGGTGTGATTGTGTGTACATAAGTCCGATTCGACGGAAGTCCGTCGAAACTCCGTCGAAAAGTCAGACGGAATTCAGTCCGTCGAAAAGTCTGGTCGTGTGTACACGGCATTAGAGTTGTTTTTGCTTCACCTTTTGTATATTCTGGGGAATCTACTGGAGTTCCTGTCTTTGCCTGGATCATCTACCCTATGAAGGGACCTGCGTATTTGACCATCTGTTAATTCAGTGGTCCAGTCCTTAAGGTGAGCGAAGTGATTGCTCTGAAGGTGGAGGGTCTGTCACCATTATCTTCCTTGACTTATGCAAGTGTCACATGGAATCCTCTTGGTGCTTACTGGGATTTTTAGTCCTCTTCCCCTCTCTTGTTGGACTTTTTTGTGATTTCTTTTTTAATACTGCATTTATAATTGTATTATTAATTTACCTATTCTTGCGCTGCACCTTACCTTTACGAATTTTCTGAATATACCTTAGCTTTGACTACAGTTTATAAACTGTATTGTGTGTAATTGTTACATTTGTTGCATTGTTCAAGTGTGCTTCAGTGCCTTTTATTTACGCAGATAACATTAAGGCTTAAATGTAGGTGGGGCCTAAGTTGGGTACTTTGTAGTACGAAATACTTGCAAAATGGGCATTTGGCAATTGGTTGGCAGTTATATAGTTACATAGTAGGTGCGGTTGAAAAAATCCCTGCATGTTGCGGTCGTTCAGGTGCTTATGTAATAGTTTTTTGAATCTATTGATGCTCCCCGCTGAGACCACCGCCTGTGGAAGGGAATTCCACATCCTTGACGCTCTTACAGTAAAGAACCCTCTACATAGTTTAAGGTTAAACCTCTTTTCTTCTAATATTAATGAGTTTCCAGTTCCACGTGTCTTGTTAAACTCCCTTCTGCGAAACAGTTTCATCCCTATTGTGGGGTCACCAGTATGGTATTTATAAATTGAAATCAAATCCCCTCTCAAGCGTCTCTTCTCCAGAGAGAATAAGTTCAGTGCTCGCAAACTTTCCTCATAACTAATATCCTCTAGACCCTTTGCTTAGTTGCCCTTCTTTGTACTCACTCCATTTCCAGTACATCCTTCCTGAGGACTGGTGCCCAGAAATGGACAGCATACTCTAGGTGCGGCCGGACCAGAGTCTTGTAGAGCGGGAGAATTATCGTTTTATCTCTTGAGTTGATACCCTTTTTATTGCATGCCAATATTCTGTTTGCTTTGTTAGCAGCAGCCTGGCTTTGTATCCTCTTGCTGAGTCTATCATCTACTATGACCCCGAGGTCCTTTTCCATCCTAGATTCCCCCAGAGGTTCTCCCCCCAGTATATAGATTGCATTCATATTTTTGCCACCCAAATGCATTATTTTACATTTTTATACATTAAACCTCATTTGCCATGTAGTTGCCCACCCCATTAATTTGTTCAGATCTTTTTGTAAGGTTTTCACATCCTGTGGAGAAGTTATTGCCCTGCTTAGCTTAGTATCGTCTGCAAATACAGAGATTGAACTGTTTACCCCATCCTCCAGGTCGTTTATGGAGCAGAAGCAACATTTTGGAGGCTAGGAAACATTACTTCTGCTGTAACAATGTGGTTGCTGGGACAAGGGGTGGTCAGGAGGGGCAGCTGCCCTGGGCACTGTTATATCATGTGAGGTGGGGGGCACCACAATGAGATTGGGGGAGGGGATTTGTGTTGAGAAGGGAAATTTGGGGGGGGGGGGGCAGAAGCGGGTAAAAATTATTCTAGGAGGGCAAATTTGGAAAGGTGTGCTAGGAGTGGTGATTTGAGGGGATTTGTATTGGGAGGGAAGATGGGGGAAGAGGATTTGTGCTGCAGGGGTGGGGGGTGTGTGAGATAAAAGTAAATGGTGGAGGGGAATCTAGTAGGGATGATTGGGGGTATTTGTACTAGGAGGGGAAATTAGTATGGAGGATTTGTACTAGGTTGGAGGATTGGGGGAGGGGAATTTCTGCTGGAAGGGAGGTATTTGGTGTTGGGTGAAGGGATTTGTGCTAGGAGGGGGGATTTGTGTTTGGAAGGGTGATGGGGGAAGAGGATTTGTGCTGCAGAAGGGAAGATTGAGGGGGGGAGATCAAATTAAAATGCTAGAGGGGAATTTATTTAATATTTTTTTTTGGGGGGGGGGGGGGGGGTTATTGTGCTATTAGGGATGTAGGGGTAGTATTTGTACTAGGAGGGAAAATTTGTGGGGGTATTTGTGCTAGGTTGGGGGATTGGGGGAGGTGAATTTGTGCTGGAAGGGAGGAATATGGAGTTGGGGGGGGGAGGATTTGTGCATGGAGGGGACATTTGAGGGGTAGAGGATTAGTGCTAGAAATGGAAATGTTTTTTTTTGGGAGGGGAGATTTGTGCAGGGGGTATATGGGGAAGAATGGATTTAAGCTGGGGGGGGGGGAGAAATTTAAGCTGGGAGATGGGTAATTCAGAAGGAGGGTGTATTTGTACTAGGAGGTTGGGGAATTTATGTTTACGGGTAAGCATGCAGGTTAAGCTTGATTTTTTTGAGGGAGAGGGGATTTCCGTTGACACATAATGCTCATACATCTTGGGGAGGGGGGGCACAATTTGGTATGTTGACCCTGGGGGCATTAGATGACCTTGTCCCGGCACTGATTGCAATCAGAAAGCTGTTCCTTCTGAGACACTGATGGAGTCAATGAGAGGATAAACTCCACTCAATCTGTATGATGACACCGCGCCACCTACTGGATGGAGGAAAACATGCAAATCCTTTATTGATGTCACAGACCTGGTCACAAAAACAAAGGGTTACTAAAAATTACACTGTGGTCATTTTTTTTTTTACTTTTTTTTTACTTTTTTTTTCTATCAGTTAGGGAAGAGATAAGAGTTATTTAGTCTCCAAAACAGGATATGTCCGTCGTTATCTGTGACTTTTCACACCTTTTATACATTAACTTTCATACAAAGCTTCTTAGAACTTATGTTTATTGCTCAGACTAATCCCGGTGTATATATATGGATATGTAGGCTGCTTTTCCTGCATGCCTTCCTTGGCATCCCCCCGTGTTTTGAATAAAAAATGGAGCTGTATCATTTAGACATTCCTCAGTATGCGTCAGAGGATCATATCCACGTTGAATGTGTGATAGTTGTGTCTCTCCCTCATGTTGTGAGGTAATAGAATAAACAGAAGCCCGTTTCCTGCCTCCCGGCCTGTGATTGGCTGGCTCGCCCTCCAGGAATGTCTGGACTGCTTTATATGGAACTGCTCAAAGCGACTCAGAAATCACTTGGAAAGAAGCTCGTCCAGGAGGAGGAATAACATTCATCTACATACCAGAGACCTGGAGACGCACAGCGACCTTGGCACAGAAGAATGTAAGAGGAATGCCTGCCTGCCTCACTTCTCTTTACTTCTTGTGCTACTGCATGAGAGCCTCTGCTTATGTCTGGAGTATAATTGGCCGGCTTATCGCTACTTCTAGCCTGTAGGGACGGTTACCTGATTCCATTCATAGCTTTGCAGCTAGATGTATGGAGATAGCTTTCTTAGTGGCATTTTCATCGTTGTTTTTTTTACTTGCTTTGGTTTTGGTGTTTGAAGGTAGTTTAGTTATACTTTATATTGTTTTACTTTATTACTGTAAAAGGAAAATATTTCAGAAATGGGATTTGTCGCTGTGTGAGATATGACATTGTTTATCTGCAGAAGTTTGTAAATACAACCCCTTCTGTACTGTACTGTGTATAGAACTAGAACAGGTACCAGGACAAGTAGGGGTCTTTTCCACATCTTACACTCAATATCTAACTCTTTCTTTCTCACTTTCTTTCTGTTTTACCTGCTCATTCTCTTTCTATCTTTTTTTTCTATCTTTCTATCTTTCTTTCTTTCTTTTCCCCCTCGTTTTTCTTTCTTTCTTTTCCCCTCTCATTTTTCTTTCTTTCTTTCTTTCTTTCTTTCTTTCTTTCTTTTCCCCACTAATTTTTCTTTGTTTCTTTGATTTTTCTCCTTATTTCTTTCTGTCTTTCTTTCTTTTCCCCACTCATTCTCCCTCTTTCTTTTCCACTATTTCTGTCTCTCTTTCTGTCTCTCTCACTCTCCCCCGTCCCTACTCTTTCTTTATCTATCTATCTATCTATCTATCTATCTATCTATCTATCTATCTATCTATCTATCTATCTATCTCTTCCCCCTCCTGTTCTCTCTTTCTTTCTTTTCCCCTCTCTTTCTATCTCTCGCTCTCTTTCTTTCCCCATCTTTCTCTATCTTTCTATCTTTCTCTCTCTCTCTCTCTCTCTCTCTCTCTCTCTCTCTCTCTCTCTCTCTCCCCCCCTCATCCCCCTCCTGTTCTCTCTCTTTCTTTCTTTTCCCCTCTATTTATTTCTATCTCTCACTCTCCTCTAGTGCTATTTCTTTCCCTGTCTTTCTCTCTTTCCTTTCCCCTCTCTTTCTCTGACTATCTGCTTTCTTCTTTTCACCCCCCCCCCCCCATCTCTCATCTCCTCTTCTCCCCCCCCCCCCTTGTTCTATCTTTCTCCCTCCTTCTGTCTTTCTTTCTCCCTCTATCTCTAGCTCTCTCTCTTCCTTTTTTCTCTCTCCCCTCTGATGCTTTCTTTCTTCCCCCTTTTTTCTCTCTCTCCAATTCAATTCAAATAAGCTGTATTGACATCTTATCATTGCCAAAGTGATTGAGTTTGTTTGGTTTGGGGGGGCTCCAAGGACAACCGTGTGTGTGTGTAGGGGAGGGGGTAAGGTATAATAAACAGGAGGGATGAATGAGTCCATGTAAAGGATTTATAAGTCCACAGTTGTTCGTGTGTGTGTGTGTCTCTCTCTCTCTCTCTCCTGTTACTTTCTCTCTTTGCCTTCTACCTCTGCACCTCATTTGTTCTCCCTGTGCTTGTGTGGGTTTTCTTCAACATTCCAAACATATGCTTGTAGATTCACTGGCTCTGTCTAAGTTGGTCCCAGTATGTGTATGTATGCAAGTGAGATAGGGATATACAGTATGTATGGTGCTGCATATATGATGCCAAGAATAAAGAAATAATACATAATTAAAGCTGTTGAAACTTGATATTACCTTTATGAACATACTCCTTTTTTTTTCTTTTTTAGAACCCTTGATTGATTTTGCACAATGGTACTAACAAAGGGTATTTTCCTGTTATTAATGCTGGCAGTTCCTCACACAAAACAAGCATCAGGTATGAAATATTGACTGTTTTATAACAAGCGATTCAGTTATCCTCCTTAATATCAATTGTTATTAATTGTGTGTTCATTTTTATTATTAATGTCAGTTTTTGATACTTTATGCCTTGCCAAAATAAAACATTATACATTCTTGAAGCATAGCTTTTATATTCTATTTCTTTTCTTTACAACCTTCCTCTGGTGTTAGATTACAATCACAAATGTAAAACCCATGTAGTTCTTCTGTAGCTTCTGCAGTATGTTATAAATATGTTAGCTTTATTGAATAGTGTTGATAGGAATTTTAGCTGGAAAATTATTAGATATGTTGGTCTTTCTTGATTAGTTTTAAACACTCTTCTCTTTTTACTACCACAGAGAATAGAGCAGATGACAACAGCGTCTTTGATCTCTTTGAAATAACTGGAATCAATCGCAAGCTGATCCCTCGCAAATCTCAAGGAGTTTCTTTGGTAAAGGGTCCTGATCCATCAAGCCCAGCTTATAGAATAGAGAATCCTAATCTTATACCTCCAGTGCCGGAGGAAAAATTTCAAGATCTGCTGGACAGTGTTCGAGCTGAGCGGGGCTTTATTTTATTGGCTACTTTACGTCAACTAAAGAAGACTAGAGGAGCGCTCTTATCTATCGAAAGAAAAGATGGCACAGGACATGTTTTCAGCCTCACATCCAATGGTGAAGCTGGAACATTGGACTTGAGTATCAGCACAGAAGACAAGCAGCAGGTGGTGTCTGTTGAAGAAGCCAGGCTGGCTACAGGCCACTGGAAGAACATTACTCTTTTTGTGCAGGAAGATCGGGCTCAACTTTATGTAGGATGTGACAAGATGGAAAACGCTGAGCTTGATGTGCCCATCCATCATTTTCTCTCTGGAGACTTGGCAAGCACTGCTCAAATGAGAATTGCAAAGGGAGGTGTGAAAGATAATTTCCAGGTAAGTTGAGTCCAAAAGCTACAAGTTGGGAGTCTATTTAGGACAAACACATGGATCAGTAACTTTAAGGTGAAACGATGATTGCTATACAGTTCTTTGTATAATGGATGCTGCAAAAGATTCTTGTCTTATTTTAGAAATCTTGCATACCTTATTTCTACTAAGACATGTTAGGATAAGATAAAAACTGACTCCTGGTTTTGTATTCACAGGGTGTTCTACAGAACCTGCGTTTTGTTTTCGGAACCAGTATGGATGTTATTCTTAGAAACAAAGGCTGCTCCAGCTGTAAGTATATGCATGTGTGTATAAGAGATATGGTTTAATGTTAATATGCTGCTGATCTTTGACCATTTGTATCCGTTTAATATAGACAAGATATGGATTTCTGAATAATGCTTAACCACAAAAATCCATTGCCAAAAAAAAAAACATCTGTCATTAGTAGAACATGGTTAGATCTGAATTTAAATAGGTTGTTTTTTGCTAAAAAAAAAAACCCTGTCAAAGGTGAATAGAATAAATAACGGCAGGTAAACATCTCTCATCTCAGGTTTAATGTTTTTATTGATATTATTTTAGGTTTACAAGTGCCAAAACAAATAGGTTTATGTCTTTTTTAGGTATTAATATAACATGTTTTAAATGCGCCCTAATATGATTTCATCCACCCAATTGAATAGAAAAACAATACATAAAATTATTTTTTAGCAATGAACATATAAATAAATAAATTAAAAAAGTACTTTCTCTAATGTGGAATGCAAAAATAAACAAATGGTGAACTTTATTTTTTGTTACTGTTGCAGCAAATTATGATTTGGAGAACTCAGTCAATGACTCTCGTCCAGCTATCCGAACCAATTACATTGGACATAAGACAAAGGATGTTGATGGTGTATGCGGCATTTCCTGCGATGAGCTGAAAAATATGTTTTATGAAATGAAAGGACTTAAAGCAGTGATCTCAAATCTGCAGGCAAAAATTCAGAAAGTTGTGAGTAAAATATAAGTTGCTTTTGATGATAAAGCTATATGGAAGTGATAAAAGTTATATAATGTGGCCTTTTGTTTTCTTCAGACAGAGGAAAATATGCTTATTGCTGAAGTGGTGAAGGTTAAGGTGACACCAGGTGGTGTGTGCATGCATAATGGGGTCAAATATAACAACATGGATGAGTGGACCGTGGACAGCTGTACTGAGTGTACATGTCAGGTAATAATTTGTTTCCAATATCTCTCTTGCTTGTTCTCCCTTTCATTAGCTACTTTTAGCTGTTATTAGTAATAGACTTTGCAAATAAATTTAATAAACTGCTTGGCTAGATATAGTCAATATATTAAGGAGGTTTCCTCCAGTAAAAAAAGGAAGGCACCTTTTTTTACTCTAAAGGATATGTAGAGGTGAAGGCCCCCTCCTCCTAGAACACTTACCTGTGTCGACCCCTACTTTGCCAACCATGTCCCTTGGTGCTTTGGGCCTTCTTTCAGAACAGAAAGTCCACACATGAACAAAAAACATTTACATTTTATATTACAGAGGGTAAGATTCCTTTGGGGATGCTAACATTTAGTTACTGATAATTATTGCAACTAACAGCCTAGAAGCAGTTTCTTTATTGTTAGATGCTGATGACTACATTTTCATTCCAGAATTCAGTGGTTATTTGTCGGAAAGTTTCTTGCCCACTAATACCCTGCACAAATGCCACAATTCCTGATGGAGAATGCTGCCCCAGGTGTTGGCGTAAGTATCTATTTGCTACTGTGAAGAAGCATGGTGTTCTCAAAATGTAATTTGTCAGCTGCAACTTGTTATAGCACAATATACTAATAGTATATTTATTAAAAGCAGAACGACGTTTGTTTTTAAAAATAAAAGTAGTTATGTAAAATTTAAAACAAAGCTCATTCTAATAGTAAAGAACAGGCTTTTGATCCAGCAGCATTTCTGATGTTCTTAAAACTGGTGATTCATACATTTAACATACCACCTTAAGCATTTTTTTTTGGTAGGGGAGGTGTATCTACAGCCTTAGGCTCAACACCTCATTTTCAAAAAGCATAATGACAAATATGCAGATATTAATCTTGTAAATGCTGAACAAGTTGATTCAGGACAGAGATAAAATAGCTCTTGTGAAAGTAAGACAGCTGCAAGTGCAGAACTCCAAGAGTTAGGACCTGCTTGGTCCTGTGCACTTCATATTTCTGTTCTTTTGGCATGTATGGAACTTCTAGCCAACAGATTCTCAGCTTGTACAGATTATGATACTTCATGTAATTGCTTAAATAGCTTTTCATTTATGATTTATGTGTGTTTTTTTCTGTTTAAACATGCATTTCTGTATTTAATAGAATTGAACTGTTAAACTAACCATCCAGTGTCAAGCATTATGCATATGATACTTTGTATTATTGTCACACAACAATAAATTAGATACAGAATCTATCACCTTTTAGGGATAGAATAATGAGTTGCCAATGACAGCATATCAAAAAGAGATATCATATTATCAAGACATATCGATCATTATAGATAACATCACCCATCATGCTTTTTTATTCTTTACAGCAAATGACTCTCCTGAAGATGGTTGGTCTCCCTGGTCGGATTGGACTCCTTGCTCTGTAACATGTGGCCATGGTGTCCAGCAAAGGGGCCGATCTTGTGATAGCCTTAATAACCGATGTGAAGGGTCCTCTGTCCAGACCAGATCTTGCACAATACAAGAATGTGATAAACGATGTAAGTATTTGTTATACCCAACAGTTAATTATTCAGTATATTAGGGGGAAATAATATATAAAAGCTAAAGTAAAAAAAAAAAAAAAAAATAGAAGTGTCCCTATAGTTGCTCAGATCCCAACTGTAACTTATTAGAAATATTTTAATATATGGGGAACAAAAGCATGTATTCTGATTTCTTCCCAAAATGTCGCCTATTATGCAAATCTGAGTCTCTTTTATGAAGTGGCGTTTAAATTAGTGATTTGAACTTCTTACAGATATCAATATTTACCTAGAAGGCTTTTGATATTTAGAGTTCATATACATAGTACATAGTAGGCGACATTGAAAAAAGACACAAGTCCATCAAGTCCAGCCTATGTGTGTGATTTTATGTCAGTATTACATTGTGGTCGTTCAGGTGCTTATCTAATAGTTTTTTTCAATTATCGATGCTCCCCACTGAAACCACTACTTGTGTAAGAGAATTCCACATCCTTACCGGTCTTACAGTAAAGAAATCAGGATAGGGTTTAATGGTACACACATTCAGAGTTAGATACTTTAGTACTTTTACTCAGTAATATACTTAGTAATATACTATGCAAAGTAATAATCCTTGTTTTTTTTTTTAAATAGAAATACAGAGTGTATATTTATCTTTTCAGTTAAACAAGATGGTGGATGGAGTCACTGGTCGCCATGGTCCTCATGTTCTGTCACTTGTGGAAGTGGAATGATGACTAGAATCCGTCTTTGCAATTCACCTGTTCCACAGCTGAATGGCAAGCATTGTGTGGGTGAAGGAAGAGAGAATAAGCCATGTCAAAAAGATCATTGTCCAAGTGCGTACCATTTTTTTTTTACATTGACTTTATTTACCCTGTGATCTTTGTAGGCAAATATGCACCATGATTCATATACCACCCTGAAATTATTTGAGGGAAACAAAGAAATAAGTTGTGTCAAGTTTCCAGAGTTTGAGAAATTAAATTCTTGTAAAGGTCACATTAGTGAAAAGTATCTCTCTTGACAGATCTTTCTTTGTTTATACCATGAATAGTAATTGTAGACAGTATGGAGGAATAATTAATTCTGAATTATGATATTTTTGTTCTAGTTAATGGTCAGTGGGGACCGTGGTCACCCTGGGACATATGCAGTGTGACATGTGGAGGTGGTGTTCAGAAACGAGAGCGTCTCTGCAACAATCCCAAGCCCCAGTTTGGTGGTAAAGCCTGCCTTGGAGATAATGCTGATAGCCGCATTTGCAATAAGCAGGACTGTCCCATTGGTAAGTCATTAAAACACAAATAATTTTACATTTTCTGTTTGCCCTTATCCACCAGGCTAATTTTTCTGTTGATTAACCCCAATTTAGATGGATGCTTATCAAATCCTTGTTTTGCTGGAGTTACATGCACAAGCTTTGATGATGGCTCTTGGCAGTGTGGTCCTTGCCCTACAGGGTATAGAGGAAATGGTGTTGAATGTACAGATGTTGATGAGGTGAGTTGCAAAAGTTTAACATATTTTTATTAACAATCCAGTGTGATAAGCCAACAATAGGAAATTAAATCTTTAAATTGTGTCATTATTTTTCCTTATAGTGCAAGGAGGTGCCCGATGCTTGCTTTAACATTAATGGAGTGCACAGATGTGAGAATACAGCGCCCGGGTACAATTGTCTTCCCTGTCCTCCACTATACACTGGATCTCAACCATTTGGCAAGAGTATTGTGGATGCCAAAGCAAACAAGCAGGTAACTTTTATTTCTGTCTTAGTGGTTTATTTCTGTCATAGCGCACAATCTAGCTAAGTGACTAGAATAATTAAAGAACTGTATTTTAAGTTCAATTTAGCATTCACAAAATAAGCATTATCCCTGATGTTTTATTATTCACAGTGATGTAATGTACCTGATTCTGGAAGGGTTTCCAAAAGAGTTGGAGAAAGAGAAAAACAAAGAGTATAGTGTTTTATTTTGGTGATTCTGTGCATATATATATATATATATATATATATATATATACCGGTATATATATAATATATATTAAAAGTTTAACAAACATATATTAATATAAAAGTATATTACAGTGGTTCTAAAGGTGGATGTTTTTTTTTTTCCCTTAATGCATTCTCTGCATTAGGGGAAAAAAACTTCTTTTTTCAGAACCCCCCCCAGGCCCCCCTTGACTTATCTGAGCCTAATCACAATCCAGCATTGTGTCCGAGAGCAGCAACTCCTTTGCACTCTCTCTCCTCACTGGAGATCGAGACAGCAGTGGAAGCCATTGACTTCTGCTGCTGCTGTCAGTCACAGCCGGTGAAGAGGGGGTGGGGCTGAACAGCACTTTGTGTGTCAGTGGACACACGGAACACGGCTCAGGAGCGAAACCCGTGCCCCCATAGTTAGCGGCTTGCTATGGTGGGCACTCGGTAGTGGGGAGGAGCCAGGAGCATCTGCGGGACCCAAGAAGATGAGGAAAAAACATTGCACAGTGCAGGTAAGTATAACCTGTTTATTTAAAAAATGTGTTCCTTTAGAATTACTTTAACTATTTAAATATGCTCAGATAATAATAGGATATTAATATAAGATCTAGTTTATGATTTATATAAATACATTAAAAATGGTAATATATAATTGGAAAAGTATAGCACAAAATGATCATAAGGTAGTATATTATAATGCATCTGTTCGGATATATAATACCATTTAAATATAAAATAAAATGTCATTTACTTTTTTATGAAGCACAGAAATGTTTTAGAGGTCTGATCTAAAACATCTTTTACTGACTCTTGATCTTTCTGTTACAACAGGTCTGCATCCCTCGGAACCCATGTCTTGATGGAACACACAATTGTAACAAGAATGCAAAATGCATATACCTTGGCCTTTACTCTGATCCCATGTTCCGTTGTGAATGCAAACCAGGTTATGCTGGAAATGGCATTATATGTGGTGAAGACACAGACTTGGATGGATGGCCTAATGAAAACCTTATATGTGTTGACAATGCTACCTATCATTGCAAAAAAGTAAGATGATTAGACTACTTGTATGTAGAAAACAGAAAGTATACAGAGAGCCTCACTATACTATCAGTTATATACACATAATAAAATGCTAAATTCTCTTTTGTAGGATAACTGCCCCAATCTCCCCAACTCAGGCCAAGAAGACTATGATAAAGATGGAATTGGAGATGCCTGTGATAGCGATGATGATAATGATGGAATCCCAGATGACAGGGTAAGAAAACAAAGACTATATTCATGTTTTTCAGAACTGCTAAGCTTTGGATTTCTCTGCTTCTTGTTGAGTTAAACAAAACAGCAGGAATGTAAACACTGCTTCTCTTTTCAAGCAGAAAATATCATAAGGTTGTGAAATTTGCCCAGTAAATTGTGAAATCTTTTGGCTAGGTTAATACTATAAAGTGTTTTGCTAAGAGTGGACTTTGAAAGTGAAATTGACCCTGAGCTTCCTGCAAACAGCAGGGTAACAAAGTTTGCAACAGGCAGATGTTACCTTCCTAAAATCCTATGCACACATTCTGGCATTTAAGTGACATTTTTCAACAAGACCTACTAAACTTCAGAGGCGTTGCTAAAAATATCACTTGTCATTAAACATGAAAACCTGTATGCCCTATGAAAGCTAAAACATACTCAGACTGAACTAGATAGAGAGCTTTAGTTGGCTTAGTTACTTGAAAGTATTTTTTTTTGTCTATTTAGTAGTTTGAGTTCAGTTATGCTTCAGAAGTGTTTTGGAGCATTGTTTGTTCAAAGAGAGAGAAGTCATCTGAGATTATTTAGACATCTTATGTGGATACCACCTAGGGGCTTTGAGGTAGACCCAGAAAACACCAGACAGATTATGTTCCCCATTTGGCCAGAGGATACTTCTAATCCGCTGTGAAGATAAAGACACTGTTGCTAGAGAAAAATTGTACTGGCTTGATGTTCCTCTTACTGCACTACAACAGAAGAAAGTTTGAAATATGAGATGCAGTAATTGTAACACATTACCTTCTTTTACAGGACAATTGTGCATTTATATACAATCCTGCGCAGTATGACTTAGACCGTGATGATGTGGGTGATCGCTGTGACAACTGCCCATACAACCATAATCCGGACCAGGCTGATACTGATGGCAATGGGGAAGGAGATGCCTGTTCTGTGGATATTGATGGAGATGGTTCGTTTTCTAATAATTCATTCAATTTGTCTGTATATTTTCAATTTGCCAGTTTAAATAGTGTCACAGCAAAGCATATATTTTTATAGGACCTAAGACATTAAAGCGGTTGTAAACTGCTGGGTCGCTGGGTGTTTTTTTTTTTTTTTTCCGGACCTGCAAGGTAAAGGCATAAAGTGCTAGTATGCATCACATACTAGCACATTATGTGAAACTTACCTGAAAACGAAGCCCTCCAGCTCTGCAATGTAGTCCCTGGAGGCAGTGTCCATCTTTACCCGTCTTCCTTCCGGGTCTGCCGACTCTGACTTGCAAGCCAATGCACTTTTAGGAGATATTTACAGTACCTATAGGTAAGCCTTATTATAGGCTTACCTATAGGTACAAATTATGCCTAAGATTTTGCACAAGACAAGTACAGATAATGCAGAGGACATCTGCCCCAAAAGTATACACAATAAATATACACAGGCAAACTGCTGCTTTATTGACATGCTTTCATTATCTACCCAGAGATACATCATCACCTTCATCTTGCTCTTAATGCAGACTAACTGCCTTTCAGTTTAACACTCAGTAAAATATGTAGGATATTTATGTTTAGACAATAAGTGTTCCTCCTCTGTCTCATTAATGAAACATACTATACAGATATCAAGCCTCCAGATCTTGCTGTTAGAGTCCCTTTAAAATATTGTGCTTAATTTATTTTGCCTGTGTCATCTTACTACAGGTATTCTCAATGAAGCAGACAACTGCCCTTATGTATACAATGTAGACCAGAAGGATACAGATAAAGATGGCATTGGAGACCAGTGTGATAACTGTCCCTTGGAGCACAATCCGGATCAGGTAAAAACTGTTTTCATTTAGCATGAATTGTGCTTCATAAACTATGGAGTTAAAGGAAAAAATACTTCTCCACTTCAATTATCCATGTTCCAGCTGTCTTTTACAAGTGCATGTTAGAAAATGCTAGTTAGAATCTGATGTATTTCTATATGCAGTCATTCCTTTCTGCACTTTTTTAGTAAATAAACCTCACAGTTTCACATTGTGAACCTCTGTTTTACTCTTAATAGCACTTAAGGTCTCCCTGTACCATACATCAATCTATTAGCTGACCTTAGGCATCACTAGTATAGATCTTCCAGTCTGTGCCACCCTGCTCATCATGGATTAGTTATGTTTGCAAAATCCCTCCCCCCCGCGCTTTAATCTTACTTTATCGTTTAGTTATAAGCTGAACACGCATATAAATTCCAGTGCTTCACACAGACTGGGTTTTCTGCTTTCAGTAGATCGTTTCCCACCAAAATATAACTACATAATCTCTACAACAACTTTATTGTTTGTACACCACCAGCTTTAGTAATTGCACTCCCAAGACCGAGAGGATTTCTTGTACTAAGACATTGCTTGGCAGTGTACCACTTTATGGACTTACTAGGTACCAGCAAGAAAGCAGCACGAGTTTTCCTAATTCCCTTTTCCTTTCATTTACTTACGACTAAAAAGCTTGGGTACCCAATTGTACTTCAATACATAATCATAAGCTTAGTTGTAGATATGTCAGTGACTATGTATTATTGTCTAAGCAGATATTTGTGGGAACATATGAGATTACTTCTACTCCATGTCACCATCAAACAGTGGCCTAACATTTTCTTGTCGTTGATTCTATTCCAGACTGACTCTGACTCCGATCTCATTGGTGATCAATGTGACAGCAATGAAGACATAGATGAGGATGGTCATCAGAATAACCTGGACAACTGTCCTTACATCCCCAATGCCAATCAGGCTGACCATGATAAGGATGGCAAGGGTGATGCTTGTGATCATGATGATGACAACGATGGCATTCCAGATGAAAAAGATAATTGCAGGCTGGTGCCTAATCCTGATCAGATTGATAGTAATGGTAAGATGAATGTTGAAGAATCTTATGAATTTTATGAAGGTGCAACCAACGCATTTGCCAGAATGTCTTACAATAAGAAAATACATGTGACTAATCTTTCTCAACTTTGATCTTTCTCCACTAGGTGATGGACGTGGTGATGTCTGCCAATTTGACTTTGATAATGACAACATTCCAGACGCTGAAGATGTTTGCCCTGAGAATTATGCAATTAGCACAACTGACTTTCGTAAATTCCAAATGGTGCCTCTGGATCCAAAAGGAACATCGCAGATTGATCCTAACTGGGTGGTCAGGCACCAGGGAAAAGAGCTGGTACAGACTGTTAACTGTGACCCTGGCATTGCTGTTGGTAAGAACCAGTTAAATGGAAAGTATAACATATTTTAATGAGCACAGGTTTTGAGTTCTTACAGTAGTCTATAACTAAAAAGTAATTTTTGATGTGATTAGTAGTCACTGAAGGCACTGCAAAGCAGCAAGCAGAGCCTGTGCACTGAGCAACAATGGCTGCCCCCATGTACATACATAGTTACAAATAATATAACTAAGCAAGTTTTTGAAAACCTTAAAGGTACCTGCAGTACCCTGTACTTGTATTAAAAGGTATCCTGCTCTCTTTGTATTTCTCCCTGTGTGCGAAATACCTGGTGATCCTGCCAGTCCCTCTGCTTTCATATTTCAAACTGACCACACTAGGCATCAGAACACATCCATCCCAGTGTGTCCTCCAATAATTAGACTTCTGCTGCTCCCCCCGGACAGCCACTCAGTTTGTAAATCAGTGTGCTGCTGTTTCTCCGAACCCCACCTCTCCAAGCCCCTTATGCAGCTGAGAACTGTTTAGAAATATATATATATATATATATATATATATACACACACACATTTTTTAAAGTATGGGGATGCCGCACCCAGTGTTCAATCAGTGCAGTGCAATCTGGTCATCCCACTGACCGAATATAAGAAAGTCCACAGAATTGCTGCACTTGAAGTTTCTTTATTGAACAAACATGATTACATAAGTAACATGATGTGGAAATAGAGTTCTGTTTCAGGCTCATAAGCTTACGCCCTTCATCAGATCAACACACAAATCTAAAGTTACAACTACACATATAGACCGTTTAAATACCTTTACACATTTGGAATCAATTATGTGATCAATTGCATTAATTGAGTGATCACATAATTGATTACAAATGTGTAAAGGTAATGGTCATATGTGTAGTTGAAACTTTAGATGTGTGTTTGATCTGATGAAGGGCATAAGCTTGTGAGCCCGAAACGGAATTCTATTTCCACATCATGTTACTCATGTAATTCATGTTTGAACTTTTTGTTCAATAAAGAAACTTCAAGTGCAGCAATCCTGTGGACTTTAAAAAAAAAAAAATATATATATATATAACAAACGTTTTCCCTTTCATTTCTCTTTCAATCTCAATGAGTTGTTTTATATGGTAATGGTTCACATATACATTAAAGCAAAAATATGACTATTTACATGTATAGCCAAAAAAAAGAAAAAAATTATTTAAGGCCGTATAATACTTTCAGTTTTTAAATGTATGTCATTTAGAAACAGAATAAAAGGTCACTTTTTTTTTTTTTTTCTTTTAAGGTTTTGATGAGTTTAGTTCAGTGGATTTCAGTGGCACCTTCTTCATCAACACTGAGAGGGATGATGACTATGCTGGCTTTGTGTTTGGCTACCAATCAAGCAGCAGATTTTATGTGGTTATGTGGAAACAAATTACCCAGACCTACTGGGACACAACTCCCACTAAAGCTCAGGGATACTCTGGTCTCTCTATAAAAGTTGTAAACTCAACAACAGGACCCGGAGAACACTTACGAAATGCTTTGTGGCACACAGGCAACACACAAGGACAGGTAGGTGGCTCTTTATCATTTACCAGAAACACTTGATTACATTTAGTTAGTACTGCATCATGCAGGAGACGATTTTAGTAAAAGATAAAATGTCACCTTTCCCAATATTAAATGCCTTTAATGCCAATTTGTGTTTTATAGGTTCGTACTCTGTGGCATGACCCTCGTCATACAGGATGGAAAGATTTTACTGCTTACAGATGGCATTTAATCCACAGACCAAAGACTGGATTCATTCGGTAAGAAAGAAAATGTTTTCTGTCATTGCCATATTTGGAGACTAGAATTAAAAGTAATATTAAGCTGTGCTGATGATTTAATGCTATCTCTCTTTTTTTAGTGTTGTAATGTATGAAGGGAAAAAAATCATGGCTGACTCAGGACCTATTTATGATAAGACATATGCTGGAGGAAGATTAGGACTGTTTGTATTCTCACAAGAGATGGTGTTCTTTTCGGATCTTAAATACGAGTGCAGAGGTGAGTAGCTCAAATGTTTTATATGTATTATCATTGCACCATGATAAACTTGCATGGTAAAAACTGCAAGCACTTTATTAAATCACATTCTGATATGATTTAATAGATTGTTTTGCAGTTTTTTTTCCATGCAAGTATAATAGTATAATATAGGGTCCCAATCACTTATATCATTTTTACATAAAGGGGATATGTTTAGCCTAAAGGCAAACTGTCAGGAAAAAAGGCATCATCCATTGCTGACTTGTTTTCAAGGTGGAAGGCTCATAACTGTCATCTTTATCTGTATTTTCCTTGTTAGTAAGCCACTTTGACAGAGCAAACCTGTGTTCAGTAAAGTGTTGTGAGACCAAGAATGCCCATTCTTGCTCCATGGCAGCAACTCATCAATAGTGAAGCAAGGATGATTATAGCTCTGTGCAAAAAGTTTCACAAACCAGTCATTATTAGCAGCCACAATCAGACCCTCTGATGATAGAAATATGGGAGCTGTGAACGCTGACCTGTTTTGGAAGTCACATACTTCAGAGCTATCATCCTGGTCTTATCTTCACTGCTTACAAAGGCGCTAGCTGGGAAAAAGCATGTGCATATCAGGTGACATGTTGGGTGAGGTAGAGGTCAGTGACTTACCAGCTAATGAACGATGAGGATTACAGCCACATAGCATGTATTTTCAAAAAGGTGCCGGGAGTGGCAATTTTCTTAAATTTATTCTGACAGGCTTCCTTTTGGAAGAAAGAGTAGTAAGGCACAACTATAAATCTCAACTAAAGTTCACTTTTCCCTGGAATTTTGCATATCTGTTTGCTTATTGGTAAAGGTGCTTAAAGGTAAAGGTTCTTAAAGGTAGCTGTCTAACAAAAGGACCATATCTCGTCTTATGTTATGATAAGCACAACTTGTTAGCATTGAGATTATCATAGTGCTAGCCACACCCATGTTTGCATAGTTAAAGAGTACACAGGGCAGGGGTACATTGGATGAGAGTCTTCTGATTACAATGAAAGTAATGACTGTATGAGATTGATTTAGTATATAGGTTAATAATATTATTTTTCCTCTTTCCTTTAGACTCATAAACCTGGATCATATGCATTCAGTGAATGTTAAGGAACCCTCATAGCACTTTTGAAAATGTTAGATGTGTACCATTTCTCAGATGCTTTCTTCCATCCATTTTCTTATTTTCCGTTGAAGCAAAAATAAATCCACTCCAAGGACTTGTAACTAAGGAAGTGACTTTAACTTATGAAAATGATTGGCTTATTATGAAATATTTTGATCAATTGCAATTTTATGCTAGGCACAAATCTGCCATAATGAAATAGACATTCATGAACAAGTGCCTTATTGGAGATGATTTACAGAAAGGAAAGACATGATCGCATATGATACTGCCCTTACAAATACAACAGGAAAAGCTTTGGAACTCTGAGTGCTATGTATTGGAAATTGAAAAAAAAAAGCGATTGCAAATAGTGCACATAAGTGTCTTTTACAGGAATGGTTACTTCATTGCAAAAAAAATAAATATCTCTTATGGAGAGGCAACTTTCTGCTATTCAGAATGGAGTCACCAGAGTATAAATAGGTAGACTACAGATGTAGATATGACTGTCATAAAACGTATTGGCGTGTGAGTGTATGTTTAAAGTGGAAGGCTGTTAGTGATATTGCAGCATGGATGCTAGTGTCGGACTGTAAGTGTGTATGTACATATAGTATGTGTGTGTGTGTGTGTGCGCTTATATTTTAGTGTGCATCATATGAACTGTGTATTCAAGTTATGCACTTCTTCATTGTAAAACAAAATGCAATTACTCTAACTTGGTACAGCACAGTTCGGGCATACACAGTATGTTACATGTGTGTAAATTGCTTAAGAAAGACAGGGAGACAAACAGAAAAGATAGTTGAAAAAATCTATACAGGTAAACATTTTTAAGAAAGACAAATAAATTGTCTTCATATTGAAAAATGAAAAACAAAGGTAGGTCAGATCTAGTTCTAGTTCTAGTTGTTTAGTTTTTAAATACAGTTCAGGCTGCACTATTAAAATGTTTCTTCAGGCAATACTGCATGTTGATCTTGCTAAGGAACCGTAGGGAGAGCAAGGCAAGAGGGGTGGAGAGTTAGGTACAGCACGCTCTCTGTACTAAATGTAAACCATATGTCTCCATATAGCCATATAACACCCTAATTACACTATGGCAGGTAGACAGTCTTTCTCCACTTAAGTACAAAATAATTAAGAGTAAACCAGCAGATTTAAAACTTCAAGTACAATATTACCTCATTGTGTGACTGAGATTCAGAAAATGTTTTTGATTTTAAGAGCAGAAAATTGGAGAGATATTTAACAAGTATAGAAAAAATCTACTGTAGTGTTAATCAGTTCTGTATATAGTTACAGTGACTGAGTACCCCCAGGAAAGTATTTTAAACTTGTTTTTAATAAAGAGTTTTGTGATATTTTTTCTATATTTTAGTAATTACAGTGCTTTTTTGTATAAATGATTTTTATTTGTATTGCTGATTAGTGTTATGGGTATTTTGTAGATATGCTATTTAAATAATTTATCAGGAACTGCTTCCTGTAGTGTCTTTGCTCCTATTTGTATAAACGATTTTGCACTTGAAAAGAGCTTTGCAATATCTGTCTCATTTTTGTAATATCAGTGTATACTTTTGTGATACAGAAAGAGAAGAAAATGCCTTTTGTATACATTTTTAAATTTGAATGTGTTTTTGTAAATTATACAGAAAATGTTTTCATTAAATAAATATATAATAAAACATAAAAGGCATTTTGTCATTTTCTTTAGGTAACATCTCAGTTGGTAGTGTTATTTCCTGGTCAGGTAGCACTATGTACTATGTAAAAATGTGAAATAAAATAGATTTTTCTCACAGATTCATATTTTTAAAGGGGTATGCCATATTCAGGTTATAAAAGGAAATCTACCTAAAAGGAGAGTAATGCCTGGTGACTATCCTGATTGCAGCTGGAGCTAGTAATTTTTTCTTCAGGTGATAATTACCACTTGCTTACAGGGCACTTATATCCCCCTTCCTGCCCAAGCCAACTTTTAGCGCTCTCACATTTTGAAATGACAATTGCGTGGTCATGCAACACTGTACCCAAAAAAACATTTTTATAATTTTTTTCCCACAAATAGTGCTTTCTTTTGGTGGTATTTAATCACGACTGGGGTTTTTATTTTTTGCTAAACAAACAAAATAATTTTTTTTTTTTTTTCATATTTGTTTATAACATTTTGCAAGCAGGTAATTTTTCTCCTTCACTTCTGTGAGCGGATGAGGCTGCACTGATGGGCACTAATAGGCTGCACTGATGGGCAATGATGAGGCGGCACAGATAGGTTGCACTGATGGGCACTGATGAGGCGGCACTGGTGGGCACTGATAGGTGGAGAGGTGGCACTGATAGGTAGCACTGATGAGGCACTGATTGGCAGCAATGATGGGCACTGATAAGTGGCACTGGTGCACTGATAGGTATCACTGGGGGCACTTATTTTCAGCACAATCAGGACCGATGTCCCTCTAACAGCAGCCGTGGCTTCTTTTTCCTTACCACTGACAGCATGAAAGAAAAAAAAAAAAAACAATAACCGGCATTTGTTTATTTCCGTGATCAGCTGTCATTAGCTGACAGCTGATCATTTGGTAAAGGGACTGCTGTGATTTGTCATGTCTCAGGGAGACGGAGAATGTGGGAAGCGTGAGAATGGGAGGACGTTTATGGAAGCCCTCCCAGCAATTTAAACCTGCGATGTAGCCATCTTTCAGGTAAAGCAGACAGCAAGCCCCTCGTTCAGACATTTTCAGAAATCAATTAGGGGTTGTTTCTTCCAGATGTAAATCTCCCTACTACCCATAAGAAAGGGAGTTTTATAGAATTACTTATCATTGTTTCATGCTAGCGCTTCGGATCATTAGTGACCTTTTAATGTAAAGAAGTGCTCACTCTTACTAAGGAATCCATTTAGAATAGCATTGCTGTTTACGCCAATAACCCAAATGCTGGTAACTAAAACGACAATAAGATGTATATTTCACAAATTTATATCACCCCTCTATAGTGAAGTTCAACCTTAAAATGAGACTAAAGGTATTTTTTTTTTTTTTTTATTGAGGTAAAAAAAATGTTATACATATTTGTTCTGTGCAACGATATTACACAGAGCAGTCCCTTACCTCCTCTTTAGTGGTCCCCCAAGGGCACTGTCTTTTTTTTTTTTCTCTGAGCGCCTCGTAAGCAAGGCAGGTGCCAATTGTGCACATTTCAACCACTGTAATACCCTGTGCACACGCTAGGATTTTCCGACAACAAATGTTGGATGTGAGCATGTTGTGGGAAAGTCCGACCGTGTGTATGCTCCATAGAACATTTGTTGTCGGAATTTCCGCCAACAAATGTTTGAGAGCAGGTTCTCAAATTTTCCGACAAGACTTGTCGGAAATTCCAAACGTGTGTACACACTTCCGACGCACAAAAGTCCATGCATGCTCGGGATCAAGCAGAAGAGCCACACTGGCTATTGAACTTAATTTTTCTCAGCTTGTTGTACGTGTTGTACGTCACCACATTCTTGGTGTTCGGAATTTCTGACAACATTTATGTGACAGTGTTTATGCAAGACAGGTTTGAGCCAACATCCTTCGGAAAAAAAATCCATGATTTTGTTGTCGGAAATCCTATGGTGTGTACATAGCCTTATTCTGTTTTTGCTTGGAAAAATAAAAAAAATATATTGATATATAGATCAGAGCTTGCTAAAGTTACCTAAACTCTATGTTCCGAACCTAGCAAGATGTTTGACCTGTCCGTTAACTAATTAGATGATATCTGCTCTCCAGAGTACAGACAGGGTTAATTATGGTAAACCTAGCTCCCCAGACCCCCTCATAAACTAATGCCGCGTACACACGACCGGACTTTCTGTCAGACTAGGTCAGACAGGATTAGTCCGTCGAACAATCCGATCGTATGTGGGCTAATCCGTTCCTTTTTCCAGGAAAAAAATCCAGCGGACCTAGAAATAGAACATGTTTCAAATCTATCTGACGGACTCAATTCCGACAAATCCGTTCGTCTGTGTGCTGGTCTGACGGACCAAATACGATGCAAGGGAAGCTATTGGCTGCTGGCTATTGAACTTCCTTGTTTAGTCCCATTTGCGTTATCACGGACTTAGTCCGTTCGCTTGTGAGCAAGTCCGCTCATTTTGAAAGTCCGTCGGAATTCCGCTGAAAGTCCGTCGGGACCTAGTGTGCCTGAATGTCCGGTCGTGTGTACGTGGCATAAGAGGACTAAGTCGATTTTTTTTGCTTTCTGGAAGTTCCAGAAGTGAACATCTTAAATAAGGTACCGTATATACTCGAGTATAAGCAGACCCGAATATAAGCCGAGGCACCCAATTTTACCACAAAAAAATGGGAAAACTTATTGACTCGAGTATAAGCCTAGGGTGAGAAATGCGCAGCTACTGTAAGTGTAAAAGAGGGTCAACAATGCCCATTTGCAGCCTCGCTGTGCCCATTTGCATGCCTCACTGTGCCTATTTTCAGCCATAGGTCCCCGAACTTCAAACTTGGTAGTTAAGGGTTCCTAGATGCCCCCTAGCTGCAGCCAAAGGGTCCCGAAATGACATTGCTGCAGATGGAAACAGTTGACCGACCTTGGGGCCCTGTATCTCGGGGGCCACTTGGTTCTAGGAACCCCTAATTTGGATATGTTGTAGTGCTAGTTCCACTGGGTTTGCACACCAAATTTTCCTAGCACCAAGTGGCCCGAGATACGAGGCCCCAAAGTCAGATCGGAAAATGTTATTCTCTGCTGCAGAAAAGTGCTTGACTCTAGTATAAGCCGAGGGGGGCATTTTCAGTACAAAAAAAATGTGCTGAAAAACTCGGCTTATACTCGAGTATATACGGTAAGCTTCCTTTTTTTTTTTTTTTTTTTTTTTTTAGGTTTTGCTCTGCGAATAAGGACATTTAACAAAGTAAGTATTACCCCCAATTTGGCTGAAAAAGTGGAAATACCTTTAAAGTTTACAGATTTAATTTCTATTTGTATGTGGTCACTTTGATGGCCGCTCTGCGTCAGAGTGGACCAGATGACTGGAAATTTGGAAAACTGTCACCCTAATCTGTTAGGAGTTTGGTAATAAATGTATGGACCCAGAATGGGTAAAATGTAAGGACACAGCATACTGGTTCATCAACAAAAATGAACAGATTGTGTAGGAACCACAATCAGGGCCCAGTTGCATTACATTGGCTGGCAGGGTAGTAGTCTAGAACCCATTATACACAGAAATGTGTTGCAGAGAGCAACCCTGGAACCCCTGCAACTCTAGGCTATAGTCTATCTTTGGTGGACAGAAATGCTTTCAATCCTCTGGGCCTGTTTCAATTTCTTTCTGGAATCCAGGCATCCATTTATCCAGATATTTAATAAATGTGTATTCCAGATGTATTGATTGAAAAATAAATGAAATAACTACCTCTGATGATATTAAAGTAATACTAAAGGTCATTAAAAAAAAAGAAAACAAACATGTAATACTTTCCTGCCCTGCTGGTTTTGCACAGAACAACCCCCAGTCCTCGTTTTCTTGGGTCCCCCGTCTGTGCTTCTGGCTCCTCCTCTTCTTCGATTGCCCCATAACAGGCTTGCTATTGGGGCACTTGCTCGCTCCCAAGCCCTGCGATGTGTGTCCATAAGCCCCCGCTTCCTCCTCACTGGCTGTAATTGACAGATGTGGGAGTCAATGGCTCCCGCTGCTGTCTCTCAGCCAATGAGGTGACAGAAACCCAGGAGAGCAGCTGCTCTCATTCACATCGCTGGATCGCAATCAGGCTTGAGTAAGTATTAGGGGGGCTGCGGGGGGAGCTACATATTGAAGATGTTTTACCTTCATGCTTTAGGCTGGGTTCACACTATTGTAATTGGATGCGGGTTTCCCTGTTTCAGGTCCGAATTCAGCCAAAAATTCAGACCGAAGTCGGACCTGAAAAGGTGAACAGGGACACACTAGGCCCCTGCTGTGAGTCGCTCCACACGGCAGTGTTAACCCTGCCTGAGTTTTCACAACCACTCTAAACTCTGTACCAATATCTAAGACTAAAGCAGGGTATACAGGTATGGCAATTTGGTTGTTTCAGCAGGAACTGGGCAACATTTGGTTTGTGTATACTCCTCTGTCATTAGACCAACTTCTGTCGAACAGTCCTGCTGAAAAAACAGTATTCGATCAGTGCATGCAACCAATGGCTGCAGCACTGATTTGTGTATTGTCAAGGGGGGGAGTCAGAATAGAATAGCGTGGTGGTGGAAATTATTTTCCCATCTGCATTGCTTGTGTGAATGTGGGAATCTGTCAGCTTATATTTTTTGTTCAACTAGGTGGTTGAACAAAAAAAAAACCTGTCCCTGTATACACTGATTTAGGCTGGGATGGAAATGAGCAGGATTGCAAGTCAAACTCTACTAGATTCGTATTAGAGGCTCAGGACCTGGATCTGCTGTCTAATAGGAGTTTTTCTCTGGAGTTAAAGTGGAAGAAAACCCTAACTATGTACTGTATATTCTAACCTGCATAAAAATGTCTTTATACTTACCTACTTCCAATCTGCTCCTGGTTGGTTGTATGATCCTGCAGCTCTGTGTAAGAGAGTGCTCTAAGCTGTTACATCACCCATAGGCTCCCATAGCCCACCTGTTGTCAGTACTCTTTCTTTCCCTGCAGTATCTGCCACATGGGATCTGCACCTGTGGGATCACATACACAGACCATAGCAGATAAAAAAAAATGAAGTATACAAATCTTTTTTGTACAGGGTAGGCAGTAGGTAGAAGGAGGAAGTGGGAACATTTTTAGAAATACATATACACTATATTGTCAAAAGTATTGGGATGTCAAAAGTATTGCCTTTAATCGCACTTGAACTTTAATGGCACCCCAGTCTTAGTCCGTAGGGTTCAATATTGAGTTGGCCCACCCTTTGCATCCACTCCTCTGAGAAGGCTGTTTACAAGGTTTAGGAGTGTGTCTATGGGAATGTTTGACCCTTCTTCCAAAAGCGCATTTGTGAGGTCAGGCACTGATGTTGGACAAGAAGGCCTGGCTCGCAGTCTCCGCTCTAATTCATCCCAAAGGTGTTCTATCAGGTTGAGGTCAGGACTCTGTGCAGGTCAGTCAAGTTCCTCCACCCCCAAACTCTCTCATTCATGTCTTTATGGACCTTGCTTTGTGCACTGGTGCGCAGTCATGTTGGAACTGGAAGGGGCCACCACAAAGTTGGGAGCATGAAATTGTCCAAAATGTCTTGATATGCTGACGCCTTAAGAGTTCCCTTCACTGAAACTAAGGGGCCAAGCCCAACCCCTGAAAAACAACCCCACACCATACTTACATAGTAGGTGAGGTCGAAAAAAGACACAAGTCTATAAAGTCCAACCTATGTGTGTGATTATATTTCAGTATTACCTTGTATATCCCTGTATGTTGTGGTCGTTCAGGTGCTCATCTAATAGTTTCTTGAAACTATCGATGCCCCCCCACTGAAACCACCACCTGTGGAAGGGAATTCCACATCCTTGCTGCTCTTACAGTAAAGAACCCTATACGTAGTTTAAGGTTAAGCCTCTTTTCTTCTAATTTTAATGAGTGGCAACGAGTCTTGTTTTATCCCTATTGTGGGGTCACCAGTACAGTATTTGTAAATTGAAATCATATCAGCTCTCAAGCGTCTCTTCTCCAGAGAGAATAAGTTCAGTGCTCGCAACCTCCTCATAACTAATATCCTCCAGACCCTTTATTAGCATTGTTGCCCTTCTTTGTACTCGCTCCATTTCCAGCACATCCTTCCTGAGGACTGGTGCCCCGAACTGGACAGCATACTCTAGGTGCGGCTGGACCAGAGTCTTGTAGAGCGGGAGAATTATTGTTTCATCTCTGGAATTAAGGGAATTCCACATCCTTGCTGCTCTTACAGTAAAGAACCCTATACGTAGTTTAAGGTTAAGCCTCTTTTCTTCTAATTTTAATGAGTGGCAACGAGTCTTGTTTTATCCCTATTGTGGGGTCACCAGTACAGTATTTGTAAATTGAAATCATATCCCCTCTCAAGCGTCTCTTCTCCAGAGAGAATAAGTTCAGTGCTCGCAACCTCCTCATAACTAATATCCTCCAGACCCTTTATTAGCATTGTTGCCCTTCTTTGTACTCGCTCCATTTCCAGCACATCCTTCCTGAGGACTGGTGCCCCGAACTGGACAGCATACTCTAGGTGCGGCTGGACCAGAGTCTTGTAGAGCGGGAGAATTATTGTTTCATCTCTGGAATTAATCCCCTTTTTAATGCATGCCAATATTCTGTTTGCTTTGTTAGCAGCAGCTTGGCATCGCATGCCATTGCTGAGCCTATCATCTACTAGGACCCCGAGGTCCTTTTCCATCCTAGATTCCCATAGAGGTTCTCCCCCCAGTGTATAGATTGCATTCATATTTTTGCCACCCAAATGCATTATTTTAAATTTTTCTACATTGAACCTCATTTGCCGTGTAGTTGCCCACCCCATTAATTTGTTCAGATATTTTTGCAAGGTTTCCACATCCTGCGGAGAAGTTATTGCCCTGCTTAGCTTAGTATTTTCCGCAAACACAGAGATTGAACTGTTTACCCCATCCTCCAGGTCGTTTATGAACAAATAAACAGGATTGGTCCCAGCACAGAACCCTGGGGGACCCCACTACCCACCCCTGACCATTCCGAGTACTCCCCATTTATCCACCACCCTCTGAACTCCCCCTTGTAGCCAGTTTTCAATCCATGTACTCACCCTATGGTCCATGCCAACAGACCTTATTTTGTACAGTAAATGTTTATGGGGAAATGTGTCAAATGCTTTTGCAAAATCCAGATACACCACGTCTACCGTCCTTCCTTTATCTAGATGGCAACTCACCTCCTCATAGAAGATTGGTTTGGCAAGAATGATTCTTCTCCTCATTACTAAAATCTTGTATATAGTCCCTCATCATCTCCTCCAAGAGTTTACATAGTATTGATGTTAGGCTAACTGGTCTGTAATTCCCAGGGATGTATTTTGGGCCCTTTTTAAATATTGGTGCTACATTGGCTTTTCTCCAATCAGCTGGTGCCATTCCAATCAGTAGACTGTCAGTAAAAATTAGGACTCGGGATTACTCTAGTCTAATTTTATTTCTGTCCTCTGTTAACCATGGAGGTGCTTCCTGTGATGTGTCATGAGGATAAACATTGCAGTTTTGGTTCCTGAAGGCCCCTGATTCCCTCGTGAAGACTGAGGAGAAGAATAAATTCAATACCTTCACCATCTCCCTATCCTTTGTAATCAGATGTCCTTCCTCATTCTTTATGGGACCAATATAGTCCTTTTTTACTGTTTACATACTTAAAGAATTTCTTAAGATTTCTTTTGCTCTCCTCCGCTATGTGTCTTTCATTTTCTATCTTAGCCGTCCTTATTGCACCCTTACATTTCTTGTTGCATTCTTTATAAAGTCTTAATGCTGATGATGATCCCTCAACCTCATATTTTTTGAAGGCCTTCTCCTTTGCTTTTATATGCATTTTTACATTGGAGTAAAGCCATCCAGGACTTTTGTTTGCTCTTTTTAATTTATTACCCAATGGGATGCATTGGCTAATGCCCTTATTTAATAAGCTCTTAAAGCAAACCCATCTCTCCTCTGTGTTCTTTGTTCCTAAGATTTTATCCCATTGTATGCCTTCTAGCAAGGTTCGTAGTTTAGGGAAGTTGGCTCTTTTGAAATTCATTGTCTTTGTATTCCCCTTATGTTTCCTATTTGTGTGATTTATACTGAAGCCAATTGACCTGTGATCGCTGTTAACTAAATTGCCCTGTATTTCCACATTCGTGATCAGGTCTGTATTGTTTGTAATCAGTAGATTCAGTAACACTTCCTCCACCCAGTCTATAGCCCCATACACACGGTCGGATTTTCCGATGGATTCTGTCCTATCAGACAATGTTGTCGGAAATTCCGACCGTGTGTAGGCACCATCGGACAGTTTCCATCGGATTGTCCGACGGACAAAGTCCTATCTCCTGCTGGATAGATTTTTTGACAACAAAGTCCGATCACACCAAATCCGATCGTGTGTAGCGAATTCCGACGGACAAAGTGCTACGCATGCTCAGATCACATTACAAGACCAAAGCTATTGGCTACTAGCCTCTACGTAGTCCCGTCGTAGGCAACAAACGTCACCACGTTCAGAATGATCGGATTTTCCGACAACTTTGTCCGACCGTGTGTACGCAAAACCAACATCGGACAAAGTACGACGGACATGATCCGACGGACCTGGTCCTCGGATAATCCGAGCGTGTGTATGGGGCTTATGTCTGGATAATTAAAATCCCCCATTACCATAATCCCCCTCTACCAAATTAATTGGACCAGTGCACAAAGCAAGGCCCATAAAGACATGGATGATCCAGTTTGGGGTGGAGGAGGAACTTGACTGGCCTGACCTCAACCTGATAGAACACCTTTGTGATAAATTCGAGTGGAGACTGCGAGCCAGGCTTTCTCATCCAACATCAGTGCCTGACCTCACAAATGCACTTCTGGAAGAATGGTCAAACATTCCCATAGACACACTCCTAAACCTTGTGAATAGCCTTTCCAGGAGAGTTGAAGCTGTTATCAGGGCCGCTAATAGGCCAGTACAACTGGCCCTGTTGTACTGGGCCCAACCAGCTGGGGGGCCAGGCAATCTGAACAGATAAGCAATTTAATGTTAATTTTTTTTTTTTTAAATCCTCCAACGAGCGATCAGAGTCCCTTAACGTCAACGTTCAGCACCATACCACACCACCCTTTATCATTTCTTGTATTGGTTGGGGGGGGCTTCAAGATCTACTACTGCTACTGCAGCAGCATCTATACGTGTATGTGCTGCTTGCAGAGACCCATGCCGCCAATGCCGTAATGTGCTGCAGACACTGCCACCCATGCCGCCAATGCCGTAATGTACTGCAGACAGTGCCACCCATGACGCTAATGCCATAACGCATGTGCTGCCTGCAGAGACAGTGCTGCCAATGGCATTATGCAATTGGCGGCATGGGTGACAGTGTCTGCAGCACAATATGGCATTGGCGGCATTGGATGGCACTGTCTGCAGCACAATATGGCATTGGCGGCATGGGTGGCACTGTCTGCAGCACATTACGGCATTGGTGGCATTAGTGGCACTGTCTGCAGCACAATATGGCATTGGCGGCATGGCATGGGTAGCACTGTCTCTGCAGTACATTATGGCATTGGCATGTCCCACTGTCAAGTTGCTGATCGCCACCATTACTAGTAAAAGTAAATAAAAAATACATAAATACATGAAATAGTTTGTAGATGCTATAACTTTTGCGCAAACCAATCAAACGCTTTTTGGGATTTTTTTTACAAATAATATGTTGCGGAATACATATTGGCCTAAACTATTGAAGAAATTTGATTTGTTTTTTATTGGATAAGTTTTATTGCAGAAAGTAAAAAATGTTTTTTTTTTTTTCAAAATTGTTTTTTATATTTTTGTTTAGAAATGCAAAAACTAAAAAACGCAGAGGTGACCAAATACCACCACAAGAAATCTCTATTTGTGGGGGAAAACATACATTTTATTTGAGTACAGAGTCGCGCGACCAAGCAATTGTGAGTTAAAATAACGCAGTGCTGTATTGCAAAAAAACGGTCCTGGTCATGAAGGGGGGTAAATCTTCCAGAGGGCAAATGGCCTTCCTGCGTTGCTGTGATAAAAATGAATATCACTTGTAGACAAACCTGCACTTTGTTTCAAGGCGGGGTCTGGGGAGGGGCCAGGGGAGGGGCCAGGAGCTGGACCAGGGGTGGAGCTGAAGGGGGCCCCGTCAGTTAGGCTGTACGGGCTCCATGATTTCTATCAGCGGCCCTGGCTGTTATAGCTGCAAAGAGTGGGCCAACTCCATATTTAACCCTACAGATGAAAACTGGGATGCCATTAAAGTGGATGTAAACCCACTCTCATCAATTCAAAACTACTGCTATAGTGGTGATCTATAAGGATATACATGCCTCCTGCATGTATCCTTACCTGTCAAATGTCCCCCCTTTAGCTGTAAGAAACCCCCAAAAAGTGCAGATTCAGTGGGCGGGTCTGTTGTTCGGCGCTCGGTGGGCGGAGTCATGATGTCAGCAGACTCCCCGCCCACCTCTTCACTCCCCTTGGCCAGAGCGTGCAGGAGAGGCAGAGCGCGTTCTGGGTAAAAGCAGAGCGCGCTCACGGCCCCCTGTCATTTCAGTAAATACACATGACAGTGGGGGATGATCGGTGCGATGGGACAGCTGTGAGCACCAACCCCCCGCATGCTTTTCATCATCTGCTTCTCCTTCCTCCCAGAGGCTTTCACCTGAAAAGCCATGCAGGGGGGATCGGTGCTCACAGCTGTCCCCGTTGCACCGATCACCCCCCCTGTGTCTTTCTGCTCCTCCTTCACCCTGTTCTCCTCCTCCCCGATGTCATTCCCCCCTGTGTATTCATCATCTGCCCCCCCTCGTCCCCCCGCCGTGTATTCATCCTCTGCCCCCCCCCTCGTTCCCCCCGCCGTGTATTCATCCTCTGCCCCCCCTCGTTCCCCCCCCGCCGTGTATTCATCCTCTGCCCCCCCCTCATCCCCCCCGCCGTGTATTCATCCTCTGCCCCCCGCTGTGTCTTCATCCTCTGCCCCCTCGCTGTGTCTTCATCCTCTGCCCCCCGCTGTGTCTTCATCCTCTGCCCCCCCGCTGTGTCTTCATCCTCTGCCCCCCCCGCTGTGTCTTCATCCTCTGCCCCCCCCTGCCGTGTCTTCATCCTCTGCCCCCCCCCTCGCCGTATCTATATCCTGCGCCCCCCTTGTCCCCCGCCCGCCGTGTATTCATCCTCTGCCCCCCTCGTTCCCCCCACCGTGTATTCATCCTCTGCCCCCCCTCGTTCCCCGCCTGCCGTGTATTCATCCTCTGCCCCCCCTCGTTCCCCCCCGCCGTGTCTTCATCCTCTGCCCCCCCGCCGTGTCTTCATCCTCTGCCCCCCCCGCCGCGTCTTCATCCTCTGCCCCCCCCCACGCTGTGTCTTCATCCTGCGCCCCCCTCGTCCTCCGCAGCCGCCGGCTTTTCTCTCCTCCCCGCGGGCTTGGGGGGGGGCGGGAGATCTGTCAGGATGGAGAGCGGAGAAAAGTGCTGTTATCTCATTTGACATATCGGCTCTTTTCTGAATGGGACACAGAGCGTTCGCTACCGATCACTCCTGTGTCCTGTGATAACTGAGCAGAGTAATCTGTGTGTAACTCTGCTCAGTGTATGAATGGAGAGAAACCGCTGTCTCCCCTCCATTCATCTTCAGTGCAGAGAAAGGACTGGGGAATCTGTCCTCTATCCTTTCTCTGTCTCAAATGGGAGATGTCAGGGGTCTCTGTTTGGACCCCTGACATGTCACCAAAGCTCAAAAAAAAGAGAAAAAAATGAAATTGAAAAATAAAAAACAACTGACACCACAACCGCCCCCCCCCCCCCCCCATACTGACACGGTCCAGAGCCCCATGACCACTGACACCGACAACTGCCCCACTGACACCGTCCACTGACACCGTCCACTGCCCCACTGACACCGACCACTGCCCCACTGACACCGTCCACTGCCCCACCGACACCGCACACTGCCCCACCGACACCGTCCACTGCCCCACCGACACCGTCCACTGCCCCACCGACACCGTCCACTGTCCCACCGACACCGCCCACTGTCCCACCGACACCGTCCACTGCCCTACTGACACCGTCCACTGCTCTACTGACACCGTCCACTGCCCCACTGACACCGTCCACTGGCACTAGCACTAGCTCTGTGTGATGCCACTAACACACTAGAAGTCCTATGGGTGCTTCTGCAAAGAAAATATAGGAGCTCTGTGTGATGCCACTAACACACTAGAAGTCCTGTGGGTGCTGCTGAGAAGAAAATATAGGAGCTCTGTGTGATGCCACTAACACACTAGAAGTCCTATGGGTGCTTCTGCAAAGAAAATATAGGAGCTCTGTGTGATGCCACTAACACACAATTGAAGTCCTATGGGTGCTTCTGGGAAGAAAATATAGGAGCTCTGTGTGATGGGACTAACACACTACAAGTCCTATGGGTGCTTCTGGGAAGAAAATATAGGAGCTCTGTGTGATGGGACTAACACACTACAAGTCCTATGGGTGCTTCTGGGAAGAAAATATAGGAGCTCTGTGTGATGGCACTAACACACAATTGAAGTCCTATGGGTGCTTCTGGGAAGAAAATATAGGAGCTCTGTGTGATGGGACTAACACACTACAAGTCCTATGGGTGCTTCTGGGAAGAAAATATAGGAGCTCTGTGTGATGGGACTAACACACTACAAGTCTTATAGGTGCTTCTGGGAAGAAAATATAGGAGCTCTGTGTGATGGCACTAACACACAATTGAAGTCCTATGGGTGCTTCTGGGAAGAAAATATAGCAGCTCTGTGTGATGGCACTAACACACAATTGAAGTCCTATGGGTGCTTCTGGGAAGAAAATATAGGAGCTCTGTGTGATGGGACTAACACACTACAAGTCCTATGGGTGCTTCTGGGAAGAAAATATAGGAGCTCTGTGTGATGGGACTAACACACTACAAGTCCTATGGGTGCTTCTGGGAAGAAAATATAGGAACTCTGTGTGATGGGACTAACACACTACAAGTCCTGTGGGTGCTTCTGGGAAGAAAATATAGGAGCTCTGTGTGATGAGACTAACACACTACAAGTCCTATGGGTGCTTCTGGGAAGAAAATATAGGAACTCTGTGTGATGCCACTAACACAGTACAAGTCCTATGGGTGCTTCTGGGAAGAAAATATAGGAGCTCTGTGTGATGGGACTAACACACTACAAGTCCCATGGGTGCTTCTGGGAAGAAAATATAGGAACTCTGTGTGATGCCACTAACACAGTACAAGTCCTATGGGTGCTTCTGGGAAGAAAAATATAGGAGCTCTGTGTGATGGGACTAACACACTACAAGTCCTATGGGTGCTTCTGGGAAGAAAATATAGGAACTCTGTGTGATGCCACTAACACAGTACAAGTCCTATGGGTGCTTCTGGGAAGAAAATATAGGAACTCTGTGTGATGCCACTAACACAGTACAAGTCCTATGGGTGCTTCTGGGAAGAAAATATAGGAACTCTGTGTGATGCCACTAACACAGTACAAGTCCTATGGGTGCTTCTGGGAAGAAAATATAGGAACTCTGTGTGATGCCACTAACACAGTACAAGTCCTATGGGTGCTTCTGGGAAGAAAATATAGGAGCTCTGTGTGATGGGACTAACACACTACAAGTCCTATGGGTGCTTCTGGGAAGAAAATATAGGAACTCTGTGTGATGCCACTAACACAGTACAAGTCCTATGGTTGCTTCTGGGAAGAAAATATAGGAACTCTGTGTGATGCCACCAACACAGTACAAGTCCTATGGGTGCTTCTGGGAAGAAAATATAGGAACTCTGTGTGATGCCACTAACACAGTACAAGTCCTATGGGTGCTTCTGGGAAGAAAATATAGGAACTCTGTGTGATGCCACTAACACAGTACAAGTCCTATGGGTGCTTCTGGGAAGAAAATATAGGAGCTCTGTGTGATGGGACTAACACAGTACAAGTCCTATGGGTGCTTCTGGGAAGAAAATATAGGAACTCTGTGTGATGCCACTAACACAGTACAAGTCCTATGGGTGCTTCTGGGAAGAAAATATAGGAACTCTGTGTGATGCCACTAACACAGTACAAGTCCTATGGGTGCTTCTGGGAAGAAAATATAGGAACGCTGTGTGATGCCACTAACACAGTACAAGTCCTATGGGTGCTTCTGGGAAGAAAATATAGGAACTCTGTGTGATGCCACTAACACAGTACAAGTCCTATGGGTGCTTCTGGGAAGAAAATATAGGAACTCTGTGTGATGCCACTAACACAGTACAAGTCCTATGGGTGCTTCTGGGAAGAAAATATAGGAACTCTGTGTGATGCCACTAACACAGTACAAGTCCTATGGGTGCTTCTGGGAAGAAAATATAGGAGCTCTGTGTGATGGGACTAACACAGTACAAGTCCTATGGGTGCTTCTGGGAAGAAAATATAGGAACTCTGTGTGATGCCACTAACACAGTACAAGTCCTATGGGTGCTTCTGGGAAGAAAATATAGGAACTATGTGTGATGCCACTAACACAGTACAAGTCCTATGGGTGCATCTGGGAAGAAAATATAGGAACTCTGTGTGATGCCACTAACACAGTACAAGTCCTATGGGTGCTTCTGGGAAGAAAATATAGGAACGCTGTGTGATGCCACTAACACACTACAAGTCCTATGGGTGCTTCTGGGAAGAAAATATAGGAACTCTGTGTGATGCCACTAACACAGTACAAGTCCTATGGGTGCTTCTGGGAAGAAAATATAGGAACTCTGTGTGATGCCACTAACACAGTACAAGTCCTATGGGTGCTTCTGGGAAGAAAATATAGGAACTCTGTGTGATGCCACTAACACACTAGAAGTCCTATGGGTGCTTCTGGGAAGAAAATATAGGAACTCCGTGTGATGCCACTAACACAGGACAAGTCCTATGGGTGCTTCTGGGAAGAAAATATAGGAACTCTGTGTGATGCCACTAACACAGTACAAGTCCTATGGGTGCTTCTGGGAAGAAAATATAGGAACTCTGTGTGATGCCACTAACACACTAGAAGTCCTATGGGTGCTTCTGGGAAGAAAATATAGGAACTCTGTGTGATGCCACTAACACAGTACAAGTCCTATGGGTGCTTCTGGGAAGAAAATATAGGAACTCTGTGTGATGCCACTAACACAGTACAAGTCCTATGGGTGCTTCTGGGGAGAAAATATAGGAACTCTGTGTGATGCCACTAACACAGTACAAGTCCTATGGGTGCTTCTGGGAAGAGAATATAGGAACTCTGTGTGATGCCACTAACACACTAGAAGTCCTATGGGTGCTTCTGGGAAGAAAATATAGGAACTCTGTGTGATGCCACTAACACAGTACAAGTCCTATGGGTGCTTCTGGGAAGAAAATATAGGAACTCTGTGTGATGCCACTAACACAGTACAAGTCCTATGGGTGCTTCTGGGAAGAAAATATAGGAACTCTGTGTGATGCCACTAACACAGTACAAGTCCTATGGGTGCTTCTGGGAAGAAAATATAGGAGCTCTGTTTGCTGCCACTAACACACTAGAAGTCCTATGGGTGCTTTTGGGGTGCAGTGCTGTACTAACAGCACTGCGGTTGGTACTACTGAAATACTGTACTAACAGTAAGACACGTACCAGACTAACCCCCAGCAGCAGCTAAAAACACACTAACCAGCAGCAGCAATGGACGATCAATGACAGGTAGCAATGGTTTAGCAAATAAATAGCCAATGGTTTAGCAAAGTAGAGCAAATCTTTCTATATGAATCTAGCAAAGAGTGACACAGAATCAGCCTGATCTCTCCTAAAGCCGGAACTCATGTGACCGGCGCCGACGGCGTGGCGGCCTTTTAAATGAGGGGGCGTGTACTAAAGCCCCTGAGCTGTAATTGGCTACAGGCGTCCTGCCTGTAGCCAATTATGGCTCTCCGAGTTTCCGGCGCTGTGATTGGCCAAGTCATCAGCCAGTCATCAGTGATTGGTCACAGTGCATGCTTGGCCAATCATCAGCCAGCAATGCACTGCGCCAGCCGCGCCGGCCGCAATGCATTGCGGGGCCGCTCGCATCACACGAATGTGATGCGAGCGGCCAAAATAGTTCTGGGCTCGCCGAGCGAGCGAACACCCGGTGCTCGATGCGAACATGGGTTCGCATCGAGCACCGGGCCCATCCCTAATGTTAACCTTTAAAGTGACAACAATTGATATCTCCCTTATTACTGATGAAGGAAGTGTTAACTCCACTCACCACCTCCTGCTCATTCTAAGCTCACACAGTATCACCACGTTCATTCCACCACAGCATCTGCCCTCCCATAAATCCCACTCCCGCCTTACCACCCTCACCCTCCTACTACTCCTAATGTCTGGGGACATCGCACCAAACCCCGGCCCTCCCACATCCAATTCCCACCCCCAAAATTGTCTGTCTACCTCCTCCAATAGTCGTAACTCCCACCTTCTCATCCCAATTCCCCTGATTCCACAAGTCAGCCCCCCTCTTTCATGTGCCCTCTGGAATGCCCGCTCAGTCTTCAACAAACTAGCTTCTGTCAATGACCTTTTCCTCTCCAAATCCCTTAATCTATTTTATATAACCGAAAACTTGGCTCCAGGAATTCGACAATACCTCTCCAGCTGCCCTGTCCCACAGTGGCCTCCTTTGGACTCACTCCACCAGACCCAGTGGATGAAAAGGAGGTGGTGTCGGACTTCTCCTCTCCCCACAATGCACCTTCCAGGTACTTCCCACACCTCCCTCTCTTCCCCCCTACTCTTTCGAAATGCACTGCATTAGTCTTTTCTCTCCAGTTTGTCTGAGGGTCGCAGTCATTTATCGGCCTCCTGGACCAATGTCACAATTTCTGGATGACTTCTCTGCATGGCTACCCTATTTTCTCTCATCTGAAGTGCCTGCCATCATCCTAGGTGACTTTAACATTCCAATCAATGTTAATACTGCTACCACTTACCCTAACACAATGGACACAAACCACCACTCACTCCAACGATAACACTCTTAACCTCGTTTTCTCCCATCGCTGCACTCCCTGCAACTTCTCTAACACACCCTTTCCTCTCTCTGATCACAACCTTATCCGTTTCACACTCTCCTTGTCTCCCACATCCCATGCTGCCAATCCACAAACCACTACCCGCAGAAACCTTCACAACCTCAACCCTTCCCACAACCTCAACCCTTCCCTTCTTCACTCTGCTACTGATGGCCTTTATGACAAAATCGCACCCCTGTCCTGCCCAGACCTAACCACTTAAATCTACAACAACACGCTGTCATCCTCCCTAGAATTACTTGCTCCTCTTTCTACATGCAGAACCAGGCCCCATCTGCCACAACCCTGGCAAACAGAAGTCTCAAAAGACACAGCCGTGCTCTTGAGCGAGCGTGGCGTAAATCTAAGTCCCTGCAAGACTTTACCCTCTACAAATCTGCCCTTATTAAATTACCACTCCTGCCTCCACACTGCTAAACAAACCTATTACAACACTCTCATCAAAACCCTCTCATCAAAACCTTGTCAACTCTTTTCTACCCTTAATTCCTTACTTCACCCCCCACTGCCCCACCCACCAACTTGCTTACCGCTCAACAGATGCCAACCATTTCAATAGCAAAATCAACACAATTCGCAAGGAGATATCCAGCATTCAAATTCCTCCCCTACCCAACACGTCGGGTCCAACTCCACACTCAATACTCTCCTCTTTTTTCCCAGTTACCACAGATGAAGTTGATAAACTCCTCTCCATGGCCCACCTCACTACCTGTTCCCTGGACCCTGTACCCTCACAATTACTGCGACCACCTTCCCACTCGATCCTCAACTCCCTAACCCACATCTTCAACCTCTCTCTCTCCTCCGGCATCTTTCCTTCCCCGCTCAAACATGCACTGGTTATCTCCATACTCAAAAAACCCTCACTAGACCCCACCTGTTTGAATAACTTAAGACCCATCTCCCTGCTTCCGTTTGCCTCCAAGCTCATCGAACGCCTTGTCCATGACCAAATGAGTCGCTACCTCAGGGACAACAACCTTCTCGACCCCCTACAGTCTGGCTTCCGCCCACAACACTCTACTGAAACTGCCCTACTAAAACTTCCCAATGACCTAACTGCTAAAACCAATGGCCACTACTCCATACTCATACTTTTAGACCTCTCTGCTACCTTTGACACAGTTACCTACCCTTAAGCAGGCTATCCCCCCTTCAGTCTATTATGAATGCTGCTGCTAGACTAATACACCTCACTAATCGATCTGTGACTGCCGCCCCTATCTGCCAATCCCTTCACTGGCCTCCCCTACCCCACCGTGTAAAATTCAAAATGCTAACCATAACATACAAAGCCATCCACAATATCGTCCCCCATCTACATCACCAACCTCATCTGCAGATATCGCCCAAATCATCCGCTCTACTCCTTTCAGAACCTCCTGCTCTTTAGCTCCCTTGTTACCTCCTCCCATTTTCGCGTCGGGACTTCTCCAGACTCTCCCATCCTCTGGAACTCCATGCCCCATTGTGTCCGATCAGCCCCTACTCTGTCCACCTTTAAAAGATCCCTGAAAACTCATTTATTCAGGGAACCCTATCCCACACCCACCTAAAAACTGTCCCCGAGCCACCCACATCAAATCATTCTCTGCGGCTATTACCTTTTGTACCACCACCCCATACCTTTAGAATGTAAGCTCTACGAGCAGGGCCCTCCTGTACCTTTTGTATTGTACTGTACTGTAATTCTGTTGTCCCCCTATACATTGTAAAGTGCTGCGTAAACTGTTGGCGCTATATAAATTGTGTATAATAATAATAATAATTAACTCTGAAACGTGTTGGGTGGAGAATATCACTTTGCATCATCATCCATCTACCAGTTTGTATACTTTTAGTCGCTTTGACCATGTACATTCCATGTGAAAGTTTTTAATCTGTGTGTTTAATAAAAATTACATATTTTGTACTCATTTCATTGTTATATGTGTTTAGTGCCTGAAAAGTCCTGTTCAAAAGGCAATTCCTGTTTTTTCACTGTTGTATTTAGGGATGTGGCACCCCATGGATTCAATTACCAATACCCCCTGAAATCTATCAACTTGGGTACATTCAGCCTGCCCATACATGGTTCGAATCATAGCTGGTTTCTGCTGAACCAGCCGAGATTTCTAATTGTCTACGGCCAGCATAAGTCTAAAAATGCATCTTAAAATCATTTTAGATGTGTATGCTTTTAAAATCCCAACGTTAGTTGCAAATAATCTCCTTGTTTTGTGTTTGTAAAATGTGTTTTTTATTTTTAGCAGTAAGACAGGCATATACACTATATTGTCAAAAGTATTGGGACACCTGACTTTACACGCACATGAACTTTAATGGCATCCCATTACTAGTCCGTAGGGTTCGATACTGAGTTGGTCCACCCTTTGCAGCTCTAACAGCTTCAACTTGTCTGGAAACACTGTCCACAAGGTTTGGAAGTGTGTCTATGGGAATGTTTGACCATTCTTCCAGAAATGCATTTGTGAGGTCAGGCACTGATGTTGGACAAGAAGGCCTGGCTCGCAGTCCCAACTCTAATTCATTCCAAAGGTGTTCTATCGCTCAAAATAGCTGCAAAGGGTGGGACAACGCAATATTGAACGCTACGGACTAAGACTAGGATGCCATTAAAGTTTATGTGCGTGTAAAGACAAGTGTCCCAATACTTTTGACAATATAGTGTATGTCCTTTGTATAAGTATTTGTATGCAATTTCCATCTGGTACACATGATGTTAATTGTACCTTTCTAGTAACTTGTGGGAATTTTCTGTAAAACACGAGCCTGGTTACAGATACAACCACTGCAACCCCTAGTCTCACTTCATTTACATTATCCCTGCTCACTATGGCACAAAGACATTGGAAATATGAACCCCTTACATAAGCCATGACTTTTCTCTGAACCCACCTCTCCACAACATGCTCTTTCTCCTTCAGCTATGTTAAATGAAAGCAGGTAATATACTTTATTTCATCACATGAGTGCCTCATGATTGGTTGCTCCAATCTCCTACTACTTTTTCATCAGTGACACATGGAGAAGTTGAGCCTCTGCACAGTAGGCCTAGTTTTGCTGTCTTAGAATCCACAATATTGTGAAAGATAATTCCCTTTTAATCAGAATCACTTGTGAAAACAGCATTGAAGGCCTTAAATAACAGGAATTGAGAGAAAACAGCGTGGCTACATAGAAAACTACAGTAAAATACGTTATATACTTATTTGCAAAGTAATAGGGATAAAATGAAAAAAGTATTAGAAATAATAATTTTCCTTGATTTGTAAGACTGTATTCTTATCTGTTTAATCATAATCATATTCTTAATTAAATAGATAACTAAGTCAACCCAGCAGGTCAAGAACAACCCTTGATCAAAACAATTTGTGTGCCAGACATTTTCTGTGCATTTTTATTTAATTTCCTCATTTTTTGTTGGTTTAAAAAGTTATGCACACCGAAAAAGTCAGAGCAAAGTCAGAAATGTAATATACAAATCTGAGGTCATTGGATCAGCTTGTTAGCTAGGATCCTAGTAGTTTAGCCAGAAAAGGTAAGTAACTGTTTTCTCAGTATATGTTCCTGTCAATAAACTCCAGGCACAAGGCTGTAGCCATAGATTATAGGTTATATGTAGGGATGAGCTGAACACCCCCCCGGTTCGGTTCGCGGCAGAACATGCGAACGGACCGAAAGTTCACACGAACATTCGAACATCGTTAAAGTCTATGGGACCCAAACGTGAAAAATCAAAAGTGCAAATTTTAAAGGCTAATATGCAAATCTGAGGCCATTGGATCAGCTTGTTAGCTAGGATCCTAGTAGTTTAGCCAGAAAAGGTAAGTAACGGAGGGAAGCCTCTGTTTTCTCAGTATATGTTCCTGTCAATAAACTCCAGGCACAAGGCTGTAGCCATAGATTATAGGTTATATGTAGGGATGAGCTGAACACCCCCCCCGGTTCGGTTCGCGGCAGAACATGCGAACGGACCGAAAGTTCACACGAACATTCGAGCATCGTTAAAGTCTATGGGACCCAAACGTGAAAAATCAAAAGTGCAAATTTTAAATGCTAATATGCAAGTTATTGCCCTAAAAAGTGTTTGGGGGCCCTGGTCCTGGCAGGACCAGGGGACATGTATCAATGCAAAAAAAAGTTTTAAAAACTACCGTTTTTTTTCGGGAGCAGTGATTTTAATAATGCTTAAAGTGAAAAAATAAAAGTGAAATATTCCTTTAAATATCGTGCCTGGGGGGTGACTATAGTATGCCTGTAAAGTGGTGCATGTTTCCCGTGTTTAGAACAGTCCCTGCACAAAATGACATTTCTAAAGGAATAAAAGTCATTTAAAACTTGCGGCTGTAAAGTAATGTCGGGTCCCGGCAATATGGATGAAAATTATTGAAAAAAACGGCATGGGTGCCCCCCTCCCAGCCCATTACCAGGCCCTTTGGGTCTTGTATGGATATTAAGGGGAACCCTGCACCCAAAATAAAAAAAGAAAAGGCATGTGGCCCCCATACTCTGAACAGCAGTATACAGGCGGTCCAAACAAGACAGGGACTGTAGGTTTGTTCTTAAGTTGAATCTGTTTGTAATTTGGAACAGGTACATTTTGTAAGTGTAGCCCCAGCCAAAAAATCTATTTTTAAGCTTTTTGGATAATATAGGGAAGGGTTATCACCCCAGTGAAAATTTGGGGTTATTAGGAAAACAAGGATTGGCGATAAAGCATCAGTGGAGACACCTTTTTCCCATTAACTCTTACAGGAGAGAATTTCCCTTCCTAGGGGTAGATTTCCTCTAACTTCCTATTGTCTCCCTCCGTTTGTATGTAGGAGTCGTTTGTAAGTCGGATGTTCGAAAGTAGGGGACCACCTGTATATACAATATGGCCTCCCCTATACATGCTGCAGAAAATTGGGCCTTAGGTGTTGGTGGTACCAGAACACTGTAAGCCCTTACAGTTACTCTTGGTGGGCCCTGCTGTGAAATATCATATCAAGAATTGTAATTACATGCCCCTGTTAAACAGGGGCAGAAAAATTAGGTCTTAGGCAGTGGTGGTGGTGCCACAACACTGTAACCCCTCACACATTCTGTTGTTGAGCGCAGGAACGAGCCCTGCTGTTAAATATTTGATCAAAAATTGTAATTACACACCCCTGTTAAACAGGGACAGAAAAATTGGGTCTTAGGCAGTGGTGGTGGTGCCACAACACTGTAACCCCTCACACATTCTCTTGTTGAGAGCAGGAACAAGCCCTGCTGTTAAATATTTGATCAAAAATTTTATTACCCGCCCTTGTTAAACAGGGGCAGAAAAATTGGGTCTTAGGCAGTGGTGGTGGTGCCACAACACTGTAACTCCTCACAGATACTCTTGTTGAGCGCAGGAACAGGCCCCGCTGTGAAATATCAGAGCAAATATTGTAATTACATGCCCCTTTTAAACAGGGGCAGAAAAAACGGGTGTGTCACAACACCGCAACCCCTCACAGATACTCTAGTTGAGCGCAAGAACGAGCCCTGCTGCAAAATATTACAGCAAAAATTATAATTATACGCCCCTGTTAAACAGGGGCGGAAAAATTGGGCCTTAGGCACTGGTGGTGGTGTCCTGAAACAAAAATGTTCTTAGAAGCTATCAACATGAACACTGAGGAGGAATAGGATAGTCACTCAGGATAACAGAATAGTCACAGGATAGACTGATACATTTTTATGAAGGTGAGTAGATCTACTGAGTCTGTGGACAGGCGCACTCTGTGATCAGTTACAAAGCCTCCAGCAGCACTGAATGTGCGTTCAGAAAGAACACTGGATGCAGGACAGGCCAGTAGCTCAATTGCATATTGTCCAAGCTCTGGCCAGTGATCCATCCTCAAGACCCAGTAACCCAGTGGATATTCGGTTGGAAAGGTCTCCAAGTCTGATCTTGCCCCTAGGTATTCCTGCTCCATGTAAATCAGACGCTGGCGATGGTTGCTGGAACCGATCAGACCTTGGGGCTGTGTATTAAAGAATTGTCTGAACGCATCGCTCAGACGGCCACCTTCTCCACCTTCTGTGACTGACTGAAGCCTTAGCACGTTGTCCAGGAGGACCAGGAAATTGTAACCTCCCAGGCTCTGGAAACGCATTGCACAAACCTTTCTGCAAGGCCTCCCGAAGATGTTTCATCCTCTGCTCCCTCTGTGGAGGCTGGATAAGTTCCGCAACCTTAACCTTGTAATGTGGATCAAGATGGGTTTACCTCAAATCCAAGGGTCCTTTCGCAGGCTTTGGAGGATCAGGGAGGCCATGCAGCAAAGGTTTGCTGAGGCATTCGATCCGGAGTCCTCTGGGTCACTAAGGATGACATGATCCACAACCACCTCCTCCCAGCCACGTACAAGTCCATGGGTTTCTGGGGACTGAAAACAATCCCTTGAACACTGCTGCTGATGCTGAGTGCTAGGCTCCACCTCCATAATGACACAATCCTCCTCCTCCTCCTCTTCCTGTGTGATCGGCGGGCCCGCATGAATACTGTCTGGATAAAGGGGGCCTTGAGAGGTAAGGAAGTCCTCCTCTTCTTCCCTCTGTTCTGCCTCAAGTGCCCTGTCCATTATTACACGAAGCGTGTGCTCCAACAGGAAGACAAGAGGGACAGTATCACTGATGCATGCACTGTCATGGTGACAGGATAGTGCATGCATCCTTGATCAGTAGCTACTGGCGTGGCGAAAAAAAAGCCAAGCTCCCCTGACCCCGTCCTGGTGCCATACTCACACAGGTACTCATTGATGACCCTCTGCTGCAGGTGCAGCTGCTGCAGCATTGCCAATGTTGAGTTCCACCTGGTGGGCATGTGACAAATGAGACTGTTCTTGGGCAGGTTGCATTCCTTTTGAAGGTCAGCCAGCCGAGCACTGGCATTATATGACTAGCAGAAATGCCCACAGACTTTCCTGGCCTGGAGATCCTGTAAGCCCGGGTACCTGCACAGGAACCGCTGCACACCAAATTCAGGACGTGAGTCAAACAGAGAACATGGATCAAGTGTCCCTGTCGGAGGGCGGAGAGGAGGTTGGTGCCATTGTTGCAAACCACCATTCTGCCCCTGCAGAGCTGACAGAATCTCTGCCCCAGTGTGGCTCCTGTCCCCTAAGCAGACCAACTCAAGCACCGCATGGCATCTTTTTGCCTGAGTGCTTGAGTAGCCCCTTGAATGCCTACGGAGCACCGCTGGTTCTGAGCACAAATCTGCAGAGGAAGAGGCCATAGAGGAAGAAGAAGAGGTGTGGCAGAATCACCACTACTAGCATTTTGGAGGCGTGGTGGCGGAAAAAGCTCCAACAATACTGCACCCTGTCCTACATCCTTCCCAGCTGCCAGCAGAGTTACCCAGTGCGCCATGAAAGAAAGGTTATGTCCCTGTCCATGTCTGCTGGACCATGAGTCAGCGGTAATATGCACCTTACCGCAGACTGCCCTGTCCAACGAGGCCAAGACATTGCCTTCCACATGTCGGTAGAGAGCCGGAATGACTTCCTTGAAAAGAAATGTCATTTGGGAACCTGCCACTGAGGTACCGCACATTCCACAAATTCACGAAAGGGGACAGAGTCTACCAGCTGAAAAGGCAGCAGTTGGAGTGCTAGCAATTTAGCCAAGCTAGCATTCAGCCGCTGAGCATGTGGATGGCTGGGACCGAATTTCTTTTGACGGTTTAGCAACTGGGGTAGGTTGGTGTAGCGATAGCAGATTGCCCGCAAGTACTTGACACATCTAATTCTATACCTTCATTCCTCTCAGTGCAGGTTTCTGAGAGGACTGAAGGTATAGTGGAGTTGGAGATCCCAGCTGATGAGGAGCAAGGAGAGGTCCGCCTTGTTCTTTGGTGTGGGTCTAAGTACTGTTGCCAACGGACTGCATGGCAGGTTGACATATGTCTGGTCAAGCATGTGGTGCCCAAGCGGCTACTGTTTTGGCCACGCTTGATACGCTTCAGACATATGTTGCAAAAAGCAACGGTGTGATTTGCTACACACGTATCAAAAAAGACCCACACCAAAGAACTTTTCAAAATACGCAGGGAGTCAGCAGCGCCCTGCACATGTGGAGCTCTGAAGTGTGATGCAGTCGGGTGGCTGCCCTTAAGCTGGCCCCTGGAGGGCATCCTGCCTCATTGGATATGTGCCTCCTCCTCTCTTCTATCAGGCACCCACGTAGAGTCAGTGACCTCATCATCCCCTCCCTCCTCGTCACTGGAGCAAACCTGGCAGTATGCTGCAGCTGGGGGAACATGACTGCCAGTTTCTTTTCCTTCTTGGGCACCCCCTCTCTCTGGGCTCATGTTACTGCCTTCCTCAACCTGGGTACCATCATCGGAGCCTTAAAAACACTGCGCATCCTCCTGCAGCATGTACCCGACACTGTGGTCGAACAGTCCAGGGCACTCCTCCGTGCATGATGGTGGGGCTAGGGAAGGAGTGACTGATGACATGGAGCCGATGGAATACGCCTATTTGGCAGCTGCATTGGCACGCAAACTGCTCTGAGTCTGGATGACAGAGGCTGAGGAGGCTTAGTTATACACTCTACCAACTCTTCTGCATGTTGTGGATCAACATGGCCAGCTGCCGAAAAAAAGGACAAGCGTGCCCCACGGCCACATGCTGAGGATGCACCATGTCTACGACCAGCACTGTTGGCTGTAGACACAAAGCCTGCTTGCCCTCTTTTAGTGGCCTGTGAGTGCCTGCCTCTTTTTGGTGGCCTTCCAGATAGGCTGTAAAATTGCAGTGGATATATATGTAGGAGACTGTATATATATTTTTATGCACTGCAGATCACTGAATCACCTGCCTGCCTTCCTGAAAGTATATTTGAAAACATACACCAGGAATGGCCTGCAGTCAGATATAGGCTTGGCTAGACTAGAATGCAGTGGATATATATGTAGGAGACTGTATATATATTTTATGCACTGCAGCTCACTGAATCACCTGCCTGCCTGAAAGTATATTTGAAAATGTACACCAGGAATGGCCTGCAGTCAGATATAGGCATGGCTAGACTAGAATGCAGTGGATATATATATGTAGGAGACTGTATATATATTTTATGCACTGCAGCTCACTGAATCACCTGCCTGCCTGAACGTATATTTGAAAACGTACACCAGGAATGGCCTGCAGTCAGATATAGGCATGGCTAGACTAGAATGCAGTGGATATATATATATAGGAGACTGTATATATATTTTATGCACTGCAGCTCACTGAATCACATGCCTGCCAGAAGTATATTAGACACAGTACACAAGGAACGGCCTGCAGTGAGATATAGCTAAACTGTATGCAGTGGATGTATATATATATATATATATATATATATATATATATATATATATATATATACTAAATACACTGCAGCTAACTTAATCACCTGCCTGCTCAATCTAAATGAAATGACACTCTCTCTCGGTCAACGCCAGCAACACACTACACAGGGCCGACTTGCAGGCGGCCTTATATAGTGTGGGGCGTGGACTTAACCCCCTGAGCCATAATTGGCCAAAGGCGTCCTGCCTTTGGTCAATTATGGCTCTCTTTGCTGATGGCGCTGTGATTGGCCAAAGCATGCTGGTCATAGTGCATTATGGGGCGTGACGTGCCGCTCAATTTTTTTGCGCGAACGCCTAATAATGTTCGTATTTCGATGATCAAACAGCCACAATGTTCGAGTCAAACTCATGTTCGACCCGAGCATAAAGCTCATCCCTAGTTATATGCAGGCTACCTTCAAGTGATTGGACACTGGCAACATTTTTTAGCTAGGGTTACCTTTAGAGCACACTCATATAAACCCACCCACTCAGTTAGACTCAAGTTCTTTGGCAAGCAATAAAGAGTAGGGTTTAGCGAACCCGAACTGTAAAGTTCGGGTTCGTACCGGACTTTTGGGTTTTTGGGTCCCGGACCCGAACCCGAACAATGTACTGTATGTACGGGTTAGAGTTCGGTGTTCGGCAATGTAATGACACTTTTTAAAAAGTTATTGTCAGTTTGTCACAAAGTGTAATTTCTGCAGGAAAAAAAGTATTTTAAAAGCACTTGCGGCTATAATGAATTGTCAGTTCCCCGTAATACAGAGAACAGTCATTGAAAGTCATTGATTTTTAAAAAGTTATTGTCATAAAAAGTGTTTGGGGACCTGGGTCCTGCCCCAGGGGACATGTATCAATGCAAAAAAAAAGTTTTAAAAACGGACGTTTTTTCGGGAGCAGTGATTTTATTAATGCTTAAAGTGAAACAATAAAAGTGTAATATTCCTTTAAATTTCATACCTGGGGGGTGTGTATAGTATGCCTGTAAAGGGGCGCATGTTTCCCATGCTTAGAACTGTTCCTGCACAAAGTGTAATTTCTGCAGAAAAAAAGCTATTTAAAAGCACTCGCGGCTATAATGAATTGTCGGCTCCCCGTAATACAGAGAACAGTCATTGAAAGTCATTGATAATAAAAAAAAAAGCGTGGGGTTCCCCCAAATTCAATTACCAGGCCCTTCAGGTCTGGTATGGATAATAAGGGGAACTCCACGGCAAATAAAAAAAAATGGCGTGGAGTTCCCCCAAAAATCCATACCAGACCCTTTATCCGAGCATGCAACCTGGCAGGCTGCAGGAAAAGAGGGGGGAACAAGAGAGCGCCCCCCCTCCTGAACTGTACCAGGCCACATGCACTCAACATTGGGAGGGTGCTTTGGGTTCCCCCCAAAGCAACTTGTCCCCATGTTGATGAGGACAAGGGCCTCATCCCCACAACCCTGGCCGATGGTTGTGGGGGTCTGCGGGCAGGGGGGCTTATTGGAATCTGGAAGCCCCCTTTAACAAGGGGACCCCCAGATCCCGCCCCCCCCCCTGTGTGAAATGGTAAGGGGGTACATTGGTACTTTTTATGGAAGAGGGCAGGCCATAGGGGTTCCCAGTGCACATACATTTGTGCAGCCAAAGCTGGAGATCCTGCTACCAGGCCCTTCTACGAGATCCTGCTACGATGTACCCCTACCCATTCACCTAAGGTGTAAAGTGTAAAGAAAAAAAACACACAATTTTTAAAAAATATTTTATTGCACTGCTCCGGGGGTCTTCTTCCGTCTTGGGGGGTCTTCTCGCCGGACTCCTCCGCTATTTACCTAGCTCTTTTACCGAGCAGAGGAGGCCGACTACCTTCTGGGGGTCTCGATCCGCCTTCGGGGGTCTTCCGGGGTCTCTTCTGTTCTTGCCGCGGTCGTCGTTTTCCGCGCTTTCTTCTTCTTCTTCCGATGTTGACCCGTCGCTGTCTCTGGCCGGAATGCCAGAGCCGCGCTGTGCTGGGACTTATATAGGGACAATGGGACAGGGTCACATGCTCATGTCACATGGTGACCCCGCCTCCTTGTGATGTCACAGTCCCGGAGGCGCGCGGAAAACGACGACCCCGGTCAGAACAGAAGAGACCCCGGAAGACCCCGGAAGACCCCCGAAGGCGGATCGAGACCCCCAGACGACGGCGGCGACGACAAAGAAGGTAGCCGGCCTCCTCTGCTCGGTAAAAGAGCTAGGTAAATGGCGGAGGAGTCCGGCGAGAAGACCCCCCAAGACGGAAGAAGACCCCCGGAGCAGAGCAATAAAATATTTTTTAAAAATTGTGTGTTTTTTTTCTTTACACTTTACACCTTAGGTGAATGGGTAGGGGTACATCGTACCCCATACTCATTCACATAGGGTGGGGGGCCGGGATCTGGGGGCCCCCTTATTAAAGGGGGCTCCCGGATTTCGATAAGCCCCCGCCCGCAGACCCCGACAACCAATGGCCAGGGTTGTCGGGAAGAGGCCCTTGTCCTCATCAACATGGGGACAAGGTGCTTTGGGGGTGGGGGGGCCGCACGGCCCCCATTTCCCCAGGGCACCCCCCATGTTGAGGGCATGCGGCCTGGTATGGCTCAGGAGGGGGGTCGCTCGCTCGTCCCCACCCCTTTCCTGGCCTGCCGGGCTGCGTCTACCTGAAGTCACGTGCTAAATGAACGGACTTTCCGATGAGCGGCAAGTCCGTTCATTTCAAAAGTCCGGCGGACTAGCATACAAACGGCGGGATTGTCCGCTGGACTTGGCAGTCCGGCGGACAATCCCGCCGTTTGTATGCTAGTCCGCCAGAATAATTTTAAAACCAAACTTAAAACCTAGTCGGCCGGACTTTTGGCGCCAAAAAGTCCGCTGGCGCCCACACACGGGGGGATTGTCCGGCGGACTCGAGTCCAGTGGACATTCCCGCGGGATAGTCCTTTCGTGTGTACGCGGCAAAACACTTTTTATGACAATAACATGCATATTAGCCTTTAAAATTAGCACTTTTGATTTTGAACGTTCGCATCCATTGTAACTAATAGGGTTCTAATGCTCGCACGGACTTTAGGTCTGTTCGCGGGTTCTGGTGCGAGCCGAACCCGGGGGTGTTTGGCTCATCCCTACCCAGAATGTATCTCCCCTCAGTCTCCACTACTTTTCTCTCCTGAAAAGTCCCCTGCCCAAGTGCTTTCTAAGCCTCCAGCATCAGAATGGGCCAATGCAACCATTAGGCCTCAATCCATCACAGCACCCAAAATACCTGGGATGTTCAGGTCTCTTCCTCCTGCTCCTGCCAAACCTCAGGAAGAGAGTGTGACCACTGCAGTGGATGGGATTCAATCACAGTTTATTAAATGCCCAAAAAATATTTACAATCAATTGTTGGTCAATGTGCCAAATGTATACAATAATCCACAAGCAACAAAGATTGTGGTGTTCTCCTTGCTGCCCTCACTTTTCAAGGGTACCAGGCATGTATTGGCCATCGGGACTACCGAGAGTTTCCCGGTGGGCCTAATTTGCCTGTTGTATTGGAGGTCCACGGCGATCTACCCGTCAATCGGCGTCAGCTGGCGCCTGGCGGGTAGATTGAGATGCGTGCAGAGTAGCGCAGGAAGCGTGTGTAATAAGTTCTCTCTCCGCTGCCCCCCGGCGACCCCTCCTTGCTTCTCATCTATGCCTATTTGCTTGTGACATCATCTGGGATGGACGAGAAGAGAGGAGGGGCGGCCAGGGAGCAGTGGAGAGAGAACTTATTACACACGCTTCCTTTGCTACTCTGCATGCTGGCTGGTAAACGATGTGCCCTGATGTTCCCCAATGTGCCCCAATATGCTCCAATATGCCATGATGTGCCCCAATGTGCCCCAATGTGCCCTGATGTGCCCCAATGTGCCCCAATGTGCTCCAATATGCCCTGATGTGCCCCAATGTGCCCCAATGCGCCCTGATGTGCCCCAATGTGCTCCAATATGCCCTGATGTGCCCCAATGTGCCCTGATGTGGCCCAATGTGCTCCAATATGCCCTGATGTGCCCCAATGTGCTCCAATATGCCCTGCTGTGCCCCAGTGTGCCCCAATGTGTGCCAATGTGCTCCAATGTGCCCTGATGTGCCCCAATGTGCTCCAATATGCCCTGATGTGCCCCAATGTGTTCCAATATGCCCTGATTGCCCCAATGTGCCCTGATGTTCTCCAATGTGCCCTGATGTGCCTTAATGTGCCCTGATGTGCCCCCACCATTCTTCTCATTTACACATATGACTGCTAGAACAGATAAAAAAAGACATTTAGGGAAATTGATCAAAATTGGAGCAAACAAAATCTGGAGCAGTTGCCAGGCAACCAATCAGCTTCTCTTCAATTCGTTACGTTAAAATTTGAAAATGAAAGAGAGAAGCTGATTGTCTGCCATGCACAGCTGGTCCAGTTTTCGCCTGCTCCAGTTTCGATAGATCACCCCTGTTTGGGGTCACCACGGATATGTGGGAGCACATGCACGGTAACACCAAACAATTTCCAGTGACCCCGCACATCCCCGGTGACCCCGCACAATGCGGGGGATCTATCAAAACTGGAGCAGGCAAAAACTGGAGCAGCTGTGCATGGCAGCCATGTGCTCATTATGAGGTGCTCCCACCATCCCTGTGCTGTGCTGACTTCCTCCTGGGGCTGTACCCCTGCTGTGCTCAGTATGTCAACACAGCACAGGGATGGTGGAAGCCCCTCATAATGAGCACCGTAGGGCCCCAGGAGGAAGTCAGCATAGCACAGGGATGGTGGGAGCCCCTCATAATAAGCATAATGAGTCGACGACTGCCATATTGAGAAAGGTATTTTTTGCTTTTTAAATTCATCATAACTAATGTTCGTAATTGTTACGAAAAGCTAACGAACCAACGATCGAAATGCGTAAACAAAATTTCGTATTTCGTACAAAATGCGGAAGAATGGCAATTCGTATTTCGGATCCTCCCGAATGTACCAATTTTTTAGGGAAATCGTACGAATTTTCGATTTGTACAAAACTAATCGCACATTGGATACACTGAGCCATAGTCTGATAGTCTCAAGACATCTCCAATATCCTTTTTGTGAACTGACTTCTGACCAAAGTGTTCATTGTCTCAACAGTTGTTAGATGCTTAAAGGAAAAGTATAGGCAAAGCTCTTTTGGCCATAATTTTCCTGTGGGTCACAGGGGAGCAATTCGTTTTGCACTCCTGTGACCCATATTCAGCCTGTTGTTGGCTAATGTCACAGAGCCGATCCAGGCTCTGGAAGGATCCCAACAATAATGTCACAGCCGGCACAGCCTCTCAGCACACGTACCCAACACACACTGACACTCCAGGTGAGCTCTGGAGGGGTAGAGCAGAGAGCTGGTGACTGACAGTCACCACTCTGTGTTCAGAGCGGACCCAAGAACTGAGCGATTAGTGGTCTTTGATCTCTTACTTCTCAGTGTTAGAGCTGGTGGGGGACAGCTGCAGCTCGAATCAATGTATTTATGTTTTTTTTTTTATTCCCATACTTCTCTTTTAAGCAGACCCTGACTATTTTAATAAAGTTCTTCCTTAACCGCTTGCCGACCACCTCACGCCGATATACATCGGCAGAAGGGCTTGTACAGGCAAACTAACGTACCTGTACTTTGCCCTTTAAGAGGCGACCAGCGGGCGCCGCGGCAAGCTCCGTGAGTCTGGTTGCGGGTCCCGCGGACACGATCGCCTCACAGCTTCAGGCCTGGGTTCCCCCCCCATGCCACTGAGTCCTTCGGTGCACTTATTTTTATTTTACCCCTATCCCCACCTCCGATCCCAGTACCATCCATCCCTCTCCACAATATAGCCCCACCTCCGACCCAGCACCATCCATCCCTCACCACAATATATCCCCACCTCCGACCCAGCATCATCCATCCCTCTCCACAATATATACCCACCTCCACCCAGCACCATCCATCCCTCTCCACAATATATCCCCACCTCCGCCCAGCACCATCCATCCCTCTCCATAATTTATTCCCACCTCCGACCCAGCACCATCCATCCCTCTCCACAATATATCTCCACCTCCGCCCAGCACCATCCATCCCTCTCCATAATATATACCCACCTCCGATCCCAGCACCATCCATCCCTCTCCACAATATATCCCCACCTCCGATCCCAGCACCATCCATCCCTCTCTTAATATATCCCCACCTCGGCCCAGCACCATCCATCCCTCTCCATAATATATCCCCACCTCCAATCCCAGCACCATCCATCCCTCTCCATAATATATCCCCACCACGGCCCAGCACCATCCATCCCTCTCCATAATATATCCCCACCTCAGCCCAGCACCATCCATCCCTCTCCGTAATATATCCCCACCTCCGCCCAGAACCATCCATCCCTCTCCGTAATATATCCCCACCACGGCCCAGCACCATTCACCCCTCTCCATAATATATCCCCACCACGGCCCAGCACCATCCATCCCTCTCCATAATATATCCCCACCTTGGCCCAGCACCATCCATCCCTCTCCAGAATTCTGGGCGGGGATGGGGATATATTGTGGAGAGGGATGGATGGTGCTGGGCGTGGATGGGGGATACATTGTGGAGACTGGAGGGATGGATGGTGCTGGGCATGGATGGGGATACATTGTGCAGACTGGAGGGATGGATAGTGCTGGGTGGGGATAAAGATAATTGAGTTCCAGTATGAAAATGGATGAGGATGACTCTCCACAATGTAACTCATCTCCACACAGAGTCTTCCTCATCCATTTTCACACTTCAGCTCAATCATACCAGCTTGTCAGCCAAGGAGAAAGAGATTAAATAAAGTACAAATCGACTACAGCACAGGGGGCACAGAAGCACACACTAACTTTTTTTTTGACTTATCCTCCATGCTGCTCATATCTATCTGTTAGCACCTGATAGGGCTGGGTCCACATTCACTGCTGACCCACACCCCCTTCCGTGTCCCGGCCAATCATATTGCAAACTAACCTCACAACAGCAGCAGCCAGGGAAGGAAGAGCGAGTGCTGGCTGCGATCACCTCCTGGGGCGGGGACACGCTAGTCAGAAAGGCTTGCTGTATTATATGATAATAAGCTTTTCCTCTTCTCTATAGCGAGCAAGCAAACGAGAGGGGGGGGGCTACAGAAAGTGATAGGAGGCGGAGGATTCTCTTTCTCCTTCTCTATAGCGGGCGCAGGTTAGCGGCGGCGCAGGTGAAAGTTATATTTCATGTACTTCTGTAGGGGGAGTGGGCCCTGGCCAGGCGGGCCCCTTGGGACGTTTGGGCCCCTTACATGGATACTACCTGTACCCCCCTGATGGCGGCCCTGACAGTGTCACTGATCTATGCTCCCTGTGATCAGGAGCAGAGATCAGTGATGTGTCACACGTAGCCCCGCCCCCCCCCCACAGTTATAAACACTCCCCAGGACACACTTAACCCCTACACTGCCCCTATTGGTTAACCCCTTCACTGCCAGTGTCATTTACACAGGAATCAGTGCATTTGTATAGCACTGATTGCTGTATAAATGACAATGGTCCCAAAAATGTGTCAAAAATGTCCGATGTGTCCACCATAATGTCGCAGTCACGATAAAAATTGCTGATCGCCGCCATTACTAGTAAAAAAAAAATTATAAATAAAAATGCCATAAAACTATCCCCTATTTTGTAAACGCTATAACTTTTGGGAAAACCAATCAATAAACGCTTATTGCGATTTTTTTACCCAAAAATATGTAGAAGAATACATAATCGGCCTAAACTGAGGAAAAAAAAATATTTTTTATATATTTTTCGGGGATATTTATTATAGCAAAATGTAAAAAATAATGTGTTTTTTTCAAAATTGGTGCTCATCTTTTGTTTATAGCGCAAAAAATAAAAACCGCAGGGGTGATCAAATACCACCAAAAGAAAGCTCTATGTGTGGGAAAAAAAGGACGTCAATTTTGTTTGGTAGCCACGTCGCAAGAACACGCAATTGTCAGTTAATGCGACGCATTGCCGAATCGCAAAAAGTGCTATGGTCGAAAAGGGGGAAAATTCTTCCGGGGCTGAAGTGGTTAAGGTAGGTCCAGACAAAGTGTCATCTTTTTGTCCATTTTCAGTGTGCCCAAAAGCATACATAATGGTAGCATTTTATACACCTGATTACTGTGCACTTAAACCCCCCTCGTGACCAGACCAATTTTCAGATTTTGGTGCTGACGTACTTTGAATGACAATTGCGCGGTCATACAACACTGTACCAAAATGGAATTTTTATCATTTTTTTCCCACAAATAGAGCTTTCTTTTGGTGGTATTTAATCACAGCTGGGGTTTTTATTTTTTGCTAAACAAACAAAAAAATGGAAAATTAAAAAAAAAAAATCATGTTTAATAGTTTGTTATAAAATTTTGCAAACAGGTAATTTTTCTGCTTCATTGATATGCGCTGATGAGGCGGCACAGGTGGGCACTGATAGACTGCACTGGTGGGGACAGATAAGTCGGTACTGATGGGGACAGCAAAGATGGCACTGATGGGCACGGATGGGTGGCACGGATGGGTGGCATGGATGGTTGGCAACGATGGGTGGCACCGATGGGCACTGATGAATGACACTGATGGGCACTGATAGATGGCACTGATGGTTGGCACTGATGGATGGCACTGATAGGTGGCACTGGTGGGGGACACTGATGAGCACTGGTAGGTGACACTGATGAGCACTGGTAGGTGACACTGATGTGCAGCACTGGCACTTTGGGCACTGACAGATGGCACTGTGGGCACTAACAGATGGCACTGTGGGCACTGACAGATGGCACTGTGGGCACTGGTAGGTGGCACTTTAATTATGCAAAGGTGGGCACCATGGATTGGGCACATTGCTGGGCACATTGCAGTGAGAGGGACTGATGTCCCTCTCACTGCCGCCGGTGATTGGCTTTTTTTTTTTTTTCTCCTCGCGTTATCAGCTATAACAGTTATTAGCTGTTATTATCACATGATCATCTGTCATTGGCTGACAGCTGATCACGTGGTAAGGGGTCGGGATCGACCCCTTACTCTGATCTGTGATCCAGCGAGTCTCACAGACTCGCTGATCACAGAGCGCGCCGCGCACGCCCTTCAGGCAGCTCGTGGCCGGGACGACGTCTATTGACGTCATTCGGCTATAGCGCGGATCTCAGGTAGTTAAAAATTATTCTGCCGTGTGGCACAGCAGTCACAACAGATTTTTTGGGGTAAAAGGAAGCTAAGGTTTTATTTAGCCATGCTCCCTTAAGCCCCTTCCCCTATTAACACAAACACACCACACCTTATTCACCACAGACAATTATAGGTACTTCATTTCTAGACGTGCAGAATGAAAAAACTTGTTTTGTTTAATTGCGGATGAATTCGTTAAGTTAAACATTTTTTTTAGCTACATTCATATGTTAGAATAATTTGTTTTCGTAAGTCGTTTCGCTTTTGTTTTTCGTTTTTTTAATTTGATCGATTTTACTTTTTCGTATTGATTTGAGTCAAATATCCAAAAATTTGTTAGCTGCTACTCGTTCATAGACTGTTTAAATATTTAGTCAGCTAAAAATAAGTTTTCACAAAATGAGTCTCCATTATGGGCCCAACAGTATATGTAACATGAAATTATAGATAAGTTATAATCGATAACTTAATTTATAAAAATTGTTGAACTACAAATTGTATCAACATGTGCTGGACCCCAAACACCTTGATGCTACACATGAAATACCACTAAGTTCTTCTATTGGAAATTTTGTTTGGGTGCAACGTCGCAATTGTCAGTTAAAGCAATGCAGTGCCGAATCGCAAAAAGTGCTCTAGTAAGGAAGGGGGTAAAATCCTCCGGGGCTGAAGTGGTTAAAGTATTTTGTTTACAGTTTTGTGGTACCTGAGCTTGAATAGTCCAGGGTAGTTGGTGAAGAGGAATGAGAGAGAATGAGCGTTCAATGTTCACCCAATCTTTAGTAGAAGAATGAACATGCCAATCAACAATTCTTGTCAATTGACATGCCCAAAAATTTTTAGATTTGTCCGGAAGCCCAATACCACCCTTGAATTTTGGTATAGTTAGTCTATCAAAACTGATACTTGGTTTTGCTTTACCACATATAAAAGGTAGAACAAGTACTGCGAACCGAGGCAAAAAAGGCTTTTGGCAATTTTATGGGTATTGTCTGAAGGAGATAAAGAAATCTTGGAAGGGTGTTCATTTTTACTATGGGAGCTCTGCCAAATCATGAAAAGATACCCGTGGACCAGGATTTCAAGTCTTTTTTAATTTGTTGAAGGATGGGGACGTCATTTTTGGAATAAAGTTCGGTCAAATGAGTGGGCAACTGGATACCAAAATAAGTGATCGAATCCCTATTCCATTTGAAAGGGAAATTTGATTTACAACGAGAAATATCATCGTTATCTAGGGAAATATTGAGGGCTTCGGATTTGCAAAAATGTATTTGGAGATTAGACATAAATGTAGCAGAGTCTTTGAGTATGGATGGAATGGTAATGTGAGGATCTTTGAGAAATAAAAGAATGTCATCTGCAAAGGCAGCCAATTTGTACGTAGTTTGGGCGATGGTTATTCCTTTAATGTCAGGGTTAATTCTAAAGCCCCATACACACGGTCGGACAATCCGCGGACCAGGTCCGTCGGACCATGTCCGTCATACTTTGTCCGATGTTGGTTTTGCGTACACACGGTCGGACAAAGTTGTCGGAAAATCCGATCATTCTGAACGTGGTGACGTTTGTTGCCTACGACGGGACTACGTAGAGGCTAGTAGCCAATAGCTTTGGTCTTGTAATGTGATCTGAGCATGCGTAGCACTTTGTCCGGTCGGACAACCGTACACACGATCGGATTTGGTGTGATCGGACCGGGTTGACGGCAAATCTTTCCAGCAGGAGATAAGACTTTGTCCGACGGACAAACCGACGAACACTGTCCGATGGTGCATACACACGGTCTGATTTTTCAACAACCTTGTCCGATCGGACCAAATTGATGAAAAAGTCCGACCGTGTGTATGGGGCTTAAGACGTTAGAAGTAATGGTTCAAGAGTAAGTACAAAAATTAAAGGAGATAATGGACATCCCTGACGAGTACCAATCAAAATTGGAATGGCGTTCGATAGGTGGCCATTAACTCCAACTCTCGCAGTTGGGGAAGAGTATAAAGCTAATATAAATTTCAACATACGGTCCGGAATGCCAAACATTTTAAAGGCTTCAAGCATATAGTCCCAAGCCACTCTATCCAACGCCTTTTGCGCATCTAGTGATAAGAAAAAAACACGTTGTCATGAGGAAGTCAACCATCTATGTAGATTAATAGCTTTCGTGGTATTTGTCTTCTCTAACAGGTATGAAACCTACATGGTCCAATGAAACAAGTTTGGGTAAAAATGGTAAAAGACGATTTTTGCATAAAGTTTTAGGTCTACATTTAGTAAAGAAATTGGACAATAATTAGTAACTAGGGAAGGATCTTAATTAGGTTTAGGAATAGCCGTTATATGAGCTGTGAGCAAGTCACAGGGAGGAGATTGATTTGGTGAGATGGAATTGAAAGCTGTTAGAAAATGTGGACGAAGTATTTCTTGAAAGGACTTATAATAACCTGATGTTAAGCCACCAGGTACAGGACTTTTTCTAGGTTTCAATTGCTTGAGAGCAGCATCAACCTCCTCAGGAGAGATGGGGTGAGCTAACTCCCTTGCTTCCTGGTCAGAAAGTATTTTAGGGGTATGTTTAGACAGAAAGTCTTTAATCATTTGTATACGGACGTTATTCTCAGATTGTGAATTTGAAGGCATTAGATTGTAGAGATGGGTATAATATCCAACAAATTTAGTAGCTATATCAGTATTGGTAACCAATCTACATCCCGTGGAATCATTGAGGGAGTGGATATTTGAGCGCGTTTTCCTATATCGTAGAGCATTAGCTAAAAGTTTACCAGCCTTATTCCCATATTCGTAAAAAAGTTTTGGAGTTAGAATGTAGTTTCATTTAGATCTTTTGCCCAATTCTTCCAACAGTTTCTTTCTAGCCTGAACTAGATCATGTAATGAGGCAACTCAATCCAAAGACATGCAGGTAGGTTAATTGGCTTCTGTCCAAAAAAAAAAAAGTGGCCCTAGTATATGAATGGGGATCTTGGATTGTGGGCTCCTTGAGGGTAGGGACCAATGTGAGTGTGCAATGTACAGGGATGGGGATGGTTGTAGACACTCACTCAGGTTGAACTGGATGGACTGGTGTCTTTATTCAACCTTACTAACTATGAAACTATGAAACGATGAAACTATGAAACTGCTTGTGTAGATTTATGTGCCCTTTCCAACTTCTGAATATGAGTTGTTAGCTTATTAATAAAAGATTGTCTTTTTTTTTTTACGCTTTACAGAAAATGCAATCAAGTATCCTCTAATAACACATTTGTGCTTTCTGCTTCCCAGAAAATCATAGGCGACATGTCAGGTGAAGAATTATCTAGAAAATACTGTTATAATCGATTATGAATTTTCAGTTACTATCTCTATCTGTAAGAAGAGAGGGATCTAAGCACCAAATTGAGGATCATGGCATAGCATCAGGAAATGTTATGGAAATAGAAATAGGGTGGTGATCAGATAAGAACATGAGATCAATCGTAGCTGAGATGAGAAATGTTAGGTCTCTGAGAAATAAAAATATAATCAAGTCTAGAGTAGTGTTTGTGTGGGGCAGAGTAAAATGTATAATCTTTCATTGTAGGATACATATCATTGAGCGATAAATTTTGAAGTTTAGTTTTAATCGAGCGTAAAACCTTGTATGGAAGTGATGAGGTACCAGAGGAAGTATCTTGGATGGGATTAAGGGGGACATTAAAATCCCCATCTAAAATCAAAATGCCTTCTTGAAAACTAGACAGTGTTTGTAAGGGCGATTTAAAGAATGGAGCTTGTTTAGAGTTGGGTACATAAATATTTGCCAGAGTTATTGGTTTGCCATGTAGCGACCCTTTTAAAAAAAAGTTATCGACATTCCAGATCAATACAGGTGTCTGAAATTTGAAATGGGCAATTGTTGGAAAATAGAATAGAAACTCCTTTAGATTTGGAATTTGGATTAGTTGCATTAAGGAAGTTGAAAATCGGGTATTGAAAAGTTTTGGAGTGGAATCCATCTTAAAATGTGTTTCCTGTAAAAAGATTATGTCAGCTTTGTTCTTAAGCATGGAAGAAAGCAATTGTGTACGTTTCTCTGGAATATTGAGACCTGGGGTGTTTAAGGAGATGATTTTAATAGTGGTTAATAATGTCTTGGGACAAGAGGACGCTATTACATGTAAGAAGAGATTTTCTTTTTAAGAATAGTGACGTGGAATAAAGTGGTACACTGCTAATGTAAAAAGAAAAACAAAAAAGGGAATGGGGAAAGGGCTTCAAAAGTAGAGAATTAGTCTACTAAATTGCCGGAAATTGTCAGTGGTAAAGGCTATGTTAATCAATAAAAAGTTTAAAACCTGAGTAATATAGGGTACCACTGTGGGAGGACGATGTCAAGTACTGAAGAAGTTGGTTCTCTCAATCAATGAAGAGCAACCCGCTAAACAGAGTCAAAGGTAATATGGAGATGTGGAGGTTAATAATGCAAGATCAGGAATATGTGTTCTAATAATGTGTCTTTAGGAGTATAAAATCCTGTAACCTAAAAAAAAGGAAGTGTTCCAAAATTAGTATAAATTATAGCTAATAAACCGGAATCAATATGGGTAAAATGGGAAACAAGATCTCATATCATATTAATCCATTTATACGAAGCAGTTCGCTATCAATATTATGAAAAATCTATTAAAATCAATATTGTTCAATAAACAACATCCTTTAAACAGCTTTATGAAGGCAGAATGAAATATATGGAGTACAACAGTACGCTAATAAAGGAGACAAACAAATAATAAACTACATTAATGCAAAAAAAATGAAATCATCTAAATTTCTAAATTTCAAAACAGGATGAATCATACTATAGCGAATCTAAAATAGTATCACCCATTAAAACGTAGAGATAAGCATTATAAAAAATAAGAAGATAATAATATAAAAAATACATAAAATCCAAGGATGAAGAAGAAATAATATATATTTAGTCAGGAAGGTTATAGAAGATGAGTTAAAAAACATTTCTTAGGTTCGTTAGTACCCTTAATGATAAATTTTATGAGATAAAATTGATCATTTCTGGTATTATCTAGGAGTTTCATGTAATAAAAAACTAGTGGTATATTATGGGTAGAAAAAATAAAGAAGTTTAGATAAATTTAGTCAAGGGGTATGTAATTCAATTCATGTTAAAGAAAGGTGGATAGAGATCAGCTAAAATAAGCTTTGTGGTTTTCGTGAGAAATAAGTTTATGAGCCGTTGATAAAAAATAAATCCTGCCTGCAGTAATAAGCAAAAGATTAACTTAGACGGCAATAAAAAGGCAGAAAAAAGTATGAACCTTCAGTAGATCATTTCCCAAAACTAGTGTGAATGAATAAGAAAGTAGAAAGTTATCTTACCAAAACTTACAGAGCTGAAGTAGTAGTAGACATTAGCAATAGACAAAAGGAAGTGAATTAAGATAAGAAAATCAGTGGTAATAAAAAAACATATACCATAATGAAAAGGTAAATATCAATTCATACACACTAAGAATTGTCAATACACAGAGGGTATGTTAGTCTGTGAAGTCTTAGGTGAATTAGAGCAAAAGTTTAATTCATCCTGAGAATTAAATAAAGTCTGAGGGTGAATAAAGCATTGCAGCATAAATAAGGTCTATGGGTAAATAATAGTTAGAACAGGAATAAAGAATAGAAAGATTAACCAAATTAAACAAAGGCAAATGGAGTTAATAGGACAATTAATCAGATATTTAATGACCCTAACAAGCTCTACGGGTTTGAGAAGCTCTCATGGGACTTTATTAGGGATGTGCCGAACACCCCCCTGTTCGGTTCGCACCAGAACCTGCGAACAGACCTAAAGTTTGTGTGAACTTTAGAATCCTATTAAAGTCTATGGGACTCGAACGTTCAAAATCAAAAGTGATAATTTTAAAGGCTTATATGCAAGTTATTGTCATAAAAAGTGTTTGGGGACCTGGGTCTTGCCCCAGGAGACATGTATTAATGCAAACAAAACTTTTGAAAATGGCAGTTTTTTCAGGAGCAGTGATTTTAATAATGCTTAAAGTGAAACGATAAAAGTATAATATTCCTTTAAATTTCATATGGGGGGGGGGGGGGGGGGTGTCTATAGTATGCCTGTAAAGGGGCGCATGTTTCCCATGCTTAGAACTGTCCCTGCACAAAGTGTAATTTCTACAGGAAAAAAAGTCTTTTAGAAGCACTCGCGGTTATAATGAATTGTCGGCTCCCGTAATACAGAGAACAGTCATTGATAGTCATTGATAGAAAAAAAATATGCGTGGGGTTCCCCCCAAATATAATTACCAGGCCCTTCAGGTCTGGTATGGATTTTAAGGGGAACTCCACGCCAAATAAAAAAAATAAAAGGCGTGGAGTTCCCCCCAAGAATCCATACCAGACCCTTTATCCGAGCACGCAACCTGGCAGGCCGCAGGAAAAGAGAGGGAGACGAGAGAGCGCCCCCCCTCCTGAACCGTACCAGGCCACATGCCCTCAACATTGGACGATGCTTTGGGGGTCTGTGACCCCTTAAATCACCATGTCCCCATGTTGATGGGGACAAGGGCCTCATCCCCACAACCTTGGCCGGTGGTTGTGGGGGTCTGCGGGCGGGGGGCTTATCAGAATCTGGAAGCCCCCTTTAACAAGGGGACCCCCCCTGTTTGAAATGGTAAGGGTTTGTACCCCTACCATTTCACAAAGAAAGTGTAAAAAATTGTTTAAAAACACACTGACACCGTTGGGAAAAGTCCTTTATTAAAAAAAATAAAATAAATAAATAAAAAAAAAAAAAAAAAAAAGATTCCAGCGGTGGTAATACACTCTTGGTATCCAGCAATGGCTGATCTATTCTCCTGGGTCCAGCGCAGCATATCCTGTCTCCACGGAGACACTGCGGGAATCCCGGCTGACAGGTATTAGCTGAGGAGGACAGGGCCACCAGTCACCTGACCCTGCCCCCCTCTGACGCAAGGGGGAAGCCGGGCTTCCCCATTGACATACGAGTGACCCCGCCCCCTCTGATGTAACGGAAACCTGCGTTACATCAGAGGGGGGCGGGGTCACCCGTACATCACTGTGGAAGCCCGGCTTTTCCCTTGCGTCAGAGGGAGGCGGGGTCACCCATACGTCACTGGGGAAGCCCAGCTTTCCCCTTGCATCAGGAGGGTGGTGGGGTTAGGTGACTGGTGGCCCCGTCCTCCTCATCTAAGACCTGTCAGCCGAGATTCCCTGTGGAGACAGGATGCACCGCGCTGGACCATAAGAATAGATCACCCATCGCCGGACCCTGGAGAAGAGATCACCCATCCCTGGATAGCAAGAGTGGATTACCACCGCTGGAATCTTTTTTTATTTTTTTTTATTTTTATTCGTTTTTTTAAATTTTTGTACACTTTCTTTGTAAAATGGTAGGGTACTTTTGTACCCCCTTACCATTTCAAACAGAAGGGGCGGGATCTGGGGGTCCACTTGTTAAAGGGGGCTTCCAGATTCTGATAAGTTCCCCGCCCGCAGACCCCCACAACCACCGGCCAGGGTTGTGGGGATGAGGCCCTTGTCCCTATCAACATGGGGACATGGTGCTTTGAGGGGTCACAGACCCCCAAAGCATCCTCCCAATGTTGAGGGCATGTGGAGTTTCCCTTAAAATCCACACCAGACCTGAAGGGTCTGGTATGGATCTTTGGGGGAAACCCCGCGTCATTTTTTTTTTTTTAATTTGACCCGGGGTTCCCCTTAATATCCATACCAGACCTGAAGGGCCTGGTAATTGAATTTGGGGGGATCCCCACGCATATCTTTTTTTTATCAATGACTTTCAATGACTGTTCTCTGTATTACGGGGAGCCGACAATTCATTATAGTCGCAAGTGCTTTTAAATGACTTATTTTCCTGCAAAAATTACACTTTGTGCAGGGACAGTTCTAAGCATGGGGAACATGCGTACAGGCATACTATATACCCAGGGATGTTATTTGCCACATAATTGACTATCAACTCAAATATAACTAATATACTACATAATATAGTACTCGTCCTGCAATCGACTTGATGTCAATGCGGAGGTCAGTGATAGCAGCCGTTAGCGTATCTTTAATATCGGCCGCTACCGACTATAAATCGGTAAGACTGGGGTGATGATGCCGCGTCAATACAATGTCAGAATGATGCGGCTGTGAAAGGGAAATATTCGCCTGCGCCTGACTGGAATTTAACTGTGCAGTCTGAGAGGGTGCCATATTAGCCGCTTGCGATCGGAACATTTCCGGGAATGTGTGGGACGAAGTACCGTTTATATTATGAGGAGATCGCGACCTTGAGGCGGAGGAACTTCTGGAAGACGTTCCCATGTTAATCCGGTCATATATAAGCGAAAAATACCTCTGTATTAGTCAGATAAACAGCTCTGTCAGCAGGAGCTTAGAAGTTAAGCGGCCATCTTCTCCAGCACTCAAGGCACGCCCCCAAGCCCATTGAATATTACATTTTTTTGTCACAAGTGATTGAAAAATTACAAAAAAAAAAAGTTGCCACCAAATGATATATTGATCATACGTGACATGGTTATATGTGAAATTACACCCCAAAATACATTCTGCTGCTTCCCAAGATAGTACAACCCCCCCCCCCCCAATTGCCTTATTTTGGAAAGTAGACACCCTACGCTATTTGATGAGAGGCATGTTGAGTCCATGGAATATTTCATATTTTGCCACAAGCTATGGGAAAATTAAAATTTTTATTTGCTGCTTCTCCTGAGTATGGGGATACCACATGTGTGAGACTTTTTGGGAGCCTAGCCATGTACAGGACCCCAAAAAACAATCGCTGCCTTCAGGCTTTCTAAGGGCATAAAATGGTGATTTCCCTTCCTCACTACCAATCACAGTTTTGGAGGCCCTGAAATAACAAGATGGCACAAAAAACCCCCAAATGACCCCCAGAATGTATTTTGGAGTGTAATTTCACATATGCCCATGGCATGTTTGAGCAATAGATCATTTAGTGGCAACTTTGTGCAAAAAAAGAAAAATAGTAATTTTCCCGCAAATTGTGTCAAAATCTAAAATATTCCATGGACTCAACATGCCTTTCAGCAAATAGCTTGGGGTGTCTACTTTCCAAAAAGGGGTCATTTGGGGGGGGGGGGGGGGGGGGGTTTGAACTGTCCTGGCATTTTATGTGCAACATTTAGAAGCTTATGTCACACATCACCCACTCTTCTTTTCTTTTTTCTTCTTTTTTCTTTCCTTTCTTTCCACGCCAGTGAGCACTTCCTCGAGAGACTTATTTCAAACTCTACAGCTCAACAGTGTCCCCTCTCGTTTTCACATCATTGTGGAATTTTTTCTTTAGTCATTTTATTTTTGGTTATATTTTTTATTTTATAGCTTCTGATCTTCCAAATATAAAAACACAACAAGCACAATAATTATTCCAAATATACATTGTTTATAAGTCTCTTTTATCTCAGGATAATACCCTTTTCCTACCTCCTAACTCCCCCCCCCCCCCCCCCTTTTCCCACCTATTTTATTGTCAGTTTGTTAGTTGTTAGTAGGGATGAGCCGAACACCCCCGGGTTCGGTTCGCACCAGAACATTCGAACCGACCGAAAGTTCGCGCGAATTTTCGAACCCTATACGTTATAATGGACGCGAACGTTCGAAATCAAAAGTGCTAATTACAACGGCCAATATGCATGTTAATGTCATAAAACAGGTTTGGGGACCCGGGTCCTGCCCCAGGGGACATATATCAATGCAAAAAGAACTTTTAAAAACTAACGTTTTTTCGGGAGCAGTCATTTTAATGATGCATAAAGTGAAAAAAAAAAAAGTGAAATTTTCCTTTAAATATGGTACCTGGGGGGTGTCTAAAGTATGCCTGTGAAGTGGCATGTGTTTCCCGTGTTTAGAACTGTCCTTGCACAAAATGACATTTGTAAAGGAAAAAAAGAAGCCATTTAAAACCACTTGCGGCTTTAGGTTTGTTCTTAAGTAGAATCTGAACAGGTACATTATGAAGTGTAGCTCCATCCCAAAAATATCTATTTTTAAGCTTTTTGGAGAACATAGGGAGGGGTTATCACCCCTGTAACATTTGCTGTCTTTGCACATCTGTTCAGAACATGTCACCTAACTTTCCGTCCCAATGACAAATGTTTTTGGAAAAAGTGGGGTTTTAATTGAAACAAGGATTGGTGATAAAGTATCAGTAGAGAGGAGATACCTTTTTCCCAAATTAAATCTAACAGGATAGAATTTCCCTTCCTAGGGGTAGATTTCCTCTCACTTCCTGTTTTCTCTTTCCATTTGCAAGTAGGAGTCGTTTGTAAGTTGGATGTTTGAAAGTAGGGGCCTGGCGTATATACTCTGCAGAAATTTGCCCTATTAGATGTTGGTGTAGCCGCAAGACTGGTGGGCACAGGAATGGGCCCTGCTGTGAGTTAATAGATCAAGATTTGTAATTGCATGCACCTGTTGAACAGGGCAGAAAAATTGGGGGTGGTGGTGGTGGTGGACGGTGTTGCCACAAGACTGTAAGCTCTCACAGTTACTCTTGGTGGGCGCAGGAATGGGCCCTGCTGTGAGTTATTAGATCAAGATTTGTAATTGCAAGCACCTGATGAACAGGGCAGAAAAATTGGGCCTTTGGCGGTGGTGGTGGGCGGTGTTGCCACAAGACTGTAGGCCCTCATAGTTACTCTTGGTGGGCGCAGGAATGGGCCCTGCTGTGAGTTATTAGATCAAGATTTGTAATTGCAAGCACCTGATGAACAGGGCAGAAAAATTGGGCCTTTGGCGGTGGTGGTGGACGGTGTTGCCACAAGAATGTAAGCTCTCACAGTTACTCTTGGTGGGCGCAGGAATGGGCCCTGCTGTGTGTTATTAGATCAAGATTTGTAATTGCAAGCACCTGATGAACAGGGCAGAAAAATTGGGCCTTTGGCGGTGGTGGTGGACGGTGTTGCCACAAGACTGTAGGCCCTCATAGTTACTCTTGGTGGGCGCAGGAATGGGCCCTGCTGTGAACTATTAGATCAAGATTTGTTTTTACCCGCCCCTGTTAAACAGGGGCTGAAAAATTGTGCCTTAGGCACTGGTGCTGGTGCCACAACACTGCAACCCTCACAGATACTGTACTTGGAGCACAGCAGTCACACGTGTTGCGAAGCATTTTTTTAAAAAATTGTAATTACCCGCCCCTGTTAAACAGGGGCTGAAAAATTGTGCCTTAGGCACTGGTGCTGGTGCCACAACACTGCAACCCCTCACAGATACTGTACTTGGAGCACAGCAGTCACACGTGTTGCGAAGCATTTTTTTTAAAAAAATTGTAATTACCCGCCCCTGTTAAACAGGGGCTGAAAAATTGTGCCTTAGGCACTGGTGCTGGTGCCACAACACTGCAACCCCTCACAGATACTGTACTTGGAGCACAGCAGTCACACGTGTTGCGAAGCATTTTTTTTTAAAAATTGTAATTACCCGCCCCTGTTAAACAGGGGCTGAAAAATTGTGCCTTAGGCACTGGTGCTGGTGCCACAACACTGCAACCCCTCACAGATACTGTACTTGGAGCACAGCAGTCACACGTGTTGCGAAGCATTTTTTTTAAAAAATTGTAAGTACACGCCCCTGTTAAACAGGGGCTGAAAAATTTGCCTTAGGCACTGGTGCTGGTGCCACAACACTGCAACCCCTCACAGATACTGTACTTGGAGCACAGCAGTCACACGTGTTGCGAAGCATTTTTTTATAAAAATTGTATGTACACGCCCCTGTTAAACAGGGGCTGAAAAATTGTGCCTTAGGCACTGGTGTGGTGGCATGGATCATTGAGGAGGAGGAAGAGGATAGTCAGTGAACATAAGAGGACAGTCACTCAGCATCAGCATAGGCAGTCTTGAAGGGATGTGATATTAAAAATTATTCGGTTATATCCGCCTCAGGTGCCTGGTAGCTGGTGGTGATCCAAGACTGATTCATTTTGATGAAGGTCAGTCGATCAACCGAGGCGGTGGACAGGCGCACCCTATGATCGGTGACAAATCCTCCAGCAGCACTGAATGTGCGTTCGGAAAGAACGCTGGAGGCAGGACAGGCCAGTAGCTCAATTGCATACTGTGCAAGCTCTGGCCAGTGATCCATCCTCAGGACCCAGTAAGCCAGAGGATTTTCGGTGGGAAAGGTGTCCAAGTCTGACCTTGCCCCAAGGTATTCCTGCACCATGTATATCAGACGCTGGCGATGGTTGCTGGAACCGATCATACCTTGGGGCTGCGGACTAAAAAATTGTCTGAACGCATCGGTCAGACGTCCACCTTCCCCACCGCTCCTTCTGCTACTGACCGAAGCCTCAGCAAACTCGTCGCCCAGGACCAGGAGTTTGTAGCCTCCCAGTTTCTGGGAACGCGTTGCACAGACCTTTCTGCAAGGCCTCCCTGAGATGTCTCATCCTCTGCTCCCTCTGCGACGGCAAGATAAGGTCCGCAACCTTACCCTTGTACCGCGGATCAAGGAGAGTGGCCAGCCAGTAATGGTCCCTCTCCTTGATACGAAGAACACGAGGATCCTTCCGCAGGCTTTGCAGGATCAGGGAGGCCATGCAGCGTAGGTTAGCTGAGGCATTCGGTCCGGAGTCTTCTGGGTCACTGAGGATGACATGATCGCCAGCCACCTCCTCCCAGCCACGTACAAGTCCACTGGTTTGTTGGGACTGTACATCATCCCTAAAAGACTGCTGCTGCTGATGCTGAGTGCCAGGCTCCACCTCCATGCTCACACAATCCTCCTCCTCCTCCTCCTCCTCCTCATCCTCTTCCTGTGTGATGGGTGGGACAGAAGGAACACTGTCCGGATAAAGGGGGCCTTGAGAGGCAAGGAAGTCCTCCTCTTCCTGCCTCTGTTCTGCCTCAAGTGCCCTGTCCATTATCCCACGCAGCGTATGCTCCAACAGGTGGACAAGAGGGACAGTGTCACTGATGCATGCACTGTCACTGCTCACCATCCTCGTGGCCTCCTCAAATGGTGAGAGGACAGTGCATGCATCCCTGATCATGCTCCACTGACGTGGGAAAAAAAAAAACCAAGCTCCCCTGACCCTGTCCTGGTGCCATAGTCGCAAAGGTACTCATTGATGGCCCTCTGCTGCGTGTGCAGTCGCTGCAGCATGGCCAACGTTGAGTTCCACCTGGTGGGCATGTCACATATTAGGCGGTTCTTGGGCAGGTTCAGCTCCTTTTGCAGCTCAGTCAGCCGAGCACTGGCATTATAAGATCGGCGGAAATGCACACAGACTTTCCTGGCCTGCCTCAGGACATCCTGTAAGCCTGGGAACCTGCCCAAGAACCGCTGCACCACCAGGTTGAGGACGTGAGCCATGCAGAGCACATGGGTGAGCTGCCCCTGTCGCAGGGCGGAGAGGAGGTTGGTGCCATTGTCAGAAACGACCATTCCTGGCTTAAGCTGACGTGGCGTCAACCACCTCTCGGCCTGCCCCTGCAGAGCTGCCAGAACCTCTGGCCCAGTGTGGCTCCTGTCCCCCAAACACACCAGCGCAAGCACGGCATGGCATCTTTTTGCCTGCGTACTTGCGTAGCCCCTTGTACGCCTACGGAGCACCGCTGGTTCCAAGGACAGAGCACTGGAGGAAGAAGAAGAGGAGGGGGTGGAGGAGAGAGGTGTGTCACAACCAGTAGCAGTAGTAGCGTTTTGGAGGCGTGGTGGCGGAACAACCTCCAACACTACTGCACCTTGTCCTGCATCCCTCCCAGCTGCCAATAGAGTGACCCAATGGGCCGTGAAAGAAAGGTACCGTCCCTGTCCATGCCTGCTGGACCATGAGTCAGCGGTAATATGCACCTTACCGCTGACCGCCCTGTCCAGCGAGGCATGGACATTGCCCTCCACATGCCGGTAGAGAGACGGAATCGCCTTCCGTGAGAAAAAGTGGCGTTTGGGAACCTGCCACTGAGGAACCGCACATTGAACAAACTCACGGAAGGGGGCCGAGTCTACCAACTGAAAAGGCAGCAGTTGAAGTGCTAGCAATTTAGCCAAGCTAGCATTCAACCGCTGGGCATGTGGATGGCTGGGAGTGTACTTCTTTCTACGGTCCAGCAGCTGGGGCAGGGAAATTTGCCTGCTGCAATCGGACGTCGGTGTACTGCAAGTACTTGGTTGTGACACACCTAATTCTACACCTTCAGTCCTCTCAGAGCAGCTTTCAGAGAGGACTGAAGGTGTAGTGGGGATGGAGATCCCAGCTGATGAGGAGCAAGGAGAGGTCCGCTTAGTTCTTTGGTGTGGGTCTTTTATGTGTGCCTGCCAACGAGCTGCATGGCAGGTCGACATATGTCTGGTCATGCTTGTGGTGCCCAAGCGGCTGATGTTTTGGCCACGCGAGATACGCTTGAGACAAATATCGCAAATAGCAGTGGTGCGATCTGATGCACTCGTCTCAAAAAAGGCCCACACCAAAGAACTTTTCTGATAACGTGCAGAGGCAGCGCCCTGCACAGGCGGAGCTCTGCGGTGTTGTACAGTTGCTGTGCTGGCCTCTACCTGGCCTCCAGGGGGCATCCTGCCTCGTTGGACATGTGACGCCGCATCCTCCTCCTCCTCGTCCTCCTCCTCATCCTCTCTCCCTTCAGGCACCCACGTGGAGTCAGTGACCTCATCATCCCCTCCCTCTTCACCACTAGAGCAAACCTGGCAGTAAGCTGCAGCTGGTGGAACAGTACTGCCAGATTCCTCAAGCTGGGTATCATCATCCGAGCCTTCGAATCGTTGGGCATCCTCCTGGAGCATGTACCCAACACTGTGCTCAAAGAGTTCGGGGGACTCCTCAGGAGGACATGGTGGGTCTAGGGAAGGGGTGGCTGATGATGCTCTGCCAGTACCCTGAGCCTGGGTGAGAGAGGATGAGGAGGATGAGGAGGGCTTGGTCATCCATTCTACCAAGCCTTCAGCATGATGCGGCTCCACATGTCCAGCTGCCGAAAACAAAGACGCGCGTGTCCCATGGCCCCGTGCTGATGACGATGCACGACCACGGCCACGGCCACGTCCACGTCCACTAGAAACAGAGCCTGCCTGCCCTGTGTTCTTGGCTCTGCACGCTCTGCCTCCCCTTGGCGGTCTTCCAGCCATTGTAGTCGGTAGTCCTGTGGGTGCTGCTGAGAAGAATATATAGGAGCTCTGTGTGATGCCACTAACACACTAGAAGTCCTATGGGTGCTTCTGCAAAGAAAATAGAGGAGCTCTGTGTGATGCCACTAACACACTAGAAGTCCTGTGGGTGCTGCTGAGAAGAAAATATAGGAGCTCTGTGTGATGCCACTAACACACTAGAAGTCCTATGGGTGCTTCTGCAAAGAAAATAGAGGAGCTCTGTGTGATGCCACTAACACACTAGAAGTCCTGTGGGTGCTGCTGAGAAGAAAATATAGGAGCTCTGTGTGATGCCACTAACACACTAGAAGTCCTATGGGTGCTTCTGCAAAGAAAATAGAGGAGCTCTGTGTGATGCCACTAACACACTAGAAGTCCTGTGGGTGCTGCTGAGAAGAAAATATAGGAGCTCTGTGTGATGCCACTAACACACTAGAAGTCCTATGGGTGCTTCTGCAAAGAAAATAGAGGAGCTCTGTGTGATGCCACTAACACACTAGAAGTCCTGTGGGTGCTGCTGAGAAGAAAATATAGGAGCTCTGTGTGATGCCACTAACACACTAGAAGTCCTATGGGTGCTTCTGCAAAGAAAATAGAGGAGCTCTGTGTGATGCCACTAACACACTAGAAGTCCTATGGGTGCTTCTGCAAAGAAAATAGAGGAGCTCTGTGTGATGCCACTAACACACTAGAAGTCCTGTGGGTGCTGCTGAGAAGAAAATATAGGAGCTCTGTGTGATGCCACTAACACACTAGAAGTCCTATGGGTGCTTCTGCAAAGAAAATAGAGGAGCTCTGTGTGATGCCACTAACACACTAGAAGTCCTGTGGGTGCTGCTGAGAAGAAAATATAGGAGCTCTGTGTGATGCCACTAACACACTAGAAGTCATATGGGTGCTTCTGCAAAGAAAATAGAGGAGCTCTGTGTGATGCCACTAACACACTAGAAGTCCTGTGGGTGCTGCTGAGAAGAAAATATAGGAGCTTTGTGTGATGCCACTAACACACTAGAAGTCCTATGGGTGCTTCTGCAAAGAAAATAGAGGAGCTCTGTGTGATGCCACTAACACACTAGAAGTCCTGTGGGTGCTGCTGAGAAGAAAATATAGGAGCTCTGTGTGATGCCACTAACACACTAGAAGTCCTATGGGTGCTTCTGCAAAGAAAATAGAGGAGCTCTGTGTGATGCCACTAACACACTAGAAGTCCTGTGGGTGCTTCTGCAAATAAAATAGAGGAGCTCTGTGTGATGCCACTAACACACTAAAAGTCCTGTGGGTGCTGCTGAGAAGAAAATATAGGAGCTCTGTGTGATGCCACTAACACACTAGAAGTCCTATGGGTGCTTCTGCAAAGAAAATAGAGGAGCTCTGTGTGATGCCACTAACACACTAGAAGTCCTGTGGGTGCTTCTGCAAAGAAAATAGAGGAGCTCTGTGTGATGCCACTAACACACTAGAAGTCCTGTGGGTGCTGCTGAGAAGAAAATATAGGAGCTCTGTGTGATGCCACTAACACACTAGAAGTCCTATGGGTGCTTCTGCAAAGAAAATAGAGGAGCTCTGTGTGATGCCACTAACACACTCGAAGTCCTGTGGGTGCTGCTGAGAAGAAAATATAGGAGCTCTGTGTGATGCCACTAACACACTAGAAGTCCTATGGGTGCTTCTGCAAAGAAAATAGAGGAGCTCTGTGTGATGCCACTAACACACTAGAAGTCCTGTGGGTGCTGCTGAGAAGAAAAAATATAGGAGCTCTGTGTGATGCCACTAACACACTAGAAGTCCTGTGGGTGCTTCTGCAAAGAAAATAGAGGAGCTCTGTGTGATGCCACTAACACACTAGAAGTCCTATAGGTGCTTCTGGGAAGAAAATATAGGTCTGTGTGATGGGACTAACACACTTCAAGTCCTATAGGTGCTTCTGGGAACAAAATATAGGATCTCTGTGTGATGGGACTAACACACTTCAAGTCCTATGGGTGCTTCTGGGAAGAAAATATAGGTCTGTGTGATGGGACTAACACACTTCAAGTCCTATAGGTGCTTCTGGGAACAAAATATATGATCTCTGTGTGATGGGACTAACACACTTCAAGTCCTATAGGTGCTTCTGGGAAAAAATATATGATCTCTGTGTGATGGGACTAACACACTTCAAGTCCTATAGGTGCTTCTGGGAACAAAATATATCTCTGTGTGATGGGACTAACACACTTCAAGTCCTATGGTGCTTCTGGGAAGAAAATATATGTCTGTGTGATGGGACTAACACACTTCAAGTCCTATAGGTGCTTCTGGGAACAAAATATATGATCTCTGTGTGATGGGACTAACACACTTCAAGTCCTATGGGTGCTTCTGGGAAGAAAATGTAGGTCTGTGTGATGGGACTAACACACTTCAAGTCCTATAGGTGCTTCTGGGAACAAAATATATGATCTCTGTGTGATGGGACTAACACACTTCAAGTCCTATAGGTGCTTCTGGGAAGAAAATATATGTCTGTGTGATGGGACTAACACACTTCAAGTCCTATAGGTGCTTCTGGGAACAAAATATATGATCTCTGTGTGATGGGACTAACACACTTCAAGTCCTATAGGTGCTTCTGGGAACAAAATATATGATCTCTGTGTGATGGGACTAACACACTTCAAGTCCTATGGGTGCTTCTGGGAAGAAAATATAGGTCTGTGTGATGGGACTAACACACTTCAAGTCCTATAGGTGCTTCTGGGAACAAAATATATGATCTCTGTGTGATGGGACTAACACACTTCAAGTCCTATAGGTGCTTCTGGGAACAAAATATATCTCTGTGTGATGGGACTAACACACTTCAAGTCCTATAGGTGCTTCTGGGAACAAAATATATGTCTGTGTGATGGGACTAACACACTTCAAGTCCTATAGGTGCTTCTGGGAACAAAATATATGATCTCTGTGTGATGGGACTAACACACTTCAAGTCCTTATAGGTGCTTCTGGGAACAAAATATATGTCTGTGTGATGGGACTAACACACTTCAAGTCCTATAGGTGCTTCTGGGAAGAAAATATATGTCTGTGTGATGGGACTAACACACTTCAAGTCCTATAGGTGCTTCTGGGAACAAAATATATGATCTCTGTGTGATGGGACTAACACACTTCAAGTCCTATAGGTGCTTCTGGGAAGAAAATATAGGTCTCTGTGTGATGGGACTAACACACTTCAAGTCCTATAGGTGCTTCTGGGAACAAAATATATGATCTCTGTGTGATGGGACTAACACACTTCAAGTCCTATAGGTGCTTCTGGGAAGAAAATATAGGTCTGTGTGATGGGACTAACACACTTCAAGTCCTATAGGTGCTTCTGGGAACAAAATATATGATCTCTGTGTGATGGGACTAACACACTTCAAGTCCTATAGGTGCTTCTGGGAACAAAATATATGATCTCTGTGTGATGGGACTAACACACTTCAAGTCCTATGGGTGCTTCTGGGAAGAAAATATAGGTCTGTGTGATGGGACTAACACACTTCAAGTCCTATAGGTGCTTCTGGGAACAAAATATATGATCTCTGTGTGATGGGACTAACACACTTCAAGTCCTATAGGTGCTTCTGGGAAGAAAATATAGGTCTGTGTGATGGGACTAACACACTTCAAGTCCTATAGGTGCTTCTGGGAACAAAATATATGATCTCTGTGTGATGGGACTAACACACTTCAAGTCCTATAGGTGCTTCTGGGAACAAAATATATGATCTCTGTGTGATGGGACTAACACACTTCAAGTCCTATAGGTGCTTCTGGGAAGAAAATATAGGTCTGTGTGATGGGACTAACACACTTCAAGTCCTATAGGTGCTTCTGGGAACAAAATATATGATCTCTGTGTGATGGGACTAACACACTTCAAGTCCTATAGGTGCTTCTGGGAAGAAAATATAGGTCTGTGTGATGGGACTAACACACTTCAAGTCCTATAGGTGCTTCTGGGAACAAAATATATGATCTCTGTGTGATGGGACTAACACACTTCAAGTCCTATAGGTGCTTCTGGGAACAACATATAGGATCTCTGTATGATGGGACTAACACACTTCAAGTCCTATGGGTTCTTCTGGGAAGAAAATATAGGTCTGTGTGATGGGACTAACACACTTCAAGTCCTATAGGTGCTTCTGGGAACAAAATATATGATCTCTGTGTGATGGGACTAACACACTTCAAGTCCTATAGGTGCTTCTGGGAAGAAAATATAGGTCTGTGTGATGGGACTAACACACTTCAAGTCCTATAGGTGCTTCTGGGAACAAAATATATGATCTCTGTGTGATGGGACTAACACACTTCAAGTCCTATAGGTGCTTCTGGGAACAAAATATATGATCTCTGTGTGATGGGACTAACACACTTCAAGTCCTATAGGTGCTTCTGGGAAGAAAATATAGGTCTGTGTGATGGGACTAACACACTTCAAGTCCTATAGGTGCTTCTGGGAACAAAATATATGATCTCTGTGTGATGGGACTAACACACTTCAAGTCCTATAGGTGCTTCTGGGAAGAAAATATAGGTCTGTGTGATGGGACTAACACACTTCAAGTCCTATAGGTGCTTCTGGGAACAAAATATATGATCTCTGTGTGATGGGACTAACACACTTCAAGTCCTATAGGTGCTTCTGGGAAGAAAATATATGATCTCTGTGTGATGGGACTAACACACTTCAAGTCCTATAGGTGCTTCTGGGAAGAGAATATAGGTCTGTGTGATGGGACTAACACACTTCAAGTCCTATAGGTGCTTCTGGGAACAAAATATATGATCTCTGTGTGATGGGACTAACACACTTCAAGTCCTATAGGTGCTTCTGGGAACAAAATATATGATCTCTGTGTGATGGGACTAACACACTTCAAGTCCTATAGGTGCTTCTGGGAACAAAATATATGATCTCTGTGTGATGGGACTAACACACTTCAAGTCCTATAGGTGCTTCTGGGAACAAAATATATGATCTCTGTGTGATGGGACTAACACACTTCAAGTCCTATAGGTGCTTCTGGGAAGAAAATATAGGAGCTCTGCCTGCCTGCCACGAACACACTACAAGTCCTATAGGTGCTTCTGGGAACAAAATATAGGAGCTCTGCCTGCCTGCCACGAACACACTACAAGTCCTATAGGTGCTTCTGGGAACAAAATATAGGAGCTCTGCCTGCCTGCCACGAACACACTACAAGTCCTATAGGTGCTTCTGGGAACAAAATATAGGAGCTCTGCCTGCCTGCCACGAACACACTACAAGTCCTATAGGTGCTTCTGGGAACAAAATATAGGAGCTCTGCCTGCCTGCCACGAACACACTACAAGCCCCTCTTTCTAAATCAATCTTTCTAAATGAATCTATCTAACTCAATCTCTCTAAGTAAATCTCTCTAACTAACTAAATCCAGCAGAGTGTCACAGAACTATCCTGCTCTATCTACGCCGGAACAGCATGTGACCGGCGCAGACGGCGTGGCGGCCTTTTATAGGGGGGGGCGTGTACTAAAGCCCCTGAGCTGTAATTGGCTACAGGCATCCTGCCTGTAGCCAATTATGGCTCTTCGAGGTTTCCGGCGCTGTGATTGGCCAAGCATGCGGGGTCACAGTGCATGCTTGGCCAATCATCAGCCAGCAATGCACTGCGCCGGCCGCGCCGGCCGCAATGCATTGCGGGGCCGCTCGCATCACACGAACGTGATGCGAGCGGCCAAAATAGTTCTGGGCTCGCCGAGCGAGCGAACACCCGGTGCTCGATGCGAACATGGGTTCGCATCGAGCACCGGGCCCATCCCTAGTTGTTAGTAGGTTTCTATTTCTCTTTTTATTTAGGGACCTCTTATTTCCATCATCTTTTCTAGGTATTTCTCAGATGTCTTGAATTTTTCCCAACATTCCCATGCAGTGATATATTTCTTTTATCGCCCCTTTTCTCTGCTTCCTAAATATTCAATTTTGTTGTAGTATTCTATCTGTTCATACCACTCTCTTATGTCAGGTACTTCACTTTGTAGCCATTTTTTTGGTATTAGCCCTTTTGCGGCGTTTAAAAGTTTTGGGACCATTGAGTTGTTATATTTTTTCCTGGGAGTTTTAGAGCCATGGAACAAACACCCCTGTGCATTTAATTCAATTTTCTCCTCCGTTATATCTGTTGTAGTGTTCACTATTTCTTGCCAGTATGGCTTTATTGCTGGACACTCCCACTCCCACCCACTCTTCTTTTTTTTTTCTTTCTTTTTTGCCACTTAACCGAATTAACACGAGAGACTTGCAATCAACTTTTTAGTCAGACCTGTCTCATCTCCTGTTCACATCATCGTGGCTTACATTGATACAAATCTATGTGAAGAACCACCATCCAGTTAACTCAATAAATGTGTTACCTAGTAACTTTTATCATCTCTCCCCTCTTGCCGTTATAAACCCTACCCTCCCCACCCTCCCTCCCCCGCACCCAGGGCTTGACCAGCATCTCCTATTTCACCAATTTTTCCCACCTTATCTGTTACCACCTCGGATCCTTAGACTCTTAGTTGTTCCACGTAGCTCCATGTTTTTTTGAATTTCCTCCATTCCTGCCACTTATCTGTTTTTCCATCACCTGTATTGCCATTTTTGTCTCTTAACCTTTCCATACTGTAAATGCCTTCAACTTCATCTATCCATTCCCAGATTGTTGGGGCCACCGTCTCTTGCCATTTCTTGGGGATCAATTTTTTTGCGGCATTTAAAAAATGTGGGATTAATGACCCTTGATATTTTTTGACGCCCTCTTTTGTACCATGAAATAGGACTGTCCATGGATCTTCTGGGACTTCTATATTTGTTATTTCTTTTACATGGAACCTGACTTTTCCCCAAAATACCTTGATTTTTGGGCAACTCCACCAGAGAGTGCCTAGTTCATTACACCCTCTCCAACAGTTCCCTGTTTTGACCTGTATTTGCTAGACTTATCAGGGGTCGCGTACCATCTTGTTAGAATTTTATAATTTGTTTCGGCAGACTTACTGTCTATTGCGGACCTATGTGTTAATTTAAGAATTTTCTTAATAGTGCATGTGTCACAGTGTGTTCCCAGTTCCCTTTCCCATTTCTGTATGTATGGCAGGGTCCCCCAGCCCTTCCCATCCAGTAAGAGTCTGTACCACCTTGATATAGAGCCTTTAGAGTCGTTAGTTGTGCAGATGCGCTCCAACAGCGTTAATTCCGTCGACTCTCTCAGTGGGTGGGGCAGACTCTCAGTGAAGTGGGAGAGCTGGCGGTACTGCCACACATCAATTCCCTCAAATCCCTCCTTGGCTTTTAATTCCTGTAGTGATATAATCTTCCCACCTTTTATAATGTCCCTCACCTGTGCTTGCTCTGATTTCATCCAGTTACCCCCATTAATCTTCATTCCTGGTGCAAAAAAATCGTTTTCTTTTAAAAGCTATGAGTGGCGAATTAAAGTGACCATTTCGTTTCTTGTATATTCCATCCCAAATCCTAAGTGCATTCAAAGTAAGTTCACTGCTATTCAAGTCTATTCTTCTGTGTTTAGGGGGGTTCCATATAATTTTACTTAATTGTGCATTACAAAAAGTGTACTCTAAATTGACCCATCTTTTTTCTTTATTTTTTTTACCCATTCTACAATTCTTGACAACACTATGGCTTTATAGTAATAGTGGATATCGGGGACTGCCAGCCCCCCGCGATTTTTCTCCTGTTTGAGAGTGGAGTATGCAATTCTAGGTTTTTTGTTGTTCCACACAAAAACCATTAACAAAGCTTTAAGTTTTGCTAAGTAAAAATGTGGTAGCGCTATGGGCATCATTTGAAATTTGTAGAGGATTTTGGGTAAGATGAACATTTTAAGTGAGTGAATTCGTCCTAGCCACGTAAGTGGTCTGTGTATCAGTCTCTTGCTCTCCATTTTGATTTCGTCTAGCAATGGGATATAATTTAATTTGTATATTTTTTTTAAGTGAGGGTGCCAATTTAATGCCTAAGTATTTTAATTCTCTGCGCCAAGGAAACTTAAATTTTGGAGCTCTTGTTTTTCAGTGATCCTTGTATTAATATTTAGAACCTCTGATTTTTCTTGATTTATTTTAAAGTTAGACAGTTCGCCGTAGGCTTTTATTGTGTTCATAAGTCTGGGAAGGGAAACGCCGGGTTTGCTCACATAGAACAAGACATCGTCTGCGTAAGCAGATAATTCGTGTACCTCTTCCCCAACTTTAAGTCCTTCTATTCCGGCAGAGAGAGCAGCGGTTCTAAAGGACAAAATAAACAAAAGCGGGGAAAGTGGACACCCCTGTCTTGTCCCGTTTTTTATTTCGAAGTAAGGAGACTCCGTGCCATTAATTTTAATTGTAGCAATCGGGTGATGGTACAGTGTCCTAATCCGCTGGAGCATTTTTGGGCCTATCCCCATTTTTTCCAGGGTCCTAAACATAAATTTCCAGTCTACCCTATCAAATGCCTTCTGGGCGTCTGTCGACAGGAGTAGACTAGAGTTCTTCTTCTCTTTCTCATGAAGTAACAGCAACAGGGTTCTCACCTAGTTGTCCCTTCCCTCTCTGCCTGGGACAAATCCTGCTTGATCTGGGTGGACCAATTTGTTCATAAGGGTTTTCAACCTGTCTGCGAGTATCTTGGCGTAGAGCTTGGTGTCTGCGTTAAGCAGTGAAATTGGCCTATAATTGGCGCAGCACATTCCATCTTTCCCCTCCTTCTTAATTACTGTTATTGAGGCCAATAGGGCCTCTTTACTCATTTCAAAGTCTACTCCTAAGCCGTTTGGTACCTACATAACTTTGGGATCAGGATTTTCTTAAATTTTTTATAATAATAGATTGTAAATCCATCTGGCCCCGGACTTTTCCCGGATTTAGTTTCCGCTAATGCTCTAGTTATCTTTTCTTCTGTAATCGAACCTTCTAGGAATTCCCGGTCGATGTCTGTAATCCTTGTTAGGCCGGCTTTACTTAGAAAATCGTTAGTTTTCTTGCTTTTTACTCTTTCCTCACTGCCCACATTCTGCTCCACTAAATATAGTTCCTCATAAAAGTTCATAAATATTTGCGCTATCCCGTTTGTAGTGTATTCTATATCCCCTTTACTTGTCTGGATTTTCTCTATATAGTTTATGGATTTTTTCTTCTGCAGCATTTTTGCGAGGTATTTGGAAGATTTATTACTCCCGTAATATTTCTCCCTTGCTAAGTGGCAGTAGGTCCTGTTGGTCTCTTGTTCCATCAACATATACTATTTCTTGGAGCAACGTTCTGTCATGACTCGGGTCTTTTTTATGTTGTTGTTCTAATTTAAATATTTCTTCGATTACTTTTTTAATTTTTTCAGCTCTCGTTTTTTTTTTTCCCCACGCCCACTGCAATCAGGATCCCCCTTATATATGCCTTATGGGCCTCCCAAAGGGTCTGCTCCAAAATTCCCTCTGTATCGTTACTCAAAATATATTGTTCCAATTCTTTGCCTATTTTTTCAGCCCCTTCTACTTCTTGGATTATGTCGTAATTTAGTCGCCAATGGGGGGGTTTCGTTCGGTCACCGGTCACTGTATTTTCATCTTTACCGAGGCGTGATCTGACAGTGAGATTATTCCTATACTAGTTTCGAGTACCCTGTCCAATGAGCTATGTTCTACAAAAATATAGTCTGTCCTCGAATACGTCCCGTGTACAGGGGAGAAAAACGAGTAGTCTTTATCCTTTGGGTGTTGGCTTCTCCATACGTCTGTCATTTGACATCCGTGTAATTTTTGTTTAACTCTTCTTAATTGCACGTTACTTATCCCCTGTACACAGGACGTACTATCCTTCAATGGTTCCATGCAGAAGTTCATATCACCCATCATTATCAAGACTCCATTTTTAAAGTCCATCAGTTTTCCCAGTATCCCCACTAAGTATAGCCCGGGGTTGCTATTAGGGGAGTATTCGTTTGCGAGAGTACAGTCCATTTCTCCTAATTTTCCTTTCAGAAAGAGATATCTTCCTTCAAGATCTGTTGCTCTGTCTTTTAATCTGAATCGTACTTTTTTAGCGAACCCTATGGCCACTCCCCTGCCTCTCTTTGTAATAGTATCCCCGTAATACCAAGTAGGGAAGTCCTTAGAATACAGTTTTATATTTGATTCGTGTGAGATATGAGTCTCCTGCAAATAGACCACTTCAGCGTCATAATGTTTAAGCTCTTTCAAGATCTTGTGCCGCTTATTGGGTGTATTCAGCCCCTTGACATTATATGTCATGAAATTTAGGTCTGTCGTCATGGATTCCTTACTTTACTGGGTGGTTTAGATTTCACTCGTCTGTTCTGGGATATAGCTACTTTCTGGTCAAGCCCCGTGTTACCTCCCCCCCACTCTAAACTCCCCACCTCCCCCCTCCCCTCTACCCCATCCCTCTCAACCCCCCCCCCCCCCAGGTCTCCCCCCATCTCCTTTCTCTGGCCCTATCTCGGCCCACAGATGGTCCTGAACTTCCTGACCATCCCTGAGCCGCGTTTCAGAGGAAAGCCTATGCAGGCGCCCCGCTCCCCCCCGACCTCAGAGAGGCGGGGGAGGGGGGCACCCCCGCACTCCCCTATTCCCACCCAGCCTCCCCCTCCCCTCCCCCCCAACCCCAGCCCACACCGAACTAGCCATCTGACCATCCCGGGAGCTCCGGCACTTGCAAATCAAGTTTTTTACAAAAGTCCCCTAAATCTTCAGGGAATGTCAATCTTGCTGAGACCCCCTCCCCAAAACCCAATAAACAAGCTGGAAATCCCCAGTTGTATCGTATGTTCATTATCTCCAGTAGCGGTTTGAGTAGACGTCTTCTGGCTAGGGTCTCTGGGGCAAGGTCCATAAACACCTGCAATTCAATCCCTTCATATTGTATTGGCACCGGCCCCCTTATCTTTGTCCAGATCTCGGCCTTATCTTCGTAAAAACTAAATTGCACGATAATATCGTGGGGTCGCTCTGCATTTGTTTCCCTTGGTTTGCCAACCCGGTGGACTCTGTCTATCTTGGGGAATTCATCATCGCCTTTCCCTAGGGAGGGGCCAAATATTTTTTTAATGATATTCTTGAGGTCTTCCCCTCTGATTTCGGGTACTGATCTAACTCTCAGGTTTTGTCTTCTATTACGATTTTCCTGGTCCTCCATTCTATATTGGAGTCTCCTTTGATTGATATGTGCTTGGTTAATCTTCTCCTTAAGTTTACGGACCTCTTGGGCTAGCTTATCTGTCCTTTCCTCTGCCACCTCCACCCTTGTTAATAGATGTCCCAGGTCTGTCCTCAACAGACAAATGTCCGCTTTTATTGCGTTTTCTAGTCGCTCAAACATCCCCATCATCTCCCCTTTTGTTGGTAGATGATCTTCAGCTTTAGGGTCCTCGATCTTACTGTTATCTAATTCGCTTTCAGTAGTGAGGTCTTCTCTGGACTGGTCAGATATCTCCTCTGGTTTTTTATCTGGCCCTTTTGTCCTTACTGTTTTGAGATGATACTGACTTGTCCCTTCAGGTTTTTTTTAGCTAGCTCCTTGGGTCATGTACTGCTTAATTGTGCTATCCGTGGTCTTCTCCTTTGGAGTTTTGGGGGGCCCCCCTTTTGTTGTTTTACTCATGTTGGCATCTTTTACTTTTCTTATTCGTTTCCCCAGTTTCTTTTCTTTTACAGTTCTTCTTTATATTTGGGGTTTTCCTCCGTATCCCTCCTCTACTTCAGTTACTGCCTCACCTCCTTCCCTCCTGCCGCAGGCTTCCACCCACTCTAACCCCTTTCTGACTCTTTTTTTTGTTTACATGAAAATATATAATTTTTTTGGAAGAAAATTACTTTGAATCCCCAAACATTATATATTTTTTTTAAAGCAAAAGGCCCTACAGATTAAAATGGTGGGTGTTGCAATTTTTTTTTCACACAGTATTTTGCACACAAAACGTGCAGCGGCGACAAACTACATACATTTTTCAAAGCCTTTAAAAGCCTTTACAGGTTACCACTTTAGATTTACAGAGGAGGTCTACAACTAAAATTACTGCTCTTGATCTTACCTTCATGGTGATACCTCACATGCATGGTGCAATTGCTGTTTACATGTGACACCAGACCGATGCTTGCGTTTGCACGGGGGGACAGGGGTGCTTTTTTTATTATTTATTTTGCTTTTTTTTTATTTATTTTTATTTTATTTTTATAATTTTATTTTATCTCAGGGAATGTAAATATCCCCTATGATAGCAGATTGGTAGTGACAGGTACTCTTTTTTTGAAGAAATTGTGATCTATTAGACCCTAGATCTCTCCTTTTTGTGATAAAATGCTTTGCCAATTTCCCAATGGCGCTGTTTATATCAGTCATGAAATGATCGTAGCTTCCGGTTTCTTAGGCCAGTGTTTCTCAACTCCAGTCCTCAAGGCGCCCCAACAGGTCATGTTTTCAGGCTTTCCATGATTTTGCACAGGTGATTTGATCAGTTTCACTGCCTTGGTAATTACCACAGCCGTTCCATCTGAGGGAAATCCTGAAAACATGACCTGTTGGGGCGCCTTGAGGACTGAAGTTGAGAAACACTGTCTTAGGCCAGAGGGATGATTGGAGCTGTTCTGGTCTCTGATCAGCTCTGTGGTGAGCTGGCAGAACCACTGGCTGCACACTCGGGTTCCCTGGGAGAGGAGAGCCCAAGAAAACCATGGAAGATGGCATGGGGAGAAGACGTTCCCTTCCACTGCTTGTAAAAGCAGTCTAGAGGCCGATTAGCTGCTAGGATTGCTTTTACATAAAAGCGGACCTCTGGCTGAAAAGAATGATACCAAGATGATACCTAAACCTGCAGGCATCATTCTGGTATAACCACTCAAAGCCCAGCAACATACCAGTATGTTGCTGGTCCTTGTTGGGCATACATTGTAATGTTCTTTTTTTTCATGCAGCCTGTGGCCTGAACGAAAAAAAGAGATTGATCGTGGGTAGCCCCACCATTAGAATACCGCCCTTCATCCACCCATTTCTAATGATGGGCAGACATGCACCATTTTTTTTTTAACTGTGGTGGTGAAATCACCTCCTACAGAGGAGATGCTGATTTAGGCATCGTGGGAGCAAACGCTGTTGCTGTCAAGAGAAATAAATCAGTGCTGCAGCTGAATGATGTATCCGCTAAGCAAATGATGGTTAACAATAAAACAAAGTAACATTACAGTATAACAGTAAGACATACCATAACTGCAAAGCAAATACAAATATAAATTTGTATAATATATTAATTTATATAAAAATAAAAATAATTTTTAATGCAATCTGTGCTTAAAAAAATATATGCCAAAGCATGGGGGCAATCCGCCCCTAATGTTAGGGGCAAATCGGCCCTCCACCCCTGCCCCCATGCTTCGGCATATACACTTTTTTGTGATGGTGAAATCACCTTCTACGGCGCTGGAGTTGCTGATTTACGTATCGTGGGAGCAAACGGTGTTGCTGTCAAGATAAGTAAATCAGTGCTGCAGCTAAATGGCGTACCTGAAAACAAAAAAAAATGGTTAACAATAAAGCACCGTAAACAGTAAAGTATAAAACAATTACATACCTAAAAAGTAAACATGATAAAATATAGTAACAATAAAACATTGCATTGTAGAATATAGTAGAAAAGAGCAGAACAATAGAGAAAGAATATATAGAGAGAGAACAATAAAACGACAACTATTTTCTTATATATATATATTTTTTTTTACTCCGTGTGCGCAATGGCACCACCATCCGAGATCTGGCCATTCTTCCCCCACGTCCACATACAAAAACTTGTATGTCGCCGACACCACCGCCAACATCAGTATACTATTAAACCCCTTGTAATTATAGTAGTATGACCCCGAGTTGGGGGGTGGGACGATGCGGACGTGTTTCCCATCAATTGCACCTCCGCAGTTAGGAAAGTCCCAACGGCTGGCAAAGTGGGAGGCCACAGTCTGCCATTCCTGTGGCGTTGAAGGAAACTGTGGAGTCAAACAAGAAAAAAAAATTAGTCACTTTGCACATAAACATTGCAAGCAGATTAGACACTAACATCTTGGAACAAGATCAGACTTAAATTTTAACCTTTAAAGTATTTGCACCCCAAAGTACAAGGTCCCCTTAGCAGATTACTCACCCCACATCAATCCCCCCACTTCTGATGGGCCATTGACAATAACTAGGGGTTTGGGATTGGACAGGTAACCCTCTCCACTTCATTGATAGCCAAATGGCTCAATAATGTGTGCTAGTTAGGCCAGACCCTCCTTACTTAACACTATTGGCAGCCCACAGGAAAGATAAAAGACGATTCCTAATCTCTCTCTTCCCCCCCCCCCCCCCCCCAAAAAAAAAGGGGAAGCACATTTTGACATTCTGCAATTACCTATGAAGCTAATAATAGGAGGAAAATCCAAAAAAACAAAAAAAAAACATTGTAAAGTATTGAGGCAGCCCCTTGCACTACATGCTTTGCTGAATTCATCCCTAAATATGACCACTATAAAGAGGTAGGTAGATAGTGTGTATTGAGCTTGGCAAAGCCAGCAGATAGATGATTGGTATCAGCTGACCTAGCAGTTGGGGGAGGGGGGGTTCCTAATGAGTTTGGCACCCCAAAAAAACAAACATGAATTCAAAAGGGACTCTGCATGAAGTAAACCACACAGCAAACATTTGTGCATATTTTAGGGGGTGTTTGGGGGAAACCAATACTATGGAGCAGACAAAATACATTGCTTAAGTGACTAGGCCATAGGTGTCTATTGGGCCAGAAGAGCATGCTGGGAAGGTAAGTGAAGGGAAAAATGCATGAAGGACAAAAAGGGGCACAGCATATTAGAGCATATTGCAATCATGGTAATTAGGGAAGGAGGTCAAAAATACAAGTCATTAGCAAACAGAGCATACATAGAAGGGAATAGTAAAGGAGAAATGTTACCTTAATATAGTCCTCCTGCAGGACCTGGATGATAGCAGAACAGGTCTCTGGAATAATGATTCCCAGAGCCTGGGGAGAGATACCTGTGGAGAACTTCAGATCCTGAAGGCTTCTCCCTGTCGCCAAGTACCTCAACGTGGCAACAAGCCTCTGCTCCGGAGTCATGGCTTGTCTCATGCAGGTATCCTGCCGGCTGATAAAAGGGGTCAGCAAAGCCAAAAGACGGTGAAAAACGGGGTCCGTCATCCGGAGAAAGTTCCTGAAATCATCAGGATTATTCTCCTGGATCTCACGAAGCAAAGGCATGTGCGAGAATTGGTCACGCTGAAGCAACCAATTCTTGGTCCACATACTCCTCCTCGCCCTGTTCATGGACGGGTCTTGGGTCAAAGCTAAAAGCCCGACACCAAGTCCCTGTACAGCACGAACTCTGCGATGAGTACGTACAGGAAACATAGCTCACAAACAGTCGGCTGGTCAGAACGGACAAACAGAAAGCACCGATAAACAGCAAGGCCTGAAAGAACGAAATGAATACCAGAAACGAGCAGACAATAAGCAGTGAAAATCAAAGCGTCCTATATCAAGATATAGGCCGCAATGACCAACAAATGCGAACTGACTACACGCACCAATAAACAGATACGCACGACAAGCACAAACTGAAGAGCAGTATCGATCTGAGTCAGAAAACTGAGAAGCGCGAATCGTAAGTCCCCAAACTTCTACTAACACGCGATAAACACGGAATCAGCAGAAGGAGCCCAACGGGTGCCGGACGTGGTGCAGAACTTCCCTTTACTAGTCTCGTGGAAGACGGCTTACGTCATGGCATTCTTGAAGACCGGAAATTCCGACAACATTGTTCGACCGTGAGTACGCAACACCAGCATCGGACAAATTCCGATGGAAATGATCCGACGGAACTAGTCATCGGAAAATCCGAGCGTGTGTACGGGGCATTAGTCTGAGCAGTGCTGTACCCTATGCTAATACTCCACTAGTGTGTGGTAGCGCTCAAAACATTCACCAATGCAAAGACCAGGATGGTCAGGACAGGAGGGACAATAATAGCGAGTGTCACACCTATATCCGTGCTTTCTACAGACACAACATTTTCTTTGGGGGGCTCGTTTGGTAGGGGTACCAAGGAGGACATACGGAAAATGCCTCTCATGCAGCCGGCTTACTCCATTTGACTTGGGAAGTCTGGAAACAGAAGGGCTGTGATGATCTCTTCCTGGAATTTAAGGAAGGATCCATTTTGTCCTGAAGCTTTGTATAGCACATAAGCATTCAGCAGAGCCAATTGAAATAAGTATACAGACACTTTTTTGTACCAGCGTCTAGCCTTACGGGCTACTAGGTACGGTGCCAACAACTGGTCGTTGAGGTCCACCCCTCCCATATTAAGGTTATGTTCATGGACACATAGTGGTTTCTCCACAACACCAGTCGCTGTAGGAATTTGGATCATCATGTCTGGGCGAAGGAAGGTCAGAACAAAAACATTCCGATTAGCCCTCCACTTCACAGCGAGCAAATTATTACGCTTCAAGCAGGCTCTCTCCCCCGGCCTAAGACGGTAATCTACAAGCCGCTGGAGTAAGCCCTGGCGATTAGATTGCACGGTGCCAAAAGGTTCCAATTCCATGATGAAACAAGTCACTAAAAAGTGGCACGAGTACTAAGTAATAATTGTCCACATACAAGTGGTACCCCTTTCTGAATAAGGGTGACACCAAGTCCCACACAATCTTACCAGTCTGGGAAGTTCTCCGGCTCTACGTGACTATCTCTTCCCTCGTAAACCATAAAACTATATGTATAGCCTGTGGCCCTGTCACAGAGCTTATACATCTTGACCCCATATCTGGCACGCTTGCTGGGAAGATACAGTTTGAAAGACAATCAGCCAGAAAACTTAATCAGGTACTCATCAATGCAGACAACTTGATCGGAAGGGTACCTCCCGATCAAGTTGTTTAGGGGGGTACCCTAGACCTACCTGGGCCTACTACTAGCTGCCCCAACACTTATTACAGTCACAAATGACACCAATGCAGTGATCAGTGAGAAATCTGAAAACTGCAATTGGTGACACAGTGAAAGGGAGTGAAGTGGTTAACTGGGAGGGGGAGAGAATCAGGGGGTGATCGGGGTAACAAGTGTACCTGTGTGTACTGGTGTTAGTGTAATTTTGTGAAACTCACAGTAAGATGTCTTCTCTCCTCTCCTACTGGAATCGAAAAGACTCCGCAAGGAGAGAAGACATCACTTTGCCTGTCTGTGTTTACAATTACACAGGCAGGGGAAGGATTTCATTCCTCAGGACCGATCAGCAAATCCAGGCTATAAATCATTGGCATGGTACTGAGGACTGATCGGTCCTCTAACGAATCTGTCTGCCGCAGGAACGGGGGGGGGGGGGGGCACGATCGCGCCATTCTGCTGACGTATATTGGCGTGCGGCGGTCGGCAAGTGGTTAATAAATCATAAATAATGCAAAAACGATAGACAATAAAACAGATTCAAATGGCACAACCCAGCACAAACAGGACACTAACCAACCAGCCTGGATATGTGTCTTTTGGTTATGGTAGGGGGGCTGGGTGATATCATCTGGACAAAAAAAATTGCTAATATCTTAAAAATAAAAGCAGCACAAACTATTAATTATTGTACTCCTGATGATGCGTGTGTTTGTGAAACAGCTGTAGAGGTTCACCTTATTTACCACCGGAGGTCTGGCTGCCATTCTGTTTCAGTTTGGCGGCGCACTGTAAGTGTTTACCAACCATTTATGCACATTGTTTGATGACTGATGTTTGATGACAGGTCCTGTGTGATTCATTTCATTCCAAATCAAAGTTCGGGGAAAAAAAATTGTTATTTGGATGTATCCGAATTTCTGAATCGCAATAGTAATGAATTTCAGCTAATCCAAAATAGATAACACAACAAATTATCCAAATTCAAAAATGAATTTGACTTTTAAATGGAAAGATATTGCAAGGTATTAGGCTGCTTTATAGAATAAAACAAAAATTTAATTTAACAGAATATAAAAGAAAGGAATATAATAAAATAAAACAGAATAGAATAACATAGAATTGAAAATAAAAGAAAAGAACAGAACAGCAAAGAATAGAATAGAGCAGAATAAAATAGAAAATAAGAATAGAAAAAAAATAGAAAAGTAAAGAATAGAATAAAAAATAGAATAGAATGAACGCGTCTGTCTTCTGAAATTCGAGTTGTATTCTATTTTTCTATTCTATTTTAAACTGTTTTATTATATTGTATTATATAAAGCAGCCTAAGTAGGAATCAACTTCTTATTTCACTTTCATACCCTACTATATTTTTTGCAATATGTTTCCATTTAGAATTCAACTTCATTTTCAAATTCGAATTCAAAGAAATTTCGAATTGATTTGAAAATAACGAACATACGGAACAAATCCAAAATATACGAAACTAATTCCGAAAATGAATCATTCCAACATAACAAATATGACAAAACTAAATTATTAATTTAACAAACTAATCCGAAATTAAACAAAACATTTTTTCATAGTGCAAATCGCTAAATCCTAGCAATGCCCATGGCCAGCTGTCTCGCTTCTAGAAAAAGATTTGGAGAAGCACTGTTAAGGGAAAACATATTTTTTCACCCTTTAACTGCTCTGCCGTAACACAGTGAAAGGTGTACAGGATACCAAGAATGGGTCCTGGACGGGTGCTAGGTTTCACCTATGTTTGGATTGTGGTCCCTCTAAGGGGGATGGTTTAGGTGTGCTCAGGGGTTCACACCCGTGTGGGGTGAGAGGTTCTGGGATAGTTCAATTATAAAGCAGAGGACTGACTTACAATTCTATCTGCATTAATAATTTCCTATTTAGGACCTGGAATTTTGGAGGTTCAGAGAGATATTTGGGTGGGAAAGAACCTCCACCCCCAATTACAGGGATTCTGGTCCCAAAAGGGTTAAAGCTTACCTCCAGGAAGCAGTTCTTAAAGCTGAACACTAACTTTCTTTTCACTAGAGCTGAGTGGAATGATCGATCCCACCTCTGTAGCATGTTGCTCTGTTGTCTGTGTAGCGCCAAATAACCCATTGTAGGGCGGCTATGGATTTCTGGGCTTACCAATTACCTCCTCCTTGTAGCTCGTCGTTCGTGTCTAGGGGTTCCCAGGGTTGATACCCAGTAATTGCTGAGACTGACACTCAAAGTCCTTTTGAGGATTTTTATTTACATAAAAACAGAACACTCAATTGGGAATAGAGGGTATGGGTGATAAAGCTCAGGCACTTTGAACTTTCTGACACTTCAATAAATGTCTCGATAAATGATCCAGGGAATAGCCACTCGCAACTGGATAACTCACTGTTGGATAAATCCTTGTTTGTAGATCTAGCAGCCAACAAGTGATTCGGATTTAGCAAAGTCTCTACCACAGACTTGGTTAAGGAAATTCAGATAAACACACCAAAGTCTCTCACAGGAACTTCGTTGAAAACTGAAGGATGAGTTAGGAACTTTTCCTAATGGTACCTGTATCTTTCAGCCGATCCGGCGATACCGTAGGAAATGCGGATTCAACCAGTGTCCATACACCTCAGCTTCCAGGCTCTTGCCGAGCAGCCAGCCTTGTGCATGGCCCTCCTCTGAAGAGTCCTCCCCTGGTCGCTTGTCGAGTTGCTGTGCCTGTCCAATCCTGAGAGGACACCGAGACACTTCAGAATCCTCCTTCAGTTACTGCGTCTCGAACTAGCCAGTTCCGAGGCTCGGAAACGGATTGATCCCCACCCCAGACCATGAGGGCCTCTTGAGCTGGTCAGGATGACCAGGCCTACGGGGTTTAGCAGACACTCCTGAACTGAGACCCCTCACGGGGCTGGTCAGGACCAAAACCAGAATCAACCGAGAGCCCTGACCATGTGACTTCAGCACCTTAAGTACCCCTTCCCGGAATACACAGCGGGGCCAGATGCGCCCAATGATTGGCTCAGAGAAAAGATTGGTACCTAATGCGTCCAACTAGATGGCGTTCTCAGCCTGTCACAGGTGCTCACCTCACCCATGACCAGGCAGAACTCTAGTACAACCTAGCCAAACCGATGCCAAAGTGCAACCTAGAATAATTAACCCCAAAACTCCATTACAGTTTTGGGAAAAACTACATTTACAAAAATAGCGCACACTTTAAAAAAGTGTCAGCACTACACACTCCCCTCAGTTATTTAGATGATGTCCTCATCGTCTAGCTAAATAAACTCTTAACACTACAAAAATACTTTGTGCCTGAGCTTTTTGAGGTGTTGGGAAAAGGAAAGGAAAAGGGGAAACAATACGTTGAATATCTCCTTTCAGTAGAACAGTTATTAGTAGGCTATACACATACCACCCAGTCTATCTGTCTACACCACCCATTTTCCGGCAGCTTGACAGACGATCCCAGGGCATCTTGCAAAAAAAACAAACAGCAATACAACATATATTGCATTATCATTTTTAGAAAGCAGAGTTCCATCCCAGACTCAAATGGAACTCTTCTCTAAATTTAAAACTCTTTTTTTTTTTTTTAAATGACTAAGTGCCCATGTCACCTAGTGGTCAAGGACCCAGTAACTGCAAGTCCTTCCCTGAAAGCAAGTACTGTGATCCAGTGTGGTAGTCTTGACACGTAGTTCTCCCAGCAACTAAGCTATCTGTCTACCCACAGTTCTTGTACTTTCAAGAAAAAGATGCAAAGAGGAGGGAGAAGAAACTCTTCCTTGCATCAAAAGGCTTGGTTCAGGAAACAGTTCACCAGTAGAACTAAGCAAAACTAAAGTCTTTTCCAGTGGAACTTTTAGGTAGTCCCAGACGTCTTCTGCATACCACTTCTCCCGATTTTCCTCAATGATATCCATAATCTCCCTAGGCACATAAGGGAATTCAAGTCCATACTTTGTTGCCACCCGCTTGTGCAAGAGTCTGAGATCGGGCTAGTCTCATCATGATCGGGCAGTCTTTTTTTTTCCTTAGGCAACAACACTTTGTTTAAAAGTTTAAAAGCAACTCACGGCAGCCGAGGCTCAAAGTGCTTGTCATCTCCCTCATCTGAGCCAGAGTCTGTCTCTGAGTCTTGTGACTCCCTTGTGGGCCGATAATTCCTGGCAGTGGTAATCACAGCTCTCCGGTGCTTATCCGCGGCTACCATCTTCCATACATTCGTTCCGGGAAGACTTGGAAGTGGCCTGCCTTTGCAACTGTCATGGATGTTATACATAAACATCCAAGCAGATAGTCAGATCGCTGGGCTGCACCAAGGAATAGGGACAACAAGTAAAATGAAAAAATATATATTTATTAAAGATAAAAGACACATGTGCACCACCAAGAAACAGCAACCATAGCAAGCAAAGAAAATACAAGACAAACCCCAAAACCACCTATCTAACTAATCTAATACACAAGCAAGGAAACAAACAAGAAATAAAAAGGCAGGGACAAAAGCAACAAGGGGACAGAAGCCAGGGATAAGGAAGCTGGGCAGCAGGCAGAGGCACATCGAGCTGGGCAGCAGGCAGAGGCACATCGAGCTGGGCAGCAGGCAGAGGCACATCAGGCTGGGCAGCGGACGGTGGCACATCAGGCTGGGCAGCGGACGGTGGCACATCAGGCTGGGCAGCGGACGGTGGCTCATCAGGCTGGGCAGCGCACGGTGGCTCATCAGGCTGGGCAGCGCACGGTGGCTCATCAGGCTGGGCAGCGCACGGTGGCTCATCAGGCTGGGCAGCGCACGGTGGCTCATCAGGCTGGGCAGCGCACGGTGGCTCATCAGGCTGGGCAGCGCACGGTGGCTCATCAGGCTGGGCAGCGCACGGTGGCTCATCAGGCTGGGCAGCGCACGGTGGCTCATCAGGCTGGGCAGCGCACGGTGGCTCATCAGGCTGGGCAGCGCACGGTGGCTCATCAGGCTGGGCAGCGCACGGTGGCTCATCAGGCTGGGCAGCGCACGGTGGCTCATCAGGCTGGGCAGCGCACGGTGGCTCATCAGGCTGGGCAGCAGACGGTGGCTCATCAGGCTGGGCAGCAGACGGTGGCTCATCAGGCTGGGCAGCAGACGGTGGCTCATCAGGCTGGGCAGCAGACGGTGGCTCATCAGGCTGGGCAGCAGACGGTGGCTCATCAGGCTGGGCAGCAGACGGTGGCTCATCAGGCTGGGCAGCAGACGGTGGCTCATCAGGCTGGGCAGCAGACGGTGGCTCATCAGGCTGAGCAGCAGACGGTGGCTCATCAGGCTGGGCAGCAGACGGTGGCTCATCAGGCTGGGCAGCAGACAGGAACATATCAGGCTGGGCAGCAGACAGGAACACATCAGGCTGGGCAGCAGACAGGAACACATCAGGCTGGGCAGCAGACAGGAACACATCAGGCTGGGCAGCAGACAGGAACACATCAGGCTGGGCAGCAGACAGGAACACATCAGACTGGGCAGCCGGCACGGGCACATCAGGCGGGGCAACAAGCACAGCAAGTGGGGCAGCCGGCACGGGTACATCAAGCGGGGCAGCTGGCACAGGTACATCAAGCTGGGCAGCGGACAGGAACACATCAGGCTGGGTAGCGGACACAGACACATCAGACGGAACAATGGGAACTGGAACATCAGACTGGACAACAGGCAGAGACACTGTCAGGAAAATAGGCGCATCCCTACAAGGTCAGTGAACCAGCCTGGGCAAGGTCGCGCTAACGTGCATCAGCGCACACAGATGCGCAATAGCGCCGCGATCGGGCGAATGCACGTGCGCAATAGTGCCGCTAATGGGCGAACATGACACATTGTCTATTTAAACGACCCGCTGACAGTGCCGCATTGCTGGATTATCGTCAGCTCTCCCTGAATACCTGAGTTCATCATTCCTGCTTCCTGATCACCTGTGTACCGACCCGACTTATTTGACCTGCTCCTGCTGATCTCCTGGCTCTACCTCCTGGCTTGCATCTGACGTCTCCTTGCCTGCTTCCTGCATCTGACCTCGGCCTGGCTAACGGACTCTGTGTTTTCTTGTCTCCTGTACCCGGACTTCTGGCTCTGATCTTGGACTGTCTTACCGTGTTGACCCCTGGCCTGGCTTGTGACTCTGCTACTGGACTTCCATTGGTCCTCTCCTCCGGACCCCCTAAGCACGTTGACTCCAGTGTCTGCTCTACCACATTCCTAGGCATCAGCTGCTGCTACTATCAGGCAACCCGTGCTTCTGTGGGCACCGCATCCCTGTGTCACTTTCAGGGTTGTGCTGCACTCGGCCCTCCCGGCATCTCGGCCTCATACCAAGTTCCTGACAGACACTGGCACAACAGGCTGAACAGTAGGCATTGGGACATCAGGCGGGAGTGGATTAACTGGTGTGGAGGCAGGATTGGGTGATGGCAGAATGGTAATGGGTTGAGAAAAACTTCTGCTTCTTTTTGGTTTTAACCACTGAAGATTTGTATGTGGGTACAGAGCTGTAGGTAGTGGATGCAGCTGGTAAAAGCGAAGAGCGGAAGGATGGTAAAACAGAGGGAGCAGATTTTGAAGGGACATTTAGTGGAACTGATGGAGGCAGCCGAGAAGAAGCTGAGGGGTTAAAGGCAGGGTAGGTACAGCAGGAGGAAACAGGGTACTGGTACTTCATTGGTAGCAGGGTGTATTGGTCGGAAGGTGTGGTTGTTGGGGGTAATAGAGAAGAAGACATCCCAGCAGGCTGGTATCTAGACACAGAAATGGGTGGTTGGGAGCTGACAGAGGCTGAGTATAACAAACTTGACCAGGCCTGTAATAATGGTTGCACAAAATCAGGTTTGCACACTGTTTGTCTGACCAGAGACTGCACTGAATCAATGCATGCTGCAAGCACCTATTTAGGACAAGCTGAGTACTGCTCAAAGAAAAAGGCTCAGTCATCCTCCAACAGCCACACCAAAGACTCCACCTGAGCTGCACTAAAAGGGGGTGTATAGTCATCACCTCCACTAGAGGCATCAGACAGGGCCAACTCTGTACAGATCCGAATCAATGGCTGCACGTCCTCAAACAGAAAGCTGCCCTGATCGGCAAAAACATGGGCTATAGGGATGCATTCCAGCAGTTGCTCTCTAATGTATTCACTTAATGTCTGATGACAAAAATCTCTGTCATCTGTTGCCAGGAGCGAAAGATACAGAATATCTTCCAGATACATTTTTTTTTTTTTTTAAGCAACAGCAAGTGCCTAGACCCAATTCCCAAGTTGTAGCCGATCTGATTGTATGGCTTCAGAATTCTGTCACGGATGTTATACATAAACATCCAAGCAGGTAGTCAGATCGCTGGGCTGCACCAAGGAATAGGGACAACAAGTAAAATGAAAAAATCTATATTTATTAAAGATAAAGACACACGTGCACCACCAAGAAACAGCAACCATAAGCAAGCAAAGAAAATACAAGACAAACCCCAAAACCACCTATCTAACTAACTAATGTAATACACAAGCAAGGAAACAAACAAGAAATAAAAAGGCAGGGACAAAAAGCAACAAGGGGACAGAAGATAGGGATAAGGAAGCGGACCAAGGAGCAGGGAACTGGACTAATTGACAGGATAGCAAATGGGGTACAGGAACAAGCTGGAACAAGAGCAGGTACTGGCAGGAACAAGGGCTAGCAGAGGAATTCTGAAGCACTGAGCATAGTTCAGGGCGGGTCTATATAGTCCAGCAGACCCATGACAGGTGTACTTGATGGCAAGTCTGAAGTCCGAGCAGGGAGACACCCGCTGGTGGCCACTGTAATTACACCTTTTGGTGCAGAACGTAATAGTGCAACCAGCAGGGGAAACCAGAAATGACACCGTTCCTGACAGCGACGAGGGGGAGCTTTTGGCTGTTATCCCTCTTCCGAACCAGGCACAGCAGCAGCAGTGCCCACAACTGAAGTCGTGTCCATGACCTCCAGGGTAACTTCTCGGACTTGAGGGGGGAACATCCTTCTTCGAAGTACGGGCCCCAATGGACGATGCTGGGGCATATACAATGGACTCTTCAGTAGCTATGCCTGTGACCCATGTGGGTCTATGTGGTAGGCCGAGGCGATTCGGTAGGCTGCTCCACCTTGCAGATGTAGTCTCCACATCTCCGACATCTGGCAAATGGTTGAGGACTGTCAATCAGGCCGTTACATCCTCCACATAGCATGCCGAGGGCCTCAACGTCCCCAGCGGTGTAAAGGACAAACCACCCCTGCGGCAGCGGGCGAATGCCCGTGCCGGTCAGCACGGTGCCAGGTATTTGCATACCTGTGGGACCCCTCACGGAAGGCATCCTGGGTCCTGGAACAGACTGCACACCCGGGACACAGAACATTCTTTTTTGAAAGATTTTCTTCTCTCCAACGCAATGAAACTTGACCAGCTTCGCTCTCTTTCTGCAACACACTCACGCGTTGCCTCGTGCAGGAAGACGAACAGGTGTAGACTCCTCCCACTGGTTCCTCCAGCTGCATAGTTTTGCGGGCTTTTCTCCAGGGCTCCTTCCACGCTTACGCACCACGAAAGTATTTTGCCTCAGTAAAGATGGCGCTGATGGCGCAGTTCAAAAAACTTCACCCTCTATTCCAATAAATTTTTCGGGGGGTAACGGTAAATCCCGGCCTGCGAGCCCACAAGTGTAGCCCCAAATAACCCATTGTAGGGCGGCTATGGATTTCTGGGCTTACCAATTACCTCCTTCTTGTAGCTCGTCTTTCGTGTCTAGGGGTTCCCAGGGTTGATACCCAGTAATTGCTGAGACTGACACTCAAAGTCCTTTTGAGGATTTTTATTTGCATAAAAAACGTTAAAACAGAACACAGTCTCTCAATTGGGAATAGAGGGTATGGGTGATAAAGCTTAGGCACTTTGAACTTGCTAACACTTCAATAAATGTCTCGGTAAATGATCCAGGGAGTAGCCACTCGCAACTGGATTACTCACTGTTGGATAAATCCTTGTTTGTAGATCTAGCAGCCAACAAGTGATTCGGATTTAGCAAAGTCTCTACCACAGACTTGGTTAGGGAACTTCAGATAAACACACCAAAGTCTCTCACAGGAACTTTGTTGCAACTGAAGGATGAGTTAGGAACTTTTCCTATGGTACCTGTATCTTTCAGCCGATCCGACGATACCGTAGGAAATGCGGATTCAACCAGTGTCCATACACCTCAGCTTCCAGGCTCTTGCTGAGCAGCCAGCCTTGTGCGTGGCCCTCCTCCGAAGAGTCCTCCCCTGGTCGCTTGTCGAGTTGCTGTGCCTGTCCAATCCTGAGAGGACACCGGGACACTTCAGAATCCTCCTTCAGTTACTGTGCCTCAAACTAGCCAGTTCTGAGGCTCGGAAACGGATGGATCCCCACCCCAGACCATGAGGGTCTCTGTGGCTGGTCAGGATGACCAGGCCTACGGGGTTTAGCAGACACTCCTGGACCGAGACCCCTCACGGGACCAGAGCCAGAATCAACCGAGAGCCCTGACCATGTGACTTCAGCACCTTAAGTACCCCTTCCCAGTATACACAGCGGGGCCAGACGTGCCCACTGATTGGCTCAGAGAAAAGATTGGTACCTAATGCGTCCAACCAGACTGCGTTCTCAGCCTGTCACAGGTGCTCACCTCACCTATGACCAGTACAGCCTAGCCAAACTGTTGCCAAAGTGCAACCTAGAATAATTAACCCCAAAACTCCATTACAGTTTTGGGAAAAACTAAATTTACAAAAATAGCGTACACTTTAAAAAAGTGTCGGTGCTACATCTGTAAATCCCCTGATATTCTGGGTTTAGTTGTGTCTTTGTACCATGTGACACTCTGTATATCCTGCTAGACTCTGTTCCTTCCACAGCCCCTTCCTGGATCAGCTAGAATCTGTAACACCCCCCTTTGTAGTCTTTCAGACTCTGCAAATGATGTAACTTTTTTCACAGCTCTGATGGTGGGTGGGATTAAATACATCCTAATTAGCATTCAATCCAGCCGAGTCACACCTTCCAAGTCACACCTCACAGATCACAACATTATATACAACATCACAGATCACAACTATACCATATGGTCTTATGGCTGCACCATCTTTAACCACTTTCAGACCGAACCATTTTGCTGGCTTAAGACCAGACCACTTTTTGCGATTCGGCACTGCGTCGCTTTAACTGACAATTGCACGGTCGTGCGACGTGACTCCCAAACAAAATTTACGTCCTTTTTTCCCCACAAATAGAGCTTTCTTTTGGTGGTATTTGATAGCCCCTGCGGTTCTAATTTTTTGCGCTATAAACCAAAAAACGCATTATTTTTTACTTTTTGCTGTAATAAATATCACCCAAAAATATCTAAAAAAAAAAAATTTTTTCTCAATTTAGGCCGATACGTATTCTTCTACATATTTTTTGGTAAAAAAAAAAAAAAAAAAAAAAAACGCAATAAGCGATTATTGATTGGTTTGCGCAAAAGTTAGTGTTTACCAAATATGGGGATAGTTTTATAGCATTTTTATTAAATTTTTTTTTTACTAGTAATGGCGGCGATCTGCGACATTATGGCAGACACAGATATTTGACACATTTTTGGGACCATTGTCATTTATACAGCAATCAGTGCTATTTAAATGCACTGATTCCTGTGTAAATGACACTTGCAGTGAAGGGGTTAACCAGGGGGTGGCAGTGTAGGGGTTAAGTGTTCCTAGGGGTGTGTTACTAACTGTGGGGGGCGTGGTTGTGTTTTAGTGAACACTGATCTCTGCTCCAATCACAGGGAGCAGAGATCAGTGTCACTAGTTGCTAGGCAGAACGGGGAGATGCTGTTTACTTCCACATCTCCCCGTTTCAGCCTTCCCGTGAGACGATCACGGGTAACCCCGCGGCGATCGAGTCCGCGGGAACCGTGACCGGACTCACGGGGGTCCTGACCGGCACACACGTGATGGCATGGCGGCAATCTTAAAGGGACGTACCTGTACGCCCTTTTGCCTGTCTGTGCCATTCTGCCGACGTACATCATCGTGCGCCGGTCGGGAAGTGGTTAATGCATCTTTTAGGGTGTGCCCCCAAATCTTTTTTTTGTCTATCGAATGGTAATGCAAGCACGATGTGCGTTGCCGCGTGTTTTCGAAACACAGGACAAAGCACATAAAGAAACACGCAGATGACAAATGGTAGTGCAAGTAAGCTGCACGTTGAGGTGCATTTTCAAGACGCTCACCAAAGTGTGAGTTTTCTTGCGAGTTGTCGTGCATTTGGAAACATGCTGCACGTTGCTGCGTGTTTTCGAAAACGCGCAACAAAGTGCATGTTTTCTGTGCTCGCTGCATTCAGAAATGCAAAAATGAGAATGCAGCCCAAATGGTAATGCAAGTATGACATGACAGATGCGAACTAAAGTAACACAAATACAACGTGCATTGCTATGTGTTTTCAAAGCGGGTGTTTTCTTGCTGGTTGCAATGCGTTTGGAAATACACAGATGCCAACTAATGGTAACACAAATGTGATGCAGGTTGCCGTGCATTCGGAAACATGCAGATGAGAACACAGCCTAAATGGTAATGCAACTGCGACGTGCATTGCTGCGCATTTTAGAAACTCACAGCAAGCACGCAGATGCAAACCCGGCCTAAATGGCACCATGAGGGCAACGCGTGTTTGGCAGAGAGGAAGGGAGTGTGGGCGGGGATCACATAATTCCATTCCTCCCCTTTCACCATCCATATGAAGGCCCAGAAATGCCCACATTGACCCTTAGACCCACCCACATCAACTTCCACAGCTGTTACAAGTGAGTCCCATAGCCCACTCTGAAACTACAGAGGCTAAAAGGATCAAAGGAAGGAAACAGGAAGTCAGTAGACATGGGAGTCGTCAAAAAATTGGTTTTGTAAAAAAAAAACGGAATTCGTGTACAAAATTTAATTCGGATTCGTACGAAATACGAATGTCGTACGAATCGTTAATTTGGATAACGAATATCGACACACTACGAATAATAACGAATTATCCGAAAGCGTATTAACGTTACATAACACAAGTCTATTGTCTACCAATCACTCAGAGGAAGTACGAAATTGGTGAACAATAGACTTGTGTTATGTAACGTTAATACGCTTTCGGATAATTCGTTATTATTCGTAGAGTGTCGATATTCGTTATACTGAATCTCGAATTCATTCGAATCATTCGTTATATCCGCTATAATTTCTTTCGTATTAGTTGAAATTAGTTATTTGGTAGTTTGGATTCGGATAATTTGGATCCGAAATTCGTAAACGAAATTTCGTACAGAATTCTTAAAAATTCGTAATTCGGATTCGTACGAAACTAATTGCACATGTCTAGAAGTCAGATCGCTTTGAATTTCAGCCAGGAGGAGGAGTGACATATCAGACACGGAAACCTGCTGTATACAGCTAAAGGAGGTAAGTTACACATAAACTGACAGTGTGGATGTAAATTATTCACTTACACAATCTGTTTTGGGGAGGAAAAGTTGGAGATCTTCTTTAAGCCTGGGTTCACACTATAGAGAGTCCCGGAGCAGAAGGAGAGAAAAGGATACGCGTAGGGACGGCATGACAGGTGTGGACAGCACAGTCATGCTTTGAGAAAAATTTGTCCCCTTTAAGAAAAGGGGAGTGGCCGGAGCAGGGGAGGCGCTCGGTTTAGAAAGCTAGGAGGAAGGAGGGCAAGTGACATCAGTAGTGAGAAGTGGAGGAAAAGATTCCCCACACCCTCACCGCTCTTCCTCCCCAATCTATGGACATCTGTAATGGCGGCATCCTGCGCGGCTAAGAGCGGCGGCAGCAGGGACACAGGGGCATATAACTACTGCCAGCACGGGTAGGGGGCCAGTATGCAGAGTAAGAGAGCAGCCGGAGCACCTCAGCCTGACACCTCACCAGGGATAAGTGGCCAGCAGTGACTCCACGTGCTCGGCGGTCAATACAGCCGGAGCACTTCAGCCTGACACCTCACCAGGGATCAGTGGCCAGCGAGTGCAGCTGAGAGAGAGAGAGAGAGAGAGAGAGAGAGAGAGAGAGAGAGAGAGAGAGAGAGAGAGAGAGAGAGAGAGAGAGCGCATCACCCCTCTCCCCCCACAGCGAACTGCAGCCCTAGGGATCCAGGAAGGGTGACCGAAGACACAGCGCAGGGACACGAGCACAGGGATGGGGGGGCCCCAACAGGACAGGAACAGGCGGCCAGGTTTGAAGGAATAGGTCAGAGCAGCCAGTCGGCCCAGTGAGGGAGAGCTGCGACACGGGATGCGGATCAGGCAGCAGGGTAGGCTCACTGTCCCATGTGACCTGAGGGAGGACAAGAAGAGCACGGTGAAGGCGGGAGCGAGGTCAGAGGTCGAACATCAGATGCCGAGACCAGGAGCAGGACCGGGAGCCCAGCAATGCGGGCACCGAGCGGGTCAGGTGCGACAGGACGGTGAGTAGGACGCGAACAGCAACGCATAACCCCGGCAACCAAATTAGGACCCTCTGGGGGTTCAGCCAGTGGCCGTTCGGACGGAGAACTGTCTGGGTCGGAGAGGGACGAGGACCAGGGACATCCGGTAGCGGTGGATTCCAGGGTGGTGGCTGGTGGGCCCAGTCCTGGGCAGCCCGGTGAGTGCAATTCTTCCTTATCTGTTTTCATCTTTATTATAACTATTGGTAGATCAGGGTAGAAAGCAGGGCCCCCGGTTGAGGGTAGTTCATCATGGGCGGGCAGCGATAGGCCCCACGCAGTACAGCCCAGGCACCACATGGGTAAGGAGCATACTGCAGCAGCTACACAGCTGGCTTCAGGTGATACCAGAGGGGGTGACCATCTAAAACCGGAGGTAAAGGGAAAAGTGGAAAGGGGAATGGGGAGAGATCTGCAGCGGGGGGGGGGGCGGGGAAGAGGCTCCCGAACACTGCTTGGTGTGGTTCGTATACCTGGAGGGCATGGCTACGGTACAACGACCTATTTCAACAACGAATGGCCATCCGACAGTTACTGCGATGGGATCACTCGGATAGTAGCCGGTGTATGAAGCTTATGATGGCGGAGCGGGCTACTAATCAGTTTTAGGCAGGGGTCTGAGGTACCGCAGCCTCGGGACAACCGATCAAAAAAGGTAAGTTCGGGCGAGCCGTTGCTTTAGACACGCGCGTTCTGGCCGGGGGGTTCCCAGGCACTGGTAAGTGGTTCGGAAGAGGAGGAACAACGCCGGTGGATGGTTTGGACGCTTCCTTTTCTCAGCAGGTATCCCGACCGGAAGTGGCTGAGGGGTTGGAATCGGGTTTATCAAGCGGTTTCAGAATACCACATCCCCCCCTTTTTTAATTCGGTTCCGGTTCCTGACTTGGTGGTCTATCCATTGGGTGTAGTTCCCATAAAAGAGAGACAGACAAGTTCGGAGGGATTCACCACCTTTCCCTTCCGTAGGGTGAGTTGATTGAGGATTCGATGGAGAGGCATGCGGTAACATATACTTGTTGGGTGCAGCGATATCACGGGTCGTCGTTATGGGCAGGGGTCACTGTGGGAGGAAGCGGATATTGATTTGGCTTTCCGGCTTTTGCCAGTTCATCCAGACAGTTGCCGTCTGCCAGGCCATACATGGAATGTGGCATACTATGTGGATCGTTGTCTCCCATGAGATGGAACATCTCATGCGCTTTCTTCAAAACATTCAGCTCCTTTTTGGGAATGGGTGGTACGTGACATCTCCGCAATCAACTCGGTCATTCACTATCTGGATGACTTCAGATGCATTTGCCAACTGGGTCACAACATTTGCGCCATCCCATTGGGGACATTACAACATATAGCGGAACATTTCGGGGTCCCGCTAACAACGGGTAAAACTGAGGGCCCCACATCTACCACTGTTTTCGGGGAATAGAAGCAGATTCGATTGGAAGGGAAAGCCGATTGTCGATGGACAACCGGAAAAAGCTCAAGGCAGAAGTCGTGGGACCATTGCTAGGCGCAAGTTACAGTTCATCAGTTACAAGCATTGTGGGTAAGCAAAAATTAGCTTGCCATTTAATTCCCATGGGTAGGGTTTGCCCACCGGCTGGCGGTAGCATCTGATGTAGTCAAGGCTCCTAAGGACTTCGGGAGTCTCAACAGTGAGCACAGAGTGGACTTGCAGGGTGGCAGGACATCCTGGAGTCGTTTAATGGCCACGCTCTAATGAGGTCTGGGCCCATCAGTATTTGCAAGTTAGATTGTCACGTATGCTGCGGGCCCCACGGGCTATGGGGCCTTTTTTCGGGGGAAATGTAGCGCAGCTTTTTGTCTGTGGGGGGGGGGGGGGGGAGGCTTGGTTCAGGCTGTAGTAGTAAGGTTAATTTGGTGGGAACCCTTCCGTAACTAAAGGTGTGTCTCGGTTGTGACAACCTAGGGGGGGGGGGTCTGGGTGGCAACCGCTTGTTGGCAACGTCCATGTCAGTGGCCCGGTGGTTGAGACATTTGGCATTGGGCTGTTTCCAATGGAACGCTTTCATTCATGCAGTATATTTACCAGGGATAGGTATCACCTTGGCAGATGCTTGGTCTCGTTTTTCAGCGGGTCAGTTGCCGGGAGTTGGCACCAGACGCGGAACACGGGTCACCGGTCCCGACTTGGTGGGACATTGCTTTGGGGATCGCAGCATGGAGGGATTCAATGCTCCGTGAGTGCGACAACTTGGGGGGCTACTTCAAGGTAGGGCAGGGATGTGTAGTATTTTGGTACAGGGTTGGTACCGCCTCCGAGTGCCGAGAGGTATCCCATGCGGGTCACTATTTTATTGCCATGAGATTTGAGAGGGGTATCTCGGCAGCTGCCATCGATCGGAAATTGGCAGGCTTAGCCTTTCTTTCAAAATACGAGGCGCCCATGTTTCAAATGACATGCTACACGGCCTATTTTAGCAGCTGAGCAACATTTGTAATTAAAAGTATGAACGTGTCCTATTCCGCACGGACTTCTCACTGGCGCTCTTGGGGGGTATTATGGATAAGCGTGCTAGACAGCCCTTCAAAACGGTCTCAAAGTAGGGCTGATGGTGGGGGTTGTAGGTTATTTTGCAGGATTCGGTCAGAAGGGGAGTAAGACGGTCAAAAAAACGATCAGACCACTAAGGACATGCGACTGGAAGGGTTCCGGGTTAGGGAGTCACACACACTTGGCCGGTAAGATGAGCGAAATGTTTACGGGACATCTTAGCCGGGTTTCGAAATTGGTTGACATGGACATTGGTATAATCCACAAAGTTACGCCTCCCATTCTTTCTTAAGTGGGGCAGCCACAGAGGCTGCCAGGGCCGGCCCCAGTTATGAAACAGATAAGCGCATTGGTAGGTGGAACAGATTTGAGTTTTATATTCGCCCACATTCGTTGTAGATTTGGGTCTAAAGATGTGGCTTTCTGGGGTTTTATCTTAGCGTTAAGTAAGGGAGAACTTACGGTTTTTGGTTGTCATTTTCCTGTTTGCATTTGGGGAAGTTGTGGTATGGGGTTAACATGGTTGGTACCCATTTGTGGTATGGGGTTAACGTGGTTAGTACCCATCTGTGGATTGGGTTATCAGGTACCTTAGGGTTAACGGGGGGTTAACGTGGAAGGGGTAAAAGGTAGGTCACTGCGAAAGATGAGTACCGTCTCCGGGTCCGGGGGCTTGCGACTGGAGGCCTAAAGTTAAAAGAAGTTTGTTGCAGTGACCAGTGGGGTGTGTTTCCCTCAAAGACCCCAAAAGTACATAAAAGTTGGTTAAGAGTTATTTAAAATGTTATTTAATTTCAAAAGTAATTAATAAAAGGCCGTCAAGGCCATTTACTCCAAAATCTTGTCATGTCATCTGTGAGGGGATTTGGAGGGGTTAGATATTATTTTTAACGGGGGGCTTAAGTGACTGTGGGTTAGGTCCTTCACATGTCATGCGATGCGGGGACCAGCACGATTTCAGTGCCGGTTCCAACATCACATCTCTCCCACAGGCAGTTCACACTGCAATCTACGATCCGCTGTGGGTATCAAAATAATGTTATTGACACCCCTAGAGCGGTTCACAGAGCGCAGTGGGGACTGTGGATTTGGACAGGAATCAGATGGCATGGGTATGAACACCCATGCCATTCGATTCCAGTGCAGGAAAAAAAAAAGTCCCTGCACCATTTTTGTGTGAATCCGATGTGCATTCAGCCATACAAACTGTATGGCAGAGCTCGCATTGCAAAGATGCATTGCAGGTGCGAATCACATGTGATGTCAGTGTTCACAAATGTGTGAACCCAGGCTTAAAGACAGGACGCTCCTAGTGCAAGTGTGGAATTGGAGAGGAGATGATGTTTGAGTGCTGCACGACTACTGGAGGCTGCTAAAAACAGCTCAGGCTGGACCTCCCTACCTGTGGGTAAATTCCTTTTGTGAATAATACCTTGTTATGTTTCATTTTATGCTATAGATAAGTGGACTTGTTTTCTTGTTCCTAATTATGTTTGCTGCTGTAAGCACTGTGTTTGCCTTGAAGTTTGCCTTGTGTTTTTGAGAAACTGCTTTGAATGTAATCCCAAAGCACTAGCACAGTAGCTACCCCCCCACCCTGAACTTTACTAAGGGTTAATCATAACCTTTCCTCCCACACTCCAAAGACATGCTGGTAGGTTAATTGGCTTCTGTCTAAATTGGCCCTAGTATATCAATGTGAGTTAGGGACCTTGGATTGTAAGCTCCTTGAGGGTAGGGACCTATGTGAATATACAATGTATATGTAAAGCGATGCGTAAATTGACAGCGCTATTTAAGTACCTTTTAAATAATAATAACCTTTAAAGGGGTTGTAAACCCTCAAGGTTTTTCACCTAAATGCAAGAATGCATTTAGGTGAAAAACCTTGTCATGCAGCAGCCCCCCCTTTTACTCACCTGAACTCGGTCTTTCCAGCGGCGTGGACGAGCACACCAGCTCCAGCCGGTGTCTCGGGTCCTGATTGGATGAATTGATAGCAGCGCAGCCATTGGCTTCGCTGCTGTCAATCAAATCCAAGGACGCGGGGGCGGGGCAGAGTCCTGCTGTCTGCGTCAATAGACGCAGCAGGGCACGGGATCACGCCCGCACGAGTGCCCCGAGGAAGGGCAGCTTTCCATCGGGGCACTCGAGAACAGAAGGAGCCAGGAGTGTTGCTGAGTGACCCCAGAGGAGGATGCAAAACCAAAACCGATCCTTTAAAGGAAAAAAAAAAAAAAAAAAATATGAACCTTTAGTTACCCTTTATTTTGAAGCTGTGCAAACCATTCCTTGAATAAACAATAACAATGGACATAAGAAGTGAACACCTCCTATATCCAAGATCTATATATTAAATTTCACATTGTGTAATGCACAATAACACATTTGCATGTGAATGATTGCAAAAAGGTGTGCAATTGAAGTGCAACATAATGCAATTGGATCATATGTACAACCTCCGCAATAGGGAAGGAGGTCAATGTCAGTTTTTGTGTCAAAAAGAGAGATGGATATGGATGGATGGATATCATCGCATTAGTTGGAAGTCTTAATTAAAGCAAGGAGTAAAAGTAGTGATCTTCTGACTAGAGGAATAAATTCATGGTAAGACTGGTTGGAAATGCTACAGCTTTGCAATTCCAAAACTGGAAAGGCTGAACTGGTGACCAGCTTCCTGTGACTGAGTGTCTGCTGCTGATAAAAACGTATCTTGTTAAAGCAGAACTTCACTCTATCAACATTGACTATTTTTTTAATCCTTATACTGCTAGCATTGGTAAATAGGAAGGTTTATTATATTGATTTGTTTTAAACTTTTTCACATTTCTTCAATTACTTTACGGTTTTCATGTCTAGGCAAATTATGTCATACAGTACATGCAAAGAGGGGAGGATGGGTTTTCTGAGCCAAGCACACCCTCCTGCCTACATGCCTGAGCTAGGTGGCAGCTGGATACCAGGAAGTAAATGCCACACCTGCCCTTACTCATGATGGCCACGGCTAGATACTGTGCGCCTGGAAAGTATTCACAGCACTTCACTTTTTTACATATTGTTATGTTACAGCCTTATTTCAAAATGGATTCAATTCATTATTTCCCTCAAAATTCTACATACAATACCCCAAGAACAGCAAGTAATGCAAAGTTGCTTTATACTGTGAACAATACTGTATGCATTATACCTATCTATACCAGTAGGTCGCACTGCAGTGTTATAATGTGTATTCTATGGTAAAATAATGAGGAAGTGTTTGCTTTCCTCACTGTGTACTTGTATGTTCCGTCTTCCTGTTTCATGATATAGACATGCTGTAAAGATATGTTCTGCTAATCCTTAATAAAAGCAAAGCTATTGCTGTAAACAAGAAGCTTCCAGTGCATTATTTCAATACTCTGCATAATAATAATGACAACGTGAAGAAGTTCATTTGAAATCTTTGCAAATTTATTAAAAATAAAAAAAGGAAAAAATAAAAATAAATCACATGTACACAAGTATTCCCAGCCTTTGCCATGACACTCAAAATTGAACTCAGGTGAATCATGTTTCCACTGATCATCCTTGAGATGTTTCTGCAACTTGATTGGAGTCCACCTGTGGTAAATTCGGTCTATTCAACATAATTTGGAAAGGCACACTCCTGTCTATATAAAGATCCCACCGTTAACAGTATATGTCAGAGAACAAACCAAGCCATGAAGTTCAAGGAATTGTCTGGAGACAGGATTGTATTGAGGCACAGATCTAGGGAAGGGTAAAGAAACATTTATGCAGCATTGAAGGTTCCAATGAGCACAGTGGCCTAAATCATCCATAAAAGAAGTTTGCAACCACCAGGGCTTTTGCTAGAATGGGCCCCCCAGCCAAACTGAACGATCGGGGGAGAAGGGCCTTAGTCAGGGAGGCAACCAAGAATCCGATGGTCACTTTGACAGAGCTCCAGCGTTTCTCTTTGGAGAGATGAGAACCTTTCAGAAGAACAACCATCTCTGCAGCACTCCACCAATTAGGCCTGTATGGTAGAGTGGCCACACGTAAGCCACTCCTCAGTAAAAGGCACACGAAAGCCCAGCTGGAGTTCGCCAAAGGGCACCTGAAGGTCTCTAAGATCATGAGAAACCAAATTCTCTGGTCTGATGAAACAAAGATTGAACTCCTCGATCCAAAGATTGAATGGCAAGTGTCATGTCTGGAGGAAACCAGGCACTGCTTATCACCTGGCCAATACCATCCCTACAGTGAAGCAGGGTGGTGGCAGCACCATGCTGTTGGGGTGTTTTTATTTTTTTATTTTAGCGGCAGGAACTGGGAGACTAGTCAGGATTGAGGGAAAGATCAATGCAGCAATGTACAGAGACATCCTTGATGAAAAACATGCTCCAGAGCGCTCTGGACTTCAGACTGGGGCAAAGGTTCATCTTCCAACAGGACAACGACCCTAAGCACACAGCCAAGATAACAAAGGAGTAGCTATGGGACAACTCTGTGAATGTCCTTGAGTGGCCCAGTCAGAGCCCAGACTTGAAGCCGATTGAACATCTCTGGAGAGATCTAAAAATGGCTTTGCACCAATGCCCATCTAACCTGATGGAGGTTGAGAGTTTTTTTTTTTCATTTTTATTTTTAATAAATTTGCAAAAATGTAAAACAAACTTATTTCATTATGGTCATTATAGGGTATTGTTTGTAGAAAATTAAGGAAAATAATGAATGTAATCCTTTGTGGAATAAGGCTGTAACATAACAAAATGTAAAAGAAAAGTAACAAGTAATCCATAGTATATAAAGACAGAAAAGAATGATGGCAGAAAAATGACCAAGTGGTCCATCTAGTCTGCCCCCCTTTTGTTTATTTTTTTAGTTTTATATGTGTCTTTTTTTTCCGTCTTTGGTGTCTGCATACTTACATTATTGGTATCTGGAATTCATTTACCAGAGTAATAGCCCATGGACACCACAGAGTGCTAAAGAGTCTACAAAACATTCCATGTATGGGTCACATTGTGGTAGTGCTGTTGTTTCTTGTAGCAAACAGATGGCAGCCACATGTACTGTGCCAGTACTGAAAAAATACCACAATCTAATATGAAGCTATGCTGATGACTCCTATAGCAACAATGATGTGGCTGCAGTCAAACACCACTTGTGATTGTTCAACAACTGTAGCAACAATAACAAATAGCATAAGTATCCTAGTATGCAGATTGCAAACTGTCCACAGTAAGTGAAGTTCTGCTATAGTCTTCCGTAGCAATAATGCAGATGTGATTAGTCAAGTGCCACTAAACATGGTGCATAAATAACTTGCAAAATATCCAAAAATGTGGATGTATCTTTTGGAATTTATATGATATACATTTATCATTCCCATATTATGCATCCAGGAAATTAGATGCATAATGATCACGGATGTGGAAATATGGGACAATTTAGGAAACGGCAATCACAGGTCAATTCGTTTTAGTATAAAATCACATAAATAGGAAACAAAAAGGGGGGATTCCAAAGACACTGACTTTCAAAGAGCCAACTTCCCTAAACTACGAGCCTTGCTAGAAGATGTAAAATGGGATAAAATCCTAGGAACAAAGGACATTGAGGAAAAATGGGTGTGCTTTAAGGGCATATTAAATAAGGACATTAGCCAGTGTATCCCATTGGGAAAAAAAATTAAAAGAGCTAATAAATGTCCTGGGTGGCTTAACTCCAACATAAAAATGCATTTAAAAGTAAAGTAGGCTGCTCAGGACGTGAGGACGTAGGGCGGGGATGCATCACAGAGGGAGGGGCGGGACCTAGGGTAAGACGGCCGGACGGAGCGGAGGATGTGTACGCCGGGTGAGAGACGGCGGGACACACGCAAATGAAGCCCAGCGTCGCAGCGCAGGATCCGGCTAGGCTAAGCGGGGACACAGCGATATTCGCCACGGGCAGCACCATAGAAGCAGCCGCCGGATCGATGGGAGCGGGCCCTCGCTCTCCCCCCTACTAGCCACCCTCGCCTCACCTCCCCACCCCTCATCTTTCTGCCTGTTGGACGCCGACCTGCCTGAAAGAAAAAGTAAGGTTAACCCTGGCCACTCACAAACACAAGCAACGAGGAAAACATGGAAGGGTAAGACCCCACTGAAGGGGGGAGAAAAATAAAAATAAAACGTTTCTCCGAGAGGGGTAAGTGAACTCTCCCTACTTGAAATTTTATGACTGAGTAAACTTTAATGTGTATGGATAAAGCAGCAATATGTGAAAGCAACTATCAGTAACAGCAATTACTATTGCCTCCACCGCATTGAGAAGAAGGGTAAAGGAGATCTGTGATCACCTGAGGAGAGAGGAGAGGAAGGGAGGACGAACAGTCCCTTTTTACCATTGGGGAGCAAAAGAAACAATATTGAACAGCATAAATGCTGAGTTTCATCGTTTGAAGGAGTGGAAGAGTTCCTTAACCTAACGCCTGCTTTGACTTTTTTTGTTTTCTTTCCCCCCCCTCCTCCTTTTGTGGTTTTTGTTACCCTTAAATGCTGTATTTTCCTTATAAATGGGCCCCAGAAACATATAGAGGACAGAATAAGGCGAGAGGAGAGGGAGAGAGCCTAACCCTGTTTTGGGTGACCCCCCCCGTGTTCCTAATTCTTTCCCTCCCTGCCCCCCTATTGGGGATCCCCCCCTCCACCTTCAACATAGTCTCTGAGTGTCCGAAGGAGGAGGGATGGTAAAGAGAGAGGAGGGAAGGAATACTGGAAATATAAAGGGAAAAAGGGTAAGAGCAGAACTAGAAACGTGTGTGTCCGCCTTGCACTCCATGCGCTTTACATATAATTGGGCTCAACGGTCAACACCTTGCAAGCAATTTAGGGAACATACATTTTCCAACGTATGTACACTGAGGACCATGAACAGGCCTAGGGCCAAGGTTGCCATAAAAAGAACTGTAACCCAAGCAATAACCCAGTTACGAAGAGAACCACGTGCCAGAAGTATACATCTCGCCCACAGTAGTGCCACTGAAGAGGCCGGATTGATAGTGGAGGCAACAGTGAATTATACACAATAGATTACCAATCACTGCCTCCCCCTCCTCTTTTTGAGCTCCCCTTTTTCCTCCCTTTTTCTGGTGTTTCTCTATTTCGCTCCCCCCCCCACCCTAAAAAAGATCACATAAAACCGGGGAAAAAGGAAGGTCCTAAAGAATCAACTTAGTATGAAAGGGAGAACCACCAAAGGAGTGGAGCCAAAAACACCGAAAGAAAGAGTTAATACTAACACCAGTACAATTAAACAATACTTGGTCCAGGGATTGAGCCCCAAAAGTCCAGTCATGGAAAAACAATCTACGAAACAGGGGAAGAAGAAGGAGGTGAATAAAAAAAAAGGGAGGAAATTCCCGAGGCTTCGGGAGTGAATACTAGCACAGAGAATGAAATAGACAGTAGCAGGATGGAGGAACAGGGGGAGAGTGCTCAATCGTTAACCAGGACAATGCTGGCAGAAATGCTGATGAAAATGGAAAAATCCATCAAAAGTGAAATAGTCGCATTACGAACAGATTTGACACATTTATTGACCAGAGTAGAGGAGGTGGAAAATAATGCGGATAGACATACACATGAAATATCGGATCTCAAAGACCAACTTAGAACGATTAAGATAAATCAAAGGAGGACCCTGTATAAACTCGAGGAGCAGGAAAATCAGAGCAGGAGGCAGAATCTAAGAATACGATCTCTTCCAGAAGAAAATGGGGAAGATCTTAGAAAGATCATAAAGGAAATATTTAACCCACTACTGAATAAAACCCCAGAATGGGAATTAAAAATCGAGAGGATACACAGAGTCAGGAAACCCCAACACATACCAATAGACTCCCCCAGAGATATTCTGGTTAGATTCCAGAACTACGGAGAAAAAAAAAAACAGAGATATGGTCTAGTTTGAGAGGAAAACCGCCCCTAAAGTTTGGGGGAGCAGAGCTTCAGATCTTCCTGGACCTGTCAACGGAAACATTGGCCAGGAGACGGTTACTCAGACCACTGTTGAACCAAATGCGGACAGATAATGTAAAGTATAGCTGGGGGTTCCCGGCATGCCTTATAGGATATAAAGTAGGAAGATCAGCAAGGCTAAGATTTCCTGAAGAATTAACTGAATTCTGTAGAAATTTACATCTACAAATAGAATTACCAGAATGGTCCGAGAGGGAAGGTCTGAAGTGAGAAAGGGGGAAGGGGCGTAAGATATACTCTGAAAAGTCTGTGATCTCTCGCTTTTCCTCCTTTTTTTTTTTTGTTTGCTCTCCCCCCTCTCTCGCTTCAGTTGCTAGAGAGAGGGTAATGGTGGGGCATCAACCGTAGAGTTGTTTGTTTTTGCAGGCTGTGTGGGGTGGGGAGTGGTGGGGAGGGGGGAGAGCGGGGAGTTGGTGAGACCTGGGCGGAGATCCTCTCTGTCCGAGGGACCATCCTGCCCCCCCCCCCCGCTGTTTGGGGGGGGGAGGAGAGGGGCAGAATGGGGAAGGAGGTCCGAGTCTAACCTCTGAGAAGGAAGCCCAGAGGCGGAGAGGAATATTTCTGACCCGCCAATGGTCTGGAGGTCAATATTGACCAGGAGAAAGGGGGGGAGGGGGGGGGCGGGAGTGGAAGGGAAAAGGGTGTGCCTCTCTCTAAAAATCAAAAAGAAAAGTCCCAGATTAGGTTTTTTTCATACAATGTCCGGGGTTCGAACAACCCTGCCAAAAGACACAAAATATTAAAAGAGCTCAAACAGCACCAGATATACTGTATTTTCTGGCGTATAAGACTACCTTTTACACCGAAATTACACAGCCAAAAAGCGTGGGTCGTCTTATATGCCGGGTGAAGAAGCCGCCAGATGGATATCGGTCCGCCGGGGCGCTCTGTAAAATTGTAATATGTATACAGTATGCGCCGCTCAGCCAATCCTGGCGGGCGATGCACTCTGATGAATACAGAGCCTGCTTGGATTGGGTAACGACCTCTGCCAATCCGAGCAGGCTTCATGAGTCAGAGCGGCGCGGGCTGATGTCACAGCCTCTGCCAATCCAAGCAGGCTTTGTATCCATCAACAGATTAGTAAAATACAATGCCTGCTGTGATTGGCTCAGTGGTGCACACTGTCTACACACTGTATTCTGAAGTGTACCTGGCGCTACTGTACTAACACAGCATCATATACTGTGTACTTGGTGCTCTACATATTAACAAAGCATCCTGTACTGCACATCCAGCTCCAGATCTCCCCTAAAATACAGGTATGATTTATGGTGCATTGGAGGAGAGGATTCACTGTTGCTGCCTACCAATTGTGGGATCTCTGGGACTTGTAGTTCACCAGTTTCCTTTTTCTGATGTCAAGTCTGATGTTTTTTTTTTTTTTTTTGTTTCTGATGTTTTTTTTTTGTAAATGGTGTTGCCTCGGAAGGGGGGTAGTCTTATATGGCGAGTATAGCCCCAAACCTAAGTTTTCACTGGAAAAATAGGGGTCGTCTTATACACCCAGTCGTCTTATACGCCGGCAAATACGGTAGTGTTCCTCCAGGAAACCCATCTCTTCCAAGGATCCAATACAAAATTATATTCTAAAAAATTCCCTACCTGGGTGTACGCGGATTCAACTACCAGGAAAGCCAAAGGAGTGGCAATAGGTTTTTCTGAGGGAGTACGGTTTAGGGAAGAAGAGAGATTAGTGGATCCAGAAGGGCAGTTCCTCCTCTTAAGAGGAAATATGAATGGGATACAAGTCACTTTAGGAAACGTATACGTACCAAATAAAAAGCCAACGGAATATATGAAGAAAATGATACGCACTCTCACCAACTTTGGGCAAGGGATGATCATACTGGCAGGAGATCTTAATTTGTGCATGAATCCAGATGAGGATAGTACGTCCCGTGTGCGGGAGACGGGAAATGTACCTCTAAAAAAATTGAAGAAGCTGCTCCACCAAAATCAATTGGTGGATGTGTGGAAATCCATGAACCCAAAAACACGGGATTACACTTTCTTCTCCCCCGTACACACGTATTGATTATTTTTTTGTGGACCATAATACATTGTCCAAGGTTACTGAATCCCATATAGAGATCACCACCCTGTCAGATCACGCACCAGTTATGATGACAATAGAAGAAATTAGGACATCAAAACCTCTTTTTAATTGGCGTTTAAATGAAGCGCTTCTCTCTGAAAAGCAAGATATCGAAAGAATACAGGAAGAATTAACTTTTCTTTGATAATAACGAATCAAAAGATATCTCAGATTCAATACTATGGGAATCACATAAGGCATATATTAGGGGTATCTTTAACGCGATGGGTTCAGGGAAAATAAAAGAAAGAACAAATAAAATTAAAAAGGTAACTGAAGATATATACAGACTGGAGCAACTTCATAAGAACTTAGAGGGTCCTCGCCAGGAGATATTCCATCGTCTTATAATGAAAAGAGAAGAATTAAAAGACATATTGACGCAGGATACAAAAAGGGTTTTTAATGCGATTCGGAAAGATAAATATGCCTGGGGCAACAAAATCGGAAAACATTTAGCGAAAACTCTGAAGAAAAAAGCTAGGAACTATATTGAAAAAATTCGTAATAAACAAGGTGATCTGATTTTTAAGTCCAAGGATATAGCAGAGGTCTTCCAGCACTACTATAAATCCTTATATAACGTGAATAAAGGGAAGATAGATCCAGATAAAAAAATAAAATAGAATTCTTAAAGAACTCAGGAATTACTCGAATATCTCCTGAAGGTAAGATAGACCTGGAAGCCCCCATTTCTGAAAGCGAGCTCCTCAGTGCTATGTCAGACACAATATCTGGGAAGAGTCCGGGACCGGATGGCTTCCCGATCCTATATCTTAAAAGATTCAGTAAGACCCTGGTACCAAGATTATGTAGATATTTTAATGGATTGGGAGCAGAATATGGACTAAGCCGAGATGCACAGAAAGCTCTAATAACCCTTATTCTGAAAGAGGGGAATGACGATAGTTGCTGTTCAAGTTTTAGACCAATATCCCTTCTTAATTTTGACACAAAGCTCTATGCAAAAATTCTTGCAAATAGGCTAAAAAACCTTATGAATGACCTGATTCATGTAGACCAGGTAGGCTTTGTTACCTCTAGGGAAGGACGGGATAATGGTATCAGAACGCTATTATTATTACAAAAATTAAAAACTGATGGGCCCCCAGGTCTATTCCTGTCGATAGATGCCGAGAAGGCATTCGACAGGGTAGACTGGGGGCTCATGATGGAAACTTTAAAGTACATAGGCTTAGGTACGAGGATGCTACAGAGAATTGGAGTTCTCTATGAAAACCCGACGGCAACAATAAAAATTAATGGGGATCATTCATCCCCCTTCTCTATGAGCAACGGGACAAGACAGGGTTGCCCCCTGTCCCCGCTGCTATTTGTTCTTGCTTTGGAACCATTGCTAGCCACTATTAGATCGGATAACAATATAAAAGGAATTAAAAAATAGGGGACACCGAACATAAAATAGCAGCGTTTGCCGACGATTTATTGTTTTATGTGACGGAACCTAAGACATCAATGCCAAAATTACTTGAGGTCTTAAAAACTTATGGAGAGGTATCGAACCTTAAAATAAATGTTAATAAGTCAGAAATCTTAAATATTAACATAGGGAAAAAAAGACACACTCGCGTTACAAAGAGAGTTTCAGTTCCCTTGGAAACAAAAGGGGTTAAAATATTTAGGGATTAAACTTGCAAACTCCATTGAAAAATTATATAGCGAGAACGTCATCCCGTTATTAGATGAAATTAAAAATGAAATTAAAAAGATCCAGTATAGGCCTCTCTCATGGATAGGCCGAATAAATACTGTGAAAATGCTGATTCTCCCTAAAATTACTTATAAATTTCACATGATCCCAATCCCCCTTCCTGATTATTATTTTCAAACCCTAAAATCTATTATAAATAGGTTCCTTTGGCAAAATAGGAAACCCAGGATATCTCGCAACATATTGAAACAAAATACAGATCAGGGGGGCCTAGGGGTCCGACATAAAAAAATATTATCATGCGGTGATACTTTCAAGAGCTGTAGAGTGGACACGGAAGGATAGTCAAAAACAATGGGTGCACTTAGAAAACGACATCAGCGAGATAAATTTAAGGGGCGAGATATGGTGCCCACCGAAATTTAGGGATTTAGGAGTAAAGACACAAAAAAATCACTAGGCACGTTTTTAAAATATGGGATTTAGTGCACAAGCAACATAGGTGGAGTTATAATTCACCACTAATGCCATTAAAAAATAATGATTACTTTCCACCAGGGAAAAGAGAAATGGGGGGACACTGGATAGGAGAGAATACACAACTAGGTGAGTTAATAGATAAAGGAAAAATAAAATCACTGATAGAAATACAACAGAATATAGCACATATAAAGTTAAATGAATGGCGCTACCTCCAGCTGGCAAACTTTGTGGGGAAGCTTCCACACCCAATTAGAACCAAGGATAATTACACTCCTCTGGAGAAAGTGTGTAGCAAAAAGGGATATATATAAAAAAAAAAAAAAGGACACATCCCATTTATATAAAATGCTTCTCGCAGAAGGTCGGCCGGAGGTACCCCCATTCTTTATAAAATGGGGAAACTAATTGGATTCACACGGGTACAAGCACAATTTTAAAAATTTTTTGAAGTTAACACATAGATCAGCAACGGATATTAGAACCGCAGAAACAAACTACAAATGTCTTGCAAGATGGTACATTACACCGAATAGAATTAACAAATTCCAACCTGGGAACTCGCAAGATTGCTGGAGAGGGTGTGGTCAACGGGGGACAATGGCCCATATTTGGTGGAAGTGCCCAAAAATTAGGGAATATTGGAAAACTATTTTGGATCTCATAAAGGAAATCACAGGTATTAAAATAAATGAAGACCCTTAGATATGTTTATTTCATAACACATCAGATTCAATAAAAGTATGAGAAGACTTTGATCCCGCATATGCTGAATGCCGCAAAGGCACTGATCCCTAGAAGATGGCAACAAGATCAACCACCATCGGACCTAGAGTGGATAGGAAGGATGGGAGAGATTTACCACTTGGAAAATCTTGGGAATAACGGGGAAGAAGAGGGAGAGGATGCTATGACTAAATGGAAAAGTTGGCAGGACTTTAAACAAACCTGGAGGTATGCTGAAATAATAACTCAATCAGGGAAAACTTAGACAGTTAAACATAGAAATATAAAAGTAGAGGACTAACAGGAGAGGCACAGGGGGTTGGGCGAGGTAGGGGGGGGGGAGGAAACTTGGTTGATTTGAACTTAATAAAGATGTTAAGGATATGTAAGGGTAATATGTACTTAACTCAGATGAATACTTTTATTTTTATTTTTTGCAATAAAAAGGAAATCTCCACAATGATGATCATAACGTAAGATATTAATGAATCTTAAGTTGAACAAAGAATCTTTTTATTGTTTTCTGAAGTGGAAAAGAAAAACAAAAAAAAAAAAGTAAAGTAGAAGGCCTTCAAAAAATACAAGGCTGAGGGATCATAAGTTTCTTTTAATCTTTTGAAAGAGGCTCTGCAGGCTACATTACTCCCAAAAAGTGTCTGTCTTGTAAGATAGTACTTACTGGTTCTAATTTGGTAGAAGTCTCCAGATATTCTCGACAAAGCATCTGCTTTTCCATTTTTACATCCTGGTCTGTAGGAAATGACAAAATTTGAATCTTGGAATACTGGAGCAGATGTAAACAAAGTCTTTAAATTTATCAAATGCCAACTGGGCTTAGTGGAACCATTGAAACTGGACATGTTGACGGGTCAGCTGGGTGATGGAGGAAATTTTTTGACAAATCTTCTATAAAAATTGGCAAAGCCCACAAATCTCTGGATGCCTTTCTTATCAGTGGGAGCAGGCCAATTATGATGGCCGCCACCTTTTGTGGACCCATGGAAATCCCATCCGTGGATATGATTTGCCCCAAGAATTGGATTGATAGTCTCTCAAATTCACATTTATCTGCCTTTGCATATAGTCTGTGCGGCCTTAGTGCGGACAGAACTTTCTTTACATGTATCCTATAGAGATCCAGGTTAGCAGAGAAAATTAGAATATCATCTAGGTAAATGATCAAAGTCATCCAGAAACTTTCAGAAGATGTCATTTACAAAGTGTTGAAAGGTGGCTGGGGCGCTGCATAACCCGAATAGCATGACAAGATATTCAAAGTGCCCAAAGCGGGTCCGAAATGCTGTCTTCCATTCATTACCTCCGTGGATGCAAACTAAATTGTAGGCACCACGTAGATCAAGTTTTGTAAAGACTCGGCAGTTTGAAATCTTTGAAAAAGCTCAGGATTGAAAGGGAGCGGGTAACGATTATTGATAGGGATCTTGTTGAGCTCCCGATAATCTACACAAGGTCTAAGTGAATGGTCTTTTTTCTGGACAAAGAAAATACCAGCACCAGCGGGTGAAGAGGAAGGCAGAATGAATTTCTTCTGAAGGCTCTCATCAAAGGAGCTGTAAGGCTTCAAGTTTATTTTCAGATAACAGAAAAATCTGCCCAAACGGGACCTCTGCACCTGGAAGTAATTCTATATGGCAGTCATATGGCTGATGAAGTGGTAGCGCATCATCCTTCTTTTTGTTGAATACGTCGAAGAACTCATGGTAGGCTGGTGGCACTATTTGGCTGGTACTGGTTACAGGCTGGACTGTCAGACAACTTGAAGGATTACTGGGATCCAGGGCAAAACACTGCTGCAAACAATATTCAGATTGGAAGGAGATTCTCCCCAAGGACCAATCAGAGGGTTATGCGCCTGAAGCCACGGAATCCCCAGAATAAGGGGGAACATGGGACAACATAATATTTTACAGCAGAGGAATTATTGGTGACCAGAGTTTGTTAGAGTAAGAATGGGCATAGTATCTTGTGTCAAAGTTCCAGATCTGGGAATGGTCCTATCAGCCAGATGGACCTCAAGTCTCTGTTTCTTGTCTTTAAGCTGAATTTGCGGTTTTCTTGCCAAATTAATGTCCAGGAAGCAACTGCATGCCCCGAAGTCAACGATTGCTTGGAACTGGACTATTTCTTCCGCCACCTGCAATGAGATGGGTAAAACAAGGTGAGCTGGAGAAGATCCAGAAACTTGGAAGTAGACAAGTCATGGAGGGAGGAACTTACTGGGTCTCACGGGACAGTTACGTAGGAAGTGTCCAGTACCTCTGCAGTAGAGGCAGAGGTTAGCCTGATGCCTTTGCATCTTTTCATCTGGAGACAAAGTGTTGCGTACCAGTCCAATCTGTATTCATAGTTTCATAGTTGGTAAGGTTGAATAAAGACATCAGTCCATCCAGTTCAACATGAGTAAGTGTCTACAATTGTCCCTATCCCTGTACATTGCACACTCACATCAGTCCCTACCCTCAAGGAGCCCACAATCCAATGTCCCCATTCATACACTAGGGACAATTTTTTTTGGACAGAAGCCAATTACCTACCTGCATGTCTTTGGATTGTGGGAGGAAACCGGAGTACCCAGAGGAAACCCACGCAGGCACAGGGAGAACATGCAAACTCCAGGCAGGTAGTCAAAGAAAAAAGGGGGGGGGACTTTGGACTTTTTAGGCACCGACGACAACGTATGGTTTTTACAAAAATGTATTTTATATAAAAAAGGGAAAAGACAAATATACAACAAAATACGTTTTAAAAACCACATCTTGTCACAACTTCAATAAGGTCAATACAAGCCACACATGTAACCTATAATCTCAAGCCTTAGGGGCACCAACAAGGACGATCAGCTAGGGTTAGCGGGTCCGGTAGTTGTATGGTGTCCAACGATGAGGCGAGGGTACAGTGGGGCGATGATATTCATGACAATAGCTCTACATGTTTCGCGTTTTGCGTAAACGCTTCATCTGGAGCGTGACAGAAAGATCACTAACAAGAAAATAATAGTTTAGAAAAACACATAATGAGTATATAAGTACAGTATACAGTTTATATATATAATAATAATGATGATATGCATTTTGTACAGTTTAATAACCTTGTAACTCTGCTAAATGGGTATCAGACCACCAATCGTAGCCGCACACATAAAGGCCACTTATCCATCACTCAATGGGGGCGTATATGATATAGTAAAATGCTAAATAACAAATATAAAAAATGTGAAACAACACTTACTGAAGTTTCAAGTGTGACCGTATAATGTGGTAAGCAAAAAGTGTCCCAGAAATCCAGTGTGCCGTATATGCATGGATCGCCGGTTGAAGGTAAAAGGGTGGTAACACCGGTAGAGGTCCTAATGGACGTCAGTGTAAAGACATATAAGCGGTCATTAGATTGAAACATATAGTCATAAACATACATTAAAGGGTTAAATCCCAGTATGCATATTAATGGCTCACCTGAAACGATAATACGTGTTTTTGGCGGTATCTGGCCCATACAAGGTCATTAGTGTGAATCTAGCACATAGACCATCATTGCCTAAATTGCATGGGGGGACAGGATGTCCAACAAATTGGTACCCCAAATCCGACCGGTGCTGGTAGTATGGCCAGGGATCTGAAAAAACGTATATAGAGGTAGTGATAAAGGTATCCGCCAAAATGTCCACCACGGACAAGGAGGAAAATTGGGACCGGAAAGTATATCCGGTGTGTGGCCAAAAAAGGGGGCTTACCTAGGAATCAACTCAAAGAGGCATGCACAAGCGGCGTCCAGACGGCGAGCTGGTGAGGGACGCTAACCATGAGCACACGGTGTGTGCTACATATACGTCCCATCCGTCGTCAATTTCCGGCGTACGCCGGCGTGACGTCATCCGGATCGGCCATATTGACGCTGTGCGCATGCGCCCGTACACCGCGTCGCGCCTGCGCAATGCGGCGCGACCGTGCAAGGCGCATTGCGCAAGTGCGTCAAGCAGGAAATCCAAAGGAAGGCCGCACTTAGTACCGCCTCCCATGGACTCTGCTAATCGTCACTAAGTTGGTAGGTGTGACGATGGGCGGCCGCATTGGGTGTTGGAAGGACCTAGGATTGCGGCCAAGACAGAGTGGAACTGACAGCACATAAAAGCACAGTTATAACAGAAACATATATATATAATATGCATTTAAGGGAAGATTCACACATAGGTAAACAGCTCAATGATTTTGTATAAAACCTTAAGGGTCTTTTGTTACATAAATGCTACTTCTTATATCAATCTAGTTTTTGGGCTAACATAGGAGCCGTGGGCGGGGAGCAGAATGAGATATACGTCAAGGTCCAGAAGCATAGAACTGGGCTTGGACGCGTAAGAGCAATGTTGATGGGGAGATGGACCAGACACAAAGAAGATGAGGCTAATAGGCTACACGGCAGGCAAAACTAGATCCAAAAGGCCATGGATGGAATGTGGGACGGATATGGTTGATATCACAAAATTGGCGGGGTACAAAGAAACCCAGCGATTAAGGGGCTCTTGGTTTACTGCCAGTGGGTGAGAGCAGGGACCAAGGGGGCAGGAGAGAAACGAAAATAAAAGGGATGGGACGAGGACAGGGCAGGGGGACTAGAAAAGCAAGAAAAACAATGTTGAAATATTGATAGTTCAAATGAACATGTATCATAGATTTATGAAGCTCATGTGTAGTTTTATAGGAAAGGTTTGTAGGATAGCGCCTCATTGATACCCGGAGAACGGGTAGCACACAGGCGCTCAATCCAAATAGTCTCCTTTTTGAGGATAGCTTTATCCCAGTCACCTCCTCGCGGATCCCTAGGGATGACCGAGAGGACGATGAATGATGCTACAGTAGTGTCAAATCTATGGTATAGATCAAGATGTCTACTTATCGAAGTGATCATCTTGCCACCCGAGGAGTAATAGATGTGATCTTTGATACGGGAGCGGAAATGGCGGAAGGTCTTCCCGACATAAAAAGCGCCGCACGTACAATTCATTAGGTACACAACTCCTTGGGTTTCGCAGTCAGCATGAAAGCGAGGGGTAAATATTTTCCCATTGGGGAGGGTAAAAGTGGTCCCTGGTCTCACCCACGGGCAGTAAGCACACCGTCCACAGCGAGTAATCCCATGTTCACGTGGTTGTAAATGAGTGTCTTTCCTATAGTGACTGGATGTAAGTTTATCGCGTAGCGATCGTGATTTGCGGAATGTGATCACAGGGTTAGAGCCTATATACTTCCTCAAGATGGGGTCCTCACGAAGAAGAGGCCAATGTCTAGCAAGTATTTCACGTAACTCGGCGTGCTGTTTAGAGTATCTGGTTATGTATCTGACTATCTCGTTGGTTTTGGTGGTTTTAGTCTTATATAGGAGTGAATAACGTGACTGTCGGAGAGCTTTATTAAATGCCTTTCGCAAAATAGATTTACTGTAGCCTCTGACTTTAAGTCGGTCACGAAGAGAATTGGCCTGCAGTTTGAATTCTTCGGTGTGCGTATGGTATGCTCCTTATTAGTGTTTCCGGGTGGGCGCTCTCGGCATGGAGTAAGGTGTTTCCAGCCGTTTCTTTCCTGTAGAGTGTGGATGCTAGACAGCCAGTTTGATCTTTAAAAATAGTGAGATCAAGAAAGGTGATTTGTTGTGGATTCACCGAATGTGTAAATTTAAGGTTAAACGCGTTTACGTTTATCACGTCCATGAACCGTTTGAGCATAGTAGGAGATCCTGTCCATACCATAAATATGTCGTCTATATACCGTAGCCAGCAAAGTGCATGGCCAGTAAAAGACGACAAACTATCATCGGAAAAAATCGTACGTTCCCACCCCCCCAGGTACAGATTGGCGTAGGCAGGGGCACAACAGGTGCCCATGGCTACGCCCTGTACCTGGAGAAAGTGGGACTCTTGAAAGGTAAAACAATTCTTAGTTAGAATAAATCTTAACAGGTCCAAAATAAATTCACCATAGTCCCAACGGTGGTTGTCTTGTTCCTGAAGGAAGGTCCTGGCTATCCCGATGCCCTGCTCGTGAGGGATGCTGGAGTAAAGTGCTTCAACATCAATGGTCACAAGCAGGGCATCAGGAGGCACGACCATTCCCTCAATATGTTTAAGTAAATCTAGGGTGTCCCTCGTATAGGAGGGGAGAGACAGCACGTGAGGCATAAGTGCAGAGTCTACTAGGCGGCTGGCATTTTCAGTGAGGGCTCCCATGCCCGATACAATGGGCCTACCCGGGGGTAAGAGGGGGTGCTTGTGGATCTTAGGAAGGACATAAAATGTCGCCACTCTTGGGTTTGTCACGTTAAGATATTTGTATGTATCGAGGTCTATTAGGCCTCTCTGATGGGCAGAGCCAATGACCAGAAGGTACTCACTTTTGAAGTTATTAATTCTGCTTGGATCGATGGGGAGATACCAATCTTTATTTTTCAAAATATTGTGTGCCATAGTTTCGTAAAAAGTCTTTGTCATAAGGACAATGTTGCCCCCTTTATCAGCTGGCTTGATCTCAATGTCGGGGTGTTGTTGAAGGCGTTGAATTGCTAATAATTGGGAATGTTCTAAATTGTTGGCTGAAGGTTTGATTGTGAGTAGCTTAAGGTCATTGACCGTGCCCATCAGAAAGGCCCAAATATGGGGATTGGTCGTCAAGTCTGGGAATCGCTGGGACTTAGGCCTAAACGTTTTGCATGCCGGAGCTGACGAGCCTACAGTACATAAATTTGGATCGGGTAGACCGGTAGATTCCTCTTGGGAATCATTTTCGTCAAGTAGTAGGATCAAATTCCGAAGAGCACGGAATTCCTCCATGGTGTAATTCTTGACTTTCTCAGAAATATTTTTGTCCTGTAAGGATCTGGTCCGATCCCCATCGAACATGTATTTATATGTCAAATTTCGTGAAAAGAGATATAGATCTTTGATGGCTTCGTATTTGTCGATTTCCATAGAGGGACAGAAGCTTAGTCCTAAGCTTAGAACCTCTATTTCAGTGTCAGATAGAGGATAAGGGGTCAAATTGATGACTGCGCGATTGTTGGTTAAGTTATTAGAGGCGTATTGAGGGGCAACTGAAAATTTACCGCAGGGTTAGATTGTGAAATGTGTGCGTCTAAAGTAGTTTGACGCGTGAACATCGAAAGTTGTGAGGGGGTAGGAAGAGAACTAGTGGTGTTGACATGTGGTACAGTTGTGACATCAATAAGGCTTGCTCCCAAAGAAGTGGGAGCAGAGCGATTAGAAGTCTCCATAGTGGAGGTGGCTTGTGATGATCCTTGAGTTAAAGGTAAATTTGGCGTGTTCAAAAGTTGGATTGCCTGAAGAGCAGTGTTTCCCAAATACTTTCCTTGCAATTGGCCACCTGCATTATGTGACTGAAAATTCGCATGTATAGGCTTGTGTAGAGTAAGAGTAGTATCTACTGTGGGGGGACGTTTCTTATAAGGTGTACGTGACCCACCACCAAGATCCCGCTTACGTGCACCCGAGTGACCGCGCTGCGTATTATGGTTGCCTCTCCTTGCGTTGGACTCTGGAAAAGAAAACAAAGTAGAATCAGATTCGGTGTCGTCATCAGTTGTAGAATGTACATTAGTATTATTTCTAGGCATACGGAAGCTATTTCTAGAGTTTCTAGTCTGAGGTGGAGGTTGCCAGCGATAGGCATATCCCTCCATGAAGGCCAGTCTATCTTTGGCAAGTTTGTTTTGTTTCTTGTAAATTATGTCTTTTGTTATCCTGGTGACAAAATCCTTAATTTCTTGCCACCGTTTGGTATATTGAGAATGAGTCTGTATACTTTCATTCGCAGATTGCAAAAGGAGTATATCCTGGTCAAGGGTAGTCAATTCTGACTGATACTGGGTAATGAGGAGTTTCATAAGGTTAGTACTGCAAATGGTTAAAATAGCTTCCCATGCAGTCTTGAATTCCATAGTGGCATTCTGAAAAGATGGATATACTTGTACTCTCAGTCCAAGAGGGCTGATATTTTCTCTTACATATTTATTTAGAAACTCTATGTGCCAATAGAGATTGGCTTTCTTTTTGAGGAGTCGTTTCATTTTAGCCATATATTGATTTATACCAATTTCTTGTTCGGTGTCTAAATTGCAGTTGGTTTGGATCTCAGACATGTAGCCCGTCCACGCGGTGCCTATAAAGTCCATAGTTTTAAAGATAAAGTCCAAAGTCCCCCCCCCCTTTTTTTCTTTGACTACCAATTTAGGACGTGGCACTGTACTACCTACTCAGTATCCATAGTACCACACTATGAGGATACTTTCTCTCTTTCTCTAAATTATTGGGTGGAAGCACCTCGGGCAAATTACATATAGTCCCAGTGATTCTGTTTTGACTATATGGTGGTTGTCTACTAATATATTCATGTATTTATATAAATTGCTACAAGGTATTATTAATTATTCAGCTCAAATTTATAACTTTCTTTTTCTTACCATTATCTTCAGACTAGAAACTCTAGAAATAGCTTCCGTATGCCTAGAAATAATACTAATGTACATTCTACAACTGATGACGACACCGAATCTGATTCTACTTTGTTTTCTTTTCCAGAGTCCAACGCAAGGAGAGGCAACCATAATACGCAGCGCGGTCACTCGGGTGCACGTAAGCGGGATCTTGGTGGTGGGTCACGTACACCTTATAAGAAACGTCCCCCCACAGTAGATACTACTCTTACTCTACACAAGCCTATACATGCGAATTTTCAGTCACATAATGCAGGTGGCCAATTGCAAGGAAAGTATTTGGGAAACACTGCTCTTCAGGCGATCCAACTTTTGAACACGCCAAATTTACCTTTAACTCAAGGATCATCACAAGCCACCTCCACTATGGAGACTTCTAATCGCTCTGCTCTCACTTCTTTGGGAGCAAGCCTTATTGATGTCACAACTGTACCACATGTCAACACCACTAGTTCTCTTCCTACCCCCTCACAACTTTCGATGTTCACGCGTCAAACTACTTTAGACGCACACATTTCACAATCTAACCCTGCGGTAAATTTTCAGTTGCCCCTCAATACGCCTCTAATAACTTAACCAACAATCGCGCAGTCATCAATTTGACCCCTTATCCTCTATCTGACACTGAAATAGAGGTTCTAAGCTTAGGACTAAGCTTCTGTCCCTCTATGGAAATCGACAAATACGAAGCCATCAAAGATCTATATCTCTTTTCACAAAATTTGACATATAAATACATGTTCGATGGGGATCGGACCAGATCCTTACAGGACAAAAATATTTCTGAGAAAGTCAAGAATTACACCATGGAGGAATTCCGTGCTCTTCGGAATTTGATCCTACTACTTGACGAAAATGATTCCCAAGAGGAATCTACCGGTCTACCCGATCCAAATTTATGTACTGTAGGCTCGTCAGCTCCGGCATGCAAAACGTTTAGGCCTAAGTCCCAGCGATTCCCAGACTTGACGACCAATCCCCATATTTGGGCCTTTCTGATGGGCACGGTCAATGACCTTAAGCTACTCACAATCAAACCTTCAGCCAACAATTTAGAACATTCCCAATTATTAGCAATTCAACGCCTTCAACAACACCCCGACATTGAGATCAAGCCAGCTGATAAAGGGGGCAACATTGTCCTTATGACAAAGACTTTTTACGAAACTATGGCACACAATATTTTGAAAAATAAAGATTGGTATCTCCCCATCGATCCAAGCAGAATTAATAACTTCAAAAGTGAGTACCTTCTGGTCATTGGCTCTGCCCATCAGAGAGGCCTAATAGACCTCGATACATACAAATATCTTAACGTGACGAACCCAAGAGTGGCGACATTTTATGTCCTTCCTAAGATCCACAAGCACCCCCTCTTACCCCCGGGTAGGCCCATTGTATCGGGCATGGGAGCCCTCACTGAAAATGCCAGCCGCCTAGTAGACTCTGCACTTATGCCTCACGTGCTGTCTCTCCCCTCCTATACGAGGGACACCCTAGATTTACTTAAACATATTGAGGGAATGGTCATGCCTCCTGATGCCCTGCTTGTGACCATTGATGTTGAAGCACTTTACTCCAGCATCCCTCACGAGCAGGGCATCGGGATAGCCAGGACCTTCCTTCAGGAACAAGACAACCACCGTTGGGACTATGGTGAATTTATTTTGGACCTGTTAAGATTTATTCTAACTAAGAATTGTTTTACCTTTCAAGAGTCCCACTTTCTCCAGGTACAGGGCGTAGCCATGGGCACCTGTTGTGCCCCTGCCTACGCCAATCTGTACCTGGGGGGGTGGGAACGTACGATTTTTTCCGATGATAGTTTGTCGTCTTTTACCGGCCATGCACTTTGCTGGCTACGGTATATAGACGACATATTTATGGTATGGACAGGATCTCCTACTATGCTCAAACGGTTCATGGACGTGATAAACGTAAACGCGTTTAACCTTAAATTTACACATTCGGTGAATCCACAACAAATCACCTTTCTTGATCTCACTATTTTTAAAGATCAAACTGGCTGTCTAGCATCCACACTCTACAGGAAAGAAACGGCTGGAAACACCTTACTCCATGCCGAGAGCGCCCACCCGGAAACACTAATAAGGAGCATACCATACGCACAATACCTTAGGCTTAGACGGAACTGTACACACACCGAAGAATTCAAACTGCAGGCCAATTCTCTTCGTGACCGACTTAAAGTCAGAGGCTACAGTAAATCTATTTTGCGAAAGGCATTTAATAAAGCTCTCCGACAGTCACGTTATTCACTCCTATATAAGACTAAAACCACCAAAACCAACGAGATAGTCAGATACATAACCAGATACTCTAAACAGCACGCCGAGTTACGTGAAATACTTGCTAGACATTGGCCTCTTCTTCGTGAGGACCCCATCTTGAGGAAGTATATAGGCTCTAACCCTGTGATCACATTCCGCAAATCACGATCGCTACGCGATAAACTTACATCCAGTCACTATAGGAAAGACACTCATTTACAACCACGTGAACATGGGATTACTCGCTGTGGACGGTGTGCTTACTGCCCGTGGGTGAGACCAGGGACCACTTTTACCCTCCCCAATGGGGAAATATTTACCCCTCGCTTTCATGCTGACTGCGAAACCCAAGGAGTTGTGTACCTAATGAATTGTACGTGCGGCGCTTTTTATGTCGGGAAGACCTTCCGCCATTTCCGCTCCCGTATCAAAGATCACATCTATTACTCCTCGGGTGGCAAGATGATCACTTCGATAAGTAGACATCTTGATCTATACCATAGATTTGACACTACTGTAGCATCATTCATCGTCCTCTCGGTCATCCCTAGGGATCCGCGAGGAGGTGACTGGGATAAAGCTATCCTCAAAAAGGAGACTATTTGGATTGAGCGCCTGTGTGCTACCCGTTCTCCGGGTATCAATGAGGCGCTATCCTACAAACCTTTCCTATAAAACTACACATGAGCTTCATAAATCTATGATACATGTTCATTTGAACTATCAATATTTCAACATTGTTTTTCTTGCTTTTCTAGTCCCCCTGCCCTGTCCTCGTCCCATCCCTTTTATTCGTTTCTCTCCTGCCCCCTTGGTCCCTGCTCTCACCCACTGGCAGTAAACCAAGAGCCCCTTAATGGCTGGGTTTCTTTGTACCCCGCCAATTTTGTGATATCAACCATATCCGTCCCACATTCCATCCATGGCCTTTTGGATCTAGTTTTGCCTGCCGTGTAGCCTATTAGCCTCATCTTCTTTGTGTCTGGTCCATCTCCCCATCAACATTGCTCTTACGCGTCCAAGCCCAGTTCTATGCTTCTGGACCTTGACGTATATCTCATTCTGCTCCCCGTCCACGGCTCCTATGTTAGCCCAAAAACTAGATTGATATAAGAAGTAGCCTTTATGTAACAAAAGACCCTTAAGGTTTTATACAAAATCATTGAGCTGTTTACCTATGTGTGAATCTTCCCTTAAATGCATATTATATATATATGTTTCTGTTATAACTGTGCTTTTATGTGCTGTCAGTTCCACTCTGTCTTGGCCGCAATCCTAGGTCCTTCCAACACCCAATGCGGCCGCCCATCGTCACACCTACCAACTTAGTGACGATTAGCAGAGTCCATGGGAGGCGGTACTAAGTGCGGCCTTCCTTTGGATTTCCTGCTTGACGCACTTGCGCAATGCGCCTTGCACGGTCGCGCCGCATTGCGCAGGCGCGACGCGGTGTACGGGCGCAGGCGCACAGCGTCAATATGGCCGATCCGGATGACGTCACGCCGGCGTACGCTGGAAATTGGCGACGGATGGGACGTATATGTAGCACACACCGTGTGCTCATGGTTAGCGTCCCTCACCAGCTCGCCGTCTGGACGCCGCTTGTGCATGCCTCTTTGAGTTGATTCCTAGGTAAGCCCCCTTTTTTGGCCACACACCGGATATACTTTCCGGTCCCAATTTTCCTCCTTGTCCGTGGTGGACATTTTGGCGGATACCTTTATCACTACCTCTATATACGTTTTTTCAGATCCCTGGCCATACTACCAGCACCGGTCGGATTTGGGGTACCAATTTGTTGGACATCCTGTCCCCCCATGCAATTTAGGCAATGATGGTCTATGTGCTAGATTCACACTAATGACCTTGTATGGGCCAGATACCGCCAAAAACACGTATTATCGTTTCAGGTGAGCCATTAATATGCATACTGGGATTTAACCCTTTAATGTATGTTTATGACTATATGTTTCAATCTAATGACCGCTTATATGTCTTTACACTGACGTCCATTAGGACCTCTACCGGTGTTACCACCCTTTTACCTTCAACCGGCGATCCATGCATATACGGCACACTGGATTTCTGGGACACTTTTTGCTTACCACATTATACGGTCACACTTGAAACTTCAGTAAGTGTTGTTTCACATTTTTTATATTTGTTATTTAGCATTTTACTATATCATATACGCCCCCATTGAGTGATGGATAAGTGGCCTTTATGTGTGCGGCTATGATTGGTGATCTGATACCCATTTAGCAGAGTTACAAGGTTATTAAACTGTACAAAATGCATATCATCATTATTATTATATATATAAACTGTATACTGTACTTATATACTCATTATGTGTTTTTCTAAACTATTATTTTCTTGTTAGTGATCTTTCTGTCACGCTCCAGATGAAGCGTTTACGCAAAGCGCGAAACATGTAGAGCTATTGTCATGAATATCATCGCCCCACTGTACCCTCGCCTCATCGTTGGACACCATACAACTACCGGACCCGCTAATCCTAGCTGATCGTCCTTGTTGGTGCCCCTAAGGCTTGAGATTATAGGTTACATGTGTGGCTTGTATTGACCTTATTGAAGTTGTGACAAGATGTGGTTTTTAAACGTATTTTGTTGTATATTTGTCTTTTCCCTTTTTTATATAAAATAAATTTTTGTAAAAACCATACGTTGTCGTCGGTGCCTAAAAAGTCCAAAGCCCCCCCCCCTTTTTTTCTTTGACTACCAATTTAGGACGTGGCACTGTACTACCTACTCAGTATCCATAGTACCACACTATGAGGATACTTTCTCTCTTTCTCCAGGCAGGTAGTGTCGTGGTTGGGATTCTAACCAGCGACCCTTCTTACTGCTAGGTGAGAGTGCTGACCACTACACCACCGTGCCGCCCGTATTGGTTCCCCTTCAGTAGTAGAAGCAGGCGGGGAGAGGAGCTTAGGTCGAGGTGTGGATGGAATCCTGGGCAGCATCCAGGTGGGTCTGTAGGAGTTAGTTTTTTCTGATTGTCACTCCCGCAGACGGTGGTCGAGCTGAATGGCCAGTTTGAAGCCTTCAAGGGTAGCGGGAGACTCCACTCTGGCTAATTCGTCTTTAGAGCTTAGGGCAGACCGAGTCGAGACTGGTACTTAAGAGCGGCCTCATTTCATCAGGTATCTTCAGACCATTTACAGAAATCAACGGTATAATCCTCAATGGGGCGTTGCCTTTGTTGCAGGGGATAAAGGGTAGCCTCTGCCGTGGCCATGCGTTGAAGATCATCATAGAGCTGTGCCATGGCCTCGAATGTGGCAACAGTATTGGTCACAGGATTTTTCTCCTCCAGTAGGTGGTGTGCCCATGACTGGGGTTCTTCTGAGATGAGGGAGATGATGAACCCGACTTTTATGGATTCCTGAGAAAAAGTCCTTGGTTGAAGTGCAAAATATAGAAGGCATGCATTCTGGAATGCCCTGAACTTTTGCAGGCCCCCCGAGAAGCATTTGGGGACTGGCACCCTGGGTTCTGGAAGTGGCATCACCACAGCAGGAGCAGAAGCAGAAAATTCTTGGGCAGGAGCTGCTGAAGCAGAGGGAGCAGCAGAGGGATTCTGGCTAACAGGTGTAGATGACACAGCAAGGTTCTATAGGTGACCTTTCAGCTGAAAGTAACCTTCTTGCAGATGCTGGCATAGAGTCTCTAATGGGGAAGCACCTCTTTCAGCCTCAGACATTCTGGCTGGCTTATACTGTCATGTACCAGGCTGGAGGTTGAGGTGACGAGAGGGTTCCCTTTGGAGTTGGAGACAGAGGGTACTATGCCCAGAGATGCATGGTTTGCCTGCCGGTGAAGCCGTCTGATGGTTCCAGAAGCGGACACCCAGGAGCAGAGAAAGTGGTCACAGAAGTCACAAGCCAAGCTGGGGGTCAAACACAGGAAGGCAGTCAGAAGCAGAGGCAGGAAGTGTAGTGGTGATCAAAAAAACAGAAAGTTTCCCCAGGGTTTTTTTTAGCAGCAGAGAATTTGTAATAAAAATGGTTGATGTAAAAAAATCATTTATTTAACAGACAATAATAATTTCAAATGAACAATGATGGATCATCCATATAGGTGGTGCGACACAAAAAACAAACATGGAACAACACTCTATGTACAAGCATGGTTTGCCAATTGTATTTGTAACATATGTATCCACATGAAAAACCCAGATGCATTTCGACCCTTGCGATTTACGGTCTCTTCAGGGGGATTTATATTCTAGGAAAATGTCAAAATATCTAATTAAGGGCTTTGGACAATGTAAAAAATATATATAAGTATAGCGTTTCAAATTGAGCAAAATTATATCTCCATACACATAGAGGTATAGTTACCAATGGGTGTATGAAGACATGAGGATGTATCGCACAAACCAGCATTGCAGGATTGTAGTTGTCCAGTGATCCCATCGCTGCCGCATGCCCCCCCCCCCCGGGCGTCCTCTGGGTGGGTGCATAGTCCACCGAGCTTGCAGGGGGCCACGTTCTGGGACCCAGAGAGGAGAATGGGGGGTAAAACACCTGCAGATGGACATGCAAAGACTTTTTGTAAGTCGTCATTAAATAAGGTTGGGGGAGTATATAGAAGTGCTTGGCAGCTGTAGACTGGTTGTTACTTGGTCATTAATGGATTCATATTATAGAAAAAGTTATACATAGCATGGCATAGTTTATTCGTTGATTGGATTGATTATGAGAAAGATTAGCTGGCAGTGAAAAGAAGTCTTTGCATGTCCATCTGCAGGTGTTTTACCCCCCATTCTCCTCTCTGGGTCCCAGAACGTGGCCTCCTGCAAGCTCGGTGGACTAAGCACCCACCCGGAGGATGCCCGGGGGGGGGGGGACATGCGGCAGCGATGGGATTACTGGACAACTACAATCCTGCAATGCTGGTTTGCGTGATACATCCTCATGTCTTCTTCCACCCATTGGTAACTATACCTCTGTGTATGGAGATATAATTTTGCTCAATTTGAAACGCTATACTTATATATATTTTTTACATTGTCCAAAGTCCTTAATTAGATATTTTGACATTTTCCTAGAATATAAATCCCCCTGAAGAGACCGGAAATCGCAAGGGTCGAAATGCATCTGAGTTTTTCATGTGGATACATATGTTACAAATACAATTGGCAAACCATGCTTGTACATGGAGTGTTTTTTTGCTATGAGTGATGTTCCATGTTTGTTTTTTGTGTCGCACCACCTATATGGATGATCCATCATTGTTCATTTGAAATTATTATTGTCTGTTAAATAAATGATTTTTTTACATCAACCATTTTTATTACAAATTCTCTGCTGCTAAAAAAACCCTGGGGAAACGTTCTGTGTTTTTTGTATACTTTTGGGTTATGCAGCTTTGGGGGCTTTTTTTTTTCTTTCTTTTGTGTAGTGGTGATCAAGCCGGGTCAAACACAGGAAGTCCATCTGGAACAGGCAAGAGCAGGTCCGTGAAACAAGCTGGGTTCAGTGCCAGGAGAGAAGCCAAAGCAGGTCAGGGTAAGCAGGGTCGGTAACAGGTAATCAAACAGAAGCAAGGAACACAGAATACAGAGCTGATGATGATCCAGCGATTTTATGAGAGCAACTGGGGTCCTTATATAGGCCAGCAAACACTGGTAATTAGCACGTTTTGCGTACGCATGTTTGCCGCCGCAAATGTGCGTTCGCCGTTGCGTGCCGGTTGCTAATGTGCATGCGCGGACTAGCACGGCCGTATTGGATATTGGCATATCTGCCAGTTCTTCTCCGGTTTCTTCCCTGAAACTAACCCTGTTTAACAGGGGCATGTAATTCAAATTTTTGATATAATATTTCACAGCAGGGCCAACAAGAGTAACTGTGTGGGGTTAGTGTTGTGGCACCACCAACACCTAAGGTCTAATTATTCTGAAGAGTATATAGGGCAGGCCATATAGTGTATATATACTGCTGTTCAGAGTATATAGTGCCTAGGGGACCCCCACGCCTTTTTTGCCTGGTATGGATTTTGGGGGGTATCCACACCCAATGGGTCTGGTAATGGACTGGGGGAGACCCACGCCGTTTTCTTTTTTTTTTTTCTTCAATGATTTTTATCTATTGCCGGGATCCAACAATATATTATAGCCGCAAACAGTTTTAGGTTCAATACGTTTTTTTGTTGTCTTATCAACACAAAATAAACAAAGATGTGACAAGGTACAAACCAGTAGACACACTGGCATATTAAGCTCGGATTGTATATTTGTTAGTAATGTATTCTATATAGTATACATGAAAGACCAGCCAATATCATTTGATTCAGTGTATGGAACCTGTAACGTTCCATACACGATTCCTGCCAGCACAGACACCCCAATAGGAGCAAACTGTGTCTTATGGGCTTGGGGGAACCGCCTTATGTGTCGTTTACGTTAATGTAAGTTGTGTCGTTAGCACAATAATGGGGAAGTATGTGGAAATTAGTATCCAGTACTTCTGGGTGCACAAATATTGGTGTACATTTATGACAATTTGAGTAGCAATCAGCAGTGCCTGTGTTCACAGGTAGAGAACTAGAATACTGGTGTTTCCACAATGAGATTACATTCAACCGAGGTGAAGGTGTAGATAAGAGAGAGGAAAGACATAAAAAAAAAAGAAAAGAGTATATAGAAAAGAGAGGGGGCGGGGGGGAGACAGCCAGCTCCGTTCACGGGGGAATTCAAGTCGGGAGGGCACGAGCAGGATTTCTAAGTGTTATTGTGGTTAGGTTCACAGGGGGTTCTCATCGACGAGATTTTATTTCAATTTCTCAGACGTGGAGTAGTGCCTCCAGACGCTCCAGATAGTAGAGAATTTGTCCCATTTATCCAAGGCTTTGGCTTGCATCCCCTCTATAAACATGATAGCGTTGATCTCACTTACCCACTCTAAAAGGAATGGAGGGGAGGTGGTTTTCCAATGTCTAGGAATTAATTGCCTACCTGCACTGAGAAGAAATTTCAAAAGGTTAGCCTTCTGGGATTTTATTGGGCTGCGGAGTAAAGATAAAAGAGCTATGGAGGGGGAGGGCGTTAATGGTTTATCATATATTTCGGCGAAGATTTGAAAAATCTGTACCCAGAACGGGTGGATCTCTGTGCATTCCCACCAAATGTGGAGGTAGGTGCCTTTCTCCGAGTGACCTCTCCAGCAGAGGTCGGTTTCAGTTATGTCTATCCCCAGCTCTAGTGTAGGTGTCTATGGTTGGGGCAGCTCTGCCCACTGGTACGGCTGGGTACTCAAATAAGGGAGTGAGTGGGCTGGGTTCAGTGGACAGCGAGTATCCATCTCTCCTGTGGTACCAAATGTGCAGAGCATAAATTGTTAGAGGGGATAAGGTAGGTAGGGATTTGTAGGCCCATTCGTAGCCCCATAGAAAGGCACAAAGGTCGACTGGGGACATGTCGACGTGGAGGCTTTAGTCAGCGGGCAGGGGAACCATTCCAGAATGCGGGAGATCATTGCAGATGTATGGTAGAGCTCAAAGCCTGGTAAGCTTACCCCGCTATTGGCTGTGGGAGAGCATAGAATTTTACGTTTTAATCTAGGATGGTTCCCACGCCCGACAAATCGAATGGCCATGGAACGGAGGGTGCGGGAAAAGGCACGCAGAAGTGTTATCGATAGGGTCTGGAATAAGTATAACAGTTTGGGAAATATGTGCATTTTTAAGACCTTCATGTGTCCGAAATATGATACAGGGAGTTCTAACCTGCTTTCTGTGAGGCGTCTGCGTTTTGTAAGCAGTGAACTAAAATTCAGGGCATATACATCCGGCATATGAGCCGGGATCGCTGTGCCTAAGGTATGAAATTGATTTGGGAAGTTGGTTTGGAGGGAGGAAAGAGTGGATTATGGCAGGGAAATATTTAGTTTTATAGTTGCTGAACCGTCCAAACCTGTGGATCTCAGAAAGTATGGAGGGAATGCTAATGTGAGGTTGGGTTACATATAGGAGGAGGTCGTCCACGTACAAGGAGAGTTTACATTGCGGCAAGGGGGTCTGTACTAGGGATGAGCCGAACACCCCCAGGTTCGGTTCGCACCAGCCCCTTCGAACGGACCGAAAGTTTGTGTGAATATTCGAACCCTATTTGTTACAATGGACGCGACTGTTCGAAATCAAAAGTGCTAATTATAACGGCCAATATGCATGTTAACCACTTCAGCCCCGGACCAATTGGCAGCCAAAGGACCAGGCCCCTTTTTGCGATTCGGCACTGCGTCGATTTAACTGACAATTGCGCGGTCGTGCGACGTGGCTCCCAAACAAAGTTGGCGTCCTTTTTTTCCCACAAATAGAGCTTTCTTTTGGTGGTATTTAATCGCCCCTGCGGTTTTTATTTTTTGCGCTATAATCAAAAATAGTGCGACAATTTAGAAAAAAATGCAAAATTTTTTTGCTATAAGAAATATCCCCAAAAAATATATAAAAAAACATTTTTTTTTCTCAGTTTAGGCCGATACGTATTCTTCTACACATTTTTGGTAAAAAAAAAATCGCAATTAGCGATTATTGATTGGTTTGCGCAAAAGTTATAGCGTTTACAAAATAGGGATAGTTTTTATAGCATTTTTATTAATAATTTTTTTTTTTTTTTACTAGTAATGGCGGCGATCAGCAATTTTTTTTTTTTTTTTTTTTTTTTATTGTGACTGCGACATTATGGCAGACACATCGGATATTTTTGACACATTTTTGGGACCATTGTCATTTATACAGCAATCAATGCTATTTAAATGCATTGATTCCTGTATAAATGACAGTTGTAGTGAAAGAGTTAACCACTAGGGGGAGGGGAGGGGTTATGGGCTGTGTGTGTGTGTGTGTGTGTGTGTGTGTGTGTGTTTGTACGTTAGGGGGCGGGCTGACGTCTGACGTCATTGATTGGCTGTTCCCGGTCATCGGGAAAGCCGATCAATGACAGGCAGAGTAGGAAGCGCGGGGAGAGGTTTGTTTACACATACCTCTCCCCGTTCTTCAGCTCCGTGACCCGATCGGGTCCGCTGGTCCCGCGGCCGGGGTCACGGAGCTCCCGACCGAGTCGCGAGCGCGACCCACAGGCAGGCATTTAAAGGGGACGTACAGGTACGTGCTTTTGCCTGCCCGTGCTATTCTGCTGACGTATATAGTCAGTGGGCGGTCGGGAAGCGGTTAATGTCATAAAACAGGTTTAGGGACCCGGGTCCTGTCCCAGGGGATATATATCAATGCAAAAAGATGTTTTAAAACCTGACATTTTTTCGGGAGCAGTCATTTTAATGATGCATAAAGTGGAAAAAAAAAAGTGAAATATTCCTTTAACCACTTCAATACCAGACACTTAGACACCTTCCCGCCCAAGCCAATTTTCAGCTTTCAGCAATGTCGCAATTTGAATGACAATTGCGCGGTCATGCTACTCTGTACCCAAACAAATTTTTTATCATTTTGTTCCAACAAATAGAGCTTTCTTTTGGTGGTATTTGATCACCTCTGCGATTTTTATTTTTTGCGCAACAAACAAAAAAAGACCGAAAATTTTGCAAAAAAACAAGGTTTTTCTTTGTCACTGTTAATTTTTTTTGTAAATAAGTGCGTTTTCTTCTTCAATGACGGGCACTGATAAGGCGGCACTAATGGGCACTGATAAGGCGGCACCAATTAGGGGGCACCGATGAGGTGGCACTGATGATGGGCACTGATAGGCGGCACTGATGGGCATTGATAGGTGGCACTGGTATGCGGCACTGATGGGCACTCAGGTGGCACTGATGGGCACTCATAGGCGGCACTGACGGGCACTCATAGGCGGCACTGACGGGCACTCATGCACACATATATGTGGCACTGATAGGTGGCATGGATGGGCACTGATAGGTGGGCATGGGTGGGCACGGATGGGCACTGATAGGTGGCACTGATGGACGCTGATGAGTGGCACTGATGACACTGATGGGTGGCATTGCTGGGCATCCCTTTTTTTAACTTTTTTTCTTATTAAATATGATGTGCCAATCAGTGCCCATCTGTGGGCACTGATTGGCATATTTTTGGCATTTTTTTTAACATGTGGATGGCCATGGGGGATGTACCTGGCCATCCACATGCTGGGGGCTTCCCTGGTGGTATTGGGGGCTTCCCTGGTGGTCCTGGGGGCTTCCCTGATGGTCTAGTGTGGGCATCTGAGGGGGGGCTGCGCTGATAAACAATCAGCGCATACCCCCCCTGTCAGGAGAGCCGCCGATCGGCTCTCCTCTACTCGCTACTATCAGACGCGAGTGAGGAAAAGCCGATCAACGGCTCTTCCTGTGTACATCGTGATCAGCCGTGATTGGACACGGCTGATCACGTGGTAAAGAGCCTCCGCCGGAGGCTCTTTACCGAGATCAGTGTAGCGGTGTGTCAGACTGACACACCGCTCCACCGATCGCCGCGATGCGCGCCCCCACGGCGCGCGGCGGCTGTTATCCTGAAGGACGTCATATGACGCCCAGTCAGGATAACGAAACCACTTCCCGGACGTCAATTTGCTATTGACCGGGCAGGAAGTGGTTAAATATGGTACCTGGGGGGTGTGTAAAGTATGCCTGTGAAGTGGCATGTGTTTCCCGTGTTTAGAACTGTCCCTGCACAAAATAACATTTGTAAAGGAAAAAAAAAGCCATTTAAAACCGCTTGGGGCTTTAATGTCATGTCTTGTCCTGCCAATATGGCTAAAAATCTTTGAGAAAAATGGCATGGCTACCCCCCCATCACCCCCCCCCCCCCACCCCAGCCTCTTTGGGTCTTGTATGGATATTAAGGGGAACCCCGCACCCAAAATACAACCCTATATACTCTGAACAGCAGTATACAGGCGGTGCAAACAAGACAGGGACTGTAGGTTTGTTCTTAAGTAGAATCTGAACAGGTACATTATGAAGTCTAGCTCCATCCAAAAAAAAACAATTTTTAAGCTTTTTGGAGAACATGGGGAGGGGTTATCACCCCTGTAACATTTGTTTTGCTGTCTGTGCACCTGTTCAGAACATTTCACCTCACTTTCCGTCCCAATGACAAATGTTTTTGGAAAAGTGGGTTTTTTATTGAAACAAGGATTGGTGATAAAGCATCAGTAGAGAGGAGATACCTTTTTCCCAAATTAAATCTAACAGGATAGAATTTCCCTTCCTGTTTTCTCCTTCTGTTTGCAAGTAGGAGTCGTTTGAAAGTAGGGGCCTGCCGTATATACAGAAATTTGCCCCATTAGATGTTGGTGTAGGCACAACACTGTAAGCCCTCACAGTTACTCTTGGTGGGCACAGGAATTGGCCCTGCTGTGAATTATTAGATCAAGATTTGTAATTGCATGCACCTGTTGAACAGGGCAGAAAAATTGGGCCTTTGGTGGTGGTGGACGGTGTTGCCACAAGACTGTAAGCCCTCACAGTTACTCTTGGTGGGCGCAGGAATGGGCCCTGCTGTGAACTATTAGATCAAGATTTGTAATTACACGCCCCTGTTAAACGGGGGCTAAAAAATTGTGCCTTAGGCACTGGTGCTGGTGCCACAACACTGCAACCCCTCACAGATACAGTACTTGGAGCACAGCAGTCAGACCTGTTGTGAAGCATTGCTTAAAAAAATATAATTACACGCCCCTGTTAAACAGGGGCTGAAAAATTGGGCCTTAGCCACTGGTGGTGGCACCCAGAAACAAAAATGTTCTTCCAAGATATCATCAGGATCATTGAAGAGGATAGTCAGTCAACATAACAGGACAGTCACTCAGCATCATCATAGGCAGTCTTGAAGGGATGTGACATTATAAATTATTCAGTTATATCAGCTTCAGGTGCCTGGTAGCTGGTGGTGATCCAAGACTGATTCATCTTTATGAAGGTCAGTCAATCAACCGAGTCGGTGGACAGGCGCACCCTGTGATCGGTGACAGCCTCCAGCAGCAGCAGCGTTTGGAAAGAACGCTGGATGCAGGACAGGCCAGTAGCTCAATTGCATACTGTGCAAGCTCTGGCCAGTGATCCATCCTCAAGACCCAGTAAGCCAGAGGATTTTCGGTGGGAAAGGTGTCCAAGTCTGACCTTGCCCCTAGGTATTCCTGCACCATGTATATCAGACGCTGGCGATGGTTGCTGGAACCGATCATACCTTGGGGCTGCAGACTAAAAAATTGTCTGAACGCATCGGTCAGACGTCCACCTTCCCCACCTCTCCTTCTGCTACTGACCGAAGCCTCAGCAACTCGTCGTCCAGGACCAGGAGTTTGTAACCTCCCAGTCTCTGGGAACGCGTTGCACAGACCTTTCTGCAAGGCCTCCCTGAGATGTCTCATCCTCTGCTCCCTCTGCGACGGCAAGATAAGGTCCGCAACCTTACCCTTGTGCCGTGGATCAAGGAGAGTGGCCAGCCAGTAATGGTCCCTCTCCGTGATCCGAAGAATACGAGGATCCTTCCGCAGGCTTTGCAGGATCAGGTAGGCCATGCAACGTAGGTTAGCTGAGGCATTCGGTCCGGAGTCTTCTGGGTCACTGAGGACGACATGATCGGCAGCCACCTCCTCCCAGCCACGTACAAGTCCACTGGTTTGTTGGGACTGTAAATCATCCCTAAAAGACTGCTGATGCTGAGTGCCAGGCTCCACCTCCATGCTGACACAATCCTCCTCATCCTCCTCATCCTCATCCTCTTCCTGTGTGATGGGTGGGAGAGAAGGAACACTGTCTGGATAAAGGGGGCCTTGAGAGGCAAGGAAGTCCTCCTATTCCTGCCTCTGTTCTGCCTCAAGTGCCCTGTCCCACTATCCCACGCAGCGTATGCTCCAACAGGTGGACAAGAGGTACAGTGTCACTGATGCATGCACTGTCACTGCTCACCATCCTCGTGGTCTCCTCAAATGGTGACAGGACAGTGCATGCATCCCTGATCATGCTCCACTGGCGTGGGGAAAAAAATCCAAGTTCCCCTGACCCTGTCCTGGTGCCGTAGTCGCACATGGCCCTCTGCTGTGTGTGCAGTCGCTGCAGCATGGCCAACGTTGAGTTCCACCTGGTGGGAATGTTACATATAAGGCGGTTCTTGGGCAGGTTCAACTCCTTTTGCAGCTCAGCCAGCCGAGCACTGGCATTATATGATCGGCGAAAATGCACACAGGCTTTCCTGGCCTGCCTCAGGACATCCTGTAAGCCTGGGTACCTGCCCAAGAACCGCTGCACCACCAGGTTAAGGATGTGAGCCATACAGGGCACATGGGTCAGCTGTCCCTGTCGCAGGGCGGAGAGGAGGTTGGTGCCATTGTCACAAACCACCATTCCTGGCTTAAGCTGGCGTGGTGTCAACCACCTCTCGGCCTGCCCCTGCAGAGCTGCCAGAACCTCTTCCCCCCAGTGTGGCTCCTGTCCCCCAAACACACCAGCGCAAGCACGGCATGGCATCTTTTTGCCTACGTACTTGCGTAGCCCCTTGTACGCCTACAGAGCACCGCTGGTTCCGAGGACAGAGCACTCGAAGAGGCCATGGAAGAAGAAGAGGAGGGGGTGGAGGAGAGAGGTGTGTCACAACCAGTAGTAGAATTTTGGAGGCGTGGTGGTGGAACAACCTCCAACACTACTGCACCTTGTCCTGCATCCCTCCCAGCTGCCAAAAGAGTAACCCAATGGGCCGTGAAAGACAGGTAACGTCCCTGTCCATGCCTGCTGGACCATGAGTCAGCGGTAATATGCACCTTACCGCTGACCGCCCTGTCCAGCGAGGCATGGACATTGCCTTCCACATGCCGGTAGAGAGCCGGAATCGCCTTCCGTGAGAAAAAGTGGCGTTTGGGAACCTGCCACTGAGGAACCGCACATTGAACAAACTCACGGAAGGGGGCCGAGTCTACCAACTGAAAAGGCAGCAGTTGAAGTGCTAGCAATTTAGCCAAGCTAGCATTCTACCGCTGGGCATGTGGATGGCTGGGAGTAAACTTCTTTCGACGGTCCAGCAGCTGGGGCAGGGAAATTTGCCTGGTAGAATCGGACGTCGGTGTACTGCTAACAGAGTGCCCGCAAGTACTTGGCTGTGACACACCTAATTCTACACCTTCATTCCTCTCAGTGCAGCTTTCAGAGAGGACTGAAGGTATAGTGGGGTTGGAGATCCCAGCTGATGAGGAGCAAGAAGAGGTCCGCTTTGTTCTTTGGTGTGGGTCTTTAATGTGCACTTGCCAACAAGCTGCATGGCAGGTCGACATATGTCTGGTCATGCATGTGGTGCCCAAGCAGCTGATGTTTTGGCCACGCGAGATACGCTTGAGACATATGTTGCAAATTGCAGTGGTGCAATCTGATGCACTCGTCTCAAAAAAGGCCCACACCAAAGAACTTTTGTGATAACGTGCAGAGGCAGCGCCCTGCACAGGCGGAGCTCTGCGGTGTGATTCAGTTGGTGTGCTGGCCTCAAGCTGGCCCCCGGAAGGCATCCTGCCTCGTTGGACATGTCCCTCCTCCCTCCTCCCTCCCCCTCCCTTCAGGCACCCACGTGGAGTCAGTGACCTCATCATCCCCTCCCTCTTCACCACTGGAGCAAACCTGGCAGTAAGCTGCAGCTGATTTTAACATGACTGCCAGATTGCTGTCCTTGAGCATCCCCTCTCTCTGTGCTCATGTTACTGACTTCCTCTAGCTGGGTATCATCATCCGAGCCTTCAAAACGTTGGGCATCCTCCTGGAGCATGTACCCAACACTGTGCTCAAACAGTTCCGGTGGGTCTAGGGAAGGGGTGCCAGATGATGCCATTGAGTACACGTTGGCAGCTGCTTTGCCAGTACCCTGAGAGAGGATGAGGAGGGCTTGGTCATCCACTCTACCAAGCCTTCGGCATGATGCGGCTCAACATGTCCAGCTGCCGAAAACAAGGACAAGCGAGTCCCATGGCCACGCGCTGATGAAGATGCACGACCACGTCTACGTCCACGACCAGCACTGTTGTCTCTAGACACAGAGCCTGCTTGCCCTGTGTTCTTCCCTTGGGACTGTCTGCCTCTCCTTGTCGGTCTTCCAGGTATTGTAGTGGGTAGTGTATATTTTTGCTGGAGTCACACATCACACACTAACTCCTGCAGATGGTTGACTTAGACGACAACAACAGGGCCTTATGACAGATAGGGAGGCTGAGGTGGTTTTATGTGTGCTTTACTAACACAGCAGACACACACGCTAGCTCCTGGAAATGCCTGGCTGCTTTAGACAACAACAACTGGGCCTTATGGCAGATATAGAGGCTGAGGTGTTTTATGTGTGCTGTACTAACACAGCAGACACACACTAGCTCCTGTAAATGCATGGCTGCCTTAGATGACAACAACTGGGCCTTATGACAGATATAGAGGCTGAGGTGGTTTTATGTGTGCTGTACTAACACAGCCTCATAGTATAAAGGTGATACTGCAATGCTGTACTAACAGCACGCACACACCAGACTAATCCCCAGAATCACAGCAGATAAAGTTAGACTCAGCAGCAGATAATGTCACCACTCAGCACAGCAGAATGTATAAGACAGCACAGCACTGCAGATACTGTCAGCAGCAGTGCAATCAGCAGAATGAATATATATTGTAACATGGGGGACCATTAGCTCTCGTGGTAGATGCGTTTGTTAGTGATTCAAGCCAGTCAGGAACTATATTTAAGGGCATGGTAGCCCATTTTTATTAAAAGGCAAATAAAAGTCTTTGACATAAAGGTTTCCCACACAGGGGTTCTTCTCCAGCAAATAAACACTCACAGAAAATGCTAGCCCACCTGGCTCTTTAGCAGTACCTCTGCGCTTTGTCCTGGTCACACAGACCACAGGATTTCCTCACTGTGGATGGCTTCTCTTTAGCGCCCACAGCTTCGCTCTGGCCTTAGTCCTCAGGCTGTTGCACTGCTTCTTGCAGTCACACGTTCTGGCTGCCTCCTGCAACCTCTCTGACTCCTGGAGACCTGCTGTCTCTCTGGGTGTGGAGCAGTCTCCAACTGGGAGCCATGAAGTGTTCCCATACACTCATTATAAGTGCTGTGCTCACCTGAGCACACACCCTGCTGGCAATTTACAAAATCTGGACACAGGGTTGGAGATTCCGTCCCACCCAAGACACTCTGGAATCTCCAAACTACAGAGCCCCATGACCGAATACCAAAACCTGGAGAAAGCTGCAAAAGCAGTTCTCTCCAGTCCACATTTATGCTCTGTAGCCTTGCACCAAGCAAATGTGCATACCCTGTGTCCCCCAAACCGTCAATTCCACCTAGACAGCATCTCCTACTGTCACATATCCCCTCCCCTTGTTTCGAACCCGAAGGGGCCGGAACACACCAGCCCGAATCCTTGATTGGGGCACTTCTGCGCCAGCTGTTCGCTGCGTAGGCCCAATTTTTTTTTCGGGTGCGTTTCCAGGCACGCCCTACTCTGGATCGCAACGGGGTCCTACAGTTTTGTATCCTCAGCCTACTCCCTCTATCCTTGGGGTTCCTGAGCTCACATTTCTTTTCTGGTGGAATCCTGCCTTTCCTGCTACTTCCTTCCAACTCAGTTTCCGGATTCTGTAGGGAACTTGCTCCAGACACTACGCCTGATGAGGAACCACCTTTTCCCTCACTAATACCTGTTTTACCCATCACAATAGGTCTCTTGGGTTTACCAACTCTTTTGCCTTTACCTTTGACTACCAACTCCCCAGAGCTCAACATCTGTGTATCATGCTCATTTTCCAAGAAATTATTCATGGCCATATCAAGGTCATTATTTACATTAACATTCAGTAATACACCACCATTTCTCCAATTACCGATACCGTCAATTCTTTCTTGTTCAGGGTTTGGTAGGGCCAGGCCCAAGGAGGGACAACACACAGGTGAGCAGCTACCCCCTATGGGACCTTCACAAGGCTTCCCTTCACCTGTTGTCCAAATCCCTGTGGGCAGTTGCCCTAGCAATTGACATTGAGCAACACATGACCCATTTATAGCAAAACCAATCTTTGCCAGCTCACATTTTTCCATGTCACAATTTTTGTTCCTCGCCATACTATATTTAAAAGCATCTCCGGGTACCCCAACTTGTACCTCTCTGCAGGTGACAGACAGAATGTCTGCTTTTGCCGCGTCCATATCTGGCCCTTCCTTCTTAGGAGGTTTAGCGGTTGAGGCAGTATCCGCGCCATTTACTAAACCCTGCTCAGCCGCACCTCGGACCGCACTAGCAGACATGTCCATCAACGCATCAGGCGGAGAGACCTCTGATGTCTCCAGCAGCCCCCCAGAGCGCCTTCCGTACTGAACCTTATCCGGAAGCACCCTCACAGGGAACTGTGTGATCACTTGCCAGACTATTAATAAGCACCGTACCAACCAGTTCCACTGGTGATTAATGTTACCCAGCACAGCTTGCATTACCTGGCTCCACCCTTTGGTACCATGCAGCACTACCACATCTGACTGTAATGGAGGCACCCAGGTATACAAGGAATGAGCTTTCACTAGTTCAAGCAGTTCCACTAGCATATCTGTAATTTCTACACACTTCACATCAATATGCAAAACATTTTTGGGGACATGGAGGGGGCTCATTCACTGCAGCTTGAGGGCCCGAGAAATTTAAAGGGGCCTCCACCTCACTGGAGGTATCCATCACAGCCTGACGCTCCTCTGAACCACTGTCAGATGCATGTCTCCTACTCATGCCCTCTAACTCACCAATAAGCCTCTGCAGGTCACCTTGACACTTGACATTCAGCTGCTGGGCTGTGAACACCACATCTGCCATGCATGCGCCCTGATCTGGTATAGCAGTTGTTGTATTCACACCCCTGTCACTCAACATAGCCTTGTCTAACATGGCTAGTAATTGTTTGGCCCAACCGTCCCAATTTATTTTGCTTCTATTATGAGGGATCAGCAGTACCTCATCATCTGCTCTAGGAGGCACCTGGTATTCAGCAGCACAAACAGTACCTTTGTCAGTTCTATATAAATCACATTTTGACAACATGCTTTTACCCTTTTCTAATGCTTCAAACAAGGCAGGCTGCAATACACCCTCACCACCTTGCTCCTGAGGCGCTAACACACTCAGCTGTGTACCTTAAGCTGTGGCCAGCTGACTTAACCCCTTACCAACTGGGTTACACATATGGTAAACGCACTGTTCACATAAACTTTCACTGCATGGTGTAGACCCAGTCTGTTCCACCAGAGCAAATTCAGTGTTGTCCTGGAAAATCTCTGGCTCAAGCGCATGGAGAGTCCCTGAGACTTCCATGGACAACCCTGAGGCTCTGCGTCTGGTTGCCAAGGGAGACATCCCTCTTTCCTCATTACTTTTGAACACATCACCATAAGTACATGTATCATCAGCAGTACCTTTACCCTCAGCATTCATAGACATAGCAGTGTTATAAGCTTTAACAGGCTGTTTTTGGTCAGAACACACAGCACCCTGTGTGCCGCTCAGCACACCATCCTTCCTCTCCAAAGGCATTCTTTTGCCCACTAGGGTGGCTCCACAGTTGTCCTGGGAAACCACGTGCCTCACCACTGTGGGCTCCTGGGAGGTTTCCCTGGGCATCTCTGTAGCACCTGTCACTAGGGAACCTGGCACACAAACTGTATTGGTCACCCCTAGGTTACCACTTTCAACACTCTGGTGGATTACACCGGGCACATACAGAGTCCAGTCTTTTTGAGTTCTTAACCTTGCTTTAACCTGTGTCTCCCCACTACTCAGGGTAGCACACTGCAGCAAGTCCATTTTTACACCTTCTGCTGATCTCCCAGCTGGATATACTCCCACTTCACTGGGATCAGTCCCACAAACTGCAACAGTCTTACCATAATCTGTAGCAGTTAACTCTGGCTTCATTTGAGTACGTTGTCTATCCTTTATCGCACTTTTACTGGCCAACTCTCCCTGGTGGCCATAGGATGAAACTGCAGCAGCCACTTCTGACTCCTTAGCACCCCCTGCAGGCACAACAGGTACTTTCTCACTGTTGCCAGAGGTGACTGAAAACATGCTTGCACAAAAATCTGGGCTTGCAGACAAAGACTTCTGCCCAGTAACCACATCTCCAGGCATGTTCCATAACCTGGGACAAGTAAAAATTCCATGCCCCAGTTGACCACATTCCATGCATGGTACATTTCTGCACATATCTTTAGTGGGACACCGCTCCACATTTTCACTGTAGCTCCTCCTTCCAGGTAACACTCGATCTTTTGTTGCTAAGGGAGATGGCACTTTTCCAGCTGTACTTTGCTGACTCTCCCAAATGCAGCGACTTTGCGCTCCTTGAAACATTGTTGCTTTCAACTTGCCACGATCCTCAGTCGGCCATATGTTTCTTGCATAGTCCGCAGACTTGACATCACCACGGTTGCTACGGGCAACCACATACTTCTTGAACTTCTGATCAGCCTTTTGGACACTCCTGGGACTCAAATCAGGCTTCCTAAACATTGTTGCAGACCTTTGTCTGGCCTTGTCACCTTGTATTGGAGACTGAGACAAAGGACACTTGGAGACAACATGCCCCCACTCTCTCCTTGCACTGAGGGTTGGCTTGCTTTCCTCTTTAGCTGGGTTCAGTGCTGCTAGGTGCCGCTTGCACCAATCCACTGCAGATTCACTGGTGGACTCTCCATATTCACAGTCACTCAACTGCACTTTTGTGCCCTCCAGCAAAAATTGAAGCACTGTCACTTTAAAGCAAGTTGCTTTTCACTTGATGCAAGCTTTCCTCACCTGCACAGTGTACACACAGATTGTGCTGTCTCATGCACACAAAGAGTTCATAGCAGAAAAAAAAAACTTTGACTTTTCATTCACAGGTACACCACCTGCAACACGCAATGCCTTTTGCCTGGCTGCACTTCAACACACAGCCATTAGTTCCTGACTTGAACTCACTGTGGCGCAAGGACCCGGATTCCACCGTCTTGTGCCCGCATCCAACAACCACTTGTAACATGGGGGACCATTAGCTCTCGTGGTAGATGCGTTTGTTAGTGATTCAAGCCAGTCAGGAACTATATTTAAGGGCATGGTAGCCCATTTTTATTAAAAGGCAAATAAAAGTCTTTGACATAAAGGTTTCCCACACAGGGGTTCTTCTCCAGCAAATAAACACTCACAGAAAATGCTAGCCCACCTGGCTCTTTAGCAGTACCTCTGCGCTTTGTCCTGGTCACACAGACCACAGGATTTCCTCACTGTGGATGGCTTCTCTTTAGCGCCCACAGCTTCGCTCTGGCCTTAGTCCTCAGGCTGTTGCACTGCTTCTTGCAGTCACACGTTCTGGCTGCCTCCTGCAACCTCTCTGACTCCTGGAGACCTGCTGTCTCTCTGGGTGTGGAGCAGTCTCCAACTGGGAGCCATGAAGTGTTCCCATACACTCATTATAAGTGCTGTGCTCACCTGAGCACACACCCTGCTGGCAATTTACAAAATCTGGACACAGGGTTGGAGATTCCGTCCCACCCAAGACACTCTGGAATCTCCAAACTACAGAGCCCATGACCGAATACCAAAACCTGGAGAAAGCTGCAAAAGCAGTTCTCTCCAGTCCACATTTATGCTCTGTAGCCTTGCACCAAGCAAATGTGCATACCCTGTGTCCCCCAAACCGTCAATTCCACCTAGACAGCATCTCCTACTGTCACAATATTCAAATGATCAGTATTCAGTAATGATAATGAATCGGCATCAGCAGTCTGCCTATATCGCAGTCACAGCCGGAACACCACAGCAGCGGCCTTTTCTACTCTGGGGCGTGTACTAAACCCATGAGCTATAATTGGCTACAGGCATCCTGCATGTAGCCAATTATGGCTCTCCTCGTTGCCGGCGCTGTGATTGGCCAAGCATGTGGGGTCACAGTGCATGCTTGGCCAATCATCAGCTAGCAATGCACTGCGACTGGCGCAGTGCATTGCGAGGTGTTCGCATCACACGAATGTGATGCGAATGGCCCAAATAGTTCTGGGCTCGCCGAACGGGCGAACGCCCGATGTTCGATTCGAGCGTGGGTTCGAACCGAACACCGGGCCCATCCCTAGTCTGTACTCTGTGTATGTTGGGGTTCACTCTGACGGCTTGGGCCAAGTTTTCAATGACCAGGGCGATCAGGAGTGAGGAAAGGGGGCAGCCTTGTCTAGTGCTGTTGGTGATATTTAGTGTCTCCGATTGGGTTCCATTCACTGAGACTGTGGCTGAGGGTCTGGAATAGAGGAACATGATGCGTGAGAGCATTTTTGGGCCTAGGCCAGTGACGGATCACCGCTGAGTGATTCCGTCAGTAATACCGCTTCCTCCAATCTGACTCTCAGAGAGATATATTATTATAGCTGCATGGAATACAAGTCTAGTCGAGAATAGCTTGTAGAATCTTGAACTGATTTATTGGGCAGAATACAGCCTTTTTATACACATTTAACACAAGGGGTTGATAATGAGGTAGGGCTGCTCATGGATACTCCCCCCTCCCCTATAGCAAGAACTTAAAAGACAATCACATAATTAACATGTTAATTAACCCAGCAGCCTAGGTGACCAGACAGTCTGTCTCCAGATCAGCTCTTTCAAGGTTTGTGTATTGTTCAAAATTAACATCCAAGAAACAGTCTCTCAAAAATGTAACAAAAGAGATTAATATAGCAATGTGGATAAATATTACTTACTTATATTTTAAGTAATGCAAGATTTTTTTTCTCACTCACCCTGTACCAGGATGGCACAGGGTGGCTTAGACATAAGAGTTGTATGGGGAGCTGATACATGGGTTTCCCAACCTTTCCAAGGGATTCTTGGTTCCATGTGCCCTCCCGTCACATCTCTCCCCTTTCGGCAGAAGACTTACACAGGAGGAGACCCCAGACGGGTTGACTACAAAGTTAATCCATAGTTTCAGTCCTCTAATTCCTGTACCCACACAGTACCCCAAACAAATTGTTTTAAACAGAGCACTACTCACCCAGCCAACCTCTGCCTCTCTCATAGAACATACCCGCTGCTGGGGGGAAAGTGCGGACTGGTCCTTCCTCCTGGAGTCCCTTTAGCCGCAGGAGAGAAGACAGGGTCGCTGGGCTCAGTCCGTCATGCTGTTGGGCATCTGGGCCTACTGCCCAGCATCCCTGAGGTATGCAGGTGGAGACTGAAGTCCCATCCACCTTTTACAGGAAATCTGTTATGTGTTAGTTGTGGTCAGAGGCCAGCAGCGCTCTGTTCCGTTGCCAGCAGTTCAGCTGGGTGTAGGAGCTTTCCTACATCATTTGCTCCAGCTAACTGTTGGGGAGAGAGGCCGACTGTCCCAGCTCCCTGGAACTCCGCAGCTGTTACCGGTGCTGGGCAGAGGTTGGTAGCACTCTGCCCGGTTGCCAGCACTTCTGCTGGTTTTCTGTTAGTGGAGACCACAGGCCCATCCACTGACACCAGATCAAGCTGCAGTTGTGAGGTGACGACTGCATTCTCTCCTTGGATCCTGATCTGTCACTCGTGATAGACTGCCACCTCCTCACCCTGGGCCTCCAGAATTGCTGTAGGTGTGGGGCAGAGGTCTTGGACTCTCTGTCCGGTTGCCAGCACTTCTGGGGGTTCGCTAGGTGATTCCTCTACAGAAATGTCTATTAAATCCCCAGTCTCTGGAATTGCTAAAAGTGTGGGACAGAGGTCTTGGACCCTCTGTTCAGTTACAACAAACTTCTTCAGCTGAAGATCTGGTAACTCCATAGATGCTGCTGGCAGAAAATCACATGTCCCTGTCAGTGTTGTGGGAGAAAGGCCGACTACCTCTTCTCTCCAAAAGGCCGAAGCCACTATTGGTGCTGGGCAGAAGTTAGCAGTACTTTGCCCTATTGTCAGCACTTCTGCTTTGGGGACGACAATCTCTGGAGTTTCCACTGCCGATTCTCTGGCATGTTCTAGCAGTTTCCTGTATGCCCTTTCCAGATGCTGTTCCTTTCTTAAAGCGGGACTGTACTGGAAAAAAAATAAAATAATTAAAAGCCAGCAGCTACAAATACTGCAGCTGCTGACTTTTAAAAAATGGACACTTACCTGTCCCTGGTTCCAGCGGTGTCGGCAGCAGAGGCCGATCGCTCGCTCGGCTCTCTGCTGTAGCCGGCGCTATTCTCGGTGAGGGAATCAGGAAGTGGCTTCACTTCCCGATTCCCTACTGCGCATGCGCGAGTCGCGCGGCGCAATGAGAATCTTCAGCGCTGTCTGCCGGGACACACGTGTGTGTCCCGGCAGACAGCGCGCCGGGACAGGAACTTGCGTAAACTCCCACGGGAGTTTATGCCGGAAGTGGGTGCAGATACCTGTCTTAGACAGGTATCTGCACCCCCCCTCCCCCCTGAAAGGTGCCAAATGTGACACCGGAGGGGGGGAGGGTTCCGAAAAGCGGGAGTTCCACTTTAGGATGGAATCCCCCTTTAACAAATGGTCCAGATCAGGTTTAAGCTCTGAAGACGTGTCATCACGAAACGTGCGTCAGAGGCGGTACCTGATCACGATTAGAACGTAACTATCCCCAAGCTTCCTGTCTGCCTGGTTGCCAGCGGCGGTGGTTGGAGCGCACGCTGAGCGGCAGAGGGAAATTTGAAAAATATCCTCCATCTACATTTATTCAAGGCTAGCAGCCCCAGTGCCGGGTGGGCACCGAACAATGTAAGTGGCCATTTGGCTATATGTTTTTACCAAATTTTTAAATAAAAGCAAGATTACGCTATGAGGTGTGTTTCTTTGCTCCTACCTATGTATGCATCCTGACCTGAGCCTATCTGAGAGGAGGAGGACCTGGTTAAAGCTTTGGTGTATCTGTGAACAGGCAAATCCTGTATAAGCGCAATTTATTGTTTTTTTAGGTAAAACAATCAACTCCATCTGGTAAGCGGCCAGCTTAATTTATCTTTTCACTTTGTGTGAAAGAAGATTACTATGGTGAAGGGTGTCACGCTACTCTGGAAGGAGTGAAATATCACTAATCACAAGAATTGTCGTCACGAATATTTTTTGTTATTTTTATATTTTTTTTATTACGTTTTTGAAGGGAGTCACGTACCTCCTTGGACTTTATATATACGGTGCAAATTTGTGCTACAGCTGTGTCATTAATGATCAATCAGTGTGTATATGTTGTGAAGCATTTTTACCAAATGTGATATCATTGAGCAATTTATGTAGTAGCACGTAGAATTGTTTAGATTAACTCTTTAAGGTTGCACAATTTTTTAGTGGAGCATGATATATTTATCACCAAATACTTTATAGAATTTGGGTCGCAGCCGAGTCACTACCTAGCTTTCTGAGTGATATGTTATAAAGCAGGTTTATTAAACGTGTTACTAGTGAGCAATTGTATGGTCACACGCACGAGTATACGGAGCACTAAGGTCGCACCAGAGTATTATATTTTCATTTGAGCAAATACGGGTTATTTGTTATTAGGGACATATTCACAGGAACTGCGGGTATATGGAATACACTCGCAAGATTGTTTAATGGTAGAAGAATTCTTTCCTTTTTTTATTAATTAATCTATAATATCTAATTGGCGCCCCTATTGCACTATTATCTCATTAAGCTCTGAGACCCCTGCAAGACCGAGAATAGCCTCTCTATATTCTCGCAGGTCCTCAAGGGTAGGTTCCCCTTCATCGCCAAACACAAAACGATCTGTAAGGCTCTCCCACAGCAATCCAGGGCCTCCAAAGTCATATCCCTCCGGAGAGCATTCTATTGTCTCCCCTAAATATCCCTGCTCTGTGTGCCATTGCAGAGCCCGATAATGATTGTCCAGCTCAATCTCCTGCTGGACCAGCCTGTCCAACTCAGTCACCCATTGCTCCTGGGGCTGCTCTCCCAGGAATGCCACCCGCAATGCCCGTTGGTCACTGGCCCGTTGCTCTTGGGTTGGAAAGCACTTGCCCTGTTTTATACCAGCGACCTGGAGCGCTCCAGTCCAGAGCTCCACCCGAATCTGCTGCCTGAGCTCCAGGTATTCATCCTCAGACACAGTCCTGGTGTATGCTGAAAGGAAGATCCGCAGCAGCCCCGGGAACTCTGATGCCAGATCCATATCTCCGCTGGGGTGACCGAAACCTGCTATCCTGATCTTGGATCCCGGTGGAGGTTTGGATGTCCCAGACTGCAGGAAGCACGATCCCACTGCTTGCCAACAATGTGACGGATCCTTTTTCTCACTCCGCTGAGTGATTCCGTCAGTAGTACTGCTTCCTCCAATCTGACCCTCAGACAGATATATTATTATAGCTGCATGAATACAAGTCTAGCCGAGAATAGCTTGTAGAATCTTGAACTGATTTATTGGGCAGAATACAGCCTTTTTATACACATTTAACACAAGGGGTTGATAATGAGGTAGGGCTGCTCATGTATACTCCCCCTCCCCTATAGCAACAACTTAAAAGACAATCACATAATTAACATGTTCATTTACCCAGCAGCCTAGGTGACCAGACAGTCCGTCTCCAGATCAGCTCTTTCAAGGTTTGTGTATTGTTCAAAATTAACATCCAAGAAACAGTCTCTCAAAAATGTAACAAAAGAGATTAATATAGCAATGTGGATAAATATTACTTACTTATATTTTAAGTAATGCAAGATATTTTTTCTCACTCACTGTACCAGGATGGCACAGGGTGGCTTAGACATAAGAGTTGTATGGGGAGCTGATACATGGGTTTCCCAACCTTTCCAAGGGATTCTTGGTTTCATGTGTCCTCCCGTCACAAGGCCTATCTGGGAAAGGGTATTGTGGCAAAAAGACCAACTGACCCTATTAAAGGCCTTCTCCGCATCACAGGAGAGAAGAGCATAAGCAATGAGATGTAGGGTCTTGGTGGTGTTGTCTCTGGCTTTGTGTCCAGGAACAAAGCCCACTTGGTCTTTATGGATGAGTGCTGGTAAAAGGCGATTTGCCAGGATTTTAGCCAATAATTTCAAATCTATGTTCAAAAGGGATATAGGTCTGTAATTGGAACTTGAAGGATCTTTGCCCGGTTTAGGGATGACCACTATCTGGGCTTGTAGTAGAGTGGTATTAAACACTTTTGCTAATAGCACGGCTAACGTTTTAAAAAAACGCGAAGAAAACCCATCTGGGCCGGGGCTCTTGCCATTTTTGAGGCCTTTAATGGCTGTTAGGCAGTCAGTTTCTGATAGGGAAGACTCTAAATCTTCAGAATCTGGTTCTGGAATGGTCGGAAGGGCGGTTTCTTGGACATAGGAGGGCAAGTCTTGTGGTATTTCACCAGTCTAAGGGAAGGGAGATACAATCTCTGAGGGGTTAGATTATATAAGGTAGAATAGTATTGCCGGAATTCTTCGGCTATTGCTGAGTTAGTATATAGTTTACCCTTGGTTGGAGATTGGATGAAGGGGGTGGACTTGCGTGTGTGTCTGGGGTTTAGGACATGCGCCAGATGTCTACCACATTTATTGGCTTGAGAATAGCATCCCCTATCTCTCGCCACCAGGGAGTGTACTGCAAGGATTCGTAATAGGTCCCTCCGTGTATTGGATAAGTCAAGTTGAGTCGTGGGATCTGGGGAACGTTTATGGGAGCCTTCCAGGGATGTTATTTTGGCTAAGAGGTGCGAGATGTTGGCTGTATGTGCCTGCTTGAGGCGGGAACCATGTTGGATAAATTTGCCCCTGAGGACACATTTAAGTGTTTCCCACTTCGTTAGGGGGTTGGTGTCGTCATGAGCATGGTCTTTGACAAAGTCTCTAATGGTGTGTGTGTATAATATCTTGGGAACAGACTGAGTCCGACAATAAGTTGACATTCAGCCTCCCTGAGAATCTTTCCCCTTTGTGTGGGAATTCGTCCAAGACTCCAGCAGGGATTGTGAGATTAGAATGTAGTCTATATGAGGAATGTTCAGAGGAGTAATATGTGTAGTCCCTATTTGAGGGGTTTAACATTCGCTATATGTCTACCAGCGACAGCTCAAAAAAGAGCAAACTAATTTTGGTCAGGGTGGCTGGGGACACTGAGGACTTACCCATAGATGAGTCTAAGCTTGGTACCAAGGCAGCATTGAGGTCACCCCCCTAGGATCATGTTGACAGCACCAAACTTTTTCAGACGGGATGTCACCAATGAGAGGAATTGCAGTTGGTTCTGGTTTGGAGAATACGCGTTAATTATAGTGAAAATCAAGTTAATACATGAGTCTTAGAATGATATATCTTCCTAGCGGATCAATGTCTGAGTCAAGAACATCTGGGGTGAAGAAAGCATGAAAGGTGATAGACCTCCTTAGATTTTGCAGAAGGGTTGGGGATGTTGAAACTTAGTCAGCAAGCTACAGACCCACAATGCCCACCTGCCTACCCACAAGGCTCAGTCACAGAATTGCCTGCTGGGTAAGGAAATAAAAGGGACAGGCGTGGCATGTTTGCAGCCTCTTGGGACGACATTCAAAGCCTGCTTGCAGGGAAGGCTGTGTGTGGCCCGCAGATTGCGGCCTGGAAGGAGCGGAGTGGAATCATTTGGCCTCTGAGGAGCTCCAAAGCACAGTCAGCTGGACCAGCATGCGGATGGACCGTAGGACAGAAGATTTCTAAATGTTTCCTGCACTACAGTTGCATCAGTCATCAGAAGGAGCGGCAGGGTGTGACCCCGCCAGCTCGGAATGGACCGAGACTTCAGGAGAAGAGCCTTGCAAGCACCTGGACCTGTGTTGGTGAGCGGGCACTTGCCCAGATAAATACAGTGCACTGTAGCTATTTAAACTAGTTCCAGACTGTCGCTGGGATCTGTAGTCCCACAGGAGTAGTTCATTCAGACATAGACTGTGTACAATACAACTTCAGGGTTGTTTTTTGCCCTGCACTGCAAATATTGAGTTGCAACCTTTTATTAGAGAAGAAGCTCTACCAGTGTATTCTATGGGAAGACTTTCAGTTACCAGCCCATCAGTTCTATTATTAACTTACTACCTATTAATTTCCTTACTTGAATTTACAAACACTGCAGTATAATCTAATTGAGCTAGCTGAAGAGGAAGAAGAAAAGAGACTTTGTAATTTCCTGTACAGCATCACAACTTCAGGTTCACAGTGCTGGACAGTGTACTGCAATCTAGGGGGAGCCATTGGGCACATTATATGGACAAATGTATAATGGCGCGTACACACGAGTGGACTTTGACGGACTAGGTCCGGCGGACCGGAAGCCGGCAGACAATTCGATCGTGTGTGGGCTCCAGCGGACTTTTTTTCCCAAAAGTCAGACAGACCTAGAAATAAAACTGGACTTGAGTCTGGTCGAAAAATCTGCTCGTCTGTGTGCTAGTCCGACGGATGAAAACCGACGCTAGGGCAGCTATTGGCTACTGGCTATGAACGTCCTTATTCTAGTCCGGTCGTACGTCATCACGTTCGAATCTGTCTGACTTTTGGAGTGATAGTGTGTGGACAAGTCCGTTCGTTTAAAAGTCCGGCGGACCTCCGCTGCAAAGTCTGTCGGATAGTCCGCCGGACCTAGTCCATCAAAGTCCGATCGTGTGTACGTGGCATTAGATTTCACTGCTGCATGGTGCTTAATACTTGTCTGCAGGTTTGGTGTGTGCTCTGAGGTTGAAGTGGGAAGGTGCTCAATATCAGTGCTTTATCATATTGAGCATAAGTCCCACTCTTCGCCTGTCTGCATATGCTCCATTGAGTGACCATTGAGTTTTGGTTTTCAAATACACCTTGATTGTTATTGCTTTCATTCTTTATATTGGAATGACCCCTGTGTATAATGTGTTAAACAAGTTTCTTTAGTAAACTGTTTATATGGTTAATCTACAACTTGTGTGAGACTCTATCTCTACAGCTGGTGGAGTGACGACTACAAAGGAAATGGTAAATATCCATTACAATGTGTTATTACTGTATCTTCTTTGTTTTTGGGTCTTACACTAACATTGCTATACAGTTGTGCCAAGGGGGTCTAGACACTTTCTGGGGCTGATAGGCAGAGTGCAGGCCCAATCAATTATCAGCAGCTCCTTAGGGGGTCAGTGCTACATATGAATGCTCAAGTCTTTTGACACAGGCTTCAAAATCATGTCTGGTTGGCAGTGCCTTGATGTAAGCCTCCATGTCCCAGCTAGTGTTTTAAAATTTCACATAAATCCACTCAATAAAATAACTATATATGTAGTCCTTAATCCAAGTGCTGAATATGCATATGTGCAAAAAAGCCTGATTCTGTGCTCCAGTACTGGTTCTCCTTGAAGTGAATTACTCAACACCCGGGGATGTAATCGAGAGTGAATGATACGCAATCTGCAACTAAACCCTAGGCTCAATAGGCAAATTGACCCACTGTTACATGTCTGGGCACGGTTCCCCAGTTGTACATGGAGGGTAATCAATATTGAAACTGCTGGTGAGTCTTGAGAGTCGGGACAATAAGCTGTTTTATCATGATAGAAATTATGTTAATAAAATTTAAAAAAATGGTTTGGAAAACTCCTCCATTGGAGAACATGTCCGTCATGTAAAGACACTAGCAAAAAATGATAGGAAGGTGCAGTCCAGGCATACCTAGAAAAGCAATTACCAGTGTCCAATCACCTGAAGTGACATATAACCTACAGTCTATGACTTCCTGATGTCCTGTATTGGATGTAGCATCCTCCTAAAGTAAGATACTAGGTAAATTTAGTTCTTAGCAACTTCTGTAATCAAGGGAGGAGTGATCGTTTACCCTGGTCTGTTCAGGGTTTCACAGGCTGGGAATTTGATTGCTCCCCCCCCCCCCCCCCGCATCAGAGGCCGAGGGAAGATTTGTATTCTTGCATGCCCATATATATGGTTGTCCCATTCTCATGTTGGCTTGTTACGTCCCACCCCCTCCCCCTCTCCCCCCTTGTAATTCTGTGGTAATCAGAGAGGGCTTAGCCTACATGGCTCAGTACCTGGCAATACCCGCTGTCTGGTTGAGTGATTTTAACATGGTGCTTTAACCCTAGTTTAGACATCACAAGTCTGGGAACCTCCACCCCTGCCCACGATCCCTGTTACTGGCAGTGTTCTGGACATTGCACTGGGTACCAGAAATTGTGCATTGGCGCAAGGTAACCGAATGCCAAAGACACTTGTCTCATGGTGTTCAGCTGTAAGGCCTTAGACTTCTCAATAACCTGCCTCATAGTTCCCACCTGTGAGACATTAGTCCAGGGGTAGGCAACCGTAAAGAGGTAGAGATCTACCTGAACAACATGGGAGAAGTCCAAGATCTCTGGGCACAGTTTTGCCTCCTAACACCAGATTTAAACCTCTAATTGCCATACTACCGTGTTGCAATTGCATGCATTGCACAGCAAAACATTGCCTCCTTACCACCTGCCAAACAAACTCAGATCACTTTTCAGAGGCACAGCAGTGCCCGCTGCACTTGTGAATAAGTTGCATTCAGCAGCGGCACCCTTAGGACTCATTCACACATAAACTTGGGTATTGGTAAAATCCTGTGGTTGAGTCGTGGCTTTACCATCCACAATCCCTGCCCCTTTAGCTGCTGAGGCAGCAGCCAAAGGTGTACACATGCTGCAGCAGGAATTCAATCCCCTGCTGTTTTTGGTGGGTGCTACTGCCTGCTTATTCAAGTAAATGGGACCATTCTGCAAGCGCCCCGCAACTGCATGCTTCTGCAAGGTCCAAGGGGTTAAAGTAGGTGGTGAGAAAGCAACACAATGCTGCCTTCTTTAACCCCTTGTTTGCTGTACTGCACAAGGTTGCAATGCATTTGCAGAACAGCCTCATTCACTTGAATGGGTCACGATTAGCAGGTTCTACACCCACCAACTATGACAGGGCGTATAACTCTGCTGCGACATGTGTACACCCCTGGCCACTGCAGCTAAAGGGCGTGCAGTTGTGGCGGGGGTGGTAAAAACACATCTAAACTATGGGGTTTTACCCCCAAACTACAAATGTAAATTAACCCTTACTGTTCTGAGCCCCCTATAAGGCTACTTTCACAATGATGTGCTGTGGTTTACCTGCAGTGCAGTACATCTGTGTGACTTTCCTGGGTTAGCTGCACTTTGCCATCTACTTCTATATCGTGCAGGTTTGGTGCACCAGAAAGCACACCAAAACTCCTGCATTCAGAAAGTGCACCAAATCCACAGGAAATACCAGTAATTGAAGTCTATGGCTAAGCACACCAAACCCACAGGAAAGCAGCGCATCAGTGTGAAAGCGGCCCTATACTATTATGCCCAGTGTATTGCTTCACACTGACCTGAAGATCCTTTTTTTTCCTGCTGCTGGCACCACTCCGGAGACTGCTAGAAGTGATAGGAGAGTGCAGTTGGTATGCCGCATGGGACAGGAGCCAGCACTACAGTGGAGGTATCCACTTATGCTACTCTTGCTCCCTACTACAGCTTCAACTTTACAAGTAGTCCCTCTGCATTGCACTCTGTTTGATGCTCTGGGATAGGGGGTCAGCAAGCCCAGACCGCAAACTACCAGTCACCTGACCACTATCTACTAGTAGATTGCAATCTACGGGTTGCTGATTTCCATATTGGACTGTCCAACACCCATAAATACTTAAAGTGGTGTTCCACCCCCAAAAAAAAATTAAAAAAATATATATATATATATATATATATATATATATATATATATATATATAAAAAAAAAAAAAATTGGAGAAAAAAATGTTTGTTTTTATTTTTTACTCACCTCTAAATGTGAAATGTGAAGCCACAGCCAGGCGCTCAGTTAAAATGCCGTGGAGGAGCGGGGCTTCGATTCCCCCCCCCCCCCCCCCCCCGTATCAGGAACAGGTAAGGTGTCTGATTTATTAAAAGTCAGCAGCTGCAGTGTTTTTTAGCTGCTGACTTTTCAGTGGGAACCCTGCTTTAAGAAGATTGTCCTAATTGCTAACTGCTAATTATTGTATAGTATCACATGCCCTCTCCTGTTAATGTTTTTTCAAGCAATAAATCTTAAAAAGACATCCCCAAGACTGTTATTGGAGCCAATGTGAATGGACTGATGCTTGTGGTGGGCAGCCTCTGTACTTTTAGGGAAGAACCAGTTAATACCAGAAATTTTTTTTATTATTCATTTATATGGTCATCCAGACTTTTGTCCAGCACTAAAAATATTTAAAATTGTTAGGAGTATGTCAGGGGTATGGCCTGTTCAGAGGTGTGTGCCCGTTACATTGATGGTCGGTGGCAAGTATCCCTTTCTTTAGGTGATTGATGGTGAGTTCTTTCTTAAGTTACTAAATTTGCAGATTCTGAGTTGGTATTCCTTTTAGACATGCATGTTTCTTGTATATCAAAAAGTTTTACAAGGCTCCATCACACATTGGGAGTGTGGGAGTCCTACTGGTAAAGCAGTGCTACGTCCTACAAGTCAAATTTTTAGGAAATGGAAGAACAGCAAAAAATGGACTTTGTAGGCACCAATTATAAGAATTAAATAGTCCTTTATTAAACACATAATATACACAGAAAAAAACCTTATTTAAAAAGCTTGCAAATAAACACACGACTGGCTAATATCTCTCTAGAACAATAAATATATGATATGACACTGAACATCATTGGAATCCTGCAGTCATGACATGGCGTGCAAGAAAAAGCTCTACATGTTTCACAATTGAATGCTTCTTCGGGAGATTATTGAATGTTCTAAAAGAGGGAGATATACATATACAAATAGTCAGTAATACATAAATCAAAACAAAGTGTTCCAAACTGTTTGCAAGGATTGCCAGAAAGGTAACCACACACTGGACTCCCATTGGTGACATGCATCAGAGTGATACGTGGGGGCGTGCCCAGTAAAAGTTTATAAAAGGTATGAATAGTAAAGGGTGTTATATAAATAGAGAGTTCACTGCCTAAAATAGGCCAGCAAGGGATTTGACCAAAGGCGGTCAGGGGGAGGGTTACTCCATGCAAGAAGATGGCTAGGGACATATCAAACATGACCACAACCGCGGTCAAATGGCCTACCTTGATAATAACACCATATGGTGTATAAACCAGTCTGAACTAAAAGATAGCATAGAAATTTCATTGGTAATGAAAGTTGAACTAATGGCCAATCAACAAAAGGGTCTAGAATGGAGATAGAAAATGGATAATAACACCACTACCAAATTTTCCTGTGTCCCCCACAGTGACCCCCCACATGTAGAACTTGACATTATTAATCTCACTCACACATATAATTTTTTCCCATTCAGACCTTGATCTTTTGAGACATGACCTGAGTTTCTGTCCAACTTAACAATTGGATAGATACGACACTATCAAAGCTGTATATCTATTTTGTAGAAAACGTACTTCCAAATTTCTTTATGATACTGACCGGATACGGTCTAAGCAAGACAAAGATCTATCTGAAAGTATTAAACACTTTACTATGGACAAATTCCGGGCCTTTAGAGATCTTATCCTCCTACTAGAGGAGAGTGACACTACGGCACCACAAACTTCTATTACCAATACTATCAATCCTCGGACATCTACAAGTTCTAAGCCCATTGGTAATTCAAACTGAAATCAAGGAGATTTCCAGATCTAACTATCAATCCCCAGGTGTGGGCATTTTTAATGGCCACAATTGGGGAACTGAGACAGCTTACAGTTGACCCTATGCCAGCCAATCTATCGCTTGATCAACTGCAATCCCTTTCTAAATTACGTAATCTCTCTGATCTTGTTATTAAACAGGCACATAAGGGAGGTAACATCGTACTCCTTACCAATGATCAGTATGCCGGGATGTGCATGGATATTCTGAATAATCAATCATGGTACTGTCGTGTTACGCCTAGCTCCAGTAAACATTTTGTTACTGAGTTTAAATCCTTAATAGGAGAAGCCTACCATATGGGCCTGATTGATCAGGATACCCATGCCTATCTTGACACCAAGTTTCCTCGAGTTGCTACATTTTATTCGTTACCTAAGACTCATAAAAACATACATGTTCCCCCTGGTCGACCTATAATTTCTGGCATAGGCTCATTGACAGAGAATGTCAGTAGACTTGTTAATTTCTTTCTGACTCCCCATGTCACATGACTACCATCTTATGTACGAGATGCACTTGATCTCTTGCAACATATTGAAGGTATTGCTATCACTCCAGATGCCCTGCTCGTGACTTTGGATGTGGAGGTTTTGTACTCCAGCATCCCTCACGAGCAGGGCATTGGGATGGGGCATACAGTCCTCCAGGAGGAGGACCACCATTGTTGGCCATTCAATGAATTCCTTCTAAAACTTTACTTCACCTTGACACATAATTGGTTTATGTTCAACAGCTCCCACTACCTGCAGGTACAAGGCGTGGCCATGGGCATTTGTTGATCCCCAGCCTACGCCAACTTGTACCTGGGGGGGGGGGGCGTGGGAGCATGACATCTTCTCCAATGAAGATCTCAGTAGCCACACCAGTCAAGTACTGGTGTGGCTAAGATATATCGATGATATATTTATTATGTAGGTAGGCTCACAATCCACCTTTGGATATTTTTGTCAATCTTCTCAATAACAATTCTTACAATTTGAAGTTTACAGTAGAGATTAATCCCTCCAAAATCTAATTTCTTGATCTTGCAATTTTTAAGGACCAAGACAACTGCTTGGCAACCTCACTGTATCGCAAGGAATCAGCGGGAAACACGATTTAACAGGCATCTAGTGCTCATCCATCCAACACTTGTCCGTATCATTCCCTACGCCCAATACATTCAATTAAGAAGGAATTGCACTAATGACGACGATTTTAGACATCATGCAGATCATTTAAGAACATGCTTACTTCAACGAGGGTATTCTAAATCACTTTTACGTAAAGCCTTTAATAAGGCTTTTAAACAAAGCAGGAATACATTACTGTTCAAACAAAAAAGTATGTCGGATGACTGTGCCACTGTAAAATGTATTACACAATATTCATACCAACACTATCGGGTTAGAAATGTGTTAGAAAAACATTAGTATATCCTCCAGGAGGATCCAATTCTGAGGAAATATGTTAGACTGCCCTGATATTGTCTTTAAAAGATCAATGTCCCTTCGTGACAAGTTGACCAAAAGTCATTGCATCCCCTCTCATGGTGGCAATGCTAATGAGATGGGAATGTTTAAAGTGGAGGGCCATCCTGAAAAAAAAAACTTCATAAAAATGTTAATAAAAAGGAAAAAAAAAACAGAAGTGGCTGTTGCTAGGCAAATAGTCCTAATCTGCCTCTTCCTGTTCCGCAGAGTTGTTCGGTGTTCTGCTCCTAGCGTCGTCTTCTAGTGAATGGGGTGCGGTGTGTTATGGGAACTGTATGTGTCCCACAACACAGCGCGTTCCCCATTCACAAAGCGCTGCGCGACTCGGCATTGCGCAGTAGGAAACGGGCAGCAAAGCTTCGCTGCCTGTTTCCCTTAGTTGGAATGGCGGCGCTGGGAACCGAGACCCGAGGGTCGGTCTTGGGCGACCGACATCGCAGGCACTCAGGACAGGTAAGTCTGCTTATTAAAGGTCAGCAGCTACAGTGTTTGTAGCTGCTGACTTTTAATTTTTTTTTTTTTCAGGCTGGCCCTCCCCTTTAAATGCGGCCACTGTGCCTTCTGCCCTTGGGTCTCTACAGGTCGCAGGTTTAGACTACCTAATGGGGAACTGCTCTATCCCCACTTCAGATCTGATTTCAACACCCAAGGAGTAATTTACCTAATGACCTGCACTTGCAGGATTTTTCATGTTGGGAAAACAATCCGCCAACTACGACAACAAATAAATGACCACTTATATTTTTCCTCTAATGGGAAAATGCTCAGCCCCATAAGTAGACACCTTGACCTATGCCATAGGTTTTATACTTCTGTTGCTTCTTTTATTGTTTTGGCAGTTATCCCACAAGGGAAGGGATTGGGACAGGAGGATTCTGCAGCTTGAGACAAAATGGATTGAACACCTTAACGCCACTCGATGGCCAGGTATCAACGGAGTACAAAGTTATAAATCATTTCTATAATGATTTTATCATTACGATAATTAAGGTAATGGCATTTATATTATATAACAATACTATTGTTTCAATTCCTGAATCAAGTCGAACGCTGCGGTCTGACTCCATGTCCCTCTTTTCTCCTCTTGCACTGTATACATCTAAGGCCCTGTGAATATATTTCTGCCATTTCCCCTCCTTAGGTGTACATACTACTCTGTATTAAAATAGATCTCCTTCTATGACCTGTTGATTTATGATGTTAACATTTTTGTGCTCATGTTTAATGCTGTTCGCTGCCTAACCGCTGTGTCAGGAAAAGCTTCAGTTTAGCGATGTGCGCCGAGTACCTGTGCGCATGCGTGGCGGAACGGCACTCCGGTGCATGCGCATTCGCGGCTCGGCGCTCTGACGCATGCGCACGCCTGAGCGTCCCAGTGCGCGGCAGCGTCGCATGACCACTCACACCGCCCATTTAAGGAAGTGCTCCTTAAATGCTCCTGAGACCAGTCCAGCGCTGGCTTGTCTTCAGCTTCCTGCCAAAGCTCTGTTCCTGTTTCCTGGTATCCTGATTGCTTGATTTGACCCGGACTTCGCATTTGACCTTGCTGCCTTCTCCTGCCCTTGACCTTTTGGACTGTTTACTGGACTTACCTGCTTGCTTGCCTCTGGCCCCTTTGAACCTCCTGCCTGTGACCCGGATTTGCTTGTTGTCTCCTGCCCTGTGATCTCTGCCTGTGACCCGGACCTGCTTGTCTTCAGCCCTGTACCTGCACCTGTATTCCTGGAACCTCCCAGTGTCTCCCGGACCCCAGCACTTGGCTCCTTCTTCAGTCCTCATCCCCTGGTTGGGTGCCTCTTTGTGCCATTCACCCCCTGTCTCACCTCCAGGGGGCGGACTGCGCTCAGTTGCAAGGGTGAACCACTCTCTGCATTTCGGCCTCGGTAAGTACTCTCCTGATACGCTAAAATATGTGGTTTTGCTGATTATACTACAGTTAAAAAATTGAATGTATCTACAAGTGGAAGTTCCCGTTCTGCCTGGCCGCCACCTCACATGGCCGTACTGCCTTCCTGAAGGTACCCGAAGACCTCCCACAGTTCTGCCGAATTCTAAATATTCCATTGCCTGAGGTGCCTGATTGGTATGCAGAGTTTCGCCGCTCCGCGGTCAGACGAGATACACCACCGCCGGAATCTATGGATACCCAGCACACCGAATCCCGCTCCCGCTCACCCCCTCCCGCCCGCTCCGCTACAACAGGGAACCGTAACAACCGCTACGGCCGTAGCCCCGGCTCCCCGTTTAGTTCACGAAGGGCAAGGAGGGACCGCTAATCAACACCCGCCGGTATATGCTCTCCCCCCCTGGAGGTTACTTTAGCTCCCATGGTTCACGTATATTTTAGTTAACAAGTTTGCCGCCATTCCCGGTTTTGTGTTTTTTTTTTTTTTTTTTTTTTTTTTTTTTTTTTTTATTATTACACTCTTATTTTCACTGCAAGCTCTCAGACTGACTGGACTCTATAGTTCTCGGCAATCCAGTCAGAATAACTTTGGCGCCAATACTCCGTCCATCAATGCCTACAATCCCCAAACTGCCTTGCGGTTGAGTGACCGCCCCCTGCACTGTGAACCCTCCAGCTGCCCACGCCTCATCTCCTTCTACTCCTGCTGGGACCGTTGTCGCTACCCCCTCTGGATCTTCATTTAAAACGAGGTATGACCACTTATTGATTACCTATATAGAGACCCCTGCCAAATACATTTTCCTTTATTGAAGCATGCAACAAATGCTCTGCGCTTGTGTGGACTCTGCTTCTCGGATCCTGATAGAATCTACTGACGGATCACCGTCACCTCCACGTATGATCTGACATCTAATTCCATCTGATGCATCCGGTCTCCCCACACCTGCTACCCTCGGGCTATATCCCTGACTATCTCATCTCTCTCATACCTCCAGAACTGGGTTTTACTACGGATCCCCCCCATGTATGCCCCACTCTCAGTGCTTCCAGGTACGCTCGCCAATGGATATTTTGCGGACTGCCATCCCCTTTTCTTTTACAAGCCGCTTCCCTTTGATGGATGCCACGCACGCCAATTTGCCGTAGTGCCTGTCCCTCCCCCTCTCTGTTGGTTTGACAGAATGTAGATCCTTGCCTGGCATGCCTTAATTATCATTCAAAATTTCTTAATACCACGATGCTTATATAAGATGGTTTATTATACCTATGTATACACATAGATCGCACTGATGTCCTCTTGTATTTAACGTGCTCTCTAGATATTGTATGCTATAGATCTTGTCGTTATATTCTAAGGATATGCTCTCTTTATATGGACTTGGCATCCCCTTAGAATGTCTTCAATAAGATCCCATTTGTCTCTCACAATATTTTTTTATGTTGTCGCTGTTTATGCATGACATTATACAGGTGTCATCTCAAACTCGCATACTTGTCCTCCCCTCTCCTCCGAGGTCTGAACTGTAATACTTATACATGTACTACTATAGTCCTCTCCAACAAGGCAACGTAGTCCAGCAGCAGGAAATTCTCACAATCACTTATTCACAGTACCCCCATCTTCTTCAGGTTTGTTCCAACCCCCACACAGTGGTGTCTGGTGGTCCAACTACGTATATTATACGTAGATTGTACCCCGTCACCCTGACATATACCGGAAATAATTTTTAATTCCTTTTTTTTTTTTTTTTTTAATCTCTCCTTGAGTTGCGTGAGGGCACCCGTTACCCGCATACTCTCCGTTTTTTTTTTTTTTTTTTTTTTTTTCTCTAAGTGGTTGATCCACTATTACCAGTCCTCCCCACGATTTTACGCTCGCGTTTTACCCTATTCCGCTCTGCCTTTGGCTTTCACTAACCGTAGCCAATGGCGAGCACCCTGCCCTCTACCCCCAATGCGCACCAACGCCCGACATCTCATACCCAACTTAAGCTCTATTCAATTAACATACAGGGCCTAAATACTCCTGAAAAGCGTTCGCTTCTACTATCTACATTACATAAGTCCAAAGCACATATAGCCCTGGTGCAAGAAACCCACTTTAGATCCGATAACATTCCAAAATTGTATAACCAAAACTTTCCGTTGGTTTTTCACGCCTCTAACACTGATGCTAAATCTAAGGGGGTTTCTATATTAATTTCCAAACATTGCCCAATTCAAGACATAACAACTCAGTCGGACGCACAAGGGAGATTCCTCTTCCTTAAGGGTACGCTTCATAACAAGCCTATCACTATTGCCAATATATACGCACCAAACTCTCACCAAGTGACTTTTTTTCGGAACACACTCAGACTATTAACACTGTTTCAGAATGGCACCCTCATAGTTGGGGGTGATTTCAACGTGGCCCTAAACCCCTCCCTTGACTCTTCCAGTGGCACCTCTTCCATACCTTACAAAGCTCTCAGAGCTATTAAACTAGAACTACATGATCTTTTACTCCATGATACATGGCGCACCCTTCACACCAATGACAAAGATTTCACTTTCTTTTCTGCTCCGCATAACAAATATTCTAGGCTAGACTATTTTTTTCTATCTCAACCTGACCTTTCTTACCTACATAAAGCCACAATTGAGCCTATGGTGCTATCAGATCATAATCCGATTACATTACTCCTCTCACTCCCTTACACACGATCCACTTCCTACATATGGCGACTAGACGACTCTCTACTCTCCGACTCTGACATTCTACTCCAGATCTCCAATCATATTTCTCACTATTTTACGGAAAACGCGACGTCTGACGTGGACCCAGCTACGGTATGGCCCGCACATAAATGCGTCCTTAGAGGACGCCTTATTTCTCTGGCATCTACTCGTGCTAAACAGCGCAAGGCGCATGTAGACTCTCTAGCCCAACGCATTCGTATCCTGGAAAGGACCCATAAGGCATCGCGCGCGACTGATACTTTAATCGAACTGAACCAAACTAGAACAGACCTCCTAGAGGTATTACACAAATCTTTGAGACGAAAATATGCCTTATCACAAAAGGTTTTCTATGAATTCAGTAACAAATCAGGAAGGATGCTGGCCCGCGCATTGCAAACTAGGAAATCTGCTCACACTGTTCACCTACTGAAAACCGAACAGGGAACCTCCATCACTAAAACCGAAGATATTGCACAGCAATTCGTTCACTATTTCACTAAACTTTATAACCTCCCGACGTCCCCGAATACCTCTTGCCAAACTAACAGAACTGATCTAATTCATACATTTTTACAACAACATTCCCCGACCCCTCTCTCCACTGAGGACGCCGCTAGCCTCGATTCCCCAATATCAGTGGAAGAAGCTACAATTGCATTAAAGCAACTAAAACCCGGAAAATGCCCAGGCCCTGACGGTCTTACCACAGGTTACTTCAAATCCTTTCAAGAACCTTTACTGCCCCATTTTGTTAAAGCGTTCAATGCATTATCCTCCAACCCTGCGACTACTAGAGACCTCTTAGAAGCCCACATTACCCTTATTCCTAAGCCTAACAAAGATCCCACTCAGGTTTCCAACTATAGACCGATCTCATTGCTTAACGTTGACGTTAAACTTTACGCAAAAATTATAGCGAATCGTTTACAACCCCTTCTTCCCAAATTGATTGAATTGGATCAGGTAGGCTTTGTATCTGGCAGGGAAGCCAGAGACAACACCATAAAGGCTGTAAACATACACCACTGGATGACGTCCACCTCCACCGAAGGTTTCTTTCTGTCCCTGGATGCGGAGAAGGCGTTCGACAGGGTGGCGTGGGACTTCATGGAAGCCACACTGCGTAGGGTAGGTATACCACAATCCCTGCTCACTATGATTATGGCCTTATACTCGTCCCCCACTGCGAAAGTTAGAGTAAATGGTCACCTGTCGGGCGCCTTCTCCGTTTCTAATGGTACAAGACAGGGATGCCCACTTTCTCCCCTACTGTTCATATTGACATTGGAGCCTTTTCTCCGTAAACTCAGGGCGAACCCGGATGTCGTCGGCATATCGGTCAAGCAAAAGGTTTACAAAGTAGCAGCATATGCCGACGACATCCTTCTGTTTCTGTCTAACCCTTTGATCACCATCCCTAACCTCCTTAAAGAATTTTCCCTTTTTAAAGATCTGTCCAACCTCATGATCAACTTCAAGAAATCACATGCCCTTAACATATCGCTTCCCACTACATTGGTCACACATTGTAAAGCTGTATTCCCCTTTCGTTGGGAACCGGTAGCTATCACATATCTAGGCACCCGCATTCCAACCAACCTTACTGATTTGTACTCTCTAAATTTCTTACCCGCATTGAACACGATCCAATCCGATCTCTCGCGTTGGCACCGTGGCAACTTTTCCTGGTTTGGAAGGATGGCCATTCTAAAAATGAATGTACTTCCCAGACTTCTTTACCTGCTACAAACTCTCCCGATAAAACTACCCCCCTCATTTCACCTCTCCTTTAAAAGTATCTGTAGAAATTTTATATGGGCCACCAAGCCCCCAAGACTAAACTGGTTTAGGTTGACACTACCCAAATTGCAGGGTGGTGCGGGTTTACCAGACCTACAAAAATATCAATGGGACTGTCATATGTCTAGAATTGTTGATTGGCACGTGCACGCCACTTGCAAAGACTGGGTTCGCCTCGAACAATCGTTTTCTAACACACCACTACCGCACTTTCCATGGCTACACGCCTCACACGTTCCTAAACAACTGCTTCTCCATCCATTGATCGGGGCCACCCTCCTGTATGCCCGCCATGCTAACAACCAGTCAAAAATTTTACACGCCCCGGGACCCATGACTCCACTATATCTCAACCCCGACTTTCCTGCGGGTATTCTTAGACGAGACTCTTCGCACCCACTTACCAATGATGTTCCTAGGGCTCAACACTTTTTTACCAAGGGAGATCTCTCAACATACCAATCTCTCTCCCAATCCCTACCAAACTATCGTATTTCATTCTTTAATTACCTGCAACTCAGACACTTTTTCCTAACCGGTAAACCCGCCGCTCCCTGGCACCATGACTTCACACCATTCGAATCTCTTTGTCTCCAACAAGAGCCTCAAACACACGTTATTTCCTCGACCTACTCACTCCTTTTCTCTACCCATGACATTAAATCTGATGCTTTAGTTCAAAAATGGGAATCTGATCTCGAGATAGACCTCACACCTCAAGACTGGGGTAAAATATATACGCATATACATAAGGGCTCATTAAATGTCTCTATCCAGGAAAATCGTTTTAAACTGTTTTCTAAATGGTATAGGACACCCCTGATCCTCCATAAATTCCATCCAAATGCATCCCCCCTATGTTGGCGCTGCAATGCTGCCCCAGGCTCCCTCTTACATATCTGGTGGGAATGCCCACGCATTCAAACCTTCTGGACAGAATTACGCACACTCATACACCAAATCACCACATACGACATCCCATTCACCCCTGCCCGTTTCCTGCTCCACCACACTACCACCTCTGTCTGCACATACAAACGCTCCCTTAGCATTCACCTTCTTAATGCCGCTAACCAATGCATCCCGGTCCACTGGAAGAGTCCTACACCCCCCATGATTGCCGAATGGACCCGTAGGGTCGACAAGGTGGAGGAGATGGAATGCCTCATACATCAGGCTAAAGATACCCTCGCGAGCCATGAACGTACTTGGGCTTGCTGGAAACACTTCCGTTCATCTCCTCCGCCTACCCTTCCTACCACCAGTCTACACTCTTCATGATTTTTCAGTGTCTACTGTCTTGTTGCCATGCCTGTTTCACTACGGTTCCACTTATATATGTATCAATACACCAATAGAGTTCCCACATCCTTGCAATACCTTATATTGCTATTGAATGCATTTCATAATTTACTATTCCAATACCCCACCCATTCACAGCAAGTCCCCTGCCGGGGTGAATGGGTGGAACTCGCCCTATGATGTCCCTCACGTCCACTTACATCCAACCTCTACTTCGCCCCTTTAGCATAGGTCTTTGAAACGCTGTTGTGTTATATTGCTTACAAGAAGGACCTCCACCTTTTCGTTTCATGTCTACACACCGATGTTGCCTTACAATGCCTATGGCTTGCCAGTTTTTTATTTCCAGTAGAATTGTATTCTGTTTATTGAACTGTTCTTTTACACACTGTATTGATTACCGTAACATGACGGTTCAACTTGTACTCTCTTATTGCGGATTTACCTGTAATGTTTGAAAACGTTAATAAATTCTTTAAAAAAAAAAAAAAAAAATTGAATGTATAATTTCTGATACTGATATTAAGTTTTCTTTTCTTTTAGATGCTATCTATTTTTACCTTTACTGATTATGGCTATATGTTTCAGAAGCCAGCATTTGGAGACCCCTTAGGTACCCTTCTCTGGACTCCCTTGACATGTTGGTGTGATGGGTTTTACGTCCGGCCGGCTAGCCGCAGTTTGGTTCCCTTCTGGGACCCAGTACTGCGGCTTATGGTCCAGAGCTGATGACCTATATGGTTCCTCCCCTCCCTCGGTGATCCATCACTGCCTATCCTTTACTATGTCCGGGAAGCCAGGACATAGCATCAGGGCTCACTCCATTGACCTTTCTCAGCACTTCCGTCGCTGGCATTTTGGATGTTGGACACTGGGGGGGGGGAGTTTCAGCTCTGTAACCTGGAGGGCTGCATCCTCTTAGAGCAGCCTCGTACTTCGCAGCGGCTTTCTGCATACTGCGCGTGCACGGCCCCAGCGAGGATGCGCCCGCATCCCCCTTCCCCGGCCAAATCAGGTGTAGCGATGATTTCGCACACCTGATTGGGGCGTGTATATAGGACTGCTCATTCCAGTCCTATACCACAGCACCCTGTGACGGTGGTGGTTCGGTTCTCTGGAACTCTCCACTACAAATATCTTTGCATACAACTTGGTAAGATCTTTATTTTATCTGATGTGGTTACTGCTTCCTTGCATGGGATGTTGCTGGGCAGTTTATAACAAGCCTTATGCCTCTTTGCCTTCCAGATATGCTGTATGGCTACTGGCTATTTGATTTTATTGCTTATCTACTGACCGCCGCATGCGTACGTAATTTTTCTCTGAACAATCAATTTTCCCCCATTGCTATGCCAATCTTCATTGATACCAGGTGAGCATCCTTAATGTTATTATTGCTGTTCTATTTGGCTCCTCTTTAGGGACGCCGACAAGCCTTAAATATATGCTTTTCAAGGTAGGCCATTTGACCGCGGTTGTGGTCATGTTTGATATGTCCCTAGCCATCTTTTCTTGCATGGAGTGACCCTCCCCCTGACGCCCTTTGGTCAAATCCCTTGCTGGCCTATTTTAGGCAGTGAACTCTATTTATATAACACCCTGTACTATTCATACCTTTTTTATAAACTCTTTTACTGGGCACGCCCCCACGTATCACTCTAATCACCTGATGCATGTCACCAACGGGAGTCCAGTGTGTGGTTACCTTTCTGGCAAGCCTTGCAAACAGTCTGGAAGTGTGTGTGTGTGTGTGTTCTCTTATAGAACATTCAATTGCGAAACATATAGAGCTTTTTCTTGCACACCATGTCATGACTGCAGGATTCCAATGATGTTCAGTGTCATATATCTATTGTTCTAGAGAGATTAGCCAGTCTTGTGTTTATTTGCAAGCTTTTTAAATAAGGTTTTTTTCTGTGTACATTATGTGTTTAATAAATGGATATTTAATTCTTATAATTGGTGCCTACAAAGTCCATTTTTTGCTGTTCTTCCATTTTCTAAAAATGCATGTTTCTTGCACTAGTATATGATTGGTAAATGGGCATGTACAAATACCTTTTTAAATCATCTGGATTACAGAGATATCTTCCGTCATGTAAAGTCAGAAAACAAGTGGTTACTGATCAAATGTTCCTGGGAGATAACAGCATAAGGAGACAATATTAGGTTACACCATTTGAGCACAGTTTTTATCATTGGTGCACACTCATTTAGTCACAGGAAACTGGTTGCCGGTTGAACCTTTCTAATTTTGGATTTGAGAAACTGTTGCATTAACAGGGAGTCTTGTCATCAATGTATTCATCCAGCTAGGAGATCACTTCTTTTAGCCCCTGATTCAACTGAGCATCCCAACGTATGTGATATTATTGTACTTTTTTTTAAAAAGTTAACACGTTATACTTACCTGCTCTGCACAATGGGGTTCCCCACTAGTGCTCTCTGCTCCTCCTCTCTGAGCGCCACATAGCATGCTGTGTGCTGTGGGGGCACTTGTGTGGGTGCTTTCTGAGTTGGGCTGTGTGTCCATCATCGCATGTTTGCTGCCCCAACCTTTCCTGTCCAACCAGGGGGGATGTTCAGTAAAGGGGCTAGTATGGATTTTATTGGAGGACTTGACATTTTATTTACATTTTTTTGCATTGGGTTCTACCCAAATACCATATCAGTCCCTAGTCTAGGCATGCAGCCTGGGTGGACAGAAAAGGGAGAAGACCCAGGCCACATGCACTGACTAAAAGGCATGACCCAGGATAGGGGTTTAGTATGGATTTTTGAGGGAGATCTCATGCAAGAAACAAAACAAAAAAATAATGAGATTCCAATAAAAAGCCATAATAGACCCTTCAGATCTGGATTGGATTTTTAGGGGGAGAACCCCACATAAAAAATTTTGGGGTTCCCCCTCAATATCTATACCAGTCCTTTATCCGTGCATGCAGCAACTATTTGCTTGTATGTCAGGAATTCATTTTACTGAGTTTGGAATATTTATTAACTCATAATTTCTTTATGTTCGATGGGCACTACTATCTCCAGAAGTGCGGGGCATCTATGGGAGCCAAGTTTTCCCCCTCCCTCGCCAATCACTATATGGGATGGTGGGAGAGGTCCCACATTTTTGGATCTGATTGTCCCCAGTGTTCTGACATCAAGTTTTTCTGTCGTTATATAGACAATCTTCTCTTTATTGTTTCTAATGAATAGTCTGGAGGATTAGCTAAAATATATGAATAACAATAATTTAACTCTACACTTCACAGGACACATGAATTCCACATCCATTAAATTCCTGGATGTTATATTAACAGGCAAGGGTAATAGGGTTGTTTCTAATCATCTCTAGGAAACCATCTGCTGGAAATGCTCTTTTGACCTGTGGGGCAGTTTTTGAGACTTAAAGTGGCTGTTAACCCACTTCTTTCAAATCATCCCATCTCCTCTATACCATAATAAGTGTCTCTGTGCCCGTGTAATGTAAAAAAATCTGTCGATCTGTACCTATATAATTTTGCTCCCGTTGCTCAGCTGACTTGTCTCTTCTCTCTCAGCTCACAGTTGAAGTGGGTGGGGCCGAGCCCCTCCGCTGACGTCAGCCGGGGAGGAGGGGGAGAGGGAGAGAAAGCCGCGGTCATATAGGTACAGATCGGCTGATTTTTTTTTTTTTTTTTTTTTTTATTACATGGCACAGGGACACTTATTATTATAGTACAGAGAGGATGGGAGGATACAGCTGCAGATATAAGAGCAGCGGGAGGGGGGCGGGCATTGGTACCAGCAGACAGGGAGGTGAGGGGGGATGAGGACAGAGGAGACACAGGAGAGAAGGGCAGCATATGACGGAGGCACGTACACTGTCAAAGGTGTCAGGGATCAGCAGCCCATATTGTACAGGAGGAAGGGTATAGCCAGGCAGGATCAGCCAGGTATTTCAGGTGTTACATGGGGCCAAATGACACAGCACAAACACTGCTTTATAATATGCTTTAAGGGAACAGGATCTGTTTTTATTTTTTAGTTTTTTGGCTTAACAAACGCTTGAAATGTATCTGAGTGATGTAGACTTTAAGAGAGAGATGGGGATATGGCACAATGGTTTGAGGATAGGGGTTATTTTAGGTCTATTCTTACTAGAGCCATTAATATTGCCAGACACCCCACAGAGTAGTTTGCTATGAGACAAGAAAAGGCCCTCTCATCATACTAACATTCCTGTGTTCTCCACTCCCTCCAGTGCTGAGTTTGGGAAAATTAGAAATACTATTCATGTCTACTCATGTTGTATAATGATCCCATTTATGCTCAGATCTTATTGAAGGGAGTAAGAACAGTTTCTCGTAGAGCCCCCACTGTGGGTAAAACTTTATTTCCTAGTTTATATATCAAATAAATGGATTATGTCACCATGGAATGGCTACCATGGAGATAAGATAATAAACTATGCTTCGTCCCTATGAAGTATAAGGGAGAAATAGAAACCAGAAAACTCAGGACTTTGTTGGCACCGTATACAGTGCCCACAAAGTCCCATATCTTCTGGTTTCTATTTCTCTCTTATAGTTTATATACCAGTAAAAAATCCCCCACACATTGGTTACAGTTTAAGGGTACTTTTCAGTGTGGCATGAGTGGATGTTCTTGCTGCCTTCACATTAAAAGAGTGGAAACAATCCATTCTGCTGCAACCAATAAACAGTTTAACTGTAACACCAAGTATTTAGTACATGCGATTCATGTTCGATCCAATGTGTGGATCAAACAACCCACAGATTAAGAGATCGACTCCATGATCATCTATATGATATATAAAAAAAAACACTCCACCTAAAACACTGGAAAAAGTATCAGAATAAAAATGTGTCTAGTTTGGTTATACAAGGAGTTGAAGGGTGTTGCTTCCCATTAGAGGTGGAGACAAATTTAGGATGTTATGCAAAAAATAAGTCTTTTGGATTTTTAGTTTAAATACCAGAAAGCCTGTGGGATGTGTCCCACTATTATGAATATTGGTAACACACCACTTTAATTATTATTATTATTATTATTATACATGATTTATATAGCGCCAACAGTTTACGCAGTGCTTTACAATGTAGAGGGGGGGCAGCACAATTTGCAATACAGTTCAATACGGAAGGGACAGGAGGGCCCTGCTCGTAGAGCTAACTTTCTAAAGGGAGGGAGAGGGTCGTTGTACAAAAGGTAATGGGCGCGGGGAGTGATTTGATGGGGGTGGCTCGGGGACAGTTGTTAGGTGGGTGTGGGATAGGCTTCCCTGAATAAGTGAGAATTTTATACAGTGGTGTAGTAGAAGCCAGTGAAGGGATTGACAGAGAGGGGCAGCAGTCACGGATCGGTTAGTGAGGTGTATTAGTTTAATCTATTAAGCATGATGTGGTTAAATGGCCAAGCTCGATATGTATAACTGAGGATTTGACTACTGAAATTTAGCATTTTGTAGTTTTTACTTTATATCAAGTATTATGTTATATCATCATTCTTTTGTATAGGCTTGGCTTCTGCTGGGTCCCTTACTTTTTTCTTTGCATATGTATCGGAAGATTCGTCTAGAGTAACACATGTGTGCTCTGTAGAAACATCTATTACACACAATGATTTGTTAGATGCATGTACATTTGTAGGGTGTTTAACCTCATATACAGTATCTGACAAAAGTGAGTACACCCCTCACATTTTTGTAAATATAGGAGTATACAAAATATGTATATGTAAAAAAGTATAAAAATATATATGTGTGTGAGATGTTTAAAAATTGGACGAATTTATTTTAATTATATATTCATTAAAAAAAAAAATGCATTTAAAAATGCATATCTTTTATTTATTTTTTATTTATTTTTACCCACTCCACACAAGGATAACTGCTTATAAACCTGTTTGTACAGAGAGATGACCTTGCGGAAAGGTTTCTTATGGGAAATGCCTATGCATGTATAGGACCATAGTATGTGTGTTTTTTTTTTTTAGACCCCCCATACAGACGCCTCAATCTAATTGTTTTAATTGTTTTTATTGTGCATACTGTGTGTGTGTGTGTGTGTGTATGTGTATGTGTGTATATATATATATATATATATATATATATATATATATATATATATATTATATATATATATATATATATATAAGCACAGTGCATATGTGTAGCCGCAAGAGAAAGTATACAATTTTTTTTTATATATATATATATATATATATATATATATATATTTTATATATAAAATTTTTTACATATTTTTACATATAATAGTTCTTCATGTGCATCCCTTTACACACTTTTTTTTATATGTAATTAATTAGTTTTATACATGCATTTTTAAATGCTTTTTTTTTTTTTTTTTTTATGAATATATAATTAAAATAAATTCGTCCAATTTTTAAACATCTCACACACATATATATTTTTTTATACTTTTTTACATATACATATTTATATATTTTGTATACTCCTATATATTTCTTATGACTTTCCAGCTGCATATATGCACATATATAGGTATAACGAGAAATGAACACAGGGTTCCAGTACACACATCCGCCATACAGACCCCCTTTAAAACTTGGCCCCACTGTATGTACACGTGTATGTATGTATGTATGTATGTATGTATGTGTGTGTGTATATATATATATATATATATATATATATATATATATATATATATATATGTGTGTATAGTGATTAAGTAATTTAATTTTTCACTAGTTGTCTTCCATTACTCTCTATCATATCAGACATTAGTATAATATTTTTTTCCGTGACCAATGATGCAGTACACTCCTTTCAGCATTATGTCAACATCAGCCTTTTATTAATTCACACATTTGCCATAATAATAGCAATTTAATTTAATAAAACATTTTTTTTACACAGACAGCGGCGCCAGCATGCTGCAGCGCCATCTAGTATACACAAAAAATATGATGTTCCCCATCCGGTGTAGCACTATCCCATCGCCATTCCTGTTTGCTCTTTTGCATTTTAGAGCCAACCCCAGTCATGTGACTGACTCGATGTGTCCTCTGCTGGCCACCATCCCAATACAAAAACTAGTATCCAATCACAGCAGACCATCTCCCACATAAACCAAGCGCAATCACTGCCCCTGTTAGGCCTGAGCAAAGAGCGCATGCTCTGAAAACGTTTTCCTATTTGACGAGACCGGCTCCTGCCCCTGGAAGTAAACCGATCCACCTGGTTGCTGGTGTGCGCTCCACTGACCAGGAAGTGTCAGCAGTGGATGCCCCAGCTCTTTTTTTTTTAGCAACAAGACAGCACATCCAGGATACGGAAATCCCTTGTTCTACACACTCCATGGACATCCGGCTCACCATCTCAGTTTCACACGCCCTTGGACATAGTACTTTTGTGAGTACAGCTATTTTTAACCTTTTTACATTGAAGATTTCCACTATTTATTGCACTTAGAGTGGCGCCTTCTGTTTCTCTTCCCAGTACCTCCAGAGGATTTCTTTGCCGCTTCTTAGATCTTCAAACTGGGCTGCCTTCTAAAAACTGCTGCTATTCTCCAAACCATATGACATGGACTGTCACAGAACAATATTTTAAGCTATTGCTTTTTTATTTTGGTGACAATTCACATGCAAGTTTGATTGGCCCATCCTTCACCTGTGCTTTTTTCCCTTCCCAAAGTTTTATCTCCCCCGTACCTTCCACTAACCCATTTGTTCCCTTCCCAGTAGCAATTAGATGATAAACAGATATTGCCAGAATTAGCGCAAATCCACTCTACCAAATCTGTATGTTTGCTGTCACTAAGAAGTCTCCAGGTGGTGCTGCTTTTTCGGTAGTCTTTGTTCATTATCATCCTTGAACATTGCTGTTTTTTTTTTTTTTTTTTTGTACTGTTTTACAAAACATTCCTTGTCCAGATCTGTGCGACACCCGCATGGGACACACCAGTGTCATTCACATTTCTGAGCTACACCCTTTTTCATTCTGCACCGGTTTAGTATTCACACCCAAGCAGTGACCATTCCAATATGGAGTGGTTACAACAACTAGAATCTGCCAAATATGACATTTTAGACCAGTTACACACATCATTTCCCAGGGAATTTTTCCATAACCATTTCTCTGTACCACAACAATCCTTCAGAAATTGCTGCACTCGTTTCCGAAAAATAGAACAACTTATCTCTGCCAATCATCAATGGTGGGATAAATTCTTTTTAGAGCAATATATAGCCCATTCCATCTCTCCCCAGGGGCCTAAGAATTTTAAAGACATGCTCATTTTTGACACCAGAACTTATCACGGAGTGGTCACAGATCTCTGAATTTTGCACTCAGAAATGGATGCGTATCATCATCCAACAGAGACAATTAAAATATTTAGAATTAATTGAACAACTAAAATCCAGCATATCCCTCATCAGCAAAATATCCCCCAATCTACCATAGTCTTGGTTCAACACTTTAAAATATCACACTAAAAAAGATGAGGACAATCTGATCGAAATGAAACTAGGGAAAATGAGGAGAGATTTGGACGATTTCAACTTAGGTAGAATCTTTAATTGGAAAAAAATCTCATGGACCCACAAATCACACTGCATCCCATTCCCCTCAACCCCTCATGCCCTTGATGTCATGCAAAGTCAGACCCCCTGCCCTTTTCAAAGGATCTTCCTCCAGACTTCAGTCTTCCGTACATCCAGTGGCTGTCACTAATAACATCCATGACAGCTCCACTTTCACCAGTTCAACCAAGCCACCTCCTTGCACCCCTAAACCACAGCGTGTCCCAAACCACAGGGGCAAAAAGAACAAAAATAAACACAACAACAATCCACACACAACCAACAGCGAACACATAACCTTCAATTCCCACGCTTAACATCACGCGCAAGCTGGTGACACAATCCCCACACTTTCAGTTCTCGCAACCCCCACAATCTGTGGAGAGAATAAAAATAATCCAGATAAGAACACAACACTTGCTACCAAGTCCCCATTCAGGAGCTGTCCTAGTTCCCAGGACTCCACCACGATCACATACAACAATGACACTCATAACATTTTTAGAGTCCACCACTCGGTCAGTACAGATTCCGTCCACTCCAGTCAAACAAGTGCCGTGTGAAACCCAGGACAACAATTTTTTTAGTGCTTTCCCCCTCGCTAACCCACAGCCTGAATTCAGGCAAAAGAAAACTAGAAGATGAGGAAAGCGAGGGGGAAAACGACGAAATAAACCACAGGGCCAAGTCCCAAAGACAGTTAAAATTTTCAATTTATCCTCACACACTCTAACTGAAGCAGAAATTTCAATTTTACAATGGGGACTCAACTTCGCGCCAACATCATTGCCCAACTCATTTACTTTGTTCAAAGATCTACACATGTTCATTCGAAACCTTACCCTTAAACGATATTATAACATCAAATCCCATAAGACACCGGAGTCTCCAGGGCTTCCCATGCCCACTCTCCCCACTCCTGCAATTTTAAACGACAATTCCCTTGAAGTCAACATCCTCAAGGAATAATATAATTTAGACAGTGATGAGGACGACGATGACCTATCCCTCTTCACACAACACCTCAGCACATCTCCCCCTGTCAAACACAGCAACTTTAGGCCCAAATCTATTTTTAATCCAACACACACAAAAGGACCATATCTTCAAACTTTTTATCAAGTAGTCTATTCTGATATACAGAAATTATGCCAAAACACACATAAACATTCCAACCTCACATCACATGAACAAATGGCGTTAAAAAACATGACCAAGAATCATGATTTAGTTATAAAAAACGCTGACAATGGCGGGGGCATAGTGGTCCAAAGTCGTACCGATTATTTGGCCGAAGCCCGTCGCCTTTTATCTGACACCGATACATACAAAAGATTGCGTGGAGACCCACTCCCCAATTTTGTAGTAGAGGTCCAATCACTCACGGGTAAGGCCAAACAAAAAGAAATCATTTCTAAACAAGAACATGCTTTTTTTAACAAACAGTATTTTTCCACCCCATATTTTTACCATATACCTAAAATTCACAAAAACAGTCAAAACCCACCAGGCCGACCAATAGTCTCCGCTATAGACAGCATCACGAGCCCCCTTTCACAAAATAGATCAGTTTTTACAACCATTGGCCACAAGCCTACGCTCTTACATCAGGGACGGGGCTCATCTTCTAGAACAGTTAGCCCATTACGCTTGGGAACCCACGTACATGTGGGCATCCCTTGATGTGAACTCACTATACACGTCCATTCCACACGACATAGGCCTTCGAGCCACTGCAAGTTTCTTATCCTCCGATCCTCTACTCAATCCCGGTCAGGCAGAGTTCATACTAGAAGCCACTGAATTCTGCCTGACACATGACTACTTTGAATTTGATCAAGAATTTTATCTCCAAATTAGAGGCACAGCTATGGGGGCAAATTTTGCCCCCAGCTATGCCAACCTAACCATGGGGTCATGGGAAGCAAATTACATCTGGCTAAATAACCCTTACACCTCCCATATCATTTTTTATGGAAGATATATTGATGACGTCATTGTCATTTGGGATGGTTCAGATTCCCTGTTTTTAGAATTTTTAAAACATTGTAACAGTAACACCTATGGTCTAACATTCACTTCTGAACATGATTCCTCACAACTGGCCTTTTTTAGATCTAACCTCGTTTCATTCAGATGGCAAAATTTTAGCAAAAAATTACACCAAACCAACAGCTGGTAACTCCTTTTTGCATCATCGCAGTTGCCACCACCCCAGGTGGATTTCGAATATTCCCAAAAGCCAGTTCTGTAGGTTGCGCAGAAACTGCACCAGACAATCTGATTATATTACAGAAGGGTCCCTTCTAAAACAAAAATTTCTGGAGAAATCATTTCCAGCCAATCTCATTGAAGAGGCCTTCAAATTCTACCTGTCAGGGCACACATCCACTGCCAACAACCCAAATGAGCCTGCGACACAACCAGTCAGGTTCATCACTCAGTTTCACACACAGTACAGAGCCATGGAACACATTTTGCAGAAACACTGGAGCATTTTACTCCAAGACCCCCAGTTAAAACCCAGCATCCCTTTGAAACCAACATTCACATACAGAAAAAACAGAAATATAAAAAGTTGGATTGCACCCAGCAAACTTGCAGTCCACCAAGGACCCACCACTTCCACAACCCCTTGTCTTATCCCCCTAGTCGGGATGTATCAATGTCACAAAAAACTCTGTCTGACTTGCAAACACGTCAATCATGGCCAAAAAAACTTTTCAAAAAATGGGAAGACTTTCCAGATCAACAGCTTCTATAACTGCTCGACTGAGTTCGTCATCTATTGCCTCAGTTGCCCATGTGGTTTACACTATGTGGGGAGGATAATTCGGACCCTAAGAAAGAGGTTTGGGGAACACCGTCGCCTTGTTGAAGCAGGGGATGACACCCAGTGTTCCACTCCATTTCCTGCGAAAACACGCAAAATCATCCACAGGACTAAAGGTGTGGATAATAGAGTCCATCCCCGGTACGTTCCCGCTGGCAGAGCGATTTAAACGTCTTTGCCAGAGGGAAACGTACTGGATTTACATTTTGGACTCTCTCTGGCCCCTGGGGGCCTGAACGAGAGCATTGAAATCAGTAGCCTCATTTAATCATTTTTAACCAGTCTTCCCCCCCCCCCTCTTTTTTTTTTTTTTGTTTGTTTTTTACCCACTCCACACAAGGATAACTGCTTATAAACCTGTTTGTACAGAGAGATGACCTTGCGGAAAGGTTTCTTATGGGAAATGCCTATGCATGTATAGGACCATAGTATGTGTAGACCCCACACAGACGCCTCAATCTAATTGTTTTTATTGTGTGTGTTTATTGTGTATACTGTGTGTGTGTGTATATATATATATATATATATATATATATATATATATAAGCACTGTGCATATGTGTAGCCGCAAGAGAAAGTATACAATATTTTTTTTTTTTTTTTATTTTATATATTTAATTTTTTACATATTTTTACATATATAATAGTTCTTCATGTGCATCCCTTTACACACAATTTTTTATATGTAATTAATTAGTTTTATACATGCATTTTTTTTTTTTTAATGCATTTTTTTTTATTTTTTATTTTTTTTAATGAATACATAATTAAAATAAATTCGTCCAATTTTTAAACATCTCACACACATATATATATTTTTATACTTTTTTTTACATATACATATTTATATATTTTGTATACTCCTATATATTTCTTATGACTTTCCAGCTGCATATATGCACATATAGGTATAAAGAGAAATGAACACAGGGTTCCAGTACACACACATCCGCCATACAGACCCCCTTTAAAACTTGGCCCCACTGTATGTACACATGTATGTATGTATGTATGTATCAGTGGTGTGAAAAAGTGTGTTTGCCCCCTTCCTCATTTCCTGTTCCTTTGCATGTTTGTCACACTTAAGTGTTTCGGAAC